>JAKSZT010054281.1:19726874-19819727 GCA_026826555.1 Tolypeutes matacus
TGGTCCGCGAGGCCGGGGCCCCTCCACGACCTCTGGACGCTGGTCCGTGAGGCCGGGGCCCCTCCACGACCTCTGGGCGCTGGGGAATGTGTGTGAGTAAGAGTGGGCAGTCAGGAAAGCTGGATCGGGATTTGCCGGGCCAGGCCTTGCAGCCGCTATCTGTGGCCTGACTTCCTCCGTAGGCCGCGCATATCCTCCTGCCTGACTTAGAAGCGCAGGAAAGTGAGTGAGTGGCCGTGAGAACTGAGGCTTAGCGCCCTCCGTGTGTGGGCGTGGCTGGCCGTGCGCACGGAAAGGCCTTCTCGCCCCTTGCAACGTGCCTCTCCTTAGAGCAGTTTTTCTAGAAGCTTCATAGATACCAAAATACACTGCTTTACAAATGCCTGGGTTTTCCGAAACCCCTTGCTAAAGTAAGAATTACCATGGCTCTGTTTCCTCTGTCACGTCCTACAAAAGTCCCTGCCCGTCACAGCTGGGGCCTTTGCCCTACGTTCGTTAGCAGGGACATTTATTCTGTGTGCCTCAATTTCCATAACTTTAAAAGAAAACAAAATGGTTGCCTGGGATAGGGAAACTGGGAAGAAACTAGAGCTTCGAGAGGTGCGCCACGATCCCAGGAAGTCCCTGTGGGCTCTCCCACTGCAGCTGTAGCTGGGAGCCTTGGAGCGGCCGCCCGTACCCACAGCCCCCTCTCCAGTCACCTGGCACAGGTTACCCTGCAAGGTGAGGGTGTCGGTGGAAATGTAGCCAAGACCCTTTGGTGGCAAGTGACAGAAACCCAACTCAGACTAGCGTGAGCCAAAAGAGAGACCTATCGTCTCGTCCCGGAAAGACCCGGGACAATCCCGCATCACACGCAGCTTGATGCCAGCGCTCAGGTCGAGTCCTAAGGACTTGCTGCCTCCATCCAGCTCCTCGGCTCTCGGCTCTGCTTTCTGCTAGGGTGGCTTCGCTCTCACACTTGGCCCTCAGAGGGGCGAGGTAGTCGCCGGCGGCTCCAGGTTTACATCCTGCGTGTCAGCCGTCCCAGCAGAGAAGAATGCCTCCTTCCACGCCCAGCCAAGTCCTGGGCATGATCTGAGACCCACCAGGGTCACGTGACACGCCAGACCCGGTCATGTGCCCACCTCTGGGCAGGCGGCAGTCAGCCCCGCTCTCCACAGGGACTGAACGGGGTGTTCTCCAGAGGAAAGCTGGGGCGGGAGGGCTGGGGCAGACGAGAAACGACAACTGTCCCCCGTGTTCCCCAGTGACTCCAGGAAGCAGCTTAGCCAATCTAACATGGCAGCAAAGACCAATTCTTGGGGCTGAAACAACAAAGAACAGGAGCCTGTTCTATAGAAGAGCTGCCGAGGGGCGGATGTGGCTCAACTGGTTGGGAGTCCGTCTGCCATATGGAGGGACCTGGGTTCGATCCCCGGGACCTCCCAGTAAAATAAAAAATATAGAAGTTGCACGGGCAGGCCCCGCCAAGCCACATAGCAAGGTGATGACAAAACAGGAGAGACAGACGGGAGAGCCAAGACAAAACATGCCAAAAAAAAACAGGAACTAAGGTGGTGCCGGTGGCAGGACGCCTCTCTCCCACATCAGAGGTTCCCAGGATCGAATCCTGGCGAAGACAGGAGGAGAAGGAGGAGAAGAGAGGGCAGGAAACAGACACAGAGAGTTGCCCAGCGAATGGACACAAAACAGCAAATGGGGTGGGGTGGGGTTAAAATGGATAAAGTAAATAAGTAAATAAAATAAATATTTTTTAAAAAAAAACAAGAGCTGCCGAACCAGAAACCTGGGGCCAAGGTCCCGAGCTCCCCCTCTCCCTGCCGCCCACATTCAGCCGGTGTCTGCGTCCTGTTCCTTCAAACTCTGAGAAACTCCACATCTGTCCTCCCTCCCACCGCTCTCACTGAGTCAAGCCATGACGTCCTCTCGCCTAAACCATGGGCAGCAACCTCCTATGGTCCTTTCTCCTTTAGGCTTGTTCTCCCCAAGCTATTTTCCAAACTACAGCCAGAGCCGTTTTCCTAGAATCTGGCATTCTTAAACCCTTCACTGTCTCCCCATGTTGCCTGTAGGACAAAATCCAAACGTGGAGGACTGTCCACAATCACGGCCGCCAGCAGTGCTGCCCGTCTCTGCTCACAGGAGCGGCACCTCCGTCAAGAGGTGGCGTCTCAAATACAAAATATTAAAAGGAAAAAGGGGAGCAGGTGTAGCTCAGCAGTTGAGCACCTGCTTCGCATGTATGAGGTCCCGGGTTCAATCCTCAGCACCTCCTAAAAATATATATAATAAAAAAAGAGGTGGCATCTCCTTCCCCCGCTCTTAAATCTGGGCTGGCCAATGCCGTGCAGAAGGGATGTGCGGCCAGTTCAGACCGGCTCCTTCAGAGGCTGGGCAGCGTCTGGCTTCCTTCTCTGGAGAGAGAGGCCCATCCGCCACCCCTGCTGCCCTCTGGACACATGAGAAGGCCATCCCAGGCGTTCTGGCTCCGGCTGAGGCCCCAGCCACCACCCGTGGAGCAGGGACCCTCCCCTGTGAGCCAGCTCAGGAGCTTGATAGAGGATCGATCATGGTTATTTTATGCCACAAAACTCTGGGGTAGTTTATGTGGTAACAGAAACTGAGATGACTTCTCCATCCTTGTCCTCTGCCTCGGCATTCCTCATGCTCTGTCCCTCCACGCCAGGCTCTGCACTGGCCCTTGGATGTGCCCAGGCCACTCCTTCTCACCCTACAGGACGTGGCTGAAGCCTTCCGGCATCTGAAGCCCTCCCCAGCCACACCCCCCAATCCCTTCTTTCACCCCGTCTCGTGCACACGCCTCGATTAGGGCTCCCCTGGGCTCTTTGTCTGTTTTCTCTTTGTTTGCCGCTAACTGGCCTCGATTTCTTGAGAGCAGAGACGGCCTCTGATTTATCTTCACACCCCCAGTGCCCAGCGAAGTCCTTGGCACGTGAGAGACACTCAGCACGCCGTCTCCTGGGGCTGGCCGGTCCTGTGCTCTTGACCCTGCTGGCAGGAGCTCTGGGCTGTGTGTGCATTAGAAGCTGCTCCTTCCATACCTGTGACAGCAAGTGATGCGGGAGCCTGCTCAGGGCAGGGAGCCTGTCCTGGGGCCATTCCGTGTGCCAGCGATGGCTGAGCAACAGGCCCCGCTGGTCACAACTTCCGCGTAAAAGACGATCCAGCAATGTCATGACAGAAATTCCAGACCCAGGTGTGGGCTCCTGTGTGCCACCTGGTAGCAGGAGAAGCAGTGCACTCACCAGGTGTTAGTCCACACGGAGGTGCACGATGACGCTAGTGGGGAATGCAGTCCTGGATTTTACGGGCTCTTTAAATGCCTTGGTTTTAGATGAGCCAGCTCAGTGTAGCAAGAGAGAATCACATATTTAAACTATAAGAAAGCATTAAAGGGCAAGTAGGCCTCCAACACAACAGTAAAGTATCGCTCTAAGCCTGGAGGTCTTATCAAGACGGCCACAGAGAGAGAAGCCGGGAGAAGCCAGAAGCGGGACGTGAACGGAGCCTGGACGAGAAGGGAGAAGACACTGCCATATGCACTGCCATATGACAGAGAAGCCAAGCACCCCTGAAGGTGGCCGCCAGCGAGAACGTACCAGCCCCGGGCGGAAGCCTCCTTCCAGCCTCGAAAACCCGGAGCCAATCCACAATCCTTTCCCGTTGTCAAGCCAGTCCATTGTTGGCATTTGTTTTAGCAGCTGGAAACTAAAATGCACCCCAGAGCAAAGGAAGGCGATGTGTTGGCCTCCAGCGGGTGACTGCCCACAAACTTTGTGATATTCTGGAGGTGGGCCAGGAGCTCCTAGGGACTCACCCCAGCCACCCCCTAGACAGAGGTAAGGATGTGTGCTTGGGAGCCACTGGAGCAAGCCAAGTGTCCCAAGTGATGGAACCCAAGGAGCCCTCAGCCCATTAAAAAAAAAATATATATATATATATATACCCCTGCCAGGCTCCTCATTAGAGTAGAGATAACCTCATGAGGATAATGATAGCCTTAAATGGTCCCCACAGCCTGATAAGGATTTCCTCCGCCTTGTCGCAGCGAAGTCTACGAGCAATCTCATGACCCAGGCTCCCCTGCTCACGGGGAAGCCAGCACGAGAACCTGGCTGCCCCTGACCTCACAGCCTGTGCTCTGACCCTGCGTCATGCTGGAGCGCGAGGTCTTAGTTTGCCACAGCTGCTATGACAAAGACCACGCAATGGTCGGCTTGAAAACAGGAATTTATCGTCTCACAGTTTCAGAGGCTCAATGTCCAAAATCAAGGCATCAGTGAGGTTGGGCTCTCTCCCGACATCTGCCACACTCCGCGGGCTTCTGAAGCTGGCATCTCGGCCCCTCGCCACGCAGCCATCTGTCCCCTGGTATGGGCGCCTCCAGCTGCCGCCGACTTCCAGCTTCTTCCTCTGTGGCCCTCTCTGTCTGCTTAGAGAGGCCTCCAGGGACATGGACTAAGCCCACCCTGAGTCAATGGGCCACACCATCGGCCTCTTCAAAGCTCCTGTTTCCAGGGGGTTCACACCCCTGGAAACTGGAGTAAGATCAACACGTCTTGGTTGAGGCCAGAATTCAGTCTACACGGTGGCCTTGGAGGAGCTAAAGAAAGGCGCTGCACTTTCTGTGGATTCACTGGAAGGCCACCACCCGGGGCAGGCAGGCAAGGTACCCAGGCTGTGTGCACCTCCTTGGGCCACACTTCCCGGTGGAACCAGACTCACCTTGGGCCAGCACCTGGTTCCGAGGCTCACTGATAAGGGAAAAGGAGATTTCCTAATCATCGTTCAGATTTCTGTGGGGTGTCCTTTTTGTTCTTCTGGCTTCTAGAAATAATATGCATTTGCAAGCGGAAAAGTCTTCTGCATTGAGGAATCTGGAACATAAATGTGTGGGCTTCTGATTCAGGCAGTTCTGTAGCTCATAAGCTGTGTGACCTTAGGTAAGTTGCTCAGCCTTTCTGAGCCTCGCTTTTCCCATCTTCAAAATGGCACTACCAGGAAGTGGATGTGGCTCAAGCAGTTTGGCTCCCGTGTACCATGTGGGAGGTCCTGGGTTTGGTTCCCGATGCCTCCTAAAGAAGACGAGCAAGACAGCGAGCTGGACCAACAAGTTGATGCAACGAGGAAACACAACGAGAGACACAACAAGCAGGGAGCAGATGTGGCTCAAACGATTTGCTCCTCCCTCCCACATGAGAGATCTTGGGTTCAGTTCCTGGTGCCTCCTAAAAAGATGATAATCAGACACAGAGAGCACACAACAAACTGACACAGAGAGTAGACAACGAGCGCAAACAACGAGGTGGGGGGGGAAATAAATAAATATTTAAAAAATCTTAAAAAAGAAAAACACGAAAAAACCCGGCACCACCCGCCCTACCTAACAGAGCTGACAGAGGGGCGGAGGCAACGGCTAGTAGGAGGTGCCAGACTCATGAAAAGAACTAAAAAACTGTTAGGCATGCGCTGGGTTGTCCATGCAACACCGGTCCCTGGTTTAAAGTCTTGGAAGGAAACACGGGTTCAGAGGGAAAATCTCTGGGCTTCGATAAACCCTGACAGCTTCTCTGGGTCTCCCCTTCTTTAGAGCACCGAGGCATTGCTATAAACAGAACCTCTGTTTTCAATATTAAATTGGAGCCACCTCTGGCGGCAGGGCCCTGGGGGCGTGGGTGGACGCCCTGTCTGACCAGGGACCCCACATGGTGGACTTGTCAGGGGCCACCGTCTGCAGGGCTCCGAGCCTGTCGCCTCTGCCTCTGGGCTTCCGTTTCGGCAGCCATCAAGTGCTGTCGAGGCTCTCGGTTCCCGGGAGTGGGGGGTGGGGGGTGACTTAAGACGTGGCTCCCCAATCCCTGGGTCAGAGAGCTGGCACGGCTGGGGGCAGGGGCAGATAAAGCCCCGCTCCTCCTGCCTGTCTCCCAGGTCCCGGCCCCACGGACGAGCAGAAGCTGGTGGGGTGGTGGCAGGCAAGGTGGGCCCTGGCCCAGCGGGAGGGGGGCCATTTAGATGGAGCCGAGCTCCCCCTCCACCTGCACGTGCCCGAGTCTGCATCTTAGCGTGCACAGGCCACATCAGCAGCATCCCTTAGAGCAGAGGTGGCAGGTGCAGAGCCCCCGGCAGATGTGTCACTCTGGGTAAATAGCAGTTGCCATTCGCTCTGCTGTGGCGACTTTACTCACAGGCCGAGGATGCTGAGCACGGAGCCCCATCCCTGGCAGAGCTCGAGGACTTCGGGCTGGAGACGAGGGCGAGGGCCTCTCTAAGCTGGCATCTCCTAGTGCAGGATAATGTGAGTCCTCTCCAACACAACAAATGTGTGTCCCTTCCGGAAAGTTCTGGCCACAGACGTAGGCAGACACCTTGCCCAGACCTTAGTCCCTTTGGTGGTCAGCGTGTTGTCCCCAGTAAGCTGGGAGCTTCCCAGCATCCTGATCTCCCTTTGTGGACTCCTTTGCTGGAGGAGAGCGGTTGTGTGTGAGGGAGGAAGGAGACGGGGAGAAGAGGGTTTCCTTCCTGCCCTCTGCCTGGACGCCATGAGTCTCCTTGACTCCTACAGACGCAAAGACTCTCTGGGGCCGTGAGACTGGATTTTCGGTGAGGCAGGGGCTGGCCACAGCACAGCAAGCAGAAACGGGCGGTGCAGTGGCCACGTCTCAGCCTGCTCAAAAACGCCTCTCCTGAAAACCTCCTCCAGGCAGAGGATGCCGTCGCCTGACTGGCTTAGCCTGTGCTCATGACAAGCCACCATGACTGTCTTGGGATCATTGGAATCCTCCTCTAAGAGTGGAGGTGAAGGGGATGGCGCATCAAAATCAGGATGCTCTTGGCAAGGAGGAAGGGAGAACGGACGCCGGCCTGCAGGCACGGAACGAGCCTGGCACCTCCCGGGAGCTGTTCTCTGCTGGTCTGCGGCACAGGAGTTTGCGGTGGGCAGGCCAGGCCCCGAGTGCAGGTGTGGTCCGTCCTAGGGAGGCCGAGGCAGGTCTGAGTTACATGCGCCCATGGAGGGGAATGGCAGGCTCCAGGCTAAGCCCAGAGCCCCTCCCTCAGGGGCTGCCCTGCCTAGAACACCTGCTGCCAAGAGGAGGCAGGAATTGGCCATGCCTGGGCCCACCCCCTTTCCCTTGTCTCAGGTCTCCAGTCCACCCATCCACCCTTCCCTGCACCCATTGCTTAGGAAAGCTCAGCTGCCAGGGCTCCACCCGATGATCCTCCATCTGGAAAAGATACCAGAGGACAAAGGGGCCCCTCAATATCCCATATGACGACAGATGCCTGCTTCCTGCCTGCCTGAGCTCTGCTTTGCTCAGAAAGGTGGTTCCTCCTCGGCCTGCATTACCTTTGGAGTTACAGTGGCCCAATGGGGAATGCATGGCTTCAGGAAACAACTTAGTCATCTCTCAAACACTTCTCCAGGTCAGCCCTTACGTGAGAGCAGCTGGTAGCTTATGTTTCAGGAGAGAACAGGTCATTTTGTGCTCAAGGTAGCTGATAACACCTCATAAATACAGGCCCACATGGTGGTTGGCCCATGGGGTGGCAACTAAAATTCAGTGCACTGATGGGTTGTTGGGGAATATCCAGAGCATGGGGTTGAGAAGGATTCTGAGGCTGCACCAGAAAGAGCTTGCATGCCATGAGCATCGGATGGGAGTGGCTCATATTCTGAGAGCTTGATAGCCCCCCTAACCTGCCACCCTGCAGTGGGTCTCCACTGTATCTCCCCAGGTGAGGAAAGCAGGTGCTCATGTACCAGCTACACGTGGACTTCCATAGGACCAAACCGCCGCCCGAACGTGGGGACCGAGGCAATGAAGAAATGCTCTCCCCTCCCTCATCTTTGTCCTGCGGGATGCCTGACTCAAGACTGCTTTTCTGAGTTAAGCCTCTTTCTAAGCCGGAGGGTACTTTTTGTATGAAGGCTTCAACCCTCTCTGCATCTGTTTTTATTATTTTCTTTTATGAAGCTGGTGGAATAAAGGACCTATAAGCAACAACAACAAAAAGGAAAAATCAAGAGAAAGCCTGAAAACTAGGGGCCCTGGCTGGGTTTGGTCAGTTCTTTTATGTACTTGCCATGTGATTCATTGGTCACAAAATCTCGAATTACATGAAACTTATGAGTAACTTGATGGCGTGCAAACCAAGGAATGAAGAAATCTTGCCACACGGTTTTGTTTTCCAGGGCTGAGTTTCCCAAACCACGAGTTAGGCCAACTCCTAGGACCAAACTGGCTCGCCCGGAATCCTGTGACCTGACTCAGAGCCGTATGGGGAGTTCCTGGCTGGGAGCAGAGAGGCCGCGCCGCCTCCGTTCCAGCCTGGAAAGAGCTGCCACCCCAGGACGGGACGGGCAGCCGGGATCAGCCAGGCTTTCCCACAAAAGGAGCCCGAGATGCTCGGCCTCTTGCCACGCAAAAGCCAGGCTGGAACCAGGCCTGGGGAGACCCCCACCCACCACAAACAGCTCCTGCAGCGATGCAAGGTCACTGGGACGCTCCTCCGTGGTTTTCCCTCCTCACAGGTAGAAAGGAGGGAAGGCAGGGTAAGAAAAAAGCAGCTGGGCCTGTGCCTGTCCTTCAACCCAGAAATGAGGACAGGGCAGGACACAGGGCAGGGGATTCAGATTAAAAGCTGACAGCTGTGAGGGTCCACCATGTGTTAAGCAGCTCCATAAGGCCAGACCGTCCTAAGCACACTGAGACCTGTTCTCATTCACGACCACAATAGCCCACCCCACGGCAGGACGCAGGGAAAAGGCGTCTCCACGCCCGAGACTCTCGGCCCCACAGC
Organism: Tolypeutes matacus; assembly: GCA_026826555.1. Classification (NCBI taxonomy): domain Eukaryota; kingdom Metazoa; phylum Chordata; class Mammalia; order Cingulata; family Chlamyphoridae; genus Tolypeutes; species Tolypeutes matacus. Next base: position 19,735,698 of record JAKSZT010054281.1, read on the forward strand.
TGGAGTAACAGGCTGGGGTCGGAGCCGCAGGCCTGGGATGGAGAGGCCAGCAGGCACGGAACAAGGAGGAAGGAGAGCTGCTAGCTTGGAGGATTTTACTTAGAAAATTTTCAAGCTTCTGTGGTTTGCTGGAAGATTTTTTTCCCCCTAATGCATTACACCCTAAATTCAATGCCCTAGAAGGTACTGAAGGCACAGGACAAAATCCATTAGGCTCTGCTGATTTACAGCGTCTCAGCGGTTAGAAAGAGCGGTTCTCGATGAGAAATTGGTTGCATGCTGCTGCCCATTTTAGAAATTTCTTCTCGTTTTGCCAGGAAGTGATTTATGCCATGCTTCCATTATTGCCTCTCTTTGGAAAGAGGGAAAATATACCAACATGAAGCAAATTCGAGGTCCAGCAGCTCCGTGAATCCATGCTGCACCGCCCATGGCCCATCTCTAACCCTCTCCGCTGGCCCAGCTGCATTTCCTCCTGCACAGTAATGGCTCTGATGCCGCAGCTCACGGGCAGCCAGAGGGCTCCAGGGGGGCCACGTGTGCTGACGGGCGTCTTCTGGGGTTAACAAGGGGAGAGCTCTGGGGCCGAAACAGGGCTTAGCAGGGGTCACTCTTGATCACCCTGGCTCAGCTAGCAGACGCAGCCCTCCTCTTTCCTCCCGCCTCAGTCTGGGCAGGAGAAACGCCTCCCCCAGCCCTCCCTCTTATCATCCTTGCATTGTCCTGTTGACTGCCCAGTGCGCCCTAGGTTGGAGGCATCTAGAAAGCAGGAAGTTTGTAATGAACAGCCTTGCCTCCCCAGTCTCTAACGCAAGGCCTTGTATGCAGCAGGTGCTCCATAAATGCTTTGGTGAAGCATATCCAGGGAATGAGGCTGGCAGGGCATACGTAAGGATCCACGTGGGTGTCGTAACTGTAGAGACACCCCAGGGTTTGTCATAAGCCTCCTTGGACTCAAAACCCATGTCCGTTTTTCTCATGAGCTCTAAAAAGATGCCATAGCAGTAAGGATATAAAAGGCTTTACCAGAATAAAGAACCGTTAAGTCTGCTGGTTTAGTAGCCCCGAATTAAAAAATGAAACTAGGCTGGTTTGGCATCGTTTACACTTGACGCGTATGACTAACTGCTTTATCGAACAATTAAGCAGATGGGAAACGGCTTTATTTTTCTCAGATGCTTCCAGTCCCTCCGTGACCCTGTTTGGGCTCCTCAGCTCCTTGACGCAGGCTTAGCCCATCCTTTCTAACCCGCCAGGCCGTCCTCCCCTCCCCTCTGCCAGCAGCCTGCGCCTGAGGGGCTTGGGATGAGGGGGGAGGCCTGCTCTCTGCCCCCCCAGGCCCCTTCCTCCTCGCCCCTTGTCTCCCAGCCTGCTGGGAAGGGGGAGAGAGGCCGAAGGGGCAAAGTCTCGGTCTAAACAGGAATGCGGGGGCCTGCCTTGCCGTCCACGCCTGCTGGGCGGGAGGTGTCCAAACGCATCCGTGTGCGTTCCCTGGGGGCCACAGGGAGCTCCTCACGAAGCAGCTGAGCTGGCGGGGGGCTCTGGCTTGGCCCCTTTGGTCCCCTATTCTAGGTCCTGTCCCAAGGCTCCGTCCACAGCCGCTTCCTTCCAGGCCAGTAATGGCAGGAGGGCTCCGGTATGACTCCCAAAACGCTCCCTCCTGGACGAGAAAGCAGAGGCTCCCCGCTGCCCCCTACTACTGACCCCCCTCCACCTGCTCTCCCCAGTTCCCTTCCCATCCGCTCAGGGAGCCCAGAGAGCACAGCAGCCAGTCACCACATTGGCGCCCGTCCTGGGAGGACGCTCCTCTCCCACAGACTCCCCCAAATCCTGTTCGTTCTTCCCAGAGCTCCCCCCAGGATGGAGGGGCTGGGGAAACGCCCATGGGAGAGAGGGCACACCCCCCGGAGTCTCCACGGACCCTGTCTCGATTCTCTGTCCTCCTCTCTCAGCGTGATGGGAGGATAAGGGGCCATGGCAGCAGGGTCAGTTCTGACACATCTTCGTAACCCTTCTAGAATGTGAAGGGACTCAGACCGATTGCTTTGCTTTGGGACTTTAGCCTCAATCCTGTGGTCTACACACAGTTCCACAGCTTTATTGTCTGCCCTCCAAATCAATGGCCCCAGCTTCTACCTTTAGAGAGGGAAACTGACCCCAAAGCAGGCAGAAGAAAGGCCATCAATAAAGTAGAAAACAGGAAAATAACAGAGAAAATCAAGGAAACCAATTTTTAAGATCAAACATTGATAAACTGGACCTCATGAAAAAATTTTTTCTGCTTTTTGAAGATATTGTTAGAAGAACAAAAAATTGCCAACTGGGAGAAGATACTCTGAAATCACAGATCTGATAAAAGATTTGTATCTAGAATATATAGAGAATTCTCAAAACTCAATAGGAAAACAAATAGTCCAATTTTTAAAATTGGCAGAAGCACATGGATGGCAAATAAGCACGTGGAAATATGGCCAACTTCATTAGCCATTAAGAAAATGCAAATTCAAACCGCAGTGAGATGCTACCCCACGCTCAGCTTTTAGAGTAGGTAAAAGTAAGAAGTCTGACCACAGCAAGGGTTGACAAGGAGGTAGAGGAACTGGCTCTCACGTACTGCTGGTGGGGATGTAGAAGGGCATTTATGGAAAGCAGTGTGGCAGTTTCTCAAAGTCAGAAATTTACCGTATGATGCAGTTGTTCTGCTCCTAGGTGTTTACCCAAGAGGAGTGAAAGCATATTACAAAGACCTGCAGCTTTGGGTATAATAGCCAAAGACTGGAAACAGCCCCAAGGTCCACTCACAGATGAATGGGTAAACAAATGGTGGCATGTCCATAGAAGGGATACTCAGAAATAAAAAGAAATGAGCTATTGATAAACCCAGCTACATGGTTTAATCTCAAAATACTTGTGCTGAGTGGAAGGAGCTAGACTCACAAAAAAAGTACATGCTACCCTTTATATTAAATTCTAGTGGGGTCGGATGTGGCTCAACTGGTTGGGCGTCCGTCTCCCATATGGAGGGACCCGGGTTCGATCCCCGGGACCTCCCGGTAAAAAAAAAAAAAAAAAAAAAAATTCTAGAAAATGCAAGCTAATCTGTAATGACAGCAAATCGATGGTTAACTGGAGGCAGGCATAGGGTTGGACGGAGGGAGTACACAGGGCAAGAGGAAACTTTTGGGGCTAATGAATAGGGTTATGATGTTGATAGTGGTGATGATTTCACAGGTGTATTTTCAAGGTAGCCATATGTGGAGAGATGATAAAATAGTGTGTTCAGATGGCTCCAGAGTCAAGGGGGAAAAAATTTCAAGCTCAGGATTAAATTGTCTTTATTTTTCCCATAAAAATTATAAGATTAGCTATTATGTTAGTGGATGAGAGCCAAAAGTCAGAAAATACAAGATAATGACCAATCCTAAAGCACTTCCCCTTTAGTTTGTATTTATGCCAGTGATTCAGAGACAGCAATAAACTCATTTAAGTGCTGAGACAAATCTGCCATCTTTTCCTGACTCAATCTCAGACTCTTCTGGAACTGAGTGGGATATTTGAGGACAATCTAATCTCTGATCCCAAGAATTTTGAAGGCAGATTCACTATTGGGGGTGGGGGGATCATATATATATATATCTTATCAGTAGCCCAGGGACACCAAAATAATAGAAATGAAATTGTAGAGGTAAATTTAAGCTTCCAAAATGAATCTGAAAGAGTCAAGACTTAAGTCTCCTCATTCTGGAATGTTCTTGAATATTCTTAAATATGCCCGGCTGCGAAGATTTGCTGTGTGACACAGTCATAGTGAGGAATTTCGTTCTTTAAAAGTGAAGATCACCCCCTTCCAAAATGCAGCATCCCTAAAACTCCTCACAAATGGAAGAGCCTAAGCTCCTAATGCCCTTTGCGGACAGCACCTAGAAGCCACCCTGTCCCTTTTCCTTTCCTAAGAGAATTCAGATTCTCGTTAGCGGACTCCCACGGACTGGGAAAGGCTGGGCTCATTAAGCCAGAGGGCTCTGGTGGGTGAGTGGGGTGTTCTATCCCACCTCCCTGAGAGGCAGCTTCCATGCCAAGCCTAGACTGGTTCAGCAGTGGTGTGGCCCAGTTTGGGCTCCTGAGACACAAGCAGAGATTTTCTGGAAGAGGCCATCTCTCTCCCTCTGGGGCTGCTGAGACAACTGTGAGCATGGGAGAAGCTCACACTGTGGAAGGCAGAGCAGAGAAACAAGAAGAATCCTGAAGGCATCCTCAACCTGTCCATGAGCCAGCCCCGGAGCTGCCCTAACTTAGCCTCTCTAGGAACACGAGCCAGAAGGCACCTTCACGCTCAAGCCAGCCTGCCTGGTGTCCCATGATGGCGATGAAAAACATTCTAGCTAGAGTGATCAGATAAGTCATTGTCCAAAGCTTTAGAGAAGGGAAGGAGGCACTAATGATAAATACACCAGGCCCTGGGTTCAACAAAAGGCTACAAAACATACAAAGAAACAGGAAGTGATGGCCCAGGAAAAGGAGAAGATTAAAGCATTAGAAACCATCACTGTGGAGGACCAGAACTGGGACATCCCAGACAAAGCCTTTTTTTTAAAAAATGGTTCTAAATGTGCTCAAAGAGCTAAAGGAAAACATGGACAAAAAACTAAAGGACATCAGGGAAACAACAGATAAAGACAAAGAGAATATCAATAGAGAGATGGAAATTGTGAAAACACAGCTAAAGTCCACAGAAACAGAAAGTAAAACTTCTCTAGAGCAGCTCAACAGCAGATGGAGCTGGAAAAATAAAGAATCAGTGAACTTGAAGATAAGGCAATTGAAATCATCCAGTCTGAGAAGCAGAAGGAAGAAAGAATGAAGAGAAGTGAACAGGGCCTGAGGAACCTGGGACACCACCAAGTGTCTCGATATACACCTCGTGGACGTCCCAGGAGGAGGAGGAAAGAAAGGAGAGCAGAAAGAATATTCAAAGAAATAATGGCTGACCCCCCCCCCCAATTTAACAAAAGTCATGAATATACACATCCAAAATACTCAACAAACTCCAAACAAGTTAAACCCAGACAGACTCACGCCACACCAAGTTATAATCAAACTGTTGAATACCAAAGATAGAGAATTCTGAAAGCCCCAAGAAAGAAGCAACGTGTCACAAGGGAGGCTCAATAAGAAAGAAAATATCAGAGAATATGCAGTAAAGGAGAAAAGGCTCAAAAAGATGTTATTGAGGCATAAGAAAAATTTGACTATAGAATATAAGCTTGCTACCAATGTTAAATTTCTTGAAGTTGATAACAGCACTTAGGGTGATTATATAAGTGAATGTCCTTGTCTGTAGGGAACGTACATAGAAGTTTTATATGTTCAAGGACTATGGTGTGTGTAGCTTACACTCAAGTGTTCAGAAAGTAGACGATGGATGATGGATGGATGATGGATGATGGATGGATGATGGATGGATGATGGATGATGGATGGATGATGGATGGATGATGGATGATGGATAGGTATTGAGAGAATGAATACAGCAAAGGTGGCAAAATGTTAAACTTGGACCTGGGGAGGCATGGTGGAGTTCTCTTGCTCTTTGTGGTGTGAGTTTCTTGCCCAATGTCTGACCCCATAAAGACACTCAAAACGTGTGTTGATTGAGGCCACAGGCAGAATCCGGGAAGCTCCATTTTCAGAATTGAGTGCGTCACTGCTCTGCTAAGTGGGGTCTCTCCAAGGAGGACGGAGGAGGCGTAATCACCCCTTAGCTCCGCCGCCAGGCTTTGCAGCACCTCTGCCCACTGGCTGCTGAGCTCCCTGGTGAGGGGAAGGGGCGCTGGCAGAGCCCTGTGGATTCCTTGACTCCGAAGCTCAAGAGGTAAAGTGTTGGGGTGTTTGCTCCCTAAATTCTAAGCTAGAAGGCGGTAATTTTTGCTCATCCTTTCAACCAGCCAAGGGTCGAATTTGCTTCTCCAATAATTATCCTCCTCCTTTGGCGGGCATGAGCCAAGGTAAAGATCCGTTCTTTTGTGCTCCCTGGTCTGAGGATGAGCTTCCTAGCCAGCACTTCTTTAGAAAGGTGGGTTTAAGTGCTCTCTGACGAAAGGCGAGTAAATCTGTGTTCCAGTTGCTTCCGGGACTTCCCAGCCTCTATACCCACCTCTGCTGCAGACTTACTCTTCCCGCCATGTCCCTTAAATGCCCCTCCAGCCTTGCCGGTGCCGCGGCCTGCAGCTGCTGCTTGCTGTTAGAAAGCCTGTCTGGCAAGCGCTTTCTCTTTGCCTTTAGTTCCTTTTGAGAAAGGCAGGAGGCGAACGAATGGAAGCTCGGGAAGGCAGCGCCCACGTCCGCTGGCAAGTGAGCAGTGACGCTTGCGCAAATTTTGTCCATTTTTTAAAGAAAAATTGTGTATATTCTACAGTCACAGCCATTCAGAATACCACCCAGGGTCCCTGCTACAAGGACACGCCTGCGTGCACACACACACACACACGCGTGCACACACACCCTCATAAAGTTCGGTATTTGAAAAATGTTCCTCTGTCCAGCAGGTTTCCTTTAATCAGGTGGCATGAATGATATAATCGCTACAACTGCCTTTATGTCCTGAATCATTTACTTCTAGAATGAGTATTATATTTATCCATCCTGGCTTCTGATCTCCTCGTTATCTCTGTTTTCTTTCTTTTTTTTTTTTAAGATTTATTTTATTTATTTATTCCCCCCCCCATTGTTTTTACACTCGCTGTCTGCTCTCTGTGTGTTCTTCTGTGTCTGCTCATCTTCTCTTTAGGTGGCACCGGGAACTGATCCTGGGACCTTCCGGAGTGGAGAGAGGCGCTCAATCTCTTCCACCACCTCAGCTCCCTTCTATTTTCATATTTTACACGTTTCAATATTTTAAGCCACCTCAAAAAACCGTTTTGAGAGCAGACAGGGCATAAATGATAAATTGTTTTCCAAATGTTAAAAGTTTCCTTATTCTTATGAAACCACCATTCTCTCAAAAGAGTCATTCAGAATCACATTTTTTAAAAAATCCCTGGGAAGCGGCTGTGGCTCAATCAGTAGGGCTCCCGTTTACCATATGGGAGGCCCTGGGTTCGGTTCCCGCCCGCACGGCATGGTTAGCTGACCCAGCGAGCACAAGCAGCAAGGGGGGGATAAATGAATAAATTAAAAAAAAAAAAAAATCCCCGAGTTGAGAAAGCCAGATTCTCACTGTGAGCTAATAACTACAGCAACTTCAGTTTCTTGTTGTTTAATTTCCTTACACCCTGGATTTGTTTCTCCTTGCGCAAAATCCATCATTTGGCCCAGTTCTTGGAGGTTTTCTCCAGGCAACAACAAAAATTGAGCTCACGGGCTGCTGAGAGCCTGGCAGGCTTTTCTTGTTTTGGTTTGGATTAATATTTTATGTGAAATAACTCAATGTCCACTAATTAAGCCCAGGGACTCAAAGTTCAGGGAGAAAGGGGATTTGGCCCCCAAACATAACCAAATACCAGGGACATCTGTGGCCTTGGGAAACCTCAAACCACGTCCATTTTATCATTTTTGTACTGAGAAGGGCGTGTAGAAAAATTAGTTGGGCAACCTCTGTGGAAAGCAATTTAGAGTTATTTATCAAAATTTATCAAGTTCATCTGTCCCAGAAATGCTGGAGATGGTTCAGGGCTCCCCACAAGGAAGTTAGGACAACCAGCCAGAACGGGCAGAAGTCTTTCTCAAAGGTCCAGAAACCAGGTCAAGGACCGTGATGACAGGGCAAGGCCGGGTCCAGAGAAAGGCTACAGGGAAGCCATAGGCCGTCCTGCCTGGCCTGGCCCCAACCCACACCTCCAGCTCGGCACGGAGCCGGCCCACGCTCCCAGGCAGGTCGCGGGGCTGGCTCTGCAGGATGGAGTAAGCCTCGTGCACACGCTGGAAGCGAGTCCATCTGCCCCATCTGTCGCTGGTGGCGTAGGGACCCGCCACCCCAGAACCTGCCCTGCGTGAGGAAGGCAGCTCCCAGAGGGCACCTACAGAATGCCGTGGGAAGCAGTCACGTCTGCTTGGGGCAGGGGGCTGCTGTTTCCTAGGGAAGAGGGGCTGTTTGGAAACTAAACAGGGGGCTTCCCTCAGGTGCAGGCCTGAGACAAGGCGCATATGCAGAAAGGGTCAAGGAGGCCCCTGCACGTGGGCCTGGAGCTATTCTCCAAACTCCCTGGGTGGGTTAGCTCTGAAGAGGGCACTTATACAGGTCAGTCTGCAAAGGCTGCGTGGTGGTTTGGAGCTCTGCACCCCAGAAAGGCATGTTCCTCAATGTCACCCAGCCCTGTGGTGTGAACCCATGGTAAGCAGGACCTGCTGATGAGGTTTCTTCAGTCAAGGTGTGGCCACCTCAGTCAGGACGGGTCTTAAATCTTTTACTAGAGTCCTGTATAAGCAGAACAGGATTCAGACAGAGAGAGAGAGCCACAGAAGCAAGAAGCTGAAAGGTCAGCAGAAAAGGTCAACAGAACCCAGAAGAGAGGCCAGGAGAGTCCGCCATGTGCATTGCCATGTGACAGAGGAGTCTAGGACCAGGGACCACTGGCAGCTGCCCCAGAACGCCAGTCTTCAGGAAGAAAGCATCACCTTGATGGTGCCTTGATTTGGATTTCTATTAACGTCAAAACCGTGAGCTAGTAAATTCCCATTGTCGAAGCCAATCCATTGCGTGGCATTTTGCTTGAGCAGCCAAGGAAACAAACAGGCTGGGAAAGGTGTTTTCCTTCCTACCCCTCTTTCTCCTTCTTTGCTCCTGGCATTCAAGGAAAGCACTATCATAACACAAGCTGGATATGAGCTTCAGGAACAGATGCCTCAAAGTCTAAATTCCAGCAATAACACAGTAAAATATCAAAATATCCAGGTTTTAACAAAAGATTACAAAACATACAAAGAAAGAGGAATTGATGGCCCAAGGAAAGGAGAAAATTAAAGCATTAGAAACCATCAATGAGAGGGACCACGCCTGGGATGTACCACAGACTTCTAACAAATGGTCCTGTAAGGATTGGGTCATGACCATTTCCATCTATCTAGTGCCAACCTTTAATCAAGAATAAAGCAGTTAAAAGCCAAAAAAAAAAAAAAAGGCCCTAAATATGCTCAAAGAGTTAAAGCATGGACAAAGAACTAAAGGAAGTCAGGAAAGTGATAGATTAACACAAAGAGAACATCAACAGAGAGGTGGAAGTTATGAAAAGGAACCAAATAGAGCAGAAGACGACAGCAACAGAAACTTTAAATTCCCTAGAGGGACTAAGATAGCAGATTGGAGCTGGCACAAAAAGGAGTCAGAGAGCTTGAAGACGAAGACTGAAACCACTTGGGAGTCTGAGGGGCGTCTAGCTGATAGGAATACTGTGAGGATTGGCAGCTAGTGCTGACACGTCGGTGAGGGCTCTTGTGGCACGTGGCAGAAAGCCAACGCAAGCGGGTTTAAGCGAAAAGGAGTGCTTGGGCCCCATGAAGGAGACGCGCAGGGCCAGGGCTGCCTCTCTGAACAGTGTGTCGCAGGTCTCAGGTGATGTCACAGGACCCAGTCTCTCGCTCCGTGTCCCGGTTGGCTCCGTGCCCAAACAGGTTCCTCTTTCCAGCATTGGGCATGTGTCCAGCGCATCTGGGGTTAGCCCAGGAGACCCAGGTGCCTTCAAAGCCAGCCCAGGCCATAGACTTGTCCTTTCACCAAATTTCCCCTAATAAGAGGATGCCTAGATGGAAACACTCCGCATCCTCACCAGCTTTGGGTGCTGTCTCTTTTTTTTTTTAATTTTAGCCATCCTGATCGGTGTGTAGTGATGTAAGGCTGTGGTTTTCATTTGAATTTCCCTAATGGCCAATGACGTTCAACGTCTATCCATGTGTGTATTTGCCATCTGTATGTCCTCCTCGGTGAAAACTCTTTCCAAGTCTCTTGCCCATTTTCTCATTGAATTATTTTCCCATTGAGTTTTGAGGGTTCTTTATAGATGCCAGTCCTTTATCAGATGTGTGGCTTGCAAATATTTTCTTCCAGTCTGTAGCTTGTCTTTTCATGCTCTTAACACGGTCTTTCATAGAACAATGGCTTTAATTTTGATAAAGATTCTTTTAGTTTAATGCTAAAAGCTGCTGGAAGCAATGTGCCAGAAATGGGTTGCCTTTTACAACGGGGATTTATTAGGTTGAAAGTGCTGAGACTGTGAAAGTGTCCAAACCAAGGCCCATGGGAGACGCCGCCCCACCCAAGGTCGGCCGTGGGCGACCAGGCACGTGGCAGGGCACAATGGCGGCTCTGCCCAAATCAAGGCATCAAGCGGAGCTCTCTTCCAGGCCTCCCTCTCAGCCTCTCGGGGGCCTCTTTCCAGGCCTCAGTGCTCCACTGATTCCAGCCTCCTGCCTCCGGGACCTGTCCCCCAGCCTGTCTGCTGAGTATATGCCTAGGGACGGAATTACTGCAATTCAGAACGTGCCTAAGTTCAGTTCAGTACAAACTGCAAACAGTTCCCCAAAGTGACTGCATCGGTATATTCTGCCACCAGTTGTGAAGGAGATCCCCTGCCTCACATCCTCACCAGCACTTGATATTGTCTGTCTTTTTAATTTTAGCTTTTAAAAAGGTCTTCCTTGCTGTTGGTTTTGGTCTCCCATTCTCCCTGAATCCTACTTGTGTTCTCCATCACTACTTTTTTAAAGGAGGTACTGGGGATGGAACCTGGGACCTCATAATGCGAGGCAGGCACTCAACCACTGGCTGTACCTGCTCCCCTCCATCACTTTTAGCTTTTCCTCCCAGGTCAGCCTGTGAGGGGTCAGGCTGCCCTCTGCTCTTTGTCCAGCCATGGATTCGGATGTTGGAAAGGGTAGCACCCTCACCAGACCCTGGGGGGTGCTCCCGACCCCTTTCCTGGGCTGACAGGGATCTCTCTCAATCTGCGCCGTTAGGGGCGAAACTTTCCCCTCTCACCTTGGGATGATCCCACTGTCGAGCCCCTCTTCCCTCGCGTGTCTGCTGAGCGACAGTGCCTGGCCTGCCCCGGCCGCCACGACCAAGCAGAAGCAGGAGCATGCCGGCTCCCAGGACATCTGTTCACGCTGCAACTGAGTAAGTATTGCCACAGTGGGCCGCTGTCCCCACACGGGGATTACGACGGCCCCCGCCTTCAGGAAGTTTCCAACCACACAGGGCAGAGGAGAGAAGCTTGGGCAGCAGTGCCAGGGCGGAGACAGCACCCAACACCGCTCTGCTCGCTGGAGAAACGCTTCCTGCTGGCCGTGCTCCAGGCACTGCGGAGACAAAATCCAGTAAGAAATCATCCCTGTCTTCAAGGGGCCCCGGCGTCGTGGGGCGACGTGGGCTGCGGGGCAGGGAGGCACCCAACACACAGGCCGCCTCCCTGGCCGGGCAACACGGCGCCCTGTTGAAGGGGTTCGGGCAGAGAAGGCCCAGCTGTATTTGCAAAGGCCCCTTTGACTGCTCGGCCGAGGAAGGGGCAGCGGGCACCCGGAAGTCTCTGCACTGAGGTCAGGATTGTGAGAAGACGCTGCATGTCCACAGCCCTAAGTCCCCAAGAGCCCAGGACCTCACCGAGCCGCCATCGTGGCCTTTAGCTCCACTGCCCTGTGTGTTTCCAGTGCCCCGGCTGGCTTACGCCCAGGCCCCTGCAGCTCCGGTGAAGCCCCATCGGAGGCATTTATTCCCAGAGGGGGGACTTGCTTAAAGGAAACCGGGGTCCCGCTTTCAAAAGAAGGGGCAATCGTCGCTGGTTAAATGGATCCGCTATAGAAAATATCAGAAACTACTCTTGTGTTCTAAAATAAACCTGTTTTTTCCTTATTAATGTTTACTCTGATAACATATGTACAACATGAATTTAACAAATTAAACACTTTCAAGCACACAAGTCAGTGGTGATAGTTACATTCCCAAGGTCGTGCCACTGTCACCACCATCCATACCAAAACCCTTCCTTCACCCCAAACGGAAACTCCGCGCCTCAAAGCACTAGCTCTCCACTCCACCCCAATGTTCAGCGCTCTGGGAGTTTGCACACCCTCGGTATTTCCTGTAAGTAAAACGAGCCTGGTTTAAAGTGGGATCTCTCGAGTGGCTGCCTGCAGAGGCCAGGATTCCTTGTGGTTTGGGGTCCGTTTGTGCACGTCCTCTCTGAGGACTTCCTTTTTCTCTCTGTTGAGTCTACTCACTGATTGGGGAGGAAATGTGTGTACATTTTAAAAACCCACTAAAAAACTGTTTGCTGTGCTCTGGTGTTCAGAGCAAACCATCGGCAGCTTTAAGAAGAATTTCTAAGCTGGCTGCAGGCTCAGCGTCCACCCGCAGTGGCCGAGGCTCGCCGGGAGGAGTCAGGGCTGACCAGCCCGTGACCCGGCTCTGGTCCAGGAAGCTCCCCCTTCCCGTCCTGTCACGAGATCCCAGGGCCTCTTCCTCCTCCTGCCAGACTGGAGAGGGAGCCAGCTGGGGAGGCGGACGTCCCGAGGAAGCCGGCCAGGAAAGGCTGCGTGGAAGGCACAGAGCTGGGGCCCGAGGCCTGGCAAGGCCGAGGCGGAGCTGGAGCTGGAGCCAGCAGCGGTGCAGGGGGCCCGAGCCCCCAGAGCGTGTCACAGTCAGGTCCACGACATGGGTCCACACGTGACAGGACCACGCCGCGGAAGCCGAGCGAGCCTCAGGCAGCAGGGCCACGCCTGAGTTTCCACTCATCCCAAACCCGAGCTGACTGTCCCCTCGTGAAGGCTTCGCAGCCGATTCCAGCTTCCGGGGACACGAGAACTTGCTTTTGTTAAATCGGGACGCCTGGCGTCCCTAGGTGACTGCACTGCTAGGTCTTTATCCCAGTGATGTCATCCCTCAACGGCACCGTGGAAACGACGGGATCCAAACACCAAGCGGGCGGACCTCGCAGCCTCCCCCCACGCGCTGCTAGCTGCCCAGGTCCAGGGGGTGCCATCCGCCGCCTTCCGTGGGGGAGGCCGTGCCAGCCCCAGGGCCCCTGCCCACGGAGGACAAGGCAGGCCGGCGGCCCTGGCGTCGAGCAAGCTCGGCCTGCCTCTCTCGGTGGGATGGAGCCTCGGCGAGGCGGCACCTCCACCACGCTCGGGGTTCAGGGAGCTCGGCTCCCTGTGCTCAGCGGGTGGCGTCCCTCTCAGAAAGCGAGGGGTCTCGGGACTCCTGTGACAGCCCAGGCTTCCCACGGGACCCCCACACACGGCGCCCATCTTAGGCCATCTTCGGAGGACAGACGGGGCAGAGACGGAGAAAGCCCTGGAGCTGCTCTGTCACTTCTGTTCCTGCTCCAGCTCCCATGGTCAGGCCAGCACCAGCCGGTCCACGGCCACTGCCCAGTGGCTCAGAGCTGGCCAGCCGGGCACAGGTGGGGGCAGGGGCTGCAGCCGTGAGCCCGCCGAGCCCAGGCAGGCCTCAGCAAGGGGCAGCCACGGTTCTCCAGGACACACAGCCCTCTGACAGGCGGCAATCCTCGTGGCCAGCAACCGGGTGGTGGGACAGGCCGCATCAGGATTTATCAGACCCATTCCACAACCATGGCCACGTCGCTGCCACGAGCGCCGGTGAGGACTTCACCAGTGAATCTTACATCTCAGACAACCGAGACAGATGACCCCCAACTGAAAAGAGACATAAGGTTGATGAAAAACAGGCAGGCTGCTTGAGAATGTCGCAGAGAGAAGGAAGAATATGTGAAATGCCTGGAAAATTGAGTTGCAGTCCTGGAAAATCAAAATACCCCTCTACTAGAAGGGGGAAGCGGGTGTAGCTCAGTGGTTGAGCTCCTGCTTCCCATGTACAAGGTCCTGGGTTCAATCCCCGGTGCCTCCTGCAAAAAAAAAAAAAATTAAAATTAAAACTCTAATAGAAGAGTTAAAAACAGTGAAGAAGAAGACAACAAAGAAAAATAAATAAATAAATAAAATGAAAGAAAAAAGAAAGAAAATAAAAACAGTGAAGGATCTTTATTCCCATGGAAGTGTTTGATTCTTAGGAAAGGAATATTTTTGTGAACTTCCCTAAAAGATGGATCTCTTACCTTTTATAAATTAAAAGGTGAAAAATGAAGTCTTTTATTTAGGCTTTTGCCAGTCAAAGATAAATATCTTACACAAGAAATCCGGTGACAGAGGATAAAATGGGAAATGCCCTCGAGGAAGCTCTGGCACAACTGGAAGCTTTAAAAGTTGAACATATCGAGAAACAGGAAGTGAACTTTCAACAGTTTGAATTTTCTAAATAACAATAGTTGTTAATAATCCAAAAATGGCTGATAAAATGGAAACTTGGTAAAACGAATATTTTTAATATATTAATTTACCCTATGAGTTTGCATTTCTCAGTGCGTCCTGAGATTTATCATGTTCAATTATGTTTGTGTATGCACGTGTGTATTCTTATTTCTGCCAAGAGATTCTAAATTACAAATTTAAAAGAAAAAACTAATAATTAAATATATTAATTATGTAGCCTTATTATATATACTTGTTCTATTGACGTGTCTTTTAAATGGGATCTTAAAAGGGTTTTTAAGATTGAGTTAATTATTTTTGAGGCCTTATCCTAAAAGGCATCTAAAGTTCATGAACGGAGTTGTGGTGACTTTGTAACATTTTATTAGAATTGAAGAGAACTATTTAAAAGTTTGACACTTTTAAATAGTTTGATTTTGGTTGCTCTGGGAATGGTGATTTTCTACAAATATATAATAAATTGTGTTTTGATTATATGTTCTATATGCAATTGAATGTACATTAAATAGTCTGTTTTGCTTCAATAGAATGGAATGTCTACAGGCGTTTAAAATGATGTTATAGGACTTTCAAAAACCCCCTGAAGATGCTTACCAGAGTTTTTTCCAAGAGAATTTTATAATTGATTTAATGTAGGGTTTAATCACATTTAAAAATAGATGCATAGTTATTTGGGCAATTTTATGTTATAGACTATTTTGTAATGTAGTGAATTGGGCCTTTACAAGAAAAGTGCATGTGTATATATATATGTGTGTGTGTGTGTGTGTGTGTGTATATATATATATATATATATATATTTTTTTTTTTTTAAGGAGGTACCGGGGATTGAACCTGGGACCTTGTACATGGTAAGCAGGTGCTCAACCACTGAGCTACACCCATTCCCCTGCCAATATATTTTTATAGCTAATCTTTATAAATTCTAATGTTGAGTTTTTAATGATTATTTTCTATGTTTATGTGGTTTGTTTAGTAAAAATAAATATTTTGCATCTCAAAGTATCATTTTTATATCATGGGAAGTTTTCAGATTAGCTGATGTTGGCATTGCAAGTTTTATATTCAGTTTAAAGTTAAACACCAGTATTTAACTTCTGTATTCCAATCTGTATACATTTTGAAACTGTACTACAAAACAGTGGTATGCTCCTTATGCAATATGTATCATATTATCTTCTATAAATTAAAGGATATTTGATTTTAAAAAAATTTTAAAGCACAAGCAACAGAAGAAAAAAATAGATAAATGGGACTTCATCAAAATTAAAAATATTTGCACATCAAAGGACTTTATTAAGAAAGTAAAAAACAACCTAAAGAATGGGGGAAATTATTTGGAAGCTATATGTCTGATAATCATTATATATCCAGAATATATAAAGAACCCTTACAACTCAACAACAGAAGGAAAAACCACCCAGTTTAGAAATAGGAAGGAAAGTGACATCCTCAACATGGTGACGTAAGGCAAAGTCTCTCCTCAGAATCAGCATATAAAAGGACAAATCCTACTGGACTAGCACTCTGGAGGATGAGAGAGACTGGAGAAGAACTCCACAAATGCTGAATCAAAAAGACAAAGACTCTGCAAGATCAGGTAGGAGACTTCCCGCCCAGACTCTCTGGTCCAGACCCCTCCCCCCACTGTGTCCCCACACAGCTTGGGAGTCACACAGAGCCAGCACGGCCAGGGTCCCTCCAGCCGTGGACACAGACCACAGAGCTACTCACAGCTGTAAGTTAGAACCCCACATCTGCGGAGACCCAGAAAGGGAACATAAGCCACCGAGGAGTGCCATATGCAAAAGGGACCCCAGGGGAAAAATGAGAGACCACAGCATAACTGTTGGCAACAGCTGCATACACACAATCCAAGCTCTGCTGAAACCTAAATGCAAAATGAACCTTTCTGAATTGACTCACCTTTCTGTATTGACCCTGTCTGGGTCCCCAGGTTGGGATAATCCAATGGGGAAGAAACAGGAAGCAGGGAAAAAGGTGGCAGGGGGTGGGGAGGGGAACTGAGCTGCCATAAGACAGGACAAGTCCCAGAACTGAAAAGTATAAATAAAAGAGGGCACTAAGTGAAGGAGAGAATTTAAACAAATCATAGGAGCTGGGGAGAAAACTCTGCACAAAAACAAACAGAACAGATCAAGATTCCCAGAGAAGGAACAGAGGAAAGGAAGCTTTCTCCTGGAGGTGAAACAATTGCACAAAAAGTGCAGTCTTGAAAATTATACCATGTTTCCAGGGCAAGAAACAGATGAAGAAGAGCTAAGAAAAGCTTAACACTTAGACATGGGCCATTCTAGAGGTCCAGAATAAGTTGGACCAAGCCTCAAAGAAGAGCCTTAACACAAAGCCAATCAATAATAAGACCCCTAGACAAGAGGGAGACTGACCTTCAGCATTAACACATCAAAATAATCAGGTGCCCAGACATCAGCAAAAAGTTACAAGCCATACCAAGAAACAGGAAGATATGGCTCAGTCAAGGGAACAAATTAAAACTTCAGAGGAAATACAGAATTTGAACAACTGATCAAAGAAGTTCAAACAAATCTCCTAAATCAATTCAAGGAGATGAAGGAAAATATGGGTGTAGAGCTAAAGAATATTAAGAGGACAGTATGTGAGCATAAAGAAGAATTTGAAAGTTTAAAAGAAACATAACAAATTATGGGCGTGAAAGACACAATAATGGAGATTAAACATGCAGTAGAGGCATACAACAGCAGGCTTGAACAGGCAGAAAAGAGTGAGTGAACTAGAAGACGACAATCAAAATCATTGAGTCAGAAGAATAGCTAGAGAAAATAGAAAAAAAATTGAGCAGTGTCTTAGGGATTTGAGTGACAGCATGAAACATACAAATATACATGCCATGAGTGTCCCAGAAGGAGAAGAGAAGGGAAAAGGGGCAAAAAGAATATTTGAGGAAATAATGGCCAAAATCTTCCCAACTCTTATGAAAGACATACATGTCCAAGAAGTACAATGTACTACAAATAGAATATATCCTAACAGATCTTCTCTGAGACACAAACTAATCAGAACATCAGATGCCAAAGATAAAGAGAAAGCTCTGAAAGCAGCAAGAGAAGAGCAATTTGTCACACACTAGGGAGCTGCAATAAGACTAAGTTTCTCATTAGAAACCATGGAGGCCAGAAGGCAGTGTTATGACATATTTAAGGCACTGTGTTAGATTGTCAAAGGGCTGCCAATGCAAAATACCAGAAACTGGCTGGCTTTTATAATGGGAATTTTATTAGGGGACAGTCTTATAGTTCTGAGGCCATGAAATGTCCAAATCAAGGCACCATTGGAGATGCTTTCTCACCAAAGTCAGCCACTGGTGATCCTGGCGTGCACATGGCAAGGCAGGATGGCAGCCGATCTCTGCTGAGGTCTCTGCCTTCCCCTCCAGAATCTACTGGCTCGTGGAGCCCAGCTGTGGGCAATCGGGGAAATGGCTTGTCTCCTTCCAGGCCTCCTCTCTCAGGCTTGGCTGTTCCACTTTCTTCCTGAGCCCATCTGTGGGTTCTCAGGCATGTGGCTCAGCTCTTTGGTCTTGAGCTGCTCCGTGGACGCAGCCCCTCAGGGACTCCTTTCTGTGCCTCCGAGCTCTGCCGATTCCAAACTCCGGGACCTCTCAGCCCCTCGGGGCTTCTCTGTCTTCCTACAGTTCTCTCTCTCACATGGCAGGTCAAAATGGCAGCTTCCTTTCTCTGTGTCTCCTTTCTCTCTCTGTTCTCAGTTTATAGAAGACCCAGCAAGAGAGTAGAGACCTAATCTGTGTCATGTCTCACTGACTGGTCCAATCAAATGCCCTAAAGCAATCTAATCAAAGTGAATCTGATGCAATCAAAGGGCACCAGACCCACAGGAATGAATTCGTTTAAGAACATAATTTTGGGGGATTCAAAATAGCACTTCAAACTGTCACAGGTACTGAAAGAGAAAAACTGCCAGCCAAAAATTCTTTATCCAGCAAAACTGTCCTTCAAAAATGAGGAAGAGATTAAAATATTCACAAGGAGAAACTGAAAGATTTTGTCAACTTGAGACCTGCCCTAAAAGAATTACTAAAAATAAGTTCTGCAGGCTGAAAGGAAAAGACAGGAGAGAATAGCTTGGAGTATTATGGAGAAATAAAGATTATCAGTACAGGAAAACGAGAACACAACATATCAAAACCTCTGGACAGGGGGGCGGATGTGGCTCAAATGGTTGGGTGTCCGTCTGTCATATGGAGGGACCTGGGTTCGATCCCCGGGACCTCCCGGTAAAATTAAAAATATATATATAGAAGGCGCATGGGCTGCCAGGCTCTGTGTGCTGGTGAGCCGCCAGGCCCCGGGAGCCATGCAGCAAGATGATGACGTAACAGGGGAGAGACGCAGGGGAGAGACAAGACGAGATGCTCCGAAAGCTCTGAAAACCAGGAACCGAGGTGGCGCAGGTGGCAGAACACCTCTCTCCTACATCGGAGGTCTCCAGGATCGAATCCTGGTGAAGACTGGAGGAGGAGGATGAGAAGAGATGGCAGGAAACAGAGAATTGCCCAGCGAATGGACACAAAACTGCAAATGGGGAAGGGGGCGTTTAAAATGGATAAAGTAAATAAATAAATCTTTAAAAAAAACAACAACAACAACAAAAAAAAACCTCTGGACAATGTTCTTTCTACTTCTTGTGAAACGGATTACTTGAAGTGATGGTGGGCATTGCTAAACTTGGAGATTGTGAGAGAGATTCCAAAGAGGGGGTGTGATTAACACAGGCTAATATTGGTCAAATTTCTCCTGGAGCTCAGCTTGAGGACTTGACACCTCATACTTCCAAGACACTAGCAGGTACCTGTGGTAAATAAATTCAAAGATGATTAATTAGAATAGTGTCTGTTTTTATTTGGGTTTGTCTTTTTGCCGTTCACTTGAAGGATTTAATTCTATACTCTGAAAATTACCATTATTGGATATGCAATTTCTAAATATTGTCTCCAATTCTGTAGCTTGTTTTTCTTTCACGATGAAGTCCTTTGATGCACAAAAAGTTTTAAATTTTGGCGATGCCCAATTCATCTATTTTTTTTCTTTTGCTGGTTGTGCTTCTGACATAACTAAGAAACTGCCTACTTGAGGATCACAAAGATTCATGCCTATGTTTCCTCCTGAGTTTGATAGCTTTAGTTCTTCCATCTAGGTCTGTGACGGAATTTTAATGAACTTTTCTATATCCTGTGAGGTAAGGTCCAACTTCATTCTTTTGCATGTGGATAATCCAGTTGCTCTGGCAACATTTGTTGAAAAACAATTATTCCTCCATTGAGTTGTCTTAGCACCTTGTAAAAATCAGCTGCCTGGCTGCAGCCCCGTGCTCAGACTCCGTCCTGCTGCCACAAGCGCCGCCAGGTTGGGTTGGTGCAGTTTTAAGGTGCTGGGGGGCTCTGCAGCCTTTTGGGTAGACAGCAGTGACTGCTCCCTGGGTACCAGATCTGAGAAACAATTTTAGATCCTCGTGGGGTGAGTTTCTCTAAAACATCGTGTTCTTACCATTCCATGGCAAAAAAAAAAAAAGCTTTTTGGTGACATGGGCAAAAAGTGTAAAACGGTGGACTTGGCATGCTTGAATATGGACGCCAGCCTCTTTACAAAATGACTGGTGAAAGCTGTTCCAAGAATATTTGTCCACGGAGCTTTTATTGGAGGTACAACTGACACTCGTAGCCTTCGCAAAGAAGGGAAATTGCTTCCCCTAGTTCATCAGTGTGATTTTTTAAAAAAGTGAGAGGAATAATTTCAGTGATATAGGTACTCATAACTCTGCCGGTCAGATGTTTGTTATTTAAAATGATAGTGCTTTTTAAGTGAGGGCATTTTAAATATATGCATTATCGTCATTAAAAAAAAAAAAAAAAAAGATGTAAAAAATAATGAGCAATAAATCCCTGCACCAACCTCAAAAAAAAACAAACAACAATCGACTGTGACTGGGAGGTTTACGTCTGTATTCTCCATACTTTCCATTGGTCTATATGCCTATCCTTATGCCACAACACACTGACTGTAGCTTTGTAGTGAACTTTGAAATCAGGAAGTGTGCGTCCTCCAACTGTTCTTCTTTTTCATTAATATTTTGTTTATCCTGGATGCTTTGACTTTCTCTATGAATTTTAGGATTGGCATGCCAATTTCTGGGGGAAAAAAGCAGCAGGTATTTTGATAGGAATTGTGTTGACTCTGTAGAAGATTTGGAGAGTATTGTCCTTTTAACAATATTAAGTCTTCCATTTACTTAGGTAAACATCATTCTTTCAATGATGTTTTTTACAGTGTACAAGTCTTTCACTTCCTTTGTTAAAGTTATTTCTACATCTTGTATCCTTTTTGATGCTATTTTAAATTGAATTTTTTTTCTTAATTTCATTTTTAGATTGTTCATTGCTAGTGTATGAAAATAAATTGAATTTTGTATATTGACCTTGGTTTGACCCTCCTGTGCAATATTTTGTTTTGTTTTTTATTTTTCTTTCCCTGTGCAATATTGAATAGAAATTTTGAGACCAGACACCCTTCCTTTTTCCTGATCTTAAGTGGAAAGCATTCACTCTTTCACCATTAAGTATGACGCTATCTGTGGGTTTTCTTTTTCTTTTTTTGGAAAACCGTTTGATATTTTATTAGCAAACTAAGACTAGTTTACATTACAGTAAGAAGAAAAACTGTTGAGAGCAACCAAGGCTTCCTACTCATGACACATGTCCATTTTGGGTGGGCTGTGATTTTCATCCACAGCCAGTGCCCACATCCTCTGCCCAGGACATTGGAGCGGCTGCACATGGGATGTTACTTGTTCTCAGGGCAGAAAGATAAGATGTTATGAAGAAGTTCTCATATGTTGGCTCCCAAACCATAATTTACGGGATGCGGCGAATTAATATGTTTCACGACACTGTGAGCATCCTAAGAGCTGGGAGGCGTTATTAAATCACATTAACAACAGCATGGACTTCTGCTGTATCTTTCCTCTCGATACTGCAAAACGCTTTCAGATGGCATCATCCCAGTTACCTTCTTACATCCTGAGCAAGGAGGGAGCGGAAAGTCTCTTTGTCATAACCCCACAAGTAGGGAGTTCAAGTACAGAGAGGCTAAATAGAGCTCACAAGAGAATTCACACCAAGCCTGGAATTCTGTATACTCAATTACCTTTACATTCTAAATAAGATTCCACATCTCCCGGGGGCACTCACGTATTGACTCTGAGAAACCATGGGGTGAAAGAGTCTCTGCCCTACCCTTGTCTGCTTTTCCTAGAATTAGTGAGGAGAGCATTTGGGGTGATGGGGAGGGAGTGCGACCCAAGTCGGGACTGACCTTTAGTTCCGCCACTTACTACCTTAGAGACCTTGGGAAAATTGCTTAACTTGGTTTCCTCATCTATAAAAAGAAACAATTATCGTACCTGCCCATGGCGTAATTTTGATAATTAGCTAAGCTAATGTAGGCAAAGGGTTTAGCTCAAGAAAGAGAGGGGTAATTACTATCAGTAGTGGCGATTGTGCTAAGGTGAATTTCTCTTCAGAATAAATGCAGATTTCAAAGTCATTGACACTGCCCAGATTGTAGAAGACCTGCTAAGATGGAAGGCAGAAGAACTGATGTAGGGGAAAGTGGATG
Source organism: Tolypeutes matacus (assembly GCA_026826555.1). Lineage (NCBI taxonomy): Eukaryota > Metazoa > Chordata > Mammalia > Cingulata > Chlamyphoridae > Tolypeutes > Tolypeutes matacus. The sequence goes on from JAKSZT010054281.1 coordinate 19,757,665, forward strand.
TGGTAGTCTGAATGGAGAGGGAAAGCAAGGCACAATTCTTGTAAAAGCGATAGCCAATTATAGATTATTGTTTAGGTTGCTTTCAGGTGTACCTTGAAATAGTTTAAATGAGAGGACTAGGCTATGACAGGAGGCAGAGTGGCTTCCGGGTTGATTAGTCCATTAAGTGAAACATTGTCAGGGATCCAAGTTATCCCCATTTCTTCCAGCTGCCATATCCAGTGGTCGTGTTTGCCTTTGGGCTGTTGCCTTCACATTCACAAGACAATCACCTCATCCTAGGATTACCAACAGCTCTGATGAAGTCCAGAGGAAGACGAGGGGCTCTTTCTGCTCTGTGTTGTAAGGAACAAAACCTCTCCCAGAAGTGTCCACATTTCTCCCAATATCCCATTACCAGAACTTGCGTCCCGTGTTTGCTCCTAAACCTGAAGCTGAGACCATCATATTAGCCCAGATCCATCAGGAGTCTGCTTCTAGGAGAGGATAGAAACCCGGGCAAACTCGGGTTCTCTTAGCAAGCGTAGTAGTTTCCTATCACTGCTGGAACAGAATACCACTGACTGGGTGCTTTACAACATCAGAAATGTATTCTTTCGCAGTTCTGGAGGCCAGAAGTCCAAACCCGTGGTGCCAGCAGGGTTGGCTTCCACCAGAGGCTCCGAAGGAGAGGCTTTCTGTGCTTCTCCGTGCTCCTGGGCTTCTAGATCCATCGTTCCGGTCTCTGTCTTGGTCTTCACATGGTACTGACCTCTCGGTGTCTCTGTGTGCTCATCTCTTCTTATCAGGACACTTGTTGTTGATTTAGGGCCCCTCCCCCAATCCAGTATGACCTCATCTTTATTTGATCACTTCTGCAAAGACCCTATTTCCCAATAAGGTCACGTCTGTGTGTCCTGGGGATGAGGAGTTGACATATCTTTTTGGGAGACACAATTCAACCATCAAGAGCAGGTAAGGAGAGTGGATGCAGCTCAGTGGTTGAGCACCTGCTTCCCATGCATGAGGACCTGGTTTGATCCCTGGTACTTCCTAAAAACAAAAAACAAAAATGAAAAAACCAACTCTCATTGGGGAGTGGATGCAGCTCCGTGGTTGAGCACCTGCTTCCCATGCATGAGGGCCTGGGTTCAACCCCCGGTTCCTCCTAAAAAAGAGCAAGTAAGTCGAAGGGGCTGCGGGCTGCTAACAGTGCCTTCACTTATTGGACCACTTTGAGGTATAAAAGTGCTTTCTCGAAACTGTACGTATCTCGAAATATGTATCTTGAAACATCCTATCACTGCGTGAGATGCGCGTGCACGTACGTTGTAAAAGTAGACGTTGGTCATACCAAGCAAAAGTGGAGCCTTTCGCCCTAGATGCACCTTGGAGACTAATTCCTGAGACACTGCGGTTTCGGAGAGAGAAAGAGTATTTGCTTGTGCAAGCAAAGGAGACGGTGGCCTAATGGCCCAGAACTGCCTCCTTGATTTTTAGGATTTTAGGGTTTTTATGGATTCGAACGGGAGGGTAGAGTAGTTATCGTCACAGTAGAAAGCATACCCAAGGGGAGCCTTGTTTTGGAATGACCATAAGCAAGGGTAAGACCAGTTTAGAATGACCGTGCCAGTAGCAGGTAAGGACTAGTCTAGACTCCAGAGAAAATAAAGAGAGTGATGACCAGGGTGGGACCAGTTTAGCCAGCTTCAGTAACTTTAGGGTATTTCTTATTGGTAACATAAAGGCATCTAGATAACGACTTAGTAATCATAATTATTTGTTAGTTCTTAACCCTCGGTTACATTAGCACATCTACGCTCTGCCCCAAGCCTCTGGGTTTCTCTCCCTCCTAACCATGCAGCAATCACTACCTCAAAGTGTCAAATGCTGTAGTCAGAATGAGGAGGCAGGGAGAAAAGGGGGTACGCAGCCACAAGACGGGGACACGCTGCCTGAGACTCTTCTACAGGCACATCCCTTGATGGATTGTAACCCCAACCATGAGCCCCGAGAGGGCCCAGGTGGGCGGCCAGGGGGCTCCTTCCCCATCTCCCAGCTGGGCTCCGGACGAGCCCCAGCTCTGTCCAGCACGGAGCGTGCCCACTGGACTGGCCGCTCTCCGGTCACTGCTTCCAGGAAAGGCTACAGCATTTCCCCAAAAAGCAGCAATCCTGGGAAGGAGCTGCTGCCCCTTCACTCCCGCAGGGCGCGGGCAGGTGGTGCTGTGAGCTAAGCACCTGGAGCAAACAGCTCTCAGCTCCTTGTCCCAAGGGCAGCAGATGCTCCTCTGGAAGGCCAGGAGATTCACTCTTCCTGGCAGCAGACCCCCGGACCCCATCCGAAGACTTTAATTTTGGTTAAAAGTAGACCTTAAGGGGGTTGAAGTTCCTCTGGCTGTACCGATTTTACCCCCAGGAGCCGCCCAGAGCCCTCCACAGTTCCGACTGAGATTCCCGTCCTGCTTTGGAATTGGGGATTTTTCCCACAAAAACTATGACTTGTTCTCATATATGTAAGCAGCAAGCCTTGCTCTTCAGATCTGGAGTATAAATATAATTTGCGCCTCTCTTTTGTTTTTATTTAATCACCGTAGATCCTCAATAGGCAGCAGAAAGGCCAAATTCCATTCATGGAAACCGAGAACGAATCACAAAAGAATAAAGTAAATTCCCTGGCGCCCCCTCCTCTTTCTTAAAGCATTTTCTCAAGAAACCTTTGTCATTGTAAATTCTGTCTCTGCCACTTTGAGATGTATGTAAAGCTTTTTAAAAGCTGAAAAAGCCTTTTGCCAGCTTTACAGTCCAGGAGTGTCTTTCTCCAGGACCTGGCAGTTGCCTCTCTGGAGTGTAAACCTCGAGGAGGGGAGAGCACCCCTAGCTCCCCACCTTCATGGGAACTTAACTCAGGTGTCTGCCTCCTGCCTGCCATGGAGAGGAGGAGGGTTTCCTTATTCCTTTGGATTAAGGCGGCTGGCAAACCAAGGCCGCCCCAAGGGCCGGGTGAATTTGCCATGGCCTGTGTCTGGCAAGGTGAGCTGCCCGAGAACGGGCCTGCAACAGGCTGCGCAAATGGCGCCGTTTCTTTCTGCCTGGCCTCTTTAGCAGATTGTGCTGCGTGTCCCCTTCAGGTTTAGCACTCACTCGACGCTAAAGCTGCTTTCTCTCTCCTCTACTTTTACGGCGAGGTTTTCTGGGTTGGCAGGGGATTTTGTTTTTAATAACATTTCCCCATCTCTGACTGACTCCCCAATATCCATCCGTCCCCAGAACTTGGCCAAACCACTCCCGGAAACCCATTTCCCCTGGCCAGTGGGTAGTTTAGCCATAGGGATGGGTGTGGCTCCAGCCCTGGCTACTGGGGTGTGCGGGGAAGGCTGCCGGGAGGCTTCGGGGTGGTGTTTTCTCTGCTGAAAAAGAGCATCCCACAATCGTGGGGAGAAATCCCCTCTCTGGGTCGTCTCTCCTTCCGAATTGCCTGTCTTGGCATAATTATTCCTCAGTGTTCCTCATCCCTTCCTTCCTCTTAGAGGACAGAAAGGTACCAGCTCAGAGTTTAGGGACACCTCACGTTGAATGCGGAGATGACAGGCACACTGGCATCGTTTTGCAGTTTGCCTTTTCTCCCAGATTAACAGAAGGAAAGGGCTCTCCACGGTTTCACTTCTCTCCCTCCGATAGATTATATGCCAATGCCGCTCTGATTTGAGGTTGGACGTGAGGGATTTATAAAGCAGTTGCTTGAAAGAAGTCGTTTTGCATTTGAAAAAAAGAAACCACCACTTCGGGATGATTTTGATTTTCCGTTCCCATAAAGAAATGAAGCGCAATGCTTTCTGTCCCTAAAGTGCCCTTCCATAATTTCAAGGACCGAGGCGGAACCTGGGACTCGCACTCAGGGCTTCCCCGTGGCTGCACCTGCGTACCCCAGGCTTCCGCCTTCCCAGGTGCTCCTGCTGCGGCAGGAGTGGAAAGCTGGGGAGCCGTGATCGGGGGCGACTCAAATGTGGCCTTCGAGACGCGGCATAACGTCCACGGCTGACAGCAGCTGCCCAAGGTCGCGTCTGATGGCAGGAGACGCCGCTGCCACAGGGCCTCTGTCTCACTCCACTAGTAGCAGCGCTCTGGAACTTGCAGGTCTGCGTAAGCGCGAGTCCCTGCTGTCGCTCGTTGCAATCCAGTGCCCCCACGTCGGCCTGTGCGTAGGGCTCTGGCGATTTTTCTCTCCTGGCTTGTGCTTGCCCTAGAGGGTCAAGGTTTTCAGGTCCTCGGAAGTGGACGTCCTGCTTTGAGGGCACAGACCATTTTTGAACCTCTGCAGCTTCTCCCACAGCCCACGCACACAGGTGGTGGGTTCTGCAGTCTGCAAGGACGGATTCCTTGGAAAGGGGCTCTGGGGGCGAAGGTGGGTCCCCAGGGGGTACCGTACTCAAATGCAGTAAGCGGGACCTGGTCCCTGCCAGGAGAGGAGTGCTAGCAGGAGGCAGAGGGTTTCAGTGAAGAAGGAGGGTGGGCCACTATGCCCGGAAGCAAGACTGGCCAGGGCACCCGGCCAGCGTGTCGCCCAGCCTCGTTTAGTCTTGAAAAGCAGTTCAGCTCTTACCCCCACCTCCCGGGCGCTGGCAGTCAGAAACATTTATGACATGCAGCTTCGTTGTTTCTTTAGTGAAGACTCAGGAGGATTAAAATAATAAGAAACTGATGAAGGGAATCCGGAAAAGTACAGAAGCAACTTGAACCTAGAGCATTCCATCCTTACGATGGCGGCATCTATTTGTTACGGAAGCGCTGGGTGCTCAAGGGCTGCGTTTCTCGGGTAAGCTTCATGCTCATCCTGTGAGGCAGCGGCTTGCGGGATGATGCGCCCAGGTCCCAGGACGTGGGAGAGGCAGAACCAGGGGTCAAACACAGGACCGCACGCCCTCAGCCCCCTCGCTCAGCTGCGTGACGTGCATTCACTCACCCTACCAGGGACCTTGCACACGCTTGGTTGCCAGGGACACAGCGTTAAAAGACACAGTCCTGTCCTTTAAAGAGCTCTTCCCAAAGAAGCATCTAGACCAATCAAGGGATGGTGACAATGGGCATGGCACGGCCACGGCAAGGGAAGTGGACGGTGCCCAGGGAAGGGGCACCCAACCCAGCTGGCGAGGGCCAGCAGAGACCTGAGGAGGACAGCCCTGAGGGTGCCGTCCTCTTTCCCGCCACCTGCCAGGGACTGTCAGGACCGCCCAGGAGGGCGTTGGGTGTGACCGGCGGTCTGCCCTGCTGCTGTCCTGGGGCACCTACTCACAGCCACGCTGGCCACCTGGCGCCTGAGCCACGTGCTCGGGGTGAGCGGGAGGAGCTCAGAGTGAACGGGGGGAGCAGGCAGTCACGGAAGGGAGTGGGGCAGGGAGGTCTGGGGCCAGGGGCTCCAGGTGGTGGGAATGGCATTGGCAAAGGTAGGGAGGCCTGGGAAAGGTCCCTGTGGCTGGGCACAGGTCAGGGAAGCCCGAGAAGTAGGCGGGGCCGGTCCCATGAAAGGCCAGAGTGCCCTGCCGAGGGCTGTGGGCCTTATCCTGACGGCTGGGGGGTGGCTGGGGGGCCCTTCATACATGGCAGTGCGGCAGAAGGCTCCGTCCTGCAGCGTGGTGGAGAGCGGATTAGCGAGCAGGAAGCCTGGAAGTGGGGACAGCAGTGAGGAGCGGCCGGCAGTAAGCCTGGAAAAAACTCTGAAGACTTGAGAGAGGTCAGTCACAGTGCAGGTGGCCGAGGGGGAGGATTCCCAGGCTGTTGAGGACGTAGAAGGGACTTGATTCACTGGCCAAGTGAATGTGGGACAGGCAGGGCTCAAGGATGACCCGAGCCTTCTGGCTTGGGCTGCCAGGACATGGTGACACCATTTAAGCCCAAACAAACGCCACGAGGGCCGGGACGCAGTAGACATTACCTGCACTGGGCACGTCGCTAGCACCTAGCAGGTGCCTAGCGTAGATTTATGGGGCGAGTGATCACGTGGCCACCTGAACGAGGAATACCAGTGAGGTAGGGAGGGGTGGAGGAAGTTGGCACGGGCAAGGTGCTTATGAGGCAACCAGACACCGTGTCGCCTGCAGGGCTGGAGCTCAGAAGGGAGGTCTGAGGAGGCGTGTGGATTTGGGAGCCATCGGCCTTCGCAGGCTGAGGAAGGAGAAGGGAAGATCAAATGAAGTCAGGTCCTGGCAGAGGGATATGAGCCCTCGAAGGAGGTTAAAACCAATAGCAGGGGAGCAGATGTGGCTCGAGCAGTTGGGCACCTGCCTACCACACAGGAGGTCCCAGGTTCAGTTCCTGGTGCCTCCTAAAGAAGATGAGCAAGACAGCAAGCTGATGCGACGAGAAGTTTCAATAAGATGATGCAATAAAGAGACACAATGAGAGACACAACAAGCAGGGAGCGGATGTGCCTCAAGCGATTGGGCACCTCCCTCCCACCTGGGAGGTCCTGGGTTTTGTTCCTGGTGCCTCCTAAAAAGACACAGAGAGCAGACAGTGGGGGCAAACAAGGGTGGGGGGAGACATAAATAAATAAAATAAAAAACAACAACAGCAGGAAGATGGCATGGACAGTTCCGAGGAGGAGGATGTCACAGGCCCCTGGGAGGCGAGGCAGAATAAGGTCTGAAATGTATCCATTCAGCTAGGCAGCCGGGGGAGCTTGCTAGGAACACTAGATCCTGCCCACCGTCAGCAGGGAAGAGGACGTAGCTGAGGCCCCGTAGGATGGGGCCTGAGAGGCAAACCAGGCAGTGGTGGACCAGATGAGCTCAAGAGAGCCAGCTGCTAAATTTTCAAGAATTTTGCAAGCTGGACAAATCCTATCATGTAAGCTTACATTAAATAAATTAGACTAAAAGTAAAAATAACAGGAACTTCCCAAGTATTGACATTGTACTCTTATCTATGCTGTCGAGGTTATTTACATCCATTGTATCTGTCAGGTGGAGAAACCGTGAGCTACTGCTCGGCATTCAGCGACCTCATGTTGAGAGTGAAACTGGCCGTCAGGCAGTATCTGCACCGTGGAAGTGGGCAAGCCGACTTCAGGGCTCTTTCCTTCCATTTACCAGGACACCACTGAAACCAGGAGGCCGGAGGGAGTCACCTTCCACAGTCCCCAAATCACAGGGCCCCTGGGCCTCAGGCCTGACCTGCTGTGGCTTGATTCCAATCAGCCTGGTGAGGCTGGAGGAGGAGCGGGTGACAGCAGGAGTTAGACCAGGGCAGCTCTTGGCTCCAGGGGGTGCGAGTCCCAGGTCTAGAGAACTTGCTGCAGGTGGTGTGGGGGCTGGGATTAGGTGAGTGAATTCAGGCCCAGAAGAAATCCAGGGCCAGAGCAGAAGCCAGCCTGGTGGGTCACCCACGCCGTGCCCCAGCCCCCAGCTCCGACTTCCCTTGGGAGGTTTGGGTGTACCCGCAAGCCGCTGGGGGCACAGACTGGCGCCAGCAGCATCTAGCAACCAAGCAGTGGGAAGTGAGATTTCTTTCTCTTTGTTGTAAGACCAGTAAAAACAACTTTGAAAAAAATCAGATGGGTAGCATGAGTCGTTGACTTACGCGTTACTTGCTGTACTTGGTGGCGCAATGAGGAGGAAGAGGGGGTATGGGGGAGCAGAGACTGTAGAGGATTAAATATTAAGAATTAACTGGTCTGCAGTGTAGTTTCACCATATGTGGCGATTCTCAATGAGGTCAGAGATACAGCCTGGGCAGAGCACTCCCACTTCCACCTCCGCTTCCTCGGTACGCCCGGCTGCTCCGCAGAGATATGCGTTGGACAATGCTTCAGGTAGCCCGTGACTGTCTTAGGGCAGCTCACACAGCCTTTAGGTCCCCTCTGCAGCGCTAGTTTCAGAGAAGGCCTTAGCTGTAGAGTGTTAGGGACATTCAGACAACACCGTGTATCAGGCAGCCTGACGTGCTATTTGTCGGTCGTACTTGAGTTAAAGAGCTTTCTTGAAGACTTGATATTCTCTTAGGAAAGTTTCGTAGAGAGCCCTGTTTTGCATGTGCCACCACGTCAGGCTTTGGTTATGAGTCACCGCCTTCCGATTGCTGAAGCCAGCACAGCAGTTAGAGATGTTAAGTGTTAAAAAGAGGGTCCTTTAGAAAGTCCTGAGCCTGCAGAATGTGGGAGGGCAGCTCTAGAAGCAAGTTCTGGTTCCTATGAACTGCTGCACTGAACCGCCCTGAGCCTCGGCCTCCCCGTTTGTAAAATGGGCTGCTGGCACCTGGCCAGCTCCCCAGGCTCCTGCAGGGCCCAGCGGGGCGGGGTTCGGGGCAGAGCGTTGTGTTTTATAAGGCAGGATGGACATGCGAGCGCTTGGAGCTGCTGCAGCTCTTTGGCATCCCAGGACGGGGAAGAAGAGCCCGGGGTGAGCATGTCCGGAGAGGTCAAGGCTGCTCCGGGCCTGGTTTCCCACTCCCAGGGCAGAGGCCTGTGCTTAGAGGAGCTTGACCTCGGAGCCAGAATCGGGACTGGGCAAAGCAGGGCCAAGGGCAGTGGGGAAGGAGCTTCATGTGGGAGCAGAGTGGAGGGGAGACGCCGTGCTCGGCTGGGGGTGCACCTCCTGTCCAGCAGGCCCGGCCGTGCCGCCCTCCCCACCACCACCGGCCGGCGGGCAGGTCCGGCTTGTCCCAGGAGCCGCTCTCTTAGGGCTGGCTTGGCTGGCTTTTTGGAGAGTGAAGGCTCTTCTCTAAGAGCAGGTAGTAGAGAGCCTCTGAGTCTCCCAAATCTCCCAAATCAAGTAGAAAATAAATCAAGCTGCACCTTGGCCTCTTGGTGGCTCACTCTACAGATTTCATATACAACCTTGGTAAAAGTCTGAGCTTTTTCTTTACTCCCTGAAACCAGATGCAGAGCTGTTTCCAAAACCTGTGGAGGTGCCCCTGTGGATGGCCCCCTGCCTCGTGGAGGTGGAGGAGGAGGCCGGGGCTCCCCTCCCACGGGCGGGAAACTGCCCTGTGCCTCTCAGCCAGACCCCGCCACAAGGAAAGCAGATTTTCCCCTCGGGGTTTAGACAACCAAAGGCAGAGCCAGGCCATGCCTGAGCAGCGGCCGCTCCCCTTTCTACCCGGGCAGAGTAAAATGAGGCTGAGAAGGGGGTGCCCGGCTCAGACTCAAGGAAACATGCCATTGAGGGGCTGCAGGCGGCCAGGGCTTCCAGTGGCTGAGCCCAGAACTGGGTCAGGCGGGAGCCGCCAAGCAAGTCACCCCCTTTTCCCACCAGGGGAGACCCCAAACGAGGAATTTGTCGCCCCCCACCTAAACACCTGCCCCATCCCAGCTGCCAAACCCACAGTGCCAATTAGCAGCTTCCATCTCCCGCCTGCTTGACAACCTGTCTTATTGGCTCCTCCTCAAAACAGCGAGGTGAGCTGGCGTGAACTTTTCCACGGAAAACTTCCCAGGTGAAGAAAGATGGCCAAGGGCTCCCAATCAAGTAGCCAATCTAGAATTAGCCTCGTGACGTTTCTGGGGTTGCACAGCCTACGCACCCAGGCTTCTTGTTCCCCAAATACTGTATCTATAAACTATGCTGGAATCTCCCCAGGCGGGATTTGTAAGGCAGAGGAAGAGAGCACAGCAAGTGCCAAGGTTCACTGATCTCTGGTCCTTGTCTGAAAATGGGCACATTGCACTGTGCATGACGTGTGCATAATGCAAATTTATACTCACTTTGTACATGCACTTTTGGGTCTATTTTTTATGCAGTTGCTAAACTGGTTTTAACTCTGATGCTCTAGAGCTCGGGTGATCTGCCATGATGCTTCCCCTCTCTGAATGCATTTCCAAATATTCTGTTCCTGCCACTCTGCCTCTCAGGCTGGATGCAGAGAAGGACGGCCTTTGCCTTTCACTGAGTCCACTGGGGAAAACATAAACTCCAGAAGCGGTGATCAGCAGCTCCCCCTCCTCCCCACCCCTGCGCAGCAGGCTCTCTGCCCTCGCCCGCTTTCAGCCTCTCGCTATAAATAGGAAGAGGAAGCAAACCTTAACCACACTTGGGCTGAAAAATTACCCTGGTTTCTGTGTGTGGCTTTTGTAAATCAGTTTGGTTACGTCACATTTCCACCTCAAATGTGTGGTGACAAGGTCAGGCTTACCCAGCAGAAGGCAGAAAAACCCCGGATGCTCTGTCGCCAGCCCCCTTCCCACACCGTCTGCTTTCTTTTCCCTGCCAGCTGACAGTGAATCACTTGTTGACACTGGTGAGGCCCTCACATGGCCGATGTGAACCGAGACACCTCCCAGCAGGAATGTCGCTGGAGCCGAGAGGTGAGGGCGGCAGGCGCTGGGCTCCACTTCCCTGTGACTCAGATGCTCTCTGTGCTGTAGGGAATTAAACAACCACGTGTCAAACACTCACAGCTACCGCCTTGCAACCCTGCACTGTTTATCGTGTGAGCAGTGCCCAGTGCTCTTGCAAAATATAATTACAGATACCCGCGCTCCGAGGGTTTGCATGGGAATAATTCAGATCAACCTAGGATAGCAGTGAACACTGAGTGGAGACCTGGGGTGTAGATGATCAGAAAACCGACTGAGAGTAAAGCCTGCCGGGCTCAGAAGGAGACTGCTCTTAGTCCAAGCATGGGGTTACCCTCAGGGGTGCAGCTCGCCCCCAACCCGACCTGCTCTCGCCCACGAAGATTTAGGCTGGAAATCCTTCTCGGGCAAGCGTTGCCGCACTGACATTCCTACCCATTGCTCAAGCGAGCCGAGGCACAGAGCTCCACCTGTCGGGAGGTTTATTCATTTTATACGGTTAATGTGGTTCAGTAATTTTCCAGAGTGAAAATCTGGGATAGATTAAGCTGTATCCCCCATCAGGAGCCAGCAAATCCACATGTGCCAGTGTTCCGTCCTGATTCGGTAATGTTTGTCACGAGGGAGCGCTGGGGATGAGGAGGGGTGTTAGCTGGGAACGCCCGCCGCTGCAGACTCCTGTTAGGTCTTGGACCCATCAGCAGAGTTGATTGGGAGCTATTTTAGCACATTTCCCCACTAAATCATCCTGACAAAAATTCTCTTAAAAATTAAAAACGGCTCATTGCAGCAATAAAGACAGTGTTTTATATTTTACAGCACACGCGTATGTTCTAGCAGCTCTTAATCAACAGCCAGCTGAGCGCCCTCCTCCCATCTCAGTCGTGCTTAACTGTAGCCTGTGCTTGTCCAGCTGCTATCAAGCTTCATTCCAAGTCATTTTGACTTCGGACACCTGGGCATGCAACAGACGTCTTCTGGCTTTTCTAAGCCTGGCCTCACCTGCGCCCCCCTGTCCGAGGGCTCGGGCTGCCTTGTCTGTCCTGGGCTGCCCACCTCCTGTCTGCAGAAGTGTGGACGCAGCTGCCCACCCTTCCCGGGCATAGCCACCCGTGGCCCTTCCCCTGGAAGCTGGAATGGAACGAGGAACTCTTGCCCTCGGCCAGACCTACAGTGAGTGAGCGTGGGCCCCGTCGAGAGCACAGAGGTGCAGGGAAGGTGGTCCACGGGCACAGCACAAGGCCCGTGCTTCCCGGGCTGAGGTCCTGCGCCTCCCGGGCCCTGGAGGCCCCTGCCTGGGGCTGTTTGACACTCCTGAAGGCCCAGCATCTCCCCTTCCACCTGCTCTACCTCTGGGCGGATTCTGCCCTGTACATCTAGAAGGTTCCTCACTGATACATGCTGCTGTCTTGGGATGACATCCCAGGGCCTTTGGGCGGAAAACCACCCAAGAGGCATCCAAAGCCCGGAAGCTTCTCTGAGATCTCGGGGAGTGGCTTCTGGCGATTCGCGTGTAAGATCTGTGGTAAACTGGAAGAATCTAATTAAAAACCAGTCATGTGATCAAGTAGAGAGCCTGGGCTGTGGGGTTAGCTTTGGAATAAAGTCCCGGCTCAGCCACCTCTCAGAGCCTCAGTTTCCTCACTGGATTGTTTTGAAAATTAGGAATAATGGGGAGCAGGTGTAGCTCAGTGGTTGAGCACCTGCTTCCCATGCACAAGGTTCCGGGTTCAATCCCCGGTACCTCCTAAAAAAATTAAAAAAAATAAAAGAATGTAGGTGAACGCACCTGACGTGGGACAGGTACTTCGTCCATGATACTCTGCTTACTATTATTACTACCTATAATAGTAAAGAGCAACCTCCAAATAAAGGGTATATTTAGAGAATCTTTCTGTAAAAATGGCAAGGGGCTTCTGGCTGCTTCGTCTTCGTTACTCTGCGAGGCATTTAGCTCTGGGTGTGTGACTCCCCTGCTCTGGTCAGTTGTCCTAGCACCAGGGCTACGGAGAAGAGGAAAGAGCTCTCCTCCCCCTCCTCGACCGTGCCCTGTCCCGGCCTCCTGGCCTTTCCGAGTCTCAGGGCGATGGTGGCACCTGCCCCGAGGGCTAGTCGGTGCCACAGGCGGTAGGACGTGGAGTGGCCACACGTGGCTCTCGCGCCAGCCTCCCCCAGCGCGTGCCCTGGCCACCCCACAGAGGCCGCCAGAGGCTTAGTGTCCACCTGTGTGGGCGCGAACCCCGGCGTCCTTCACTTCCATCAGCAGTTTTTCCCATTAGGTCATCATTTTGGGAAAAGAGATAAAGCAAACCTTCCTCCCTTAAGATCATGAATTACCTTATTTGGGTTTTTTAGGAACTGAAATTTGCATTCGATGCAAGTTAACGGGAACTATTTTGACGGTTCAGATGTATCAAAATCTCAGCTCGTATCCGAACCTTGTTTTCTCTTTAATCACTTCTTTTAAATTTATTTTAAAATAATTTCCAATGTACAGGACAGTGCAAAAGTAATACAAAACCCAGATGAGAATTCCAACATACACCTTGCCCCGCAGTCATTGGAAAACACTTTTAAACAAAAGTTCAAGTGATTTCATTCTAGAAAAAAACCTAGCATGCTCAAGATAGAAATGCGGGCCTGATCGTCTCATTTCAGGGGCAAGAGGAGATTCTCAAACCGCCTTGGAAAATGGTCCAGCTGGGAGGTCCCTGGGTGGAGCTCCGGGGGAGCGCGGCTGAGCCTGGGGCCACCCTGGGGATGGGACCGGCCCTGTCCTGTCGGCGGCCAGCACTGCTGGGGTGACCGGCTTGTCCTTGAAAACGGACAGCCCCAGGTCCAGGCCGCTCCTTAGTCCCAGGATCATGGAGCAGGTGGGCTCCTCTCAGGAGCTGCCCTGACTCTCTCGCTGGCCTGACCTCCAGGGCCACGATGCATTCCGCTCCGGAAGGCAAATATAGCAGAAGGAAAGCACATGTTTGAGGACAAAACACCCGATGACGCCAGAAGCCAGCGTTTGCCCGGCCTTGGCGCCGGGGAAAGGCAACGCTCTGCTGTCCTCAACTCAGGGCTTGGAAGACAGCAGCCAGCCTCCCTGGGCCCCGAGGCACCGGGGTTTAGCCTTAGGGATGGGTTTGCTTTCCTGACTTTCAGATGGATTTTTAAAAGGTGAATTGGCACCGTTTACACCATTTCCTACTCCCTCTGCATTCCCTTTCTTCCAGGGTGCATGGAGCAGGGGAGGAAAGAGGTTTCCCTAGGGGAAATACATTTGCAAAAAAATGGGAAGCCCAATAGCAAATTCCTCTTTTGTGATACTTCTTTTTTTTTTTTTTTTAAGTAAAATTTGCTGGAGAGGGGTGAGTCCTCATGATTATGTTTATCGTCATGCTCTAGAGAACTAGAGAAGGTGCACCCCCAAATCACACCCAATCCCAGGCTGCACCTGCTGAGGCCATACTGTGTGCCCACGCGAGCTGTGGACCCAGCTGAGGAGCTGTGGGGACGGCCTCGCTGCATTTCCGCAGGGCTGCGGCCGCTGTTCCCGCACCAGGTGGCCTTTTAGGCCGCAGCAGCAAGCGTTACCAGGAGCCGGTGTTTCTCTCTCTCCGTGACGTGGACTTGGTGGGAGTCTTGACTCAATCTCTCGGTCAGGCCGTCTCAGTGGCTCTCAGGGCCCCTGGGAGCAGGTGTGAGGGCTGGGGGCCCAGGGGAGCTCACCTAGTCTAGGGGAGATGGGACGGGGGAAGGAGCAGGCAGGGGGGCAGCCTGTGGGGAGGCGCCGAGGCTGGAGCGCTTGCCTGGCCCAGGAGCAGGGCTGGGGGGCCAGCAAGGGAGCTGGGGACGGCAGAGGGCAGAAGGCCAAGTCTTGAGGCCCACGCTGGGCATTTGGCCTTGCAGCCATGGGCGATGAGGAGCCCCCCACCCCCAGCTCTTCAGCGGGGGCCAGAGCAGGACCTCTGCAGGGAGGTGGGCAGGCTGGAGAGGGCACCTGGAGGAGGGACTCTGCCAGGCTTTGGGGTGACAGGGCACGGTGAGAGCGGAGGCCCTGCGGCAGCTGGCACGCCAACCTGCAGGCCGATGCGCAGCGCCCAGCATGCGTCTGGCGGCCCAGGAGCCTGGGCTCAGAGGAGCCCTGCAGTAGGGTCCTTCTCTGCTCTGCCATCACTGCCTTGTGTTCTTTCTTAAACCAGGGGCCCCGTCGGCGCGGTGGCTGGTCCTGCCGGGGGTCAAGTGTTTTCTCAATGTTTCCATGGCATCTTTGCTTGGTGGATGGCACCTGGCCTCGGTCCAAGACCTTCAAACTGCTTATTTGGTTTGAAATAAGCAAAGCGTAAAGGAGGCTCACTGCGCCCGGCTCGGCACCGTCTGTGTGTGTAAATACATTAAAGAGGGTGTCGGATTAAAGTTTGTGCAAACAGGAAAATTACAGAAGATTTGCTGTTCACCAGACCTGGAGGCAGGGGGTACTCACCGGGCATTTTACTTTACTGAGCTTTGAGTTTGCCACTGGAGTGAAACGGGAATTTTCCTCACCCGAGCCTCATTTTGTTAGAGACGAGCTAAAACCTTCCATCATTTCAAGGCCAGGCCAGGTGGGTATGTTGCTTGACAGAGAGGACTTTAGAAAATGAAGGATTTATTATTTTATTTGGTGAAGAATTTAAGCGATACCCGAGTCTCAGGCACCACAAAATCTGCATTTGAAAGAGTTATTCTTGTGAAGGTTTAAAAGAAAATTTGTAAATTTTCCTGTGCCTGTATTTCAGGGAAGAAAAAAAAGAGAGGCCTTTACTGAAGCTTAAGGTATAACCCATAAGCTGATTAGCCAAGAAACTACCCATAAATTCACTAGAATTGCTGTGCAAAATCGCCTGGGCCTGCAGGCTCAGGACCAAATAACAATTATTTTTTTTCAATGAAATGAGAAAATAAACTCTTGAGAATAGCTGCAGTATGGCTTACCATTCTAAATTACTTTAGCTTTCTTATTCCCTCTTACAGTAACCAATTTCTATAAAATACTAAAAAAATATGAAAATATTTAAAGACTCCGTCTTTTGAAACGGTTTAGTAACAGTTAAAAGGAAGTGCTCTGAAGTCTGGTAGTTTTAGGTTCAAGCCTTGACTCACCTTGCTTAACCTACCTTTGCTTCAGTTTCCCCACGTGTAAATGGAGGAAATACCTACTTTATGTTTGTGATTTGTACATTGTAGTAATCACTCAATAACTTGCATTGTTTTTTAAAAAAGCATAGCTGGTAAAGGACAATTGAACATAGTTACATATATGAATCTTCATGAATTTCCTTAAAAATAAACCATTGGGAGCTGAGGTGGCTCAAGCGATTCAGCACCTCCCTCCCACACGGGAGTTCCCAGGTTTGGTTCCCGGTGCCTCCTAAAGAGAAGACACGGAGCACACAAGAAATGGACACAGAGCAGACAGCAGTGTGGGGGGGTGCGTAAATAAATCTTTTTAAAAAGTAAAAAATAAGCCGTTATTCTTGTGACCAGCCACTTGAGTTAGACTCTGAGGCCGGGGGCCGAGGCTGAGAACTCACGACGCAGCTGTGGATGTGACAGAGAGAGGAGCTAACAGGCTTTGCCCCTCGGAAGGGAAGAGGTAGAAGAGAGGGCCTGCGGCGGAGGGGCATGGGGAGAGGAAGCTCTCAGAGAATGAGATCTGGGGTGCTGGGGGTGGGGAGGGGGCGTCCGGCTCTGAGGCCCCGTCCAGAGAGGCAGGGTGGCTGGTGGGCTTTTAGGACCGCGATGCTCGTGTTGCCCTGACGGAAACCAGAGCTTGCTAAGATTATCCCACAGACACACTGATAGCATCTGCGCGGCTTGGACACGGCACAGCTGGAGGTGGCCAGCCTGGCTGCCGCTGGCCCCAGGTGTCCCCCAGGGATGAGGAAGCTAAGACTCCATCACCTGTGCCCGTTAGTACACGCGTTGGCAAGCTGCGGAATGAACCGTCCTCCACGTCGTCCCCCGCCTCTCCCCCATCCCTGGTAAAGTCGAAACTGAACCCACTCGCTCCTACAGTCACACAGGCTGTGTTCTGTGCGTGTGATGGTCCACTCCTGGGAAGAGAGGCTCTCCTGGAGGTGCTGCCCCCGGAAACACGCGCAGAACGGCTGGCTCGCGGGCCCAGGGCGGCTGGGGGGCGTGCACGGGCAGGTGCGGAGCCCGGCTCTCCCGCCCGCCCCTCTCCTAAGGTGGGCAGGCCTGGGACAGGTGAGGAGGCCTCCTTGTGGCCCCCACAGGTCACCCGCAGCCCCTCTGCTCACCTGACCCATTGCCCAGCGCCCTTAGCCCTCTGCCACGGCTGCTGCACCTGCTTCGGGGAAGGGTCCGGCGGCAGCGTCCTAACTTAACGCTGATTTACGTCGGGGTCCTGCCTCCACGCTCTAAGCTCTGGCCAGGGAGGAAGTCAGACCTGAGCCGAAACCGCCCCGCGTGCCCTGCCAAGGGGCCTCCCACGGTCTGGAAGGCCACGGGAGCCGCAGCGTGGCCTGGGTGGGTCGGGGGCAGCCCCAGGACCGAGAGGAAGAGCAGGAGGCCGCTGCAGTCGCCCGGCAGTGACAGGGCTGCGGCCTGAGCCGAGGTGACGCAGTGGGGGAGAGGCGAGACCCTGGGGGAGATTTAAGAAATGGGTGAATGGGCCTCGAAGGGGGGAGGAAGAGGCGCGGAGAGAATCAAGGACTCCAGGTGTGGCGTGGTGGGGGGCTTCTACCGGGGCAGGAGATCCATGAGAGTGGAGGTAAACGGAGGCCCACCTAGGCGGGGAGCTGAAGAACCTCTGCACGTCTGGATGGAAGAGTGTACACGCAACTGGGAGCGTCTGATGCGAAGGAAATAATCCGGGCCAGAAATACAGATGTGGGACACAGGTGGGACTGCCCGGGAGAGCTTGGAGGTGGGACCAGAAGGCAGAAGGTGGAATGGAGTTTTCCTACCGTTACCGGCATTATAAACTCGGTACCTGAGGGAAACGGCGACCACGCCCTCCCTGAAGCGATCTCAGTTTGGCACTGATTTGTATAATTCTCCTTTATTTTTATTTATTTTTATTTTTTTTTAAGATTTTCTTTATTTATTCATTTATCCCCCTCTTGCTGCCTGTGCTCGCTGGGTCAGCTAACCACGCCGCGCGGGCGGGCCTGCCCTCACCAGGAGGCCCCGGGAACTGAACCCGGGGCCTCCCATATGGTAAACGGGAGCCCCACTGATCGAGCCACAGCCGCCTCCCTATAATTCTCCTTTAAAACATACTAAGCATCCACATCCCTTGGTGCTGCTTCCCTTTTCTTTCCTAAGAGAAAATATTTACAATAATTTCTCACTTCATGCTTTGCTTAATATTATAATCTCGTATTAAGCAGAATGCCGAGGAAAAATACAGATTGATCAGGAAGGAATATTCGTTCACTTGTTCCTCAGATGTCTGAGCACCGCCAGGTCACAGAGCCACCAGCACTGGAGGTGCAACCAGCCCCCGAGGGGGTCCCTGGCCAGAAGCAGGGAGGAGGGGGCTGCTGGTGGCGGTGGGGCGGGGGCCAGAACAAGACGGCCATGTGGCCTGTTCCTAGTATCCTAAAGAAGACACTGGATGGTGCAACGAGCAGGAGAGACATGACCACATATTGGCATTTTGGAAAACTTGGCTCTGAGTGCAGGAGGAGCACATCTAAAGGGGCAAAATGTGCTGCAAGGAGGCGAGTTAAGAGGCTCTTGCATAGTCTAGGTGATGGTGGCCGAATTGGCACCTGGGACGGAAAGGGCTGGAGGAGGCGCCCCTGCTAGGACTCGGTGCGTCATTGTTGGGAGGGAATGGAAGAGGTCAAAGTCAACGTCCCTGTGACCCAAAGTGGTGGTTCTAGATAGAAAGGAGGAGCTTGTTTCAGGTGGAGGTGATGAGCTCAGCTCTGCACACGGCCAATGGGAAGTTTCCACGTACAGGCACCTGGTGTTTCAAAGCAGCTTCTTTATTCCCCCTACTTTCATTTGGACTTTCCAGGTTGTCGGGCTGGCCCTGAGGCACGCCAGCCTGCAAACCACGGCGACAGAACGGCGAGGCGCGGCGGGGCGCCCTGCTGCCCGTCCTCTCCCGACCCGCTCCTCGCGAGGCTGCCTCGGTGACTCAGCCAGCCTCCGGGTCCCTGTTGACTTAATTGCAAAGTGAAGATGGTGGAAATATTTACTAACCTCAACAGGATGTTGTTGCAATTAACTAATGAATAATTATAGCACTCACTCAAGTATAAAGCTCCCGAAAAAGCTACATATTTTTACAGGAGTGCTCAAAATGAAGATGTCCTCCATGCGTGTCCGGTTGGTCTAATTCCGTTCTCTCCGGGCTTTAATGCTGGACATCCTAACAGGTGTGCATTTCCCGACTAGCGTGCCCTTCCCGGGCCTGAATTCCACCTTCTTTGGCAACACCGACTAGAGACCGAGGGTTGCCACATACAGTACAGGACTCCCAGTTAAATCTGAATTTCAGATAAACAATGAATAATTGTTTAGTCCAAGTGGGTTTTGTTTCTCTTCCAAAGATTTCCTGGGACATACTTATACTAAAAAAATATATATATTGTTTATCTGAAATTCAAAAATTTTTTTCTTGGTAAACCTGGCAACCCTAGGAGTCCACAAGGATTGAGCAGCATCATGTCAGGACCATGACACTCAGAAGGAGCAAAACGATCAACTCCTGCCGTCAAGAGTCATTGTTACTGCTGTCATTGTTAAAGTGCAACTGGTATCACTGCACCCAGATTTTGTGATATTCCTCATTAAGGCGGAATTCTTTCCATGGCTGCTAACCTAGTTTTGCCTTCTAGAGCTTGACTCTGATAGTCTAGTACTGTCCATCTGTCCATCCTGTCCATGTAGCTATATAATAATGCGTAGAATGTTTCTTAAACTCTAGGACTTGGCGAAAATGAGAACATTTTCAAAAAGGATTGAAAACCGCAATCTGTAAGAGGCCATTGGCTGAACTTATAAAATTCATGTTTCTCAAGGTCAAATAAACAGAGTGTCAATTTCACATGGTTCAACCTAAAGATATAGGTCGAGACCACCCAGGACGCGGAGTGGGCTCGGCTGTCGGCTCCAGCTCTCGCTGGACTTGCACCTGCGACCGCGTGGACTCGTCTCGTTAGGGTGCTTGCTGGTTGCACGTGCCGTCGTATGGAGAAGGCTCAGTCTAAGCGCTGGACTTTTGCAGAACACTGAGTGTTTGCTAGCAGATTCCCACCGAAGGCTTTGGCTTCCGTCTAAGCCTCTGCAGATGGTTACGTGCCAGTAATGGCGGGGTGGCTTGGTGAGAACACCTCCCCAGAGATAATCAGGACAACACGTTTTCTGGAATATTTGTGAGCTATTTGCAGGCACTGGAGAGTGACCCAAAGCAGGTAGAAACCAGAGAGAGGTTTACCCTTCAAAGAGGACGACAACTGCCCCGTGAGACTTGGGGGTTTGCTGCTTTCTTTTAATTGAAGGAACTTCCCCAACCCTTGCGTCTTCATAGACAGAAAACAGCAGCCTTTCTGGCTTCAGGAAGATGTAATTCAGAGGACAATAATAGCACAAAGTGGTGTGTGTGTGTGTGTGCAGCTGCCAGGTGCACGGGAAGGGGCTGAAGCAGTATGTTACCTCTAAGAGGATTATGGTAAATTAAAGGCCTATAACATAATCACTAGAGCAACCACTAAAAAATGCAGAGATGTGTAGCCATGGGTAGCCAGCAGAGGAATTAAAATGGAATATTGAGAATATTTAATTAATGCAAAATAAGGTATAGAAGGACATATTGGGGAAAGAAAAACAGATGGAGCAGTTAAAAGACAAATACCAAGAGAGTAGACTTAAACCCAACCATATCCGACTGGCTAAAAAACAAGGCCTAACGAGCTGTCTTCAAGGGAAGCACTTTAAACATAGACACATAAATAGGAGAAAGTGAAAATGCTTTTTAAATTTACTATGGAACCGATAAGCATAAGAAAGCAGGGGAGGGCGTATTAATTTTAGACAACATAGACTTCAAGGCAGGGAGCATTACTAGAGAGGGAAAGAGACATTTCATAAGGATGAAAGGGTCAGATCATCAGGAAGACATAACAAGTATACATTTGCATGTGCCTAGTAACAGCATTTCAAACTACTCGCAGCAAAAAAAATGACAGAAATCAAGTGAGAAGCAGACAGATCCACAGTCATGTTTGGAGATTTTAATAACTTCTCAGGAATTGATAGAATAATTAGACAAAAAAGATCATTAAGGATGTAGAAGGTTGAAAAAGACTATCACCAGCCTAGACTTTATCCACATTCATACAACTTCCCACCTAACAACTACAGAATACTCATTTTTAGCAAGCACACATAAAACATTCACCAAGGCAACCATATGTCAAGTCACCACACATCTCAATAAATTTTCTTTTCTTTTTTCTTTTTTAGGAGGTACCAGGGATTGAACCCAGTACCTCACATGTGGGAGGCAGGCACTCAACCACTAAGCTACATCTGCTTCCCTCAAATTTTAAAAGGTTGAAATCTCACAGAGTATGTTCTCTGTCCACAAGTGAATTAGATTAGATATCAACAAGAGATTTAGAAGAAGAGTCAAATATTTGTAAATTCAACAACATTCTTCTAAATAACTCCTAAGTCAAGGAATAAATCACAAGGTAAATTAGAAAATATTTCAAGTTGAGTAATAGTGAAATTATAACATAAAAATGTTTGGGATGTAGCCAAAGCAGTGATTAGAGGAAAATTTATAACAGAAAGAAACAAAGGCCTAAAGTTAATAATCCAAATATCAAGTATCCATCTCAAGAAATTAGAAAAAGATGAGCAAGATAAACACAGTAAGTAGAAGGAAGGAAATAATAAAAGAGCAGAAATCAATGAAATAAAAAATAAACAAAGAGAAATTTAACAAAGCCAAAAACTGATTCTTTGAAAAGATTAATAAAATTGACAGATTCCTAAAAAAAACTGATCAAGAAAAAAGAGAGAAAAAACAATTTTTCAATATTAGAAACGAAAGAAAAGGATGACTTCAGATCCTACAGTTATCAAAATTGAATATTATGAACAGCTTTATGCCAATTAACTTGATAACTTAGATGAAATGGACAGGTTCCTTGAAATAAATAAACTTTAAAAATCTGACACAAGATGTAATAGAAAATCTGAATATCCCTATATCTATCAAAGAAATTGAATTCACACTCAAAAACTTTCCTATGTGGTCTCTCTGGTGAATTCTATTAAACATTTAAGGAAGAAATATTACTCATCTTACACAAACTTTTAGAAAATAGAAAAAGAAAGCACACTTCCTGATTCATTTTATGATGCTGATATGACTCTGATACCAAAACCTAAGAGAAAGACTACAAAAAATGAAATTATAGACCAATATCCCTTATTAACAAAATCCTTAAAAAATATTAGCAAATTGAATCCAACAATAGATAAAAAGGTTAATTGATCATGCTTCTAGGCAGAGTATATTCCAGATTGGTTTAATGGTCAAAATCAAACAGTATAATCAAACATATTAGCAGACAAAAGGAAAAAATCCTTATGATCATTTGATAGATGCAGAAAAAAATTCACAAATTTCAACAACCATTCACGAATTAAAAAAACTCTCAGAAAACTAGAAATAGAAGGCTACATCCTCACACTGATAAAGGGATCTATGGGAATTCCATACATAATGGTTCTATACCAAACACTTTCCCCATAAGACCAGGAACAAGGTAGAGATGTCCAATCTCACCACTTGCATTAAACATTGTGGGAAGTGGATGTGGCTCAAGTGATTGGGCTCCCGTCTACCATATAGGAGGTCCGGGGTTCGATTCCTGGGGCCTCCTGGTGAAGGCGAGCTGGCCCATGCAGGAGAGCTGGCCTGTGCAGAGAGTTGGTGCAGCAAGATGACGCAACAAAAAGAGACACAGAGGAGAGACAATAAGAGACGCAGCAGACCAGGGAGCTGAGGTGGCGCAAGAGATTGAGCGCCTCTCTCCCACTCCAGAAGGTCCCAGGATCGGTTCCTGGTGCCGCCCAAAAGAGAAGACAAGCAGACACAGAAGAACACACAGCGA
Source organism: Tolypeutes matacus (assembly GCA_026826555.1). Lineage (NCBI taxonomy): Eukaryota > Metazoa > Chordata > Mammalia > Cingulata > Chlamyphoridae > Tolypeutes > Tolypeutes matacus. Next base: position 19,780,074 of record JAKSZT010054281.1, read on the forward strand.
ATGGACACAGAGAGCAGACAGCAAGTGCAAAACAACAAGGGGGGAGAATAAATAAAAATCTTAACAACAACAACAAAGCATTTTGCTGGAGCTCTGTGATGGTCACGAGTATACCCTTACAAACCTCCCGCTAAAGAGAGTGGCCCAGCTACTGAGCTCTGAAATCTATTACCGTGTCTGTGCCACTCTTCTCTCCAAGTCCGCTGGCCAATGACAGTGTGCAGCAGGGATACGAAAGGCAGGCCTGCTCCCGGGAGTCACAGATCCCATGACGGCCGTCCATGGACCCCACACTCCCCAAGGACCTTTGCCGAATCTTCCTTGTGTTGCATATCAGGCTGGGATGTTTCCACCAACCTTCCTTCTCTCTCCTGGATTTCCTTGCATCCATGCCTGGGGCTCTCCAGCCTTTTCTGACTTCCTCCCCATTTTCTCCCATGCAGGCATTTCCCCTAATAAAATGCTTGCAAGTTTAATCACATCTTTGTATCTGCTTTCTGGGGGACCAAACTCAAGATCCTACTTAGTGCAATAAGGCAAGAAAAAGAAATGAAAGGAAAAGACTGTCCCTATTTGCAGACAGCATGTGGTTTGCATAGAAAATCTTACGGCCTCAACAACAACAAAACACACTGCTAGAAATAAAGATGATATCAAGTCTCAGGATACACGATCCATATGCAAATGCCAATTACATTTTTATATACTATCAGCAAGCTACTGGGAAAAGATTTTATGTTTAAATTCCATTTAAAACATCAACAAAGATATAAAATACTTAAGAATAAATTTAACAAAAGGTGTAAAGTCCTCTATCCTGAAAACTACAAAACACTGCTGAATCTACAGCTCTGTCTCCTTGTCTCTCTAACCTGAGTGAAGGGAGGGGCCAGAAGAATTCCTTCCTGGAAAATTTTAGCAAAACCACGTGATGCTTGCCACGAAACACCATTAAATACCCACCTCACCCCCAAGCAGAAGTAGCTCCGAAGCATTGTTAGGTCACATCCTGCCCAAGATTGTGTAGGTTATGTCAATGCTTGTCACTAATCTCATTATCATGAATTGTGAAACTAGGAGACATTTTAGAAATCTTTATTTTTTTTTTTTAAAGTTAAGATTCATTAATAGAAGAGTAATCATCATTTTTATAAATTATTCACCCCTTAGGCTATAAATTCTATAGCACAATGGCATGATTGAGTGACCCATTCTTTTATGGGGTTTGCAATTCCCCTACAAATCCTAGGCCGGGACTAGGTATAAGCAGTGGTTAGTGAGTCCTCGTCACCTCAAATGGAGCCTCTCCTTATACTATCACAGAGTTAGGAAGAAATCAGCCACCTCCACCGATCATAGCTGATGGCTCACGGCTGCTTTTACAACAGGCATCTGCTCTGCACTTTGCCGGATTGTCTCATTTAGTCTTCACGACAACCCTACAGATGTCATTTTCACTCCTGCTGCAGAGAGGAAGAAATTGATGCTTAGGAAGATTGTCACTTGTTCAAGGTCAAATTGTTATTAACTGTAGAGAGAAAATACTACAGATAAATCAGAAGTTCTTGGGCTCAGAAGGTCTAGAAAATGTTGTAAGCATATGTATTAATTTTTCAGGGGAAAATATCTAGAGGTTCTCTTGGCAGTTTGGAATCCTTAAAACATTAAAAGTCACTGCCTGGCTAAGACATCAACACTGAGCTATGTCTGGCTTGACTTGTCTAGAGTTTCCACATTTTATTCGTCTCAAAGTCTCATATGCCTGAAGTGCACTTCTGAAGATGGTTCATTTCTCTTACAACACAGAGACATCAAAGTTCTAAAAAGATGTTCTAGACCTGGTTTTCCCAGTGCTTCCAGGTAGGCCTATATTAGACCAAAATCCACTAGAGATCAGTTTGATGGGGAATTGTTACCCTATATGTAGGTTTAAATAATCCTTACTAAAGTTTACTATACTCTCAAAAGTTTTACAGTAAAGTTTACATCATACAAATGTGATTTGTCTTCCTGGAACAGCTCAATTTACTGTAAATTAAATTACCTTTTAAATGCTTTAAGGGAGGTAGCATGATATAGTAAACAGAGACTCTAGGATTTGGAATCGGGAAACCTGGGTTCAAATCCTAGCTTGGTAAATTGATAGCTGTGTGTGTGTGTGAGATTGTGGGCAAGTTACTCATTTCTCTGAACCTCAGTTTCCTCATCTTCAAAATAACATCAGCCTTGTAGGGTGGTTGTAAAAGAAACAGAAAAAGGATTGTGTAAAGGCCTAACACTGTACCTGGTATAAAAGAGGATCTTGGTATTTTTTTCCCCTTAGCATTAAAGGAATCCTGTTGTCAACTATTTTCTAAAGTAATCACCCCAAGTTTATCTTTTATATAAAGTCACGTTTGTCCACATCAGGTTTAGAAGCAGTATCGAACAGAGGTCAGCAAACTTTTTCTGTAAAGGGCCAGAGAGAAAATATTTTAGACTTTGGGGGCCATTTAGCTGCTGTCAAAACTAAACTGTACCACAATGAAGAAATGAATGGGTGTCGCTGTGTTCTAATAAAACTTTATTTATGAAAGCAGACATCAGGCTGGACTTGGCCCACCATAGTTTGCCAGCCTCTGTTGTAGGAGACAGGAGTGCACCTGCTGCGGAGTCATCCTGCCTGGGTTCAGGTTCTGGCTCTGCCATTTCCTAGCTGTGTGACCTTAAGTTACTTAGCATTTCTGTGCCTCAGTTTTCTCCTCCATAAAATGGGGGTACTAATAGTATTGCCAGGGCAGCTCCACAGTCAGCAGGGGCCCGAGCTCCTTCTAACTTGTTGTTTCGCCGGCCTCAGCATGTGGCTTTCTGTTCTGTGTCCTAGTTGGTGCTTGAGTTCTGATCACCAGGCCCACGTTCCCACCAGCAGGAAGGGGGAGAAAGGCTGTGCCCCCCTCTTTAGGGGTACTTGCCAGAGTTTCCCACAGCACTGCCAGTCACTTGCCATTGGCCAGACTCGGTCACATGACCACATGACCGCAGGAGGGGCTGGGAGACGTCTGCAGGACTCTGGGTTCCACTGGGGGCTCCGTGACTAAGGAGGAAAAGCAGGTGTTGGGGGGAAACCGGCAGTGTCGGCCACAGCTCTGCTCTGCAAAACCCTGTCCTTGGGTCCAATATACGACTGCCTAAGAAAGACTGGAGAAGACGGAACCACGGGCAGGCACTTAGGGAGGGCTGCCTGATGTACAGCGATTTAATTTATGCTGAGTACCCACCAGGAAGCAGCCACTAGGCTGGGGACAGTTAAAGCTGAAGAGATTCTAGACCCGAAGAAGAGGACATGGCTCAGGGGGTAGAGTGCCTGCTTCCCACATGGGAAAACAAAGAACAAGGAAACATGAGAAAGCCAACTCAGGCGAGCTGATGCGGCTCTGTGGTTGAGTGCTGGCTTCCCACATACGAGGTCCTGGGGTCAATCCTCGGCCCCTGTACTTCAAAAAAAAAAACTCTCTACTATCTGTGATGGGTAGGCTAATGCGTCAACTCGGCCAGGCAATTGTGTCCAGGTGCTTGATCCACAAACACTGGGCTAATTGTAATACAAGAGCATTTATGGACTTCAGTCACCAGTGAGTTTACTGCGTGGATGGCTGATTACATCTGCATCAGTCAGGGAGATTGTATCAGCAGTGGGTGATGCTTTTATCCAATCAGTTGAATACCTTAAAAGGGGAAGTGATGTCAACATTCAGAGAGAATTTCCCAGCTCGTCTTTGGACAGCCAGCTTCTTTCCAGAAACTCATCGAGGGCCTTTCACTGGACTTTCATCAGAGCCCCTGGCTTGCAGCCTGCCTGCGGGACCTGGACTTGGGCATCCCCACAGTTACGTGAGAAACTCTTATAAAATCTCGTATTATTGACAGATATCTCCTGTTGATTCTGTTTCCCAAGAGAACCCCGATAACACACTATCTATCTATCAGCTGTCTATCAGCTGTCTGTCTCCTCTCTCTAGCTGGTCTGTGTGTACATATATGTATATACGTGTGTGTATATCTACTGTGTATGTGAGTATATATGAACACACACACACACATATATATATGATACCCTTAACTTAGAGAAGCCTAGTAATGGCAAGTGTAAGGACAGATGGCTGATAAAGAAGGGGGATTCCAAACAGGACGAGTCCCACGAAGAAGGGAAGCTAGGAGAGCAAGGCAGAGGTGGATCCTTCAGGACGCTGTTTCTCTGGTTGGCAGGGAGGGCTGGGGTCCAGACCCGTCTCCAACACCCTCACTTTATGTCACTGCTCACGAGGGAGTGGGGGGCCCTGGCAGCCCCAGCCCTGCTCCCTCTTCTCAGCCTAACACAGGGCAGCGCTAGGGAGGAGAAGGTGGGGTGCAGCCTCTGGGGGATTCCTGCTGTGGGGTGCACCAGGGAAGTTCCCGGCCTCAGGGAAGAGACCCGGCACTGCTTCGGAGCCCTGCTTGGGGGGGTGCGGCTGGGGCCTGGCTCTGCACCCCACTGCACCCCACCAGCTGCTGCCCCATCCCAGACAGCCTGGGAAGAGTCCTCCTCCTTTCTGGCACGCTCTTCCCTCCCTACGTGGCAAAAGTAGCGGCAGCTGGCAGAGTTAGGCGCTTCGAAGGATGAGCAGGTGGAGCCACTTAAATCCTTAGTTCTAACCCGTTTTTTTTTGAGGTACCAGGGATTGAACCCCAGACCTTGTACGTGGGAAGCAAGCGCTCAACCACTTGAGCTACATCCACTCCCCTGGTTCTAACCCCTTGATATCATTTTTGGAACCCTTTGGAAAATCATAGGATGAAAACAAATTTCACCTGAGTCACTGTGATGCCTTCTAGGGGTGTGATTGTCAGTCTTTTGATAAGATTGTTTTTGCTGCTTAATTTCATTTTTTAAAACAGGCGGATCAGAAAACTTCTGAGTGGGCGCCTATCAGACTCCTGCATCCTCTGTGCGCTGCTGCATTTCTCTGACAGCACCCAGGCTTCTTCACCTCCCGAAGGCAGGGCACGGTGACTCAGGGAGCCTGACTGGCTGCTGCTGATCTTCTATTGCTCTCAGCTGCTCCATTCCTGCTACGTATGGTCTTAATACTGACAGTGGGAGTCACTTTTCCTAGCAGCCAAACAGAGAATGAAATTAGCTCCTCTCTTTGAACTGTCAACAGGTCCCCTCGGGTCTCCTGTTTGGATTGGCTGAGAACATCCAAAATTGCTATTAGCACCCAGGGAATGCTTGGCTGGTTTTCAATAAAAATTTCTTGAATAAATAAACGAGAATTGTGATCACGCTAGTTCATGTTTTTGAAAAGCGGTGCCCATCTCCCCCATTAAGTGCTTCCCCAGCACTTGGCCCAGTGTGGCACCTGCCTCCTCCTTGGCGTAAACTACAGGTACTACATCAGTGCGCTAAGTGGCAGGCAGCAGGCCACCTCAGGGAAGCGCTTGGTGGTTCAGTAGGACAAAGCCCTGCATGGCGCGGGGTGAGGAAGGTTTCTCTCCTGCCAGTTTCTTACCTGGGAGTCACCAGCAAGTCACTACTGAGTAGAGTTCCCAGTCAACGTAAGGGATACCTGTTGGTGGTGATTGTGAAGCAATCATTGAATGAGGGGTTTAGAAAAAATAACGTAGCAGAAATCGAATCCTATTGAAAGCATTTGAACCCTTCAATATTTAACTTGGTTATCTAGAAATTCTAGAGCAGCCAAATCCTTCCTTATTGTTATAAACTCTTTAATAGCCTTACTTCTTAAAAGAGCATTTAAATAATTCTTTAGTTAGTGCATTAAGTGTGTTGTTTGGGGTTTGGGTTTGGGGTTTGGTTGCTGTGTGATTTCAACCTTGCCAGAAGGATGTGCTGAACTTTTCCACTCCCAGCTATTGTTCATTTATGCACCAGTGTTAGCCTGGAGATGCTGGAATCACGTGTTTTTTTTTTTTTTTAAGATTTATTTATTTATTCTCCTCCCCCCTGCCCCCCGTTGTTTGGCACTCACTGTCTGCTCTTTTTTTAAGAGGCACTGAGAACCGAACCTGGGACCTCCTATGTGGGAGGGAGGCACCCAGTCAACTGAACCACATCTGCTCCCTGCTTGTTGTGTCTCCTCGCTGTGTCTCTTCATTGAGTCATCTTGCTGCGTCATCTTGTTGCTTCAGCTCACCGTGGAGCCCGTTGCATCAGCTCGCTGTCTTCCTTGGTCTTCTTTAGGAGGCACCGGGAACCTAACTGGGAGCCCCACGTGGTAGGCAGGCACCCAGCTGCTTGAGCCACATCGGCTTCCTAGAATCACTTTTGATAAATATCCACTGGGAGTCGCTTTACCCGCCTCAAAACAGAAGTGCACGTCTTTGTGGCTGAGAGGTCCCTTTCTCACAGCCATGGCCCTTGTCCCCATAGTAACGCTGAGCTTACCACACTCCCCACCCCACAGTCTTTCTCGTGGCCTCAGATGTTCCATCAGCGCCTGAGCCCTCGCACAGCCCCCTCCTCATTCCTTCAGCAGCAGGGGCTCTCACTCCCCTTGGGCCTCAGCAGACACCTAGCACCATCCTTCCTGTGAGTGACGGGTCCTCGGGAGACGCTCAGTAGGTGGAAGTCGTGGTGCAGATTTCCTGTGTGGCATGTAAACTATTTACATGCGTTTTGAGGCTCGCAGCCTCAGTGACATGCTGAGTGTCACCGGAAGACACTTGGGCCACTGAGTGGCCCACGGAAGAGCCTTCCTTGGAGGCCTAAGACCTGGTGTGCTTGGTGGGAGGAAAAATGTTTCATGGCTTCCGGTCACACCAGTTACAGAGTTAAAGGACCTACAAGGAGGTTTTAGCCATCAGTTAAGCCAACTTCTCTTCCAAGGGGCAGACGACTTAGTTCCTAACAGGGCAGGACTTGGGCCCAGGTTTCTAACTCCCTATATCTCTAGCTGGTATTTTTTCCTACTACCACATTACACTGACTCATAGAGTCTGTGAAAAATAAACAAACATTATGTTTTGATCTTTTTTTGTTTTGACTTGGAAACGGCCTTGAGGAATGAATAAGAATTGTCTTACAATGAAAGATTTATAACAGAAGAGGGTTTCCTTTTTTGACCCAGAGGAACTCATAAACATGAAAACCAAAAAACTTTAGTCATATAACCCAAAGAATTTTTGCTCTTCTCTCAAGGACCCTATTAGCTGGATATTTTTAATGATTTACTTTAGAAAATAGCATTTGGTTATTTTATATATATATATATATACATTTTTTTATTTTTTATTTTTTAAGGTTAGGCATATGACATGCTTTTAAAAAAGATACTAGGTTTTCCCAAATGCAAAGCGAGAATGTCATCTGACCCAAACTTCCCCTATCAAAAATGAAAAGATTTGGAAAAGTAGAATTTTAAAAATAGAAGAAAAGTAAAAGGAATAGCCAAAGATAAATTTTAAAATAAAGTACACTAATAACTGAGACTAGAAACTCAACAATCAAAGGCAATGTGTGGGTGTAGTTTAGACCCTGAATCAAACTAAGTACAAAAATGAGACCTAATATAAAAATACATTTTGGGAACCTTTGGGAAAATTCATAAATGGCCCAAGTATTAGAGAATATGAAGGAATTATTGTTAATATTGTTAAGCATGTCAGTGGTATTATGACTATGTAAGAAAATATCTTAATTTTTTCAAGATACACAGTGAAGTATTTGGGATGAATGTCATGATGCAAGGGATTAGTTTAAAATACGTCAACAAAGGAAAATAATGAATAAAGCATATATGGAAAAAAATGTTAAATCTAAATGACAGTTTATAAGAATTCATTATATTATGAATTCTCTACTTTCTATGTAATATTGTTATAAAAAGTTTTCATAGGAATAAAGAAAATAGTCTTCCTAATTTAACATTAAATATTTCAGTGTTGGAATGAGTTTTGGTATAACAGGAAAAATATCTCTGATGTGTAATTACTAAGCTAACAAATTACTGGGTAAAAGTTCTATTTCTTACCTTCCTATAGTGGAAAAAACCTCAGAACTTAATTTTAAAAAGCTCTAATGAACAAATTCAGTATCTTTTTTTTTAAGAGGAAGCATGACTTGAAGAATTGGCATTTTGAGACAAAGGAAGTTAGATTCCGAGGTCTCAGGAACTGATTCACATGAGATTATAGGGCAAGTTGCTCTGTCAGTATGATTTGCCAAGAATTTGAGAACTCTTATTTTCTAAACTGAAGTTCTTATACTCTTCAGTGACTTGTTTCCTGTACAAATATTCGTGCAATGCTGCTTCTGTTCTGAATCTCACATTGGCCTTGTCTTCCACTGTAAACGGAATTGTGTTTGGGCTGTTAGTAGGGAATATAGTTTGTTCAATTTAAATTGCATCTACAAAACTAGAGAAGAGAGAAAGTACATGCGTATGAGTCAGGACAGGCTGGACTGAGCTGCTAAAACAAGATAACCTCAGAGCTCAGAGGCTTCAAAGGTTCCTCTCTCGGTCACAGAAAAGCCTCTTGTGTGCCAGCAAGAGGGTCGGGAGGTGGGGGAGGTGGACTGGGGGCGAGCCAGGCTGCCGGAAGCCTCCCCGTCTTGTGGCTGTGCCATTTTAGAACTTGCATCCGTTTTAGTGCTCTGGCCTCAGCAAGGCGAGGAGACCAGGGCACCCTGCAGCCGGGCTCTTCCATTCGCCTGCCTTTGGCCAGAACTGCCGCATGACCCCACCCACCTGCAAGGGGCTCCTACGTGTCGAGGAAGAAGAGGAGCCTGTCTGGGCGCACTGTTACTTCGTGATGATCAGCTGCTCCATAGATGTAGTGCTCCCTGAGTCAGCTCTGCAGAGGTTAGTTCCCGAGGGCCCACCACATGCAGGCATCTCCTAGGCACTGGCCACAGGGCAGAGTTTTATTAAACGGAGCTCCCTTAGCCTGAGAAGACGGTCACTCTGCCTTTTTACTGCCCTTCAGAATGTAAAATATAAGGCTAAAGAGGGACGGAGATAAAAATCCGTTTACTGACACACTGATGCTATGCATCTATACGGTGTTAGGTACTGGAAATACTTCATAAAATACTTACATGGTTTAAAATTAGTCTCAAGGATTAGCGTTGCAGTGAGACCCGTCAGGTTATGGTCCTGTCTGTGCCACTTACCGGGTAACTTCTCTAAGACTCAAGGGCCTCCTTTGTAAAAATAGATAGAACAGTGATATTATGTTCCCCAGAGAACGGCTCCAAGGATTAAATAAGATAAGGCGTGTAAACTGCACACAGCAAGTACTCACACATGAATAATTTCAAATTAATGTTCGGTAATTATAAACTACATGAAAATGGAATATAAATTGCTAGGAAGAGGGGTCGGATGTGGCTCAACTAGTTGGGCGTCCGTCTCCCATATGGAGGGACCCGGGTTCGATCCCGGTGACCTCCCGGTAAAAAAAAAAAAAAAAAAAAAAAAAAATTGCTAGGAAGCTTCCTGCCTGCCTGCCTTCCTTCCTAAATAATTTAGTTCAAAAACTGGTACGTGCAAGTCCACGTCTGGGAGCCGGGCAAGGGTGCCAAAGCCCCAGCGGGTTGAAGAAGGGACCTAAGAGGGGGGATGGCAGCAGATGGGCTAGTTAGAGGGGCATTTATTCAATAGATAAAGGTATTGAGAAAAATGGGAGCGGGTTTCTCGCAAACAGGGAAGGAAGCCACAAAAACTGAAAGAACAAAACTAGAAAGAACCCGTGGCATTAGATTGAAATGGGAAATATTGGTACTACTGCATGGTTTTAATATAGATAAATATCCGTGTGCTCTCTGACATGTGTCTGTATTTATAATAATCCCTCACGCTCTGCCACGGGTATCACTGTACCCCAACAACAGTGTGCACACTGACTCTAGAGCTTGTTTCTGAATATTATTATCTACTAAAAGGAGTCACGGATCCTTGGGGAAAGGGAGGATTCCAGGCTGGGACAGAGAAGGTTCAAGATGGGCCTAAAATGTCTTGGGAAGTGGGGAAGACCCCAAGGACAGTGCACTTGGAAAGAACCAGTAACTAGCTTGACGGGCCTCGCTCTAGACAAATCTAGGACGATTTTAGCAGAAAAGGAAATAATTGTGGTAAGACACTCTAGCACACAAAGTAAAATAGGAATCCATGAGTCTATATTGATAGAATGAAATGAAAAAATAAATGAGGAGGAAAGAAAGCTTTGTCTTACAATGAAATGCCAACTAAAACATGTTCACGAGTTGATGGAATTAGAAAATCACCATTTGACCACAAAGTAACTCGGAATTCAGCCAGCAAACACCATTGGATACTAAAACTCAGGGCTGAAAGTTTGGTGAGAACGGAGGATTTTTATAGTCTCTCTAAGTCCCTCCTCACAGAAGTCTTACTGATTACAAAAGAAGAAAGAATAACCTTGCAGTGGAGACGCCTGGAAGACACCACTTTAATCAAGTGATCAAAGTTACCTTCAACAGGGTGTAGCTCAGTGGCTGAGCGCCTGCTTCCCATGTACGAGGTCCTGGGTTCAATTCCCGGCACCTCCTAAAAACAAACAAACAAACAAACAAAGTTAGCGTCACCTGTAATGAAACAACTTGAAGCCTTGTGCCACCAGGGAGGATGCAACAGGCAGCACGCTCCGCGGCTTGCATGATATTCCTGCCCAAAGCTGGACCAGAATCTAATCGTGGGGAAATACCACACAAGCACAGATGGAGGGGCATCTATAAACTGTCACCTTTACAAGTGTCAAGATCGTGACAGCACGGAAAAAGGGAGGCGCCGTTCCCGATGGGCCAGGACTACAGAGAGGTGAAGCTGGCAACGAAGCTTGCGTCTGGACCAAATCCTTCTCCATGAGCGACATTACTGGGCCAACTGGCAGCACCTGCATGGGGTCCGTGGACTACATGGCAGTCATTCTCAGCGCTAATTTCCTATTCTGACGGCAGTGTCCTTCTTCTTAGGAACTTCACACTGAAGTATTCAGGCGTGAGAGGATTGCATAGCAGCAACTCACTCTTTTTTTTTTTTTTTTAATTTTTTAGGAGGTGCCGGGGGTCGAACCCAGGACCTCAAACATGGCAAGCAGGTGCTCCCTGAAACTTACTCTTAAATCGTTCAGAAGAAAAGTTCTTTATATTCTTTTTACCTCATTTCTCTAAGACTGAATAAATTTCATATATTAAAAATTCTAGAAAAATGGTAAATGAAAAATAGAGAATGAAATGGCTGCTCAGGAAGCACATTCGGATCCAGTTTGTCCTCTAAACCCAAGTTGCGTGAATGTGGGCGGATGGATTTGCGCACCCATGCTTGCTTGTGTCCTAGAGAAGGAATCAAGTCGGTTACTCTAAGGCATCGCGAGGATTTCCTCGGGGACAGCATCCATCTTGAGGGCTCTTTAGAATTTTGTGGGGGCATTTTTTATTGTCCCAATTATGGGGCGGTGCTGCTGGAATTTAATAGGTGGGGGGCTATTACATTAAATTACTCCCTGTAATGTGTGGGACAGCCCCTTGGGCTAAAGCAGTATCCCCCTCGACATGATTCTCGTGGCCCGCCAGACATTCCTGATGTGAAAAACCTTTTTATAAATATCTGAGCCTGGAACTCCATTTTACGTATGAATGCAAAGTATTTTTTCACAGTTTTCATAGACTCTGAATTTTCCAGGACCACAGTTGCCATGTAAATTGAGGTAAAACTGTACTGTATTTTGCTTGACTCTTTACCAAGAGCTGCTCACTGTTTGGGGAAAATAAGGTCACCACTAGCAAAGCTGCCCATGGGATTTAGGTATAGCCAATGTACACAGTTTCACCAACTCTGCTTTTGTAGAAAATATCTAGCAGAGCTGTTTGAATCTCCTTTTAGCTGACTTACAGCCAAAAAATTCTTGACTTAGAGACACATGAAATACAAAGACCTCACAATTTCATTGAGGATTGTTTAAAAATATTCCATCATATCGCTCTCATAGGTCTATTAATTATGTTGCTCAATGAGAAGAAACGTTGTGAAATTGCGTGTTGAAATTATTTTTTACTCACCACTTGTTTTTCAGTCTTTCTCTGACACCATGCCCAGGGGTCTACCGCACAACGGCTCTCAGCCTGTGTTACTCTTTCTCTCTCCAATCCATTCTCTATGCCCCATCACCTGTTGAAGTCTGCAGTCTCCAGAGCTTAGTTACTGGAGAGTGAATTTAAGGGTTTCAATGTAGGAAATGTGTTCTTGGCCTGTTATTTACCCTTGGGCCTATGTGTACCTTTACTCTTTCATTTTCTGGACTTTTTGCACAGAGGGGTTTCTGATCTTCTTATACCATTTGAATCCAAGCATTTTCTATAAGCAGGTGCAAACCTCCATTTCATTACGTCTTATTGTATGCCTGTGCCTGAGCATTTACATATTATTTTATCTTAAGTTACTTTCCTTTTATTTCTTCTTCATGTATTTTAGTTTTCTAAAGGCTGTCAATGCAAAATGCTAGAAATGGGTTGGCTTTTATAAAGGGAATTTATTGGGGTAAAAGCTTACAGTTCTGGGGCTATGAAAATGTCCAAATCAAGGCATCATCAGAGATGCTGTCTCACCAACGAAGGTCGGCCGCTGGTGATCCTGGACTCCTGACATGTGGCAAAGCAAAATGGCGGCCGGTCTGTGCCTTCTCCTCCAGGCTCACTTTCTCCCAGAGCTCAGCCATGGGTGATCAGGCACAGGGCTCGTCTCTCCCCTCTGGGCTGCTCTGTTGATTCCAGCCTCTGTCCTCTCTCAGCCTTTTGGGGTTTCTCTGCCTTTCTGCAGCTGTAGGCGATCCTGGGGTCCTCTCTCACATGGCAGAGCAAAATGGCAGCTCTCTTTCTCTCTGTGTCTCTGCATGTTTCATTTATAAAGGACTCCAGCAAGAGGGCCAAGACCCACCCGGCGTCACGCCTCACTGCCATACGCCAACCAAAGGCCCTCAACTGAATTCAACCCAATCAAACCCCCCACACACACAGGAATGGATTTGCTCCAAGAACAGGATCTCTTCTGGGATCCACAACAAGCTTCGCAATGTCATATCATCTTAGGACATGGTATTTAATTTATATAAATTAAATTATGTGTATGTATATACATGAATTTTTCTGGATAGAAGAAGGGTTATTATAGAATATTTGTTGTGAGAAGGGGATGGGTGTTGGATCTGATAAAGATGAGAATCTGTGCTCTAACCTAAGTAATCGTCACATCAGAGGTGGCTTGCAGGATCTGTGATGCTCCGTGAAGAGGGAAAGCATGATGATGGAGCACGTTAAGAAACTTGTCCTGGGATGTCTTAGTTTGCTATAAGCTCCTGGGAGCAATTTGCCAGAAATAATAGGAATTTTTTTTTTTTTTTTTTTTTTTTATATAATAGGAATTTACTAGGTTAAAAACTTACTGTTCTAGGGCTGTGGAATTGCCTAAATCAAGCATCATCAGAGATGCTGTCTCACCAAAGGCTGGCTGCTGGTGATCCTGGACCCCTGCCATGTGGCACGGCAAAATGGTGGCCCTGCCAGCTTCTGCCTTCTCCTCCAGGCTCACTTTCTCTCCCAGCCCAGCTGTGGGCGACCAGGCACATGGCAGGGCGACAATGCCTGTAGCTCACCTCTCCCTCTCCTTGGGTCCTCATTGCTAGTTCTGCTTCAGGCTGCACAGTTTGTTCTTTTGTCTCTCCAGGTTCCTCTCTGAGCTCCTGGGTTTCTTATTTCCCTCTCTGCAGCTTTTTCTCTGTGTCTCTGCATGTTTCTCCTATTTAGAAAGGACTCCAGCAAAAGGATTAAGACCCACCCTGGGCTATGCCCTACTGGAGCAATCAAATCAAATGGCCCTTAAATGATCTAATCTAATCAAAATTTCACAGTACTTTCAATTTAAGAACATAATTTTCTGGGGTCCACATAAAAGACTGAAACTAACACATGGGGAAACAGTGCAGGGAATTGAAGATGCCAAGTCCAAAGCAGGCATAGCACTTGGTCCTCAAATGCCTAAAAGGCAGTCATGCAGACTGAGGTTTAGACTGGCTCAGGGGGGCCACAGGGGGACAAAAATTGGCCAATGAGAAAAATTTCAGAGGGAGATTTTAGCTCACCATAGGGAATGATTTGCTGTCGGTTAAGGCTACCCCAGATGGAATCATCCTCTCCTCCTCCCTCCCCAGCTATCAAACAGACACTGGTTGCTGTAGAGGACAGGACCTCTACATGCCATGCTCATCTGGACCCCCCTGAGGCAGTGTGGTAGAGACCGAGGGTATTGACTCTGAGATCACATTGCTAAGTTCCATATTCCATGTCTGCAATCCCAGTGGTGTGACATTGGGACATATTCTCCGTGCCTCGGTTTCCTCATATGTATAATGGAAATAAAAAATAATACTTTCTTTGGAGGGTTTTTGTGGCATAGACTATGGACTCAATAAATGCCAGTGAATTTTGTCAATCTTTATCAAGCACTGCAGAGAGAAACAGAAATAAGAAACAGTTCTGAGAACTCTCCACTTCCCTCTTCCACCCAGTTGCATTTTTATGCCTGGATTCCAAGAAAGTTTCCTGTATCCTTATATGATAGTTTCCTTTTGTTTAAGCTAATTCAAGTTGTTTCAGTTACCTACAACCAAAGAAACTTGACTAATAGAGATGAAGAAGATTGGAAATAACCACCGAAAACAGGGATAGGCATGTATGAAGAGCTGAATAACAGGCGTGGTAGCATTTGGGGGCTGATGCTGTAGCATATTTATGAAGTTCCCATCAGAACACCTATGGGTTTATACAAAAATACTTGAACTTGCAACACCACTGGACATTAGAGAGGAGAGAACCTCGTGCCAGAATGTGGGGGAATTTCCACTAACTGCAAGGTGGATGAGGTTGGTTTGAAAATTACCCCTGTGAACCATCCCTCCCAGCTCTCTGAACCAGCGCAGCAAGGGATGGCTGGGAAAAAGGGGAAAGTGGCTTTGGCTCACCTCCACCAGAAGCTCCTATTAATAGCTTGAGAACACTTCTCTAAGGAAGCCAACTTGTCACTCGTGTGTGCAAGTAACAAAGACAGTCACAAATGGACAAGAGATGAAAAAATATATACCATCCTACACCTTATTGACAACATCATTCAAAGACATATTACAGAGTAAGAACATTATGTAATAAGCATACATAATTTTTGTGATATATGTTCAAAATTTACTAAGCAAAAAAAATCTTAAAGATTTTTATGAGAAACAGTTAATGTGTGTTGTAACAGAAATACCTGGGAGAGGGTGTGAAGCAAGGGGATCTGTACGTAAGAGCAAGTTTTGTTCTTAATCTTCATAATTAGAGAAGTTGACTTGAGTAACAGCTCATAAACCTCAAGGGAACCTCAAATAGACTTGAAGCAGGATGTTTATTTCCAAATCATTTTAGGAGATGAAAGCAAATAAAATGCAGCATATATCACAGATCACAAGAGATACAAAAGAAAAAAAAGGATTAATAAGGAAGCATAACAAGCAGAAAGCAAACATCAAGATGAATGAAAGAGGAAATTACTGAAATCAGTAAGGTTATCAGTTGTTAATGACACATGGAAATGCTTTATAATCAAATGAACAAGTAGGATAAAACACCATACACACAGAAATGCAATTGTATAAAACATGTCTAGAAGAATCTGGAAGGAAAGTGAGAAAAGGCTTAAATTAGTTGTATCTGGTTTCGTATGTGAATTTCTTCGTTCCTTTGTACTTTTCTGGCATTTGCAATTTATCAATGATGAATGTGTTATTGTTTATTATTGCAGGCAACAGAAACTGGCTCTAGCGATCTTAAATTGAGAGGAAAAATGAAAGAATTTATTGGAAGGGTATTGGAGGTTCACAGAAGCCACGGGAAGCTAGAGGGCCAGCCTGGGGTGACAGCAATCGAGGCACGTGTTTATAGTTCTCATGTCCTGATGTTATGTACGCTGGGAACAAACTGCTTCTCAAGTCATTGCACCCAGGACGTTCTCAGGAAATTCACACTTCTGCGCCTTTGCTCTGCCGGTGCTGCTGGGAGTGGCACTTCTCCTAGCCTGTGCATCGCTCCAGCCAGGTTCCAGGGCTCATGCCTGGCTCGTCCCCACACCTAGCCAGGCACAGAACTCTGTCACCTCAGATGACCCTCCTCTCTATCTCTGTGGCCACCACCCTGACCCAGGTTTTCATTATCTCGCGCTTGGACAATTACCTGAGCCTCTCAGCACAAATAAGGACAGAACGCCGGAAACAAGTACAAGGTTGGAAGCTATAGAATTTTAAATGTCTACTTTTCCCATCTGATGAGGTCACAAAATTTAGATTCACCCCACTTTGCTCTGAGTGATTTCGTGGATAAAATCTCCACTCCATTTGCCTGTTTGCAGCCCCTGTTGTGCACCTTATTATCTAAATCTATGCTTATGTGACAGTCTGTTTCCCAGCTGCTATGACAAATAGTGCACAACGGCTGCCTTAGCCACAGGGATTTATCAGCTCACGGTTACAGGGGCTGGAAGGCCGGCTTCCTCCTGGGCTCCTTGGTTTTCCCATCACCTGGCGCATACTCTCCTTTCTCTCGCGGTTCCCCTAACTTCCTGTTTCTTCTTCTCCGCCTGGCTTTCTCTTCACAAAGCCTCCAGTAACAGGATTGAGGCTCAGCCTCATTCGGAGGGCCGCACCTTAAGGAAAAACATCTTCAAAAGGTCATCTTTACAATGGGTTCACCCGCGGGAATGGATTAAGATTAAGAACTGCTTTTCCTGGGGTATATGACTCAATCTACCACAGATACCCTACCCTACCACACCCGGCAAAGCTACCCTCTGTTAGGCACTGTGTCAGGTGCTGAATATACCACCATGTGTGAGAAAAGGCCCATAGATTTATAATTTAGCACATGCTTCGAGTTTTCCTGGCCACAGGCCTGGTTCTGAGGTAAGTTATTAAGTGCCTGCCACAGGAACAGGCACCATCCCACTGGAAGTCTGTGAGTCGAAAGTTGCTTGAATATTTTATTGGAACTGCACACACTCAAAAATAACAAACATATACTTATCTCTTTCATCAGACTATTAACAAGAAGGATAAACAGACAAAATAGCCTAAAACCAAGCTATTCATCATTTTAAAAAGAAAAAAAAAAAAAAAGGCACCTCTTTTTCTTGGCTTCTTTTTCTTCTCTGTCTGGTAAATCCATCAGATAGGCTTTTTCTTCCCTCCTTATTTCCATTCCTCCAATTCCACATATGCCATAGGTTACTGAGTCACTTATCTTCAACAGATGTAACAATTACTCAAACTCTCCAAAATATTTGATAATTGTGGAGAGAAGCACATTTGCGAAACATTATTCCATGGAAATAATTCTGGCTTTGCAACTTTTAGGGGGAAAATATTAAGAAAGTATCCTAAATTCTCTCTCTAAATATCCACATGGCATACAACTCTAAAATGAATCACACTTTTAAAAATATGAAGCAAATCAAACATCTGTATCTCACTCTCTATAAAATAATCTTAAAATCAAGTAAAAAAAATGGCAGCTGTTAACAACCAAAACATCATTTTATTTGTTTTGATGTAGTTGGAACTGGTTGATTTAAACCAATTGAAAAACATTTATTTCCTTTTCTGAGATTTAAACTCAGATTTTCATGGCAACAGAACATTTGGATGATCTAAAAACTGGAACTACGTTTTTGGATCCAACATCCTTCAGGTGTCAATCTAAAAAGAATAACCTCTTTGGCTTCTTCTGCAACTGGCAAAGCCCAGTGAAATGTCTGCAGAAATGCTATTAATAATTACCCATAATGAGTATCTTGATAAGGGATTAAATGTCCTCCCCAGTTGGGGTCCAATCAGTTATTCCAATGGCATTCCATTGTCCCCATGCTTGGCCCCTCCACCTGGGCCAGACTGTCCTATACCCTAGTCCTTTAAGAAGTCGAGTATATTCCTTTCTCGGCCTCATCCTGTGCCTTTCCACCCTAAAAGTAGTCTCTTCCCTCTTCTCACCACCTAAATAATTCTCCTCCATCCATCAAAGTTGGAAGTAGCTATTACCTCCTCCTTGAGATCTCCTTTGACCTTGTTAGTTCATGGTTTTCCCTTCTAGGACAAAGGCTCTCTTTGAGTTGGGCAGGGGGAAAGGAGCTCCTTTACTACCTCATCTTTAAGCCTTGCCTACTGCACTAGCATTCTCATTCATCCTCCAGTTAGGAATCACTTGCTTCTAAAGTGCAGTCTTAGATCTGCCAGAAACTTTCTTGTCTCAAAGTTGATCTTGTCACTCTCCTGCATAAAACCTTCCATCGTAAATTCTAGAATGATGAAAGCTCTAAAACTCAGGTTCCAGACATACAACCTAATTGAAAATGTATAGCTAAGCTTGAGTGCATCACGTAACAAAAACAAAGAAGGAAGTTAATGTCAGAATGAGTAGGAAACTTGTCATTTGAGGCCTCAGATGTTGGGTGAGGGTAGAAATTAAATATGAACATAGGCCCTAAAAACCAGGGGCTGGGATTTAGTATACTCAATTTAAGTACTTTTTAAATTAAATTAAATTTTTTAATTTAAATACTCAATTTAATACTCAATCCAGGTTAGGAAATTTAATCTTGGCCCATGAGGCAAGGAGCTAGAACTGAGGACCTCTAAATTAACTGAGACCCTGGAAGAGCTTTCATCTCAATGAAAGGGGAGCTTAAAAAACTGTTTCTTCCCTGAGAAGGTAAGAGTGAAGTGTACTCTTCCCAGAGCCCTGGGGGAAAACACACCTCCCACGAAACACTGTAATTTCAAACCTGCACCACACAATGGTATAGAGTAGAAATTTACAATATCATCGTTGTGTGGGATACCCCATGTTGAAAATTTAGTGTGACTATTAGTCCCAGATTAGTGAAATCTCTGGGTGCCTAGTAGAAGATGACACAGAAGATGATATTTCCTTAACAGGTCCTTTGACAAGTGACTTTCTCAGAAAGAAGAAATTTCCTAAAGAAATTATCTCACAAACAATAATTAAAAACCACAGGAGGAAACACTTCACTTAGCGAGAACTTGAGGTAATAGTAGACTAATTGAAAAGCTCTTTCGGAAAGTGGCTGTGGCTCAATCAGTAGGGCTCCCGTTTACCATATGGGAGGCCCTGGGTTTGGTTCCCGGGGCCTCCTGGTGAAGACAAGCCCGCCCGCACGGCGTGGTTAGCTGACCCAGCGAGCACAAGCAGCAAGAGGGAGATAAATGAATAAATAAATAAAAATCTTAAAAAAAAAAAAAGAAAAGAAAAAGAAAAGAGCTTTCAAAATAAGAGTGTTTAAATTTTTATGAAAAAGGAATATAAATCATTATAAAACTAGGACTAATAGAACAAGACAACATCCAAATAGTTCTTTTAGGAATGAAGAAATAGAGCTGTTGAAATTTAAAATTCAGTGGGTAGGTTAAACAACAGGTGGACAAAGTTGAGGAAAGAATTAGATCCTGAAGAAATTTCTGAGACTACAATACAGAGATATAAAGAGTTGGGAAAAGTGACGGAAAGGTTAAGAAGTTGGGAAGTTAAAATGAAAAGGTATAGTACATATCTAAGACATATCTCCATCGGTTAGCTTTTACTACCCTCCCTGTGCTGTTTATCAATTTATTGCTTCTCCCCTTCACATTCACCCTTATTGCCAGCTTTATGAAAATGGATCTGGGCCCTTAAAACATTTTTCCTTTGCCAGATGACTTGCTGTTAAGCTTTGTCAGTTAAGGGCACTTGGGGAAGAGTTTTGCACTCTGGTTCTGGTGTGCTCACGTGCCCATGGCTTCCTAAGCACCAGTGCCTGAAGTGTGGGTTGTTTCCCCAATACTAAGCTCCTGCAGGGCTTGTAGCTTCTCCAGCCCAGCTACTGCAGCCCATAGCAGCCAGAAACACCCAGTATCAGGGGAAAAAAGGGAATGTACGTAGCAACCATAACAGGAGTGAAAGACAGGATATCACTACAGCTCTGACAGGCATTAGAAGGATAACAAATATTACAGACAATGTAGATGATATGGAAAATTCCCTCACAAGACACATATTACCAAAACTGACCTAAGAAAGAAAAGAAAAATATAACTAAACCTATAGCAATGAAAGACATTGAATTTGTAGTTAGAAAACTTCCCACAAAGAAAACTCCAGGCCAGGATGGCTTTACAAATAATACCAAACCTACATAAACTCTTAGGAAGTAGAGGGGGAGAGAATACTTTATAACTCATTTTATGAGGCCAGCACTGCCCTGCTGCTAAAGCCAGTGAATCATTACCAGGAAAGAAAATGACAGAACTATACCAGTCATGAGCAAAGATGGAAAAAAAAACAACCCTTCACTAATTACCAAATTGAATCCAGCAATATATAAAAAGAATAATATATCATAACCAAGTGGGATTTATCCCAGGAATGCAAGGCTGGCATAACATTAAAAAAAATAATCAATAGACCGAAAAACAAAACAGAAGTTTATATCAATAGACGTCCCAAATGGCTATCAACAGGTGCCTGGATAAAGAAATTCTGGCATATCCATATAATGGAATACTGCCTGGCAATACAAAGGAATGACAGCTGATATGCACAATATGAATGAATCTCAAAGCCATTGTTCTAAGTGAAAGAAGCCAGACCCAAAAGACTATGTACTCTATGGTTTTATTCATATGACATTCTATAAAAGTCAAATACATTGACAGAGGTAGCCTGGGGCCAGAGTTGGGGAGAGGAAATTGCCTACAGGTTGGGGTGAAGGAACTCTTCGGGTGATGGGAACAATCTATGTCTTGACAGTGGTGGTTCCATATCTGCATATAGTTCAAAACTCAATGAGGGGGGCGGATATGGCTCAACTGGTCGGGCGTCCGTCTCCCATATGGAGGGAACTGGGTTCGATCCCCGGGACCTCCCGGTAAAAAAAAAAAAAAAAAAAACTCAATGAGCAGTAACTTAAACACACTGAATTTTATTGTATATAAATTACACCTCAAAAAAGTTGTTTTAAAAAAATGCTGGGTCCTTGGTGATACCATTGAGCAACTAAACCAATTAACCCTAAAATCTGTCCTGGCCACTTACAGGCAGTCATCCTAACCATCTTATAGATACCGCCCCCTTAACCCTTTCTTGTGTTGTAATCATTTGCTTAAGTTTCCTTTCCCACTGGTTTGTGAGTCCTTCAAGAGCAGAGACACCTGGTGCTGTTTTCTTTTCATTTCCCCTTCCTGACATAGAGCGGGAATTCCATAAATGTTTACTGAATAGTGATCAATGTGAATCCCATTCTGGCAAAGCTCATTTAAAATCATAGTTTGATGCCACTTTCTCCCTTCTAAGGAAACATTCATTACTCATGTTTGTGTTTCCTCACTCCTTGTTTACTCAATGAAAGCCTCACCTTTCTTAATGTGTTAAAGTTGCAACTAACAAAAGAGAAAGTCACAGTTTTCCTTGGAGCCATGATTTCCTTGGAGTCAAAAATGACCCAGCCTGGGAGCCGACATGGCTTAGTGGTTGAGCACTGGCTTCCCACATTCAAGGTCCCTGGTTCAATCCCTGGTCCCCAGTATCTCAAATAAAAAAAACAAAAACAAAAACAAAAAAAAGATCCAGCCTAAAGAGCATCTTAGTGGTGGTCAATTTGCATTTGTATAATCTCCATAGATCATTCTCCTGTGTTCCTTCAGAGCTCTGTGGGTTTAAAGTCACTATTGCACTCCATGCTGGAGAAAACTCCCTACTGCCATCCAGAAGTTTATAGCATTCCTGTACAAAATTATTCAGTATGTATAATTGCCTAATAAAGAAAAAGCATCTTTGGAGTAGTTAGAGACCAGCTGCCATGAAGGCAGCATAAAATCATGAGGGAGGTAAAAGTGAATGTACAAAGATAAAGTAGGGACTTCCTCCAGTCTGGACTACAAGCATTATGGCTCCACAGCACACCCATTTTTTTAAGAAAGGAGTCAAAGATCCTAAGATTTCAGGCTTGAGAGGAGAGTATGGATGGTGTCACATTAACCAAGATGTCCTTGTTTGCTCTTTTGCCCCTAGAAATTAGTTCAAATTTGTATTGATTATCTATTGCTACATAACAAATTACCCCAATACTTAGCAGCTTGAAACAGCAAACATATTTTCTCATAGTTTCTGTGGGTCAGGAATATGGGCAGGACTCAGCTGGGTGCCTCTGGCTGAGGGTCAGTCTCAACCTCTTCAGAACAGTGGGATAGTGACCTAACTCTATCTAATCTTCGGGGAATATACTCTACCTTCCTTGTAGCCTAGGGCAGCCAAACTCTCCCTGACCAATGGGCTGGAACATCTACCCTCTTCAAATGCTGGGGCAAACTCACGCTTTCCATACACATGGGAGGGGTCCCTCTCTTGGCCTGAGATGTCCCACACCCAGACTTCAGCTTCCACGGTTTTCCTCTTGAAGCCATTTTTCCTTCAATCTCTCCCTTCCTTGTCCCTTTTAGTCCAGGTTAACAGTGATTTCAGGTCTCGTAAAAAGCTTGTTGGTTTAGCATGCAGGAAGCAGAAGTCCAAGCTGTCAGACAGTAAGTGTTTCCACAAGTCCTTCCTAGATAACTACATTTTCAACCTGACTTACAAGTTTCAAGTTTAGTTAATTCCTCATATTGGGTGCTATCCTCTGGGGGATTGTTTTCTGGGATTTTGGAATTTCCCAAACCACCAACTTCTGGTTTCTTTGTGCCCAGAAGTTCAGTTCTAAGCTTATCTCTTTCCTCTCACATTTTGCTATAAGCTTCAAGTAGAAATCAGGCTGCATTTTTCACATTTAATTTGGAAATCTCCTCGGCTCATTGTCCAAACTCATTACTTTAAAATTCTGCCTTCCATCTAATATCAGGAGTCAATTTTGCCAAGTTTTCTGCCACTTTAGAACAAGGATTGCCTTTCCTGCAGTTTCCAAGAATAGTTTCATCATTTCTAAGGCCTTGCTGTCTCTAGTGTACAATTTACTAACAGTCTCTTCAAAGCAATCTAGGCCTTTTGTATCAAGCATCTCACAAATCCTTCAGAAAAATCCCCCTTACCCACTTATAAAATTGGTCCAACATTTTTGGTAATTTCAAGCAGCACGGCCCTCCACTCTCTTGGTACTAATTTTTGTTTTCATTTCCAAACGGCTGCCAATGCAAAGTACTATAAATGGCTTGGATTTTATAAAGGGGATTTATCTGGGGTAAAAGCTTACAGTTCAGGTGCCATGAAATGTCCAAATCAAGGCACCATCACAGGTGCTTTCTCACCAAAGTCAAATACTGTTGATCTTGTTGTCTAGCCATGTGGCAAAGCAAGATAGCCACCGATCTCTGTCAAGATCTTTACCTTCCCCTCCATGGTCTACCATCTCTTGGAGCCCAGTTCTCGGAGCTCAGCTGTAGGCAACCAGGCATAGGGCTTGTCTCTTTCCAGGCCTCCTCTCTCAGCCTGGGCTGCTCCATTTTCTTCCCATGTTCAGCTGTGAGCTATCTGGCTTATGGCTCATCTCTCCCTGGGCCTCAGCAATTTGAGCCTCATGGGGGCTTCTCTCCTTGCAGCTCAGCTGTGGGTGAACCTGGAGTCCTTTCTCTCATGTTGCAGGATAAATACAGTGGCTTCCTTTTCCTGTGTGTCCATTTTTATCAGATCCAGCAAGAGGGCAGAGACTCAACCTGGGTCACGCTGACATAGGCCAATTGAAAGTGTCTCTCACCCACAGGAATGGATTAGTTCACAAACATTATCATTTTTTGGTGTGTGTGGGGGGATTCATAAAATAATTTCAAACTGCCACATTCTACCCTCTGAATCCCAAAAAAACCTGTTCCTTCCATATGCAAAATACACTCATTACAGGGAAGCAGATGTGGCTCAAGTGGTTGGGCTCCCGTCTACAAATGGGAGACCCTGGATTCAGTCCCCAGGGCTTCCTGGTGAGGACAAGCTGGCCCACATCCAGGGAGAGCTGACAGCCCACATCCGGGGAGAGCTGGGGCAGCAAGATGGTGCAACAAAGGGGAGACAAGCAGACACAGAGGAAACGCGCAGTAAATGGACAGAGAAAGCAGACAGCGAGCACAAGCGGCAAGGGGGTGGGATGGGAATAAATAAAAAATAAATAAACAAATAAAAACACACTCATTACATCACAATATTTCAAAAGCCTTAAATCATTTTAGTAGCAATGCTAAGTACAAAATCACAGACAAGTCAGTTATAGACGTGCAGTTTGTCTTGGGTCAAAAGACCCAAAAGTCTAGATGTCAGCCAGGGCTGCAACTCATGTGACCAGGCTTTCCCACGGAGCAGAGAAGGCAAGTGGGACAAGGCCAGGGGGAGGTCACCCTCCCAGCACAGAGCAAGACACTCTCCCACAGAATGGCATCAACTTCGCCATCCCTGAACTCGGTTTTTTGCAGCATCTGGAAAAAAATTAGTCTCTTTGGAAATCTTCATGATGCTATCAAGAAATACAATAGCATATGGAAGGGTGGAGAGACGAATGTTAATCTTCATAAAAATAATTTTCAGAAGTCAGCAGAAAACATTTAAAGAAGGTGAAGGACACAGAAGCCACAATGTCTGTGGTGATGGCTGACAACAGCTAGCATGGGCTTGGGTTCCGTCCTTCTCTTTTACTCATGTCAGATCCTGAAAATGACACTGTAATGACTGTTAAGAGAAAAACAACAAAAAAACAAAAAAACACCTTTTTGGTCCATGTTTACTTTTTTTTGGCTTTTACAATGGGGATTTATTAACTTATAATCTTATAGTTCCAAGGTTGAGAAAAATGTCCAGACAAAGGCATCAGGCGAAACTCTGTCCCTGAAGATATGGCTGACAGCGATCCTGGACTCCTGTCACGTGGCAGGGTACAATGGTTGTGTCTGTTGTCTCTGGTTTCTCCTCTGGGTCTCATTGCTTTCAGATTCTGTACTCCTCCAGCATTCTCTCTACTCATGTGGCATTGTCTCTCCCCATGTTGACTTTTTTTTTCAAGGCTTTGCTTGGTTTTGAGGACCTGATAATGACTAAGAAAAACTAGAATGCTATTCAGGTGAACTAAACATTTTTTAAATCATCATGTTCTTAAGTTACACTTTTAGGTTTAATATGTAAGCACAATCATTTTATGTTCAAATGCAATACTCTGTTGAGAATCTAAGAGACTTTATGTCTATAAAAGATACTTACAAATATAAGGTCCTCTATTTCAATTTAAAAATTATAATTTCAACAATGGGTTTCCCCATGGCATTAAAATATGTGAAACTCTGCATCTTGAGCTAAATGCTCTAGTTCCCATACCTTACGACACAGGGAAAGTCACTGGGCTGTGATTCCTTCTCCCCATCAAAACTGACTCACCACACAACGTGTTGTTGCTGATACTACATAGTGCGTGGTCTTCCATCCCAATTGTGACACCTCTATGGTGTAGCCCCTGAGTGCTATCTCATCTCTTTATATTATAGACATGAGTATTACTGGAGGTTATCTTCAGGCCTACCTTCTCTCCAGATATCTCTCAAGTGTTTCCATCAGGATATGGAAGCTCAAGGCTTCGCCAGCCTCAGCCTGAGCAGACTGTGTGGAGCTGGAGCCCAGGAGCTGGGATCAGAGTGGAGGAGTCCCCGGATAGGACAGGTGCAGCTGCTACCCTGAGGAAGTCCAGTTGTGGCAGCAGGATACAGTGGCTAAAGAGCAAGAAGTAGATGACCACGGTCCAACAAGCATTTGGCGTCAGGGTAAGGGGGAGCCTGAGGAAAGGTCTAACAGGTTTTGAGCCTGTCCACATACCGTCTGGCAGTCATAAAAATGTTACGTGTCTGCCATCATTGGCCCCCCGGCCTGTCCCCACTTCTGATATTCTCCCTTAAAGGCTGGTGGACCATGGTCACTAAAACTCCCCTTTTCAAAGTCCAGGTGAGTCCCAGAGCCTACCAGAGGTAAATTTTATAGAGATTGAGGTGCAGGAGCCCAGCTGTGGGGGGTTCCTGCCTAGCACCTCATTTCTGCTAATGGTTTTGCCCTTCTCCAAGAAGAGCTCATACGTGGCATGCTAAGAACAGGACCTGGCACCTAGCAAGTACTGAGAAAACGTCAGCAGTTACTACTACTGAGCGTCAGAAGCATGGGTATCTTGAATGCCTTCCTTTCCATATGTACATATGGCAGCCTGGTCTTGTATGCTTGTCAGTAAAATATTTCTCTTACATTATTTACTGAAATAGTGAAATGATGTCTAGGATCTTCTTCAATATAATCTAGGAGGGATTGGCCATGGGCTGACAGTTTCTGGGGCTGGATAATGGGTGCATGGGGGTCGTTTTACTATTTTATCTACTTTAAATTCTATGTAATAGAAATTAAAATAACTCAGGGGTGGATGTGGTCAAATGGTTGGGTGTCCGTTTCCCATATGGAGGGACCTGGGCTCAATTCCTGGGACCTTCTGGTAAAAATTTTAAAAAAGAAAAATATAGAGGGTGTGCAGACTGTCAGGCCCTGCGAGCGGGTGAACCCCCAAGGCCCCGTGCGTGGGTGCACCGTCAGGCCCCACCGAGCCACACAGCGAGATGATGATGTAACAGGAGAGCGACACAAGGGAGAGCCAAGACGAGATGCTCCGAGAAACCAGGAACTAAGGTGGTGCAGGCGGTAGGACGCCTCTCTCCCACATCGGAGATTCCGAGGATCGAATCCCAGTGAAGACAGGAGGAGAAGGATGAGAAGAGAGGGCAGGAAACGGACACAGAGAGTTGCCCAGTGAATGGACACAGAAACAGCAAA
Source organism: Tolypeutes matacus (assembly GCA_026826555.1). NCBI lineage: Eukaryota > Metazoa > Chordata > Mammalia > Cingulata > Chlamyphoridae > Tolypeutes > Tolypeutes matacus. The sequence continues at coordinate 19,806,964 of JAKSZT010054281.1, forward strand.
AATGGGGGGGCGGTAAAAAATATCCATGTAAATGAAGAAATAAATCTTTAAAAAAATAAAATAACAACGAAACCGTCTCACACGTTGATTCATCCTTCCCATCCCATTGTCACTATAGACATCTAAAGAAGCAGAAGATACTTGACCAGCAGGGATCTGAGAGCGTGTGGTCCCTGGAGAAGGCCGGCCTGTCACCCCAGAGGGCCACGGCGCCGTGTTCCCTTCGGGCATCTGCTGGGCCCCCTGTGGCCACCCACCGCAGGAGCGTCGTCGGGACCCAGTTGCGCGCCTGCCTCAGAGGGAGGCAGACTCGTAGGAAGCGAGCAGGGGGGGGCAGTTATGCTGGAATGCTGGTTCAGCTCCTGCTGTGGAACCTGGCACTGCTGAAGGCTCTGGACACGCGAGCTCGCTCACTGGCACATCTTCTTCTAGGCACACCGTGGGGTGCTGTAAGGGGACGGCAGCAGAGCAAGGGGGCTTCATTATGCCCTGCCTGTGTCTACTGGCCTCATCTTCCCCGTGAAGCCAGGCCGGGGGCACGGAGTCCTTGGCAGCTGCTCCCACAGCACTGCCAACCCGGTGCCTCTGGGCCTCCAGTCTTTGCTTCCACATCAGATCAGCACCCTCTACTGAAAGGCACTTTCCCTAGATCTGGTAACGCCTTTCACCTAATCATTGTTGAATTTTGCATGCCAAAGAGACTTTTATTTATTTTTTCCCTCCCTCCCTTCCTTTTTTCCTTTTTTAGATCAGGTTAACAGAACAATCATGCATAAAATGCAGGGTCCCCATATACCACCTTATTATTAACACCTTGCTCAGTGTGGAACATTTGTTACAATTAACTATGGCACATTTTTATAATTGTGCTATTGACTATAGTGCATGGATTGACTTAGGGCTCACTGTGCAGTCTAGTTCCACGGATTTATTTTTTAATTTTTATTCTCTTACCAGAAATACAATCTAATGTTTCCCCTCTTATCTCTTTAAGATGACTCTGGATGTTTCTGAACTCTTATCAATTTTGCATTGATTTTTTTTTAATATATATATTTTTTAATTTTTAAAAGATACTTAGATTACATAAAGTGTTACATAAAAAAATATAAGGGATTCCCATATGCCCCACTCCCCAGACCTCCCACTATTCCCCACATTGACATCTTCTTTCACTGGTGTGGCACATTCACTGCAGTTGATGAACACATTCTGGAGCATTGCCACTAAGCATGGACTATAGTTTACACTGTAGTTTACTCTCTCTCCCACTCAGTCCTGTAGGCTATGGCAGGATATAAAATGACCTGTATCTGTCATTGAAATATCATTCAGGTCAATTCCAAGAGCTGAAAATGCCCCCATATGACACCTCTTTTTCCCTCTCCCTGTCTTCAGCACCCAGTGTCCACTGTCTCCACATCAATGATAGAAGTTCTTCCATTGCTAGAATCACAGTACGTCTATAGTAGAGTGCCAGTAAGTCCACTCTAGTCCTTATTTTATTCCCCAGTCCTGAGGCTTCTAGGATGATGGTGCCTCTAAGTGAGAGGGGCTTTGATCCCATACGCCTGATGGACGGGACCCTCTTGCTTGCAGTTGTTGCATTGACCTTTAAGAGTCCTGTGGCCATATTATTTCTCTTAGTTCCATGTTCTTAGAAGGAGAAGGGAGGAGGACATTTCAGAATAGCGGGGCCAGGGCCACTGTACTAGTGCCAACTACAGGAGGACCCTCTGGCCTGTCACCTTCCGTCAGGGGCAGCCTGCACCGCTGCACAAACATTAACCCAAGATGCCCTCCAGTGGGTCTCCCTGGCTCTCTACATTTCCCTGTGAAGACTTCTGCCTCCATGAACTCGGTCTAGGCCATCAGGGGGACACTGTTGAGGCAGGTTAGCAGGGAAAAGAGGGGACACCCCGCCCAGGAGCCCCTGCTCCTGGAGCCGGAGAGACCCCACCAGGCTCTGGCCACGAGGTCCCATCTGGAACCCTTTCCGGGGTCAAGAGGAAGCCCTGGACACCTCCAAACAAGAGGTCTCACCACTGGTCCCTGGAAACTGACAGGTGGAGCAACCAATCAGAACTGCAAACAGCTGGGCCCACCCCAACATTAGGAAGGGGGAGGGCCAGTCTTAAAGGGCCTGACCACGTCTGGGTTGTGTACTTCTCTCCCTTCTTTTCTCTTAATAAGCTCTTTACTCCCTCGCCTACCCTATGGCGTGGCCTTAAATTCTAAGCCAAGAACCTAAAGGCCCCGAACCCAGAGCCTTCCACTAACACTGTTCCATTGTGTCTTTCTTGAAAATATGAACATTTTCCTGACTTTCAAGATACCGCTCAAATTCTACCTTCTTTTGAAGTTTCTTGATTATACCTTTTTTTTCCTTGTAAAATAAAACTTTTTTTTTCCATGTGGGAAAAAACCATGGTAATTGTCAGGGCTGCTTCACTGGGTGTGTGGCCCTGCCCTGGGAAGAACCTGTGCTTGTTTAACGCTCTGCGGGCATCATCCTAAATTTCTCAAACATTTCCGACAAGGGCCCCATGTTTTCATTTTGGACCAGGCCCTGCGATTTATGTTGCCAGTCCCGATAACTGGCTCCACCAAGGCAAGAATTTGTGAACCTATTTTAGATAGCTCAGACCTGCTCAGATCACAGGTATCAGATTCCCAAAATAGATAGTGACCGTGTTATAAAGTCATTTACTTCCCCTTCATCTTAATCAACTCAAATTATTAAATATTAGTCAGGCCAGTTTTTACAAGGACCAATAGTTTCTTAATCTTCACCACAATTATATTTTCAAAAGAATATGCTAGGATCTCTAACACTCCTGTTCCCCCACAGAACTTTGAACAACTGTTAAAAGAAATAAAATAAGTTTCTGTGGCTAAGAGATTTCAAATGGAGTCAGGAGGCCATTCTGGAGCTACTCTTACAGGTCTCAGCCAGGCATCGCAAACCGTCAAAGCACAAGAAGACTCAAGCAACAGATTTCCTGAGAACCTAAGGACATCCAGATGCCATAAACAAAACCCAGGCGAAAGTACTCAGTTAACTACCTAACCTGAAGGACAACTAAAGTACCCCAAATAGACACCAGCCACAAACAACTTTGTGTGGTCTTTTCCTTTAAAAACCCTTGCCTGGAAGTGCCAGGATTGTTACCTCAATCTGTGCTCCTCAAATTTCAACTCTAAGACCCCAAAGAAATGCCTTTACTGCCTTGCAACCTGCTTTGTTATTTTCAGGTTGACATAACCTGTGTGAACTGAAAGAAACATGTTTCTAAAACTCCAGAAAACATTTCATGGTTTGCAGTAACAGGGCAAGTGCTGAATCCAGAAAAAGGCCATTTAAAAGTGGTAGGATCTGGGAAGTGGCGGTGGCTCAAGTGGGTGGGCTCCCGTTTACCATATGGGAGGCCCTGGGTTCGATTCCCGGGGCCTCCTGGTGAAGGCAAACTGGCCTGAGCTGACGGCTCGCACGGCGCAGTGAGCTGGAGCTGGTGCAACAAGATGACGCAACAAAGGGAGACAAGCAGACACAGAAAAAAATGCACAGCAAATGGACACAGCAAGCACAGCAGCAAGGGGGGGAGAAATAAATAAATCTTTTTAAAAAAAAAAAGGTGTTAAGCTTTCGTGGCGTCCTGAGTGACCCCTCCCCTAAGCCCCCACCAGCTCCTGTGGAGCCAGCCTGCGCTCCCAGTGCAGCTCCCTGGTCCTACTTCCGGAGGAAGCAAAGTGACACTGGTGCACACGCTGGGAGCACGTGTGCCTGGTGATGCACCGAGGGAACTGCTTTCCCGGAACTAGCCCTGCATGTAGAAGGGGCCTCACGGAGCTGCACGACAGAACGCCGTGGGAAAGCAGTCGGGGCGCGGAACACAGAACACAGGGCAGTGCCTGGGACCATGAGGAAACTCCTAGGGCAGAAGGGGCATTTGTGTCTAGGGACACGGGAATTCCAAGACGAGGCTTGTGCAGGAAGGATCAGGGAGGCCCTACGCTCTGGCCTGGAGCTATTCTCCAAACTCCTTCTATAGATAAGCCCTGAAGGAGTGCACTCCCACAGAGAAGGTCTGGAAAGACTTGGAAAGAAGCTTAGGAAAGCTCTGTCATAACACTCGCTGGATACAAGCGTAAGGAACAAATTCCTCAGAGTCCAAATTCGAGCAATAACCTGAAAATATCAAAATGTCCAGGTTTCAACAAAAGATGACAACACGTACAAAGAAACAGGAAGTGACGGCCTAAACAAAGACGATTAAAACATGAGAAACCATGGATGAGGAGGATCAGCCTTGGACATTCCAGACAAAGACCTTAAATATATGGTTCTAAATATGCTCAAAGAGCTAAAGGGAAACATTGTCAAAGAACTAAAGGGAACCAGAAAAATGACAGATGAACACAAAGAGAATATCGATAGATGGAAATTATAGAAAGGAACCAAACAGAGCTGAAGACCACAGTAACAGAAGTTTTTTAAAAATAAAAAGAATGGTTATTATTTTTAAAAAACCCAGATAATTATAAGTGATGGAGAAGATGCGGAGAAATAGGAACACTCATTCATTGCTAGTCGCGGTGTAAAATGTTCAGCCACAGTGGAAGACAGTTTGGCAGTTCCTCAGAAAGTAAAGTATAGTATCAGCATATGACCTGGCAACCCCACTACTAAGCATATACCCAAAAGAATTGAAACCAGGGACTCGAACAGGTCTTTGTTCACCAATGTTCTTAGTGGCATTATTCACAGTTGCCAAAAGTTGGAAGCAGCCCAAGTATCCATCAACAGATGAATGCATAAACAAAATGTGGAATATACATATGATGGAATATTATTCAACCATGAAAAGGAATGAAATTCTAATACGGTGTTACAACATGGATAAACCTTGAAGACATCATGTTGAGTGAAATAAGCCAGACAAAAAAGGACAAATATTGTATAATCTCACTGTAGCAGTTTAATATAGTTATGAATTCCAAAAATAGATATTGGATTATGCTTGTAAACTGGTCTGTTCCTCTGGGTGTGATTAAATTATGATTAGGGCTTTGACTGGGCCATGTCAGTAGGATGTTGAGTTGGCAGAGCAGAGGAGTTAGTTGGAGTTCTGAGTTGGAGTTCTGATGCTGAGTTTTAATGCTGGAGCCTGGGGAAGTAAGCACACAGAGGAGCTCAGTCGTGAGGAAGGAGAGAAGGCCCCAGGAAAAAGAGGCAAGCTGTTCACCTGATAGTCTACAGCTGGCCTTGTGGAGATAAGCAAGCCTAAGCCCAGAAAGAGGCAAGCCCTGGGAAGAGAGGAACCCAGGAAGCCTGAGCCCTGGCAGATGTCAGCACTATAGAGAGGGAAGTAACTTATGCTTTATGGCTTGGTGACTGTAAGATTCTACCCCAAATAAATACTCTATAAAAACCAACCAATTATTGGTATTTTGCATCAGCACCCCTTTGGCTGACTAATACACTCACTGATATAAAAATTCCCTAGAAGTGTTCAACAACAGATTGGAACTGACAGAAGGAAGAATCCGTGAACTTGAGGATAAGGCAATTGAAATCATCCAGTCTGAGAAGCAGAAAGAGGAAAGAATGAAGAAAAGTGACCAGAGCCTTAGGAACCTGGGACACCATCAAGCCTGCCAATCTACACATCGTAGGAGTCCCAGGAAAAGAAAGAGAGAAAGGGGCAGAGACAATATTCAAAGAAGTAATGGCCGAAAGCTTCCTAAATTTAACAAAACACAGCTAAGATGTTCAATGAACCCCAAATAGACTCACACCTTGCTGTGTTATAATCAAACCATCAAATGCCAAAGATGCAGAGAGAATTCCGAAAGCAGTAAGAGAGAAGCAATGTGTCACATGCAAGGGAACGTCAATAAGATTAAATGCTGAGTTTTTCACTGGAAACCATGGAGGCAAAAAGGTGGTGGGAAGACATATTTAAAGAGCTGAAAGCAAAACACTGTCAACCAAGAGTTCTGTATCCAACAAAACTGACTCTCAAAAGTGAGGGAGGAATAAAGTCATTCCCAGACAAACAAAACTGAAGGACTTCACCACCATTAGACCAGCCCTACAAGAAATGCAAAAGGGAGTTCTGTGGGTTGAAAGGAAAGGACACTAGACAATTGACTGAAGCCACATGAAGAAATAAAGAGCTACAATATAGATAATGACCAGGTAACTACAAATACCGGTACCATTGTATTGTGTGTGTTTTGAGGTACTGGGGGCTGGGGATTGAACCTGGGACCTCCTATGTGGGAAGCTGGTGCTCAACCACCGAGCCACATTGGCTTCCCTGAGATGGTTTTATTGTTTGTTTGCTTGTTGTTTGTTTTTGTGTTTTCAGGCAGCACCAGGAACCAAACCAAGGACGTCCCATGTGAGAAGAGGGCACTCAACTGCTTGAGCCACATCTGTATTTTTTATTTGTAATTCCACTTTTTACTTCCTACAGGATCTAAAAGGCAGGTTAACTGTTGTGGACTCATAACATATTAATACATAATTCGTGACAAGAACTGCATAAAAGTGGGGGGACGGAGGTATACGAGCACAGTTTATAGATGCTATTGAAGTTAAGTGGGTAGTAAAGCAAACGAGATTGTCACAGATTGAAGATATTAAATTTAAGTCCCATAGAAACCACAGAGAAAATACCAGAGAATATGCAAACTCATAGAGACAGAAAGAAGAGCCCCGGTTACAAGGGGTGGAGATGCAGGGGCAGTGGGGAGTTAATGCAAAATGAGTGTAGGGTTCCTGTTTGGAGAGAGGGGAAGTTCTGGTAATGGGGGGTGGGGAGGGGCCCGCCACATCGTGGATGTGATTAATCCCACTGAATGGTGTGTGTGGGAGGGGTTGGGATGGTGTGGTGGTTTGAAGCTGGATGTACCCCAGGAAAACACGTTCTTAAATTTAATCCATTCCTGTGAATGTAAACCCATTTTAAACCTTTTCATGAGACTACTTCAGCTAAGATGTGACCCACTTTTTTAGGATGGGTCTTAATCCTCTTACTGGAGTCCTTTATGAATGAAATGAATACAGAGAGAGAAATAGAAAGCCACAGAAGCAAGAAGCTGAAAGCAACGAAACCTGGAGGAGAAGGGAGAGACCAGCAGATGCCGCCATGTGCCTTGCCATGTGGCAGAGGAGCCCAGGATCACTGCCAGTCGGTCTTCAGGAAGAAAGCATCGCCTGAGGATGCCTTGATTTGGATGTTTTCTGCGTCTCAGAGTGTAAGCTAATAAATTTTCATTGTTAAGCCAACCCATTTCATGGTATCTGCTTCAAGCTACCTAGGAAACTAAAACAAATGGGAAGATTTCTGTTGTATATATGTTCCCACAATTAAAAAAGAAAGAAAGAAAGAGAAACTAAAGAGATAATGACAAATGCAATACATGATACCGGATGGGACTAAGAAGAGAGGAGAAAAGGCTGAACAGACATTATTGAGACATAAGAAAAAATGGAAATATAGAATATAAGCTTTATATCAATGTTAAATTTCTTGAACTTCACAACTGCACTTAAGGCTATTACATAAGAGAATATCCTTGTTTGTACAAAATGTACATGGAACTAATATGTGTTCAAGGAGTATGCTCTCAAATGTTCAGAAGATGGAAGGAAGGAAGGTTGCAAAGGCAGAAAAATGTTAAAAATGGGTTGATCTGGGGAGCAGGTGTGCTTCAAGCAGTGGAGCACCTGCTTCCCACATGGGTAGTCCTGGGTTCAGTTCCTGGTGGCCCCTAAAAACAAAAACAACAAGGAAACAAAAAAAATCAACTCAGGGGAGCCCATGTGGCTCAGTGGCCGAGCGCTGGCTTCCCACATATAAGGCCCCGGGTTCAATCCTCGGCCCTGGTACCTCAAAAAAAAAAAAAAAAAGGTGGATCTGGGTATCTCAGTGGGGGTGTGTTGGAGTTCTTTGTATGAGGTTTGTATTATTTTTGCAACTGTCCTGGCAAATTTCAAATTATTTCAAAATAATTTTAACTTAAATGCTAGCAAGGTGGGGGGGGGGGGGAGAAAAAAAGAAAGAGAGAGAGAGAGAGGAAAGGGAAGGGAGGGGAGGGGAGGGAAGGGAAGGGAAGGGGGAAGAGAGGAAATGCTAAATTGGCGCCTAATTGTAAACGTCCCTTGGGAAGCATTGGAACATTGGAGCCCTGGGGTTTGAGGCGAGGCAGTGTGGTTGACTCCCCTACCCTGCTCTGCTTTCACAGCATCCCCCCTCTCCTTATTTCTGAAACCACAGTTTCTCTAAAAGACTCCGGTGGTTCTCACAGAGATACCATGAAAATTTCATTTTCAGGCAGGAACTGAGGACATCTGTTAAGTAAGAGTGAAAAACAGCCAGGACTGCCTCTCGGCTCCTGTGTGCTCTCGGGATAAAGAGCTTTTTTAAAAAAAAATAATATCATGGGGGGGGGCGGATGTGGCTCAAACGGTTGGGTGTCCGTCTGCCATATGGAGGGACCTGGGTTCGATCCCCGGGACCTCCCGGTAAAATAAAAAAATATATATATAGAAGGCGCATGGGCTGCCAGGCTCTGTGTGCCGGTGAGCCGCCAGGCCCCGGGAGCCATGCAGCAAGATGATGACATAGCAGGGGAGAGATGCGGGGGAGAGACAAGACGAGATGCTCCGAAAGCTCCAGAAGCCAGGAGACGAGGTGGCGCAGGCAGCAGAATACCTGCCTCCTACCTTGGAAGTCTCCAGGATCGAATCCTGGTGAAGACTGGAGGAGGAGGATGAGAAGAGATGGCAGGAAACAGACAGAGAATTGCCCAGCGAATGGACACAAAAACAGCAAATGGGGAAGGGGGCGTTTAAAATGGATAAAGTAAATAAATCTTTTAAAATAATAATAATAATAATATCATGGCAGGTTCTCAATAAGTATCTTGGGAATAAAATTATAAAGCAGCTAACAGACCAAATGAGCCATAGTAAGAGCTACTGCTTCTTGAGCACCTACTGAGTGCCAGGCCCCGGACGGGCCTGCGCAGGCCCACCCCAGCCGACGAGGGAGCCGCCGCCTCCTGAAGATTGCACTTGGCTCTAGAGATACTGACTTTGACAGGTAACAGGTAGGTAGTGACTATTTGTAAGGACCCTGTGTGCTTTTTGAAGTTATTATTTATTTAACATTTTTTACAATTAAGCTTAGAATTTCTACATTTCTACAAAGTGTAACATTATACTTGCCGATTTTGAAATGAATGCAGAGCTTGTGTTTATGAGAATTGTGAGTTTCCATGCATATTTATTGACCTCAAAGAATATTTTGCATTTTGGCATTTCCTTACTCAACCAAAGGCTTCGTGATTAAAAGAAGCAGGAAAATTGCTGAGGTGCCTGTAAAAATCCTGAAAAACTCAAGTGGAGACGTTAGGCATGTTTAAGAAGAGATTAAATATACCAAGGGACTGAAATGAAACTCCATGAAGACAAAAGAAATAGAATACAGAAGAGAGAGAGAGATGGCTGGAAAGGAAAAGAAGAAAGGCTATAGAAGCGATCAAATGTAGATATTGGGTGTGAATAATAAATAAGCTGTAATCGTTGGGGAATAGCACAAAATATAAAACGTGTTATAGATCTGAGAACTTCAGTAAGATACTGGCAACCAGACTTAAACCCACCACGTAAATAGTTATTGATAACTATTAAGATCTGTTAGAACAGTTTTTTACTCCAAATAAAGGTAGTGTCGGTGAATCTTCAAAACAACCCGTAGGTCAGTATCATGATAAATGAGAAAATTGAGGATTGAGGTTAAATAACTTGCCCAGATCACACAGGTGTTAAGTAGGCCTAGCACTTTCCAGTTCCTGAGCGTCTGCTCGCCACACAGTGCTCAGAGGGGGTGGCTCTTCTGATCCCAGGCCTGGGCCAGCGCCTGAGTCCAAGGGGCAGAGCCTGTAACCAGCAGCGTCCAAGTCTAAAGCACAGCCATGGCTCCACCCTGCACGCATTGCAGCAAGCACCTGCAGTAGAGGCGACTGTTGCCGAGACGACTACGGGAGTGTGTGTGTGTGTGAGTGCGCGGTGGGACGTTTAGCTTCAACCGCCGTTCTCCACATCCTGTGGCCTGAGCAATGACAAGAGTTAGCCAGTGTCCTTACCTGTGCAAACATCAGTTTCTCATGATTACTTATTTGTGTCCAATCAGTAAAGAAAGATAGGAGGACTCCTACCAGAGTTTATCCATAACAGGTCAGAGAATCAAAGCGACTTCCTAGGGTCAAAGTTTTGGGGTGCATCAGGGGTGCTGAAGTCTGGGAGTGCAGCTGGGAAGTCACTGCCCTGATCTCATATCTCATCCTTCCTTCTGGGGATCCCAGCAAACAGTCTCACGCAGGCCCAAGAGCCAACATCCCTCTTCACGCCTAACCGTGTGTGCCAAGGCCGCCCCTGCCCCGCGTGCACCTCACCCGCCTCCAGCCTCCTCCCGTCCCACATCCACTGCATTTCCCTGGCCTGCTCACAGCCTACGTATCAGAATCCTGCTGAACTCCCAGTTCTGGACACTATGTCCCCTTACTGTCCACAGCTCTGGGTTTCCCAGACAGGGGAGAGAGGCGACTTAGCTAACACGGAACAAAAATTCAAACCAACCAATTAGCCAACTGTGGCAGTTTGATATTATTCATGAATTCTAAAAGGGAGAGATTGATTATGTTTGTGAACTGGTCTGTTTCTCTGGCATGACACCCTTTGACTATCAGAGTCAGCTGAGACGTCTCATTAAATTATGTTAAGATTAGGGCTTTGATTCAACCCTGTCATTAGAGTGCCACTCAGGGTCGAGTCCCACCCCCTTGGGCTGCGGAAACAGACTCTCACTTGGACGTAGACACACGGAAGCAGACACGCAGGAAGAGAGAGTGCTCCATCGACACGGCCCCGGGAAGAGAGATGAGCCTGGTGGTCTTGTGGAGAGAACAGAGTGGCTGAGCCCAGAAAGAAAGGAGCCGCGGGGAGAGAGACAAGGCCTGTGCCAGCCCACAGCTGAGACTGGAAGAAGCTGGGACCACAGAGCTTTGAGAGGAAGAGGGAGGCTCAGCCCTCACGGATGTCGCCCGCCATCTTGTTTCAGCACGTGGCAACAGACGTTGGGTGAGAAAGTACCTCTTATGGTACCTTGAGGAGGTCCTGATAACTGTAAGCTTCTACCCCAAATAAATACCCTTTATGAAAGCCAACAGAATTCTGGTACTTTGCATCAGCAGCCCTTTGGCTGACTAATACAGAAACCCACCAAAATAAACACATAATAAACCACCTGAGGCTTCCACACATAATCAGCCTAACCCCAAGGGAAAGGCCTGTAGAAAACCACCTCTCCCCTTCACTCCATGCCCTAACTCGGTGTTATTTTTCTTCGGAGTGCTTATTAAAGCAGCTGGCATAGTACACATTTATTTGTAGTTTGTCTTCCCACCACCCTCAGGGGCTTTTGCGACCATTACTATAAAGTGCCTTATATAAGGTAAGCACTAAATACATTTACTGTGGCTGCAAGGCCCCTGCCTACCCCTTCCTGCAGTTTTTTCCCTTCAAGACTGCCCCTGAGGTTACTTTAATCTCATTTAATTCCTGTCTAAGGAGAGAGGAGGCGATAAACGTTTGTGCTGGGCCAGGCCGACTGCCATCTGTCATTTCCCACTCCACATCCTCCAGTGCACACAGGTAGAGGCACAGGGCCAATATAGCAACAGGGCTTCCTGGGCTCGTGGTTTCGGAGGCTACAAGTCCAAATTCAAGCCCTGACGAGGCCGTGCTTGACCCCAGCATCTGTAGCGTTCTGGCGCTGGCCACCGGGGCTCCTTGGCCGGCATCTCCGTCTCTCCTTGGGTCTGCTCTTATGGTTTCCACTGACTTCCGGCTCCTCCCTGTGACTCCTGCTTCTGGTTTCTCTCTCTCTTTTTTTTAAGATTTATTTATTTATTCCCCTGCGCCCCCCCCCCCCCCCCGTTGTTTGCTCTCTGTGTCCACTTGCTGTGTGCTCTCCTGTGTCTGCTTGTCCTCTCTCCAGGCAGCACCAGGAACCAATCCTGGTACCTTCTGGAGTGGAGAGAGGCGCTCAATCTCTTGCACCACCTCAGCTCCCTGGTCTGCTGTGTCTCTTATTGGCTCTCTTCTGTCTCTCTTTGTTGCGTCATCTTGCTGCACGAGCCAGCACTCTGCTCATGCCAGCTCACCGCGTGGGCCAGCTCGCCTTTCACCAGGAGGCCCTGGGAATCAAACTCTGGACCCCCTATATGGTAGACGGGAGCCCAGTTGCTTGAGCCACATCTGCTTCCCTGGCTTCTTTCTTTATAAGGCCTCTGGTGACAGGGATCGAGGCCTGCCTGCTGCCGCTGAGCCACGCCTTCCCTAAGGTAGTATCTTCCAAAGGTCTTATCGACAGTGGGCTCACACCCATGGGGACGTGTTCAGATTAAGAACGTGTCTTCAGAACAGGTGCGTAACTCAGTCTGCCACAGGGACCCTCCCCAAGGCTCGGCCACGCTGGTCTCCACGGTTTCATAGTCTCAGAGTCCACGTGAGTTTCGCGTTAGCTGGCCCAGCACTTAGTTGGGCTCTGAGCTATTGGAACATGAGGACAAACTAATTTTGGTTGGAGAAGGAAAGAACGACAAGAATAATTATGACTAAGTTTTACTGAGCGCTCAACATGTACAGAACATCATGCGAAATCATTTGAGTTCATCGTCTCACCTGA
>JAKSZT010054281.1:19819737-19840038 GCA_026826555.1 Tolypeutes matacus
CCAAGGTGAGGATGGCTGAGCAGAGGGAAGCAGAGGATACGACCACCTGCTTTGCAGCTTGGCTCAGAGTTGTTTGTGAGTGTCACTTCCTGTTTCCCAGTTTGGGAGAAGCCTCTGCTCTACCGGGCAGCTGAACTTTGTGGGATGCAGTGGGAAGATACTGCACTTCTGTTCTGCCAGGGTCTGGCACGGTTTGGACCTGAGCCCTTGTCCCATTTTGAGCAGTGGCTCTCTCGAGACCTTCCTGCGGCTTGATTCAAAACCTCTCACCTAAAGTATTTTCAGTTTGGAAATGATGTGTTTTGGGGACCCATGATAAAAAGTGGGCTCTTGTTCCTGCTCTATGGCCTTGGGTAAGTTGTTGAACCTCCCTGGGCTCATCTCTGCACCTGTAAATGAGGGGATTGAATGTTTTATAGTTCCATGTATTTGTCAATTCCATCTAAGACAAATGCCAACCAATAACAGGTAGGAACATCAGAGATGAGCATGTGCGCCCAAAGAAAAGCCACACCAAAATGAAATCTCTATTTACTGCATTTTTAATAGTTAATTGGGCACTACATTTCCAGGAAATAGCGGTAAATTTAGCAGTTTCATTTTCATATACATCATCAAAATCAGTGTTGCAAAGAATTACTTCTGTAGAGCATTAAAAAAAATAGAATATTATTGAGCAGTAAAACCTTACAGAAAACTTGTGCAGCATTTCACATTAACTTAGGTAATGCTAGAGACAGTGGATTTCAAATTGCTCCACAAAATCCTGTGAGCTCCTGGAGAGTATACTCATGCAAATGCCATGTCGCTTAGTTGTGATTGCTCAACTCTTACTCATTCACTTAAATATTTAGTGGGGGTTTGCTCTGAGTGTTGTACAGCAGAGAGACCTTCACACAGAGCCTGGAATCCTAATGAATTACAAACTGAGCTAAGCTTCTAAAGGCAAGGAGGGGAGCAGATGTGTCTCAACGCCGGCTTCCCACATATGAGGCCCCTGGTACCTCAAAACAAAACAAAACAAAATGCGAGGAAATCAGGGCTATGAACCTTACATCCACATAACTCAGACTGGGGTTAGGGATTTCCCCAAGAAACTGAGATACTGCAGGGACACTTCAGCCGCATTCAGGAGGAGAGTGGAGGTTAGCAGGGGGCTGGGGAGGAGTAGTTTAGGGGAACAGCAGATGTAATGGCCTTGCCAGGACTACTGGCTATGTAATTTGCGAGGCCCAATGCAAAATGAAATGAGGCCCCTTGTTAAAAAACTATGATAAAAGGAAAACTTTTCAATATTAAATTTAGGATCTCACCACTTTAGGGAGTGATTCATGAATCCCATTCAGAAAGAGGAAGGGAGCTCGGCCAAGGGGGGTGAAATGGCCAAGGGGGTGAAATGGAGGAGATTATATAGGGCAAATGTGGAAGCAAGTGAGGAAATATTCTGATTGGCTGATGTTTCCATTTTACGTGGGGTGGGGGGGGGGTCTTACAAAGTGGGGAGCAGATGTACGTTGAATAGCATAGCATGCTTGCCCAATCTCATAAGCTCTCTCTCCTGGACTTGGTTTATCAGCAGATGTTGCTAATGTGCAGTTCTATTTAGGGCGATCCATTGTTCCATTTACTCAGAAAGCCCCTGCAGGGCTGCTTTGGGCAATGCCCAATGCAGGTGGCCGTTTTATTTTACTTAAAACTATTAAGAATTTCAAGATGGTGACCGCAGCATGAAAGCAGGCATGGACCCATGGAAGCACAGGCCCTGGTGGTCCTCCCAGTGGAAGGAAGAATGATGCTCAGGAGGAAGTGAGGTTGAAGCAGAGAGCTTGGGGAGGGTGGTGTGAGATGGGGTTGGAGATCAAGCTCACCCAAAGATGACCGCAATGCCTGCCCTTTTGGGCCCTATAAATAGATGCCAAGGTGTTTTTATTACCTCGATAATGTTGGTAGTGATTCCAGTCTTATTTGAATATGTAGATTGCTTAGCATTGGTCATCCTGAGTTTGGAGTCTCCATGGTTACTTCTAAGGATGAAGCCAGGGCTACAGAAAACGTTCAAGTGGGAAAAGCTTGGACTCTCTGGTCTGCTTGCTTGCTTGGTGCCCTGGGCCCAGGCCCACTGGCTGCCTAGAGCCTCCCAATGGTGCACCTGAAAGGTCTACCTGCAAAGGCTCACTCTGCCTTTCTACCTCTCTATCAAAACATGCTTCGTGGAACTGCTGCACGGAGTTGTGCCCTGTGCTCAAATTTAGAGGAATTTGGTCATCACGGCTCACAATATTCTGAGTTCAGATCCTGGCTTGCCACATGCTAGTGTGTGTTTAGTACGTTATTTATTTGGTTATTCAAATGTAAACTTTTAAAAAACATAGTTATAATTACTTTGGTCAAGAGCCCAGCAAACAAAAATTTCATTGAAAATTCTATAGCGCTATATACATTTAAAACCCCATTATTTAATGTAACAAAATGGAATCTTCTCTGGATGTTAAATAGAATAGTATCTTGAGGACACACATTTGCTGTTAGCTCTAAATGCTCCTTTTAGATAGCCGAATAAGGTTGATTTGATCAATGTCTTTTCTCATATATATCCCTGATAATGAAAACAAAATATACTAGACTTATTATTCTAATCAAGGTATATTTTTCCAGTCATGTGGTCTGTACTTGAGCGAAAATCCTGCTGCTCAAATTAAGTCATTCATTTAATGAACTCCATAGAGCCAACATTTTGACTCTCCCCACCGCCAAAGGGGAAAATTTGACCCTTTCATTTCCACTTCGGGGGACCTGTCGTCTCGCCCCCAAACCTCTGGGGTGCTGAGACGTTATTCATGCTCGCAGCGGCAGGGAGGAGGTCGGCGGGCCCGCTCGGAAGGCAGCCCCCACGGCCCGGGGCCTAGCTGCGCCGGCGGGGCTAGGGCCTGTGCTGAAGCGCGGGCGGGAGGCAGAGCCGCCTTCCCGGCGCCGTCCCCGGGACGCCATGGCTCCTCCAGCCTGTTTCCGCGCCTCGTTTCCCTCAGCCCCGAGCACCGCCGGCCCGATGCCGCCCCGCCGGGGACGTGGCGTTGCCCCGGCCCCACTCCTGCCCGCGCACGCCCGCCCAAGCCCACCCGGCGCGGGCCAGGGGCGAGTCGCCAAAGCACGTCTGCCCCTCGCCACCTCCGCGGCGCGGCGACCATGCGGGGCGCCGCCCGGCCCCGGCCCGGGGAAGCGGCCCCCGGGGGCGCGAACAAAGGGCGCCCGGGGCGGCGGCGGCGGCCGCCGGGGCGGAGGCTCCGGGCGGGGGCGGAAAAGTGGGCGAGGAGGCCGGGCCGCGGCCGAGGGCACCCGGCGCGCTTCCGCCGAGCGCCGCGGAGTTCCAGGAGCCGCGGGAGCGGGCGGCGGCCGGAGTCGCCGAGCGCCGGGGCCTGCGCGCCGAGACTCGGGGCCGAGGCGGAGCCGCCACCCGCGCCGGGGCCCAGGCCGAGCCGCTGCAGCCGCCGCCATCCTCGCGTGCCCGGCAGGGCCCGTGCAGCCGCGGCGCGGGAGAGGAGCCGGGCCGTCCGGGGCCGGGGGGCCGCCCGCCATGGCCACCAAGGTGAGGGGCGCGGGGCCGCCGGGGCGGGCGGGGCTGCGGGGAGGGGGCGCGCGGGAGGGTCGCGGGCGGGACCCGGCCCAGGGGGGCCCGGGCCGCGCCGACCCCGCGCGTCGCCTTCTGCAAAGTTTGCTCCCGAGCGGGGCTCGGCCCGGCGGGCAGCGCCGCGCCCGGGAGCGTCCTGGGCGCGCGGCCCGTCGTGGGGCTGAGGCGGCGGCCGCGGGCGCTGTTTGGAGGCAGAAGCGGGAGGAGCGCGCGGGCAGCTGCGGAGGGGTCCCCGCAGCCACGCGCGGGCAGCGGGCGGGGGAGCCTCAGGCCCCGGAGGGAAAGCGAACAGAAACCCTCGGAGCCTCAGCTTCCTTCATCCTCCTTTTCGTTGCCATTTTCCCTTCCTTTCGCCTGGCTTGGCCGTCTTTCCAGTTTGAATGGCCTCTCCAGCCCGGAGAGAAGAGGAAGGGGGACACGACGGGGCTTGGGGCGGCGCGGTAGCGGGGGCACTTGGGCTTGGGCCTGCTCATCGGCCGGGAGTCGTAGTTTGCCTCTTTGGGGCGTATTGGTGGAATGGACAGTCGCCTCTTGCTACCGGAGTCTGCCAAAGCCTCGCCCCCCCGGCTCCCGTTTCTTGGGGGTGTTTTCAGGAGCTGCCTGACGGGCAGCAGGGCCTGGGAGCGCGGTCAGGGCTTGGGGTGGCCCCGCAGGAGAGCTGCTGGCTTTTGCAAACAGTCGTGATGTCAACTTGAAAAACACCAGCAGCCTTCTCCGTACTCTTCTGTTTTTTGTTTTTTGTTTTTTTTTTCCCATTTTTTTTTCTTTTTTTATCATATTATTCTGAAATCTCTTAAGCTGTTTCTGTGGTTGGTGAAAACCTTGTTTTTGTTCCGTTCTTTGGTTTTTGCTTTGGGGAGAGGAATACTTAGAAAAGTGGTAAGAAATTTACATCCCTTTGAAAAACCCGATTTGTCTGATTTCATATCAGTCTGTTAAACTTAGTGTTCTGAATTCTCCGTGTAAAAAAAAATATATATATATAATAAATATATATATATAAAATATATATTATATATATATAGTAAATATATATATATAAAATATATATTATATATATATATATTTTTTAAAGACGATATTTAATTTTAAAGACGAAAATTCACATCCAGGGAACCTGTTGCCTGTTGTTACTGAAATAATCTTGTTAATGTATTACTGGCTACACTGTTCCCCGGTTTTATTAGATGTGATAGGACTTGCTCCGTTTTTAACACATTAATTTTGTGTTGACCTTTTTAAAAGCAAAACTTAATCGACGGATTTCTAAGGATTTACCTTTGAGGTCTGTTGCCAGACGTTCCAGAAATTACTAATTGCACATCCTCCTACACACTCATCTTACCAACCTCACAAGCTGGTTATGACAGGTCTCTTCAGTGGTGGCGTTTTCCACACTGATGCATGGTTCAGGCACTTCCCGAGTGGAATCCAACTTAGCAACTAGTGCAGGCATGGTGAAAATTTTACTTTATAGTGAAGCCTGAACTTAAACTGCCTGTAATTGAAAAGAACAGTGGTTCTTGTAGCTAAACTTGAATTGCATGTGTGCTCACCAAATAGAAGTCCTGAAGCTTGTATAAACACTTCCTGCTTTATCTACTGTACTCTGAAGGCAAATTCCAGGAATTCTGGCTGTAGTTTCTTTCACCTTTCTAATCACTCCTTCACAGGGTCCCCATCTCCATGTTTGCATTGTGACAAGCCATTTCCATTCCAAGAAAAAGAAGGGCAGTGATGTGTACTGTAGGGCTGAAAAGAAATGCCCTTTCTCAGTTTTCTGGTTTTCCTACATCCTGGTGATTGTTGTGTCAAAACAAAGTCCCATTTTTCAATTGTGCCTGAGAGTGAAGTCCTGGTTGTTGTCCCTCTTTCCCCCCCTTTCCCACAGTGGAGGGGTTTGGGTTTTTTCCTTCCCATTCTTTAAGGGGGTGTGGGAAGGATGTGCCCAGAAGTAATAATATTTAACTTTTTATGTTTTTAGGCTCATTTGGCACTCTGGCATTGGCTACACAGGTGTTAAGTGATGACAAATAAACTGAACATCTGGATATTTTAGGTAGTGTTGGGTTTCCCTTTGACGTTCTGGGAGAAATGCTTCAGTTCTCTTCAGATAGAATTTTCTTTTTTATTCTTTCTTGTTTTCCTAAAGATGAAATTATCTTTCAACTATCATGATTTTTAAAAACTCCATTGGTAGATTGAAAATAGGAAAAAAAGACATCTTTCAGAAGAAAAACTTTAATTGGGCAATTCTTTACTACTAAAGAAAGTTAATCAGTAACTGCACATTTTACAAGCTTATGGTTGCTCTTTGTTTCTTTGCTCCTAATCCTTACATTGTAGAATGCTGACTTTAGTGATAAGTGCATATGCCACTCTGAGTCCCATCATGTCTCATTTAATGATGCGGTGAAAGGCTAATAAAAGTGTGTTTTAGTCTCTTCTATGAGAAGCCTTTGAATGTTATATTTTGGCACAATCATGGTGAATTTAAGAGTAAATTAAGTTTTATTTAAAAGAGCCCTGTCTTGCAAAAGACATATGTTCAAATAGATATTAAAAAAAAAAAGATAATGGAAGTTAACCCATATCTATATATTTTAGCTGTAATTTCCACGTCAGAGTTAACCTTTGGTAATGAATTTGGGTGCTTTTGTGCTTACATAGTCACTTGTAGGAATAATCATTATAACAAGATTCTATTGCCCCCACATTCTGCTTTAAAAAATTTTTTTTTAAGTAAAAAAAAAAATTTTAGGCAGTACCAGGGATTGAACCCGGAACCTCGTACATGGGAAGCAGGCACTCAACCACTGAGCTATACCTTCTCCCCGATATTCTGCTTTTTAAAAATTATAAGTTCGATACGGTTGTCTAGATGAGTGAAGTGAATGTGGAATGTTGAAAATATTGGTAGGAATTGCTTGGAACTGTTCCATGATATAGAATAATAAGAGTTTAGAAAGCATACTTTACAGTCTCTCCTGAGCAAAAACCTCTTTATTTGAGGAAAAGAATAGAAAGTCTTTCTAAAGGGCCTTAAAACACTATGGAAAATGCCAACCATCCAATTTTATATAACTTGGTGCCATCTTTAAAAAAGTGCCTTAATAAATAGAATATCTGTATAATGTTTGTGTAGTCAGAAAATTCTGTGAAAGCAGAAATATGAACCAATTTCTTATTAAAGATTTGAGAGCATAAAAATGTTGCAGTTTTCTACAGTGTTTTAATATTGACCACCTGAAATTATAGTTTGCCCACTTAAAACTCTATAACTTTGTATATGCTGTTCTTTTTTTCCCCTGGACTGCTTTTCTCTCTCCTCTTCCCCCAGGTACCTTTTTTTTTTTATTCATTCGGTCTTAGCGCAAAGTATCACCCAGAAAAGCCTTTCCTGACCTCCCTGATCCCTGTCATAGTGTATTCCAATTCCTGTACGTCACTTTGTAGATCTTGTCGTGACTGTAGTTTGACATTTGTTTCTGTGGTAGTGGCTCTCTCCTTTAGGATGCTGTAAGCCTCAGGAGACTGGCTCTGTTTTTTCACCTTCGTATCTTCAGTGACTGGCACAGAGGAATCTTTTAATAAACAGTTATTACAAGAATGAGTGTTGAATTTTCTTGCCTCAGTCCCTTCCTCTCCAATCTGAAAGAGCAAAAAAATATTTCAGTGAAATAAGTAACTGTTAATGGAAACTCCTAACCTTCAATTGTAGGCTTTTGTTCTTTCAACTAGGCATTTAATACACATTTTTTAGAAGTATACATGTACAAGGCAAAACATTTATCTACAGCTTAGATATTAGCAGTGTTTTTAAATATAATTCAGTTTTTACTAATGATTATATGAGAACTTGGTTTTTATGGTTTAAAGTAATTGGAATTAAGTCTTACACTTCTGACACTTTAAAATAGAGTTATTTTAAACCCACAAGTTGGTAGCAGTGTATTTAATTTCCAAAAGTATAGGTTTGTTTATTGATTTATCTTTGTTAATGTTTTCTAACAATTGCATTGTGATCAGGGAATCTGATTGATTCTAGTACTGTGTCTGGAAATGTGTTGATAGTATTATGGTCACTTCTCCTAAATGTTCTGCTTGTACATAAAAGGGATGTGTTTTCTAATTGGGGTGTGTGTATGGAGATTTCCTGTGTATATCCATTAAATCAAATTTATTAATTTTGTTCAAATCTTTACCATAACTGATCTTTTTTTTTTTTTTTTTTTTTTTTTAAGATTTCTTTCTTTTTCTCTCCTCTCCCTGTCCGTCTGCTCTCTGTGTCCATTTGCTGTGTTCTTCTGTGTCTGCTTGTCTTCTCTTTTGGTGGCACCGGGAACCGATCCTGGGACCTTCTGGAATGGGAGAGAGGCGCTCAATCTCTTGTGCCACCTCGGCTCCCTGGTCTGCTGCGTCTCTTATTGTCTCTCCTCCGTGTCTCTTTTTTGTTGCATCATCTTGTTGCGCCAGCTCTCCGCTCGGGCCAGCACTCCCGCGTGGGCCTGCACTCCGCTCGGGCTAGCTTGCCGTGCCGGCCAGCTCGCCTTCACCAGGAGCCCCCAGGAATCGAACCCTGGACCTCCTATATGGTAGGTGGGAGCCCAGTTGCCTGAGCCACATCTGCTTCCTGTAACTGATATCTTTTGTCTACTTGATCTCACAAGTACTAATGGGGATGTTAAAATGGTGGTTTTAAAAAAAGTTCTCTGAGTTTAGAATTTGTATAGCTTCCAGTAAATTGAACTTTTTAAACATCATGAGTAACCCTCTTTATCTCTAATAATGCATTTTTCTCAAAGGCAGTTTTGCCCGGTGTTACCATGTCTCCTGGGGCCCCCCCCCCCCCCCCCCGTGGTTTGCTAATCGTAAACAAGTACGTTAACGTTTCAAAGTTACTCGTTATCTTTACCCTCCTCATGAATAACAAATAAACTTAAATACTTCATTCCAGTCATCTCCTCCAATATAGTTAAGTTATTGCCCAGAGATTCTGTTCCATTTTTTCCACCACAAATTAGACATTATTTTATTTTTTTATAAGGTTAATGTTTAGTTAGATTTAACCACATTTTACTGTTCTTTGCTTGCTATTTCTTCTTACATTTCAGTCCTTCTTTCTGGGATAATTTTCCTTCTGCCAAAAATACATTCTTTAGAATTTCCATTAGGAAAGGATTGTTAGTAGTAAATCTCCTATATGTGGAAATATATTGTGCCCTTATTCTTGAAAGATAGTTTTGTGGGTACAAAATTCTAGGTTGGCATTATTTTCTTTCAGCACATTGAGGATATAATTCCCCTGTTTTCTACTGGCTTTCAGAGTTGCTGTTAAGAAGCCAGCCATCTGATTGTTAGTCCTTTGTAGCTATCTGACTCTTCTCTCTGGCTGTTTTTAAGATCTTCTGTATGTCTTTGGTGTTTTGCAGTTTCACTGCAATGTATCTGTGTGTGTATTTTATGTACACAGCTTAGGGCTGGTGTTTCAATAGTTCAAGAACAATGTGGTCCAAAAGAGCTTGCTGTGATGATGGACATGTTCTTCATTTATTTAGTCCAGCATTGTAGCCACCAGCCACGTGTGGCCAATGAGAACTTGAGGAGCTACATTTATAATTTTATTTTATTTTAATTAATTTATGTTTAAATAGTCACATGTGGCTAGTGGTTACTATATTAGTGCAGTACTAGAAAATTCTCAGCCATTTCTGTCTCATGAATATTGCTTCTAACCCATTCCGCTCTTTCTGGAACTCCAGTTAGCAAGCAAAGGTCTAATCGACATCTAACTTCCATCTCTCAGTCTTTTATGTTTTTGTTCTTAGTGCTACATTCTGGATAATCTGGATAAACTTCAGTTTACCATCCTTTCATCAGTTAGGCCTAATCTGCTGTTTTACTCATCCATTTCACTGTCAATTTCATCTTTTATTTTAAGAAATTATTTTTTAAAATTTTATTTAATTATTTCTCCCTACCCCCTTGTTGTTTGCACTTGCTGTGCCTGTCTTCCTTGTTTCATTAGGAGGTACCGGGAGCTGAACCCAGGATCTCTGATGTGGCAGGGGAGGCACTTAATTTCTAGAACCACCGCCACTCCCTGCTTTGCTGTGTCTCTCATTATGTTTTTCCTCCCTGTGTCTCTTGTTGCGTCATCTTGTTGAGTCAGCTCACCACACCTGCCCATCGCATCAGCTCGCTGTCTTCTTTAGGAGGCACTGGGAACCTCTGCTCCCTGCTTTGTTGTGTCTCTCATTATGTTTTTCCTCTTTTGTCTCTTGTGTCAGCTTGCCTTGACTGCCCATCGTGCCAGCTCAGTGTCTTCTTTAGGAGCCACCTGGATCCAAACCAGCGACTTCCCATGTGGTAGGCGGGAGCCCAGTTGCCTGAGCCACATCCGCTTCCCTATTTTAAGAAATTTTATTTGGCTCTATTTCAAATCTGCTTGGTCATTCTTTATAGGCTTTTGTTCTTTGCTCATATTTTAAGCTTTTCTTATTTAATCATACTAAGAATTTATTTTATAGTTTTATATCTGATAATTCTAATATGTAAAGTCTTTGCAAATCTGATTCAGCTGTTTCTGCTCACTTGTGGTACCTTGTTTTCTTGTATTTTGTGATTTTATTTTATTTTTTCTGTGAGCTGCTCATTTTCTCTGATACTTCATTTGAGGGAATTCTTTCCAGGGAGGGTTTATGTTTGCTTATGCCAGTCTCCTGGGGATACTTCTTCCTTAGGATCGCTGTAACTTTAATTTCGGCCATACTATCGGAAACCCGGACCTCAGATCTTTGGGGAAATTTCCTGCATTTTCCCTGTTGCGCACCTATGATAAGGCAGGTTTCCCTGCTGTCCCCTTTGCATGCAGGCTTTTTTCTTTTACACTAAGGGTTTAACCTTGGGGTCCCGGCTTCTCTCTTTATACAGGAGTCTGTCTCTAACTTCCTGTTTCCCCTGCCCTGCCCACAGCCTTCAGAACACAAACTCAGGGTCTCCAGGCTTTGGAGGAGACTCCTGGGGTGAAATCCTGTCTCAGCACGTTTTCTTCCAGAAATTCTGCTTTCACTTCCCTTATGTCCTCTCCCAGATCCTTTCCTTTTGTGCTGACTGACCCAGCAGTGTATTTAAAAAGATGTTTGGTTTTTTATTTTAGTATTTTATTCAGCACTTCAGTTGTTTCGGTCTGGGGTTGGGTCAGGCTACTAGTCTGCATGCTGCTGAAACAAAATCCACACCAGAGCATCTTTAGAGCAGATTATGAAGTGAAGGGAATGGAATGCGTACACACATAGTGTTTGTCTGTTCTTTCTGGGGAAATGGAGAAGAAAAGTTGAAACCAAACCTTAAGTCAAATCAGCAAAATTACAGATGCGGGCATTTCTTCCCCTACAAAGTGCAAGCCTGTTTTAAGTATATTAGATTCAACTTTGTAGCAGAATTTCCAATTGGTATTTCTTTTCTCTTCTTTTTTTTTTTTTTTTTTCCTTTTGACTTTGCAAACGTGATAGATTGAGCGCTTCCTATTCGTTTTTAGATATTGCAAATACAATGTTTAAGGTTGCTATTTAATATGACTCAATTTTTCTAAGCTATTTTAAGTATCTGGAAATGGAGTCATACAGTATTATTATCTACAGAAGCAGCATTCGAAACCCACAGGTTTGTGACTATTCATTAAGTCAAACAGATATGTAACTTGAGGTATAAGCAAGGGCAGAGTCATTCTTCCATAGCCTCTGCAATTTTATTGCAGAATTTCATTTACTGAATAAAATAACCCATTATCATTTACTGATTTATTCCTTTGAACTTTGACTGGGCTTAGTGCCAGGTCCCTCCTAGACGTTGGGATATCAATATGAAAAACCTTGTCTTTGCTCTCAGAGCACGTTGCCAGAATCACCAGTGTCCCGGTGGGATGCGGGATTACTGGGGAAGCAGGATGGAGGGGCACCCGCCAAGGCTGTCCAAAGGAGGCGATTCTTGAAATGTCCATTTTCTCTTTAATTCAATGAGTGACTTTTAACCCTTATTCTCTCAGATCAGTCACTTAAAAAAATGCTTATATAGACTATCCCAGCAGACTTCAAGGCCAGCTATTCAGTTCAGCTGCTGTGTGCCTCTCTGACAGTGAAAGTAAGGTTGAGCTTTGGCTCCTCCTCTGAGAGGAGTATTAGTATTAATGCACTAATTAAAATGTGCTCACTAAATGCCAGTTTAATTGTATTTTCTAATGCAGGTTCACAGAAGAGGGCTTGGAAATGTACATACGCATGTCAAGAACAGTCTGTTCCCTGGTGGCTGCACCTCGGGACTGTTTTTCGTCCTTTAGCTTGTTTTGTATTCTTAAGATTTTCAGAAAGGAATATTTGTAGCTCTTGTAATAAGAGAAAAGCCACAAGTTCATTTTTTTTAATTTAAAAGTTTTATTATTTTTAACCAGTCTCCAGAGCAGATTCGTGAACTATTCGTTTTGCATTATACTAAACTGAAAAAAAAAAAAGTTTTTACCTAATGCTTATAAGTAGTAAATGGCACTTCACTAGAAAAATGCTAATGAATTCTGGATTGCAAATAGAAATTTTAAATTTCATTTGATTCCTCAAGTGTATTGTTTCACTTCTCCTACAAGACTTTTTTTTCTTTAAGTTTTATAAAGAAAAAAAAAAAACTGAACATCCAGCACTGAAGCTGACGGTCTTAAAAACTGCTGCTTTTTAAATGCCTCGCTGTTGCCTTTCCCTCAGCAGCCTGGGGGTGCAGGGGGCTAATTCTTTGTGTGTGTGTGTGGGGGGGTAGTTGTCATCACTTCTGTCTTCAGTCCTACAGTTTAGATGGAAGAGTTAAAGATGAAGATTTCACAGCCTTTTGGTTGGTGCGTCAGATTTAGTTTGTCCTGCGGTTATCAGCACCAGTAAAGCATAGTCAGGGTCCTTGTAACCAAAGCAAAACCAAAATAAAACAAAACCCTAGAAAACAAGATTTTTAGGAAGTGGATGAGCAGAGAGAGGCTTTAGGCACTGAAATTTTGGGTACTTTAGATAAGATTGTATCCAAGATCTAGGGCAATTGCTTTGAAATATTTGATAACGTTTAAAGCTACTTCCATACTAGTTTTATTACTGTCTGTAATGTACAAAGCAAAACTCTCATCCTCCTCCCCTTTTTGGTGAGTAAACACATCTCATGCC
Organism: Tolypeutes matacus; assembly: GCA_026826555.1. Lineage (NCBI taxonomy): Eukaryota > Metazoa > Chordata > Mammalia > Cingulata > Chlamyphoridae > Tolypeutes > Tolypeutes matacus. Next base: position 19,832,560 of record JAKSZT010054281.1, read on the forward strand.
CTGTCTGTAGCTTGAATTTTAAAAGTCATAGCTTGTTGTTCTCCAAAACGGAAGGATTACACTGTGTTGTGTGTGTTTTTCGAACTGCTCTTCCCTGACTCATGAAGAATCTTGGCTGGCAATGGTGATAAGCTTCCATTTAAGGGAGGAATTGGACTGTTTCTAAAGTGCACCCGTGTTTTCAGGGTTTTCCGGCGTGGCTGGTAAAGCGGTGCTGGGTGACTCGGCTGCATTACCTCCCCCTCCCCCAGGGCTGCTGGGCCACCCCACCCAGGGCTGCTGGGTCAGTGGGTGTGCATTTCCACAGCTTCCCCGGTGACGCTGCTGCCGTCACCCTTTGAGGCCCACTGCTGTGGAGGATGAGGAAATAAAAGTGAAAACCTGCGTTTCTGTCCTTGGTCCACCCCTGAAATGAAAGGGGCGGGCTGCCCTAGTCGCTGTGTGCAGGGATGCTCTGCTATCTGCTGGGTTCAAAGGTGCTGAAAATCAAAAGGCAGCCAGCTGTTGTCAGGTGCAAGCGCTTTAGTTTCCCTTCGCTTGCTGGCGGTTTTCAGTGAGGTTGAGCGGCCCTGTTGCTCGGTCATTTGTGTTACTGTAAAATGGCTTAAAGCTATTAGGGCCTCAGGCTGCTGTGCCTGTGACTGGTTGTTACTCCTCCTGTTGCTTTTAATTAGCCAGAAAAAATACCGTACAATTTTGTATATCATTGTGGTTCACAGTAATCAGCAAGATTTATTTGCTTTGTATAATATGCTCCTAAAATGGTTGTATAATGGAAACTATGCTTAATTCACTAAGGGGGATTACTGTGTAAAAGAATCCTGTTTTTGAGTTTTTTATAATTCACATAATTTGTGTAAATACAGTTTCTTTTAATCTTATTCAAGTGGGCCATATGCCTACATCTAATTTTGATGAATTTGAATTTCAGCAACTTCGGTTTCCCTGTTTGCCCACTTAGAGCTTCAAAGAAAAGGGCAGAGGTTTGTCGAAGCAAGAGAAAACTCTGCCTCTGAATTGGTTGGGTCTAAGACTTATATGCATTAAGGAGAAGGTGTGCTTTAGAAGATAGCTTTTGGGCTGCGAGGTGGTCTGTGCTCACAGAACTTGCCTCTGATTATCTGTAAGAATCAACGCGTTTTTGAGCAAGGAAAGCACAGAAAAAGGTTCTGAAACCCTTGCTGGCATTTACACCATTCAGAGTCTTGATTGCATCTCTAAACAGCATACCCCATTAGTTATTGAAGGAATACAATGAGTTTTCACTTTGTTTATGGTTAACATTAGAATATTATTATGCGTCAATACCAAGGAATATTTAAAGGAAATGTTAGCTGTGCTACATTGCTACCAAAAATCGGAAGCAGGATTTTTTCTGTTTGTTTTTTCCCCATTCATTCAACAGTCTCTCTCCAGGATTTATAGATCCTGTAAGTGAACAATGTATGCATATTTCCTACTCAGAGAATTTATCTCTAGTCTATGGGGAAACAGACACTTTAATATCTTCAGTTAGGAGTGGCAGTTGCAACGGTAGAGGCATGTGCAGTGGACAGTGATGGCCCAGTATTTGGAATCAGAAACGACTCTCATCTCTTGCCTCCATTCAGTATCATTGGAAACTTAAGAGTAAAAATGAAGTTATATTAATAAAGGGCCACAGTTTGAAAGTTGTATGTAAAAATAACGACTAGCCAAATACTGGTCCTAATGTAGAAGAAGGCTGTTTAGCCACTAGAGTAGACTAGGGGGTAGTGATAAATACTGAGGGCACTTTTTATGACAAAGAGTTCCTTGTAATAGTGACTGACCTTGCAGAGGAGTGCATTTCTAGTCTCCCTGGTTATGATCTAAAAGTTTTATCTCGTACTAATCAGGCTAAGCTGTTTTTCTGAACCCGTGAAAAACTCGTGCTATGCAAATGCTTCTTTGGCATAGCTTGTTCCAAATTTCTTGTGACTGTGGACATAGTATCTTGGAATGGCTAAAACTAATCTGGCTCCTTTTGATTTCTAGCTAAGCAGTTTAGTTAAAATGTTTGGATAGTTTTACATACCTGACTGGCAATATTTGAAGCTTATCCTAGGTTAGGGATTCCAGCCCATGAGCTTTTTGTGGTTTTGCTGTTAACTCTGCAGTTCTGGAACCAGGGTGAAGGTTCTTCTTTCCAGGTCTTACCACTGTCTGCCCACCCTGTGCTGAGTACTTCCCCACTCTCTGTTCCCCCTGCCTGGATAATCTTTTTCAGGCTTTGGGATTAGAGATGGAGGTGCGAGAACAGGAGCCTTGCCCCCTGTCCTTCATAGTATTTCTCAGAAATGTTTTCTGTTCTCTCTAGTCTCACGGCCTTTGGAAACCAACATGAGAAGACTTCATTGCATTCTGCTTTCTTACATCCCTTCTCGCAGCTGGTTTGGGTTGGGGAGGTAGGACTTTAAAATAGAAGACAACTAAAGATGAATAGATGGATAGAAAGATGGATATATGGCTAGATAGATTGATTTCCAAAATATTATCCCCACCAAATTATTTTAAGAATTAAGTAAGAATTTATGTAAAGTGCTTACAGCAAGGGATCATTGTTGTGCTTGGGTGGTATTATTCATATTATCAAAAATGGAAATTTGGGTCTTTAGGCCCCCAGATCTAGGGTCTACCTTAACCATATTCATGGATCTGAAACAAGTTTTTCTAATTTCAAGTTTTTTTTGTTTTTTTTTTTTCATTTTAAAAACCATTTATTGAAGTATATCATTCATACATGAATATACATAAGCAATAAATGTATAGTAAAAGTTGTGAACTTATAAAACAGACATGCATAACAGCATACAGGGCTCCCATACATCACCTAATTTCAAGCTACTCTTGTAGAAGTGATGAACTTTTCTTCCTGTGTCTCCTTATTTTCCTGAAAATTAGTTAACCCAGTCTTCCAAACCTGGGTGTCTGCTTCTGTGAGTTTTATTCTTTTTGGCATTGCTGCAGTATACCTTGTTTATCTGGTAAATTACCTTTCACACCTCAAAACAAGATAAAAACAAGGCAAGATGTCTGAGGCATGAGATAAAAGTATGACTGAGACCAAAAAGCAATTGGCATTGCTATAAAATCCATGGCAATGCCACTGTGTTTAGCACTGTTCTAGCTTCCTCATTGCTAAAGCAAATACCATGCACTGGATTGGCTTAAACAATGGGAATTTCTTGGCTCATGGTTTTGAGGTTAGGAGAAGCACAAATCGAGGCATCATCACGGCGATGCTTTCTTCTGAAGACTGGCGTTTTGGGTCTGACTGTTGGTGACCCTTGGTCCTTGGCTCTTCTGTTGCACAGCAGTGCACATGGCGGCCTCTCCTGGCCTCTCTTTTCTCTTTCGGTTTCTTTGACCTTCAGCTTCTTGCTTCCTGTGGCTTTCTCTCTGTCTGAATTTATTCTGCTTACAAAGGACTCCAGAAATAGGATTAAGACCCATCCTGATTGAGCAGGGCCACACTGTCACTGAAGTAGCCTCCTTGGTAGGTCCTGCTTACAGTGGGTTCACACCCATGGGAATGGATTAAGGTTAAGAACATGTTTTTATGGGGTATGTAGCTCCATACTGTCCCAAGCTTAGCCATTTACTAAGTTCACAGGTAACAGATCTACTCAGAATCTCACAGGAATAGAACACCAGGTTATTTTGTTCATTTAGTCGATTTGTTGAGCACCTATTATGGGCTGGAAATTGTCAAGGCATTAGGAATATACCACTGGACAAAATGATTAAAAAGAAATCCCTGCCATCAGATAAAAATCCCTTCTTCCGTGGAGCTTGCTTTATATGGAGGAGATGGGATGGGCAATAAGGAGAGAAACAAGGGAACGTGAAGAGAGGTTGAAAAGGAGTGTGTGGGTGCAGCAGGAGGGTGACACTCAAGTAAAGACCTGAAGGAAGGGATATCCGAGGAAACAGGAGCAGCAGTTCCTAGCAGGAGCGCCCCGGGGCCTGGCTGCAAGGAGGAGGCTCATTAGAAGCTTCTCAACAGACCTAAGAGGACTCCCCACGCCTCCCCCCCCTTTTTTTTTGAGTTGAGCTTGTCTTTATTGGCCAGAGCTCTCTGGGGGAGGAGCTAATACTCTGTTCACGTTCATATTGGATTTCAGTCTTATTTTAATCCTTCTTAAAACTTAAATTGTTTCTAATTAAAATCACACTAGGATAATCCTGTGCTCCATTTAAACCCATCGACAAAGATGCATAGATTATCCTTTTGTGTGCAAGATTTATCCTTCTGTGGATAGAGAGTATCCTTTTATATCTCAGTCCAGTCAGTTAAAAGTCTTTTATATGAAATTTTAAAACTATCTCCAACATTGAATTTGAGATTCCATCTGATGGAGAGTTTCAAATCATGTTTCCTGGGTGTACTGAAAGTAAATACCTCTAACCCATCTGACCGTTTGCCCCTTTGAGCTAAAACAGTTGGCTTGGCAGTGTCGTCGTCATTTCGTTGCCTTGACTGGTGTTCACTTGGTAAGTAAGGTGTTTTCAGACTGTCAGATTTGGGGCGAATATTAAAAATTTATAACCAATTACCACGGACTACATTCTGCTTCTAACTTAATACCAGCCAGAATTGTTAAAGCAGTTTCTCGTGGTGTAAACTTCCTTAAAGCCTCCGCAATTTTGAGAATAGTAATGTTAGAAAACAACTGGAACCCCGAGAAATGGAATGCTCTCAGAGGCGTAGAAGTGATGCTAGCATTATGGCTTGGGAGTTTAAAATTTAATGAATCTTTATTCTCTTAGGGTTTCATTAAGTGATTTTTGCATGAAATTGTTTTAAAAACTCCATATGTGGATTTTTAACATATCATCTCACCGGTTTGGCATGACTCAATATTTTTTATTTTAACTTTTGTCTACATTTGAAATTTTTATAAATAAAAAGTAGAATAGTACAGTGAATCCTATATGTGCCCTCCCCATTTCCCCTCTCATTATTTTGAAGCAAATTCCAGATATCATACTGTTTAATGATAGATTTTACAGTATTAATCAATAAAAATAAAGATGTTTTAAAGCATAACCACACCTCCGGGTGCCCAGTGCGTTGGTGTGCCGTGGAGCATGTGCATAAACTGGTAGTCGCTGCGTCTTTGTTGGCTGCTGGTGCCGTGTTGAGCTAGATGCTCGGATGAGGACACTAAAGCTGTTGTCGATTGGTACTAGCAGGAACCTTCCAGTGTTGACATCAACCAAATTTTGCCAAAGGTAGTGCACTGCAGGTAAAAGCCTAAAAGTTTAGGAGATGTGCGTGTGTTGCTGTCCTCTGCTGACTCCCCTGCACCCGGCTTCTAGAGGACGAAGCCTCTCTCTAGCCGTCTTGGTGGTACAGCAGCGAAAGCATGTCAGCACTCCCGAGGAGAGAAGGGTAGGGTTGTGCCTGCATTCGTTACGTCAGAGGCGGCAAAGACACGGCTCCACCTTTGCCTCCACGTGGTACCAGTAGTTGGTTAAAGAGCTGATGAAAGTGAAGATTGAAAAGGAAGCATGGCCATCTTATTTAACTTAAATACATAATTAGACTCTTATTAACCAATCCTTTGATAGAAAGCTAAGATTTTTTTTTTTTTTTTTTTTTTTTACTTTTCACTAATAATGCATTGCCTACAGTTTACAAATTTAGTTTCTTTTGAAGAGCGTAAAGAATGTAAAGGCGGGAAATGGATGAGGCTCAAGCGATTAAGCTCCTGCCTACCACATGGGAGGTCCCTGGTTCGGTTCCCGGTGCCTCCTAAAGAAGACAGCGAGCTGGCACAGTGGGCAGGTGCGGCAAGCTGACGCAACAAGAGACACAAGAAAAAAAACAGTGAGAGACACAACAAAGCAGGGAGTGGAGGTGGCTGGTGCCTTCTAAAGAGGACAAGCAAGACAGCGAGCTGATGTGACGGGCAGGCATGGCAAGCTGGCGTGACAAAATGATGCAACAAGAGACACAGAAAGAAAAACATAATGAGAGACCCAACAAAGCAGGAAACAGAGGTGGCTCAAGCAATTAGGTGCCTCCCCCCCACATCAGAAGTCCAGAGTTTGACTCCCCGTGCCTCCTAAAGGAACAAGGAAGACTAACAGACATAGCAAGTGCAAACAACGAGGGGGAGGGGAGAAATAAATAAATAATAAAATAAAATAAATCTTTAAAAAAAAAAAAAATGTAAAGGCAATTTTGAAGCAGTTTGAGTACAGAATCTTAGATTTTTTTTTTTTTTTTTCTTTTTGGAGGTACCGGGGATGCAAAGTTTAACCACTGAGCTATACCTGCTTCTCTAGAATCTTAGATTTTAAAAAATTATTTCCCATTTTTTTAACCCTTGTCCCAACCACACTTATTTTGACAGTACTTTTTTGTTTTGTTTTGTTTTTCATTATCTAGAGAAAACTTTATTAGTTTCCTTAAACCCAGACTTTACATATTTAATACAGTGCGCTACCCCTGTATGACAGTACATTTTTTAGCAACTTTTTTTCATCAAGTCTTCCTAAAACATTCAATTTAGTTTTTTTTTTTTTTTTTAAGAAACAATTACTCTTTACATATTTAATACAATGTGCTACCCCTGTATGACAGTACATTTTTTAGCAACTTTTTTTTCATCAAGGCTTCCTAAAACATTCAATTTAGTTTTTTTTTTAAGAAACAATTACTCTTTTCTCATTCATGTGTCATCAGGTTATGTAATAATTCAACAATAAATACTAGTGGCATAAAAACAGGTTTGAGAGCATTCACGACTGGTTCTTGGTAAGCATGTACTTTAACTGGTAGACTTAGAATTGCACGTGGGAGAGTTGAGTAGCCTGGTAAATGCACAAGTTCATCGCGACACATACTTTACCCAAAGCATAGAGAGCGTCAATAACTTGGAGAGACTGGTTCTGTGGAATACACTCAGGCAAGCTGCGTGGTGCTCTCCTATTGGGGAGTCATATTTTGGGGATTTTTGGCTAGTTGTCTGGGATGGCTTAGTTTAGAGTGTGATTCGTATGGACCCAAGATCAGGCTTTGAAAAGAATTGATAATAAATGCTGAATTTAGTATTGTTTTTTTTTTGTTCCTTACTATAGTAACTCGATCAACTTGCCTGAATAAATCAGTATCCTAGTTCCATATTATGATTTTTAAAAATTATTGGAAGTCTTTTGTAACATTTTCACTGAAAATGGATTTTAGACTATCTGAAAAATAACCAAATTAATATATCTTACTGAATTAATGTGGTATCATTTTTCTGTTTGACAAAAGATAGTTTTTTAAATTTAGAGGATCTTATAAATAGGAGGAATTTATTATTTATAATTTTTGAAGGTGGTTTTTTTCCTTCTACATTAGTAAGGGGCAGATTTAATTCTATGGGGGATATCTATCTATCATCTATCTATCTTTCTTTCTATCTATCTATCTATCTATCTATCTATCTATCTATCTATCTATCT
>JAKSZT010054281.1:19840048-19853650 GCA_026826555.1 Tolypeutes matacus
TCTATCTATCTATCTATCTATCTATCTATCTATCTATCTATCTATCTATTCTGCTGGTAGTGATAGGATATAATCTTTCTTGGCATTTCAATTTAGCCTGTGTTCAGTGTTTATAACTTGCAACTAAAGTAACTAGGTTTTCTATAGAGACTAGAAAATGACACACATACAAATAACAATGCCCCGTCCCCTCTGTCCTTGAGTCCCTTGTGGTTTTAGTGTTAAGACAATAGGTGCAAAAAACCCACCTATAAAAAAAAAAACATTAAATACCAACATGAAGATATAGACCAAATCATTAAGGCTCAGAATACACCCTCCTTTCTTCCTCTGATTTATTCCCTCCTGATAACACTTCCTTCCCTGCTGACTAGATGAGTTGTCTGTCCCCTGTGCTTCTATTTTTATCTCATGTACTCTCCTTATCACACTGCCTTGTATTGTAACCATTTCTCTTTCTCCTTAGCCTTGCAGGGCGCTGACTTGTTCTTGTTTGTTTTTATATGCTCATGGAGTGTTTGGTAGCAGGTGTCCAGTAAATGATTTTTTTATTAAAAGCTAAGAGCCACCTCACTTCACCACTGTTTAGCTCTGTGACCTTAGGCACATTATTTAATCACTCTTCCATAACTATGTCAGAGCAGGGATGCTGAACGTCTTATAATGTGCAGGATAGATTCCAAGTAAAGACTCTCCTTGCCCAGAGGCTCTTAGCACCCCCATAGAAACCCTGGTGTAGGCTAACCAGGTCACACCTACACCTAGGTCTGGACATGGGTTATGTTGCTGTGGTGGCTTGAGCTGGGCACCCCAGAAAAACATGTTCTTAAACTTAATCTATTTCTGAGGATGTGAACTCATTGTAAATAGGACCTTTTGATGAGGTTACTTCAGATAAGGTGTGGCCCAACTGAATCAGGGTGGGTCTTAATCCTATTCCTGGAGTACTTTATGAGCAGAATGAAATTCAGACAGAGAGAAGAAGCCAGAAGTCAGTGGGCCCCAGGGAAGCCCGGGGAGCTGCCATGTGCATCACCATGTGACAGAAAAGCCAAGGACCGAGGGTCAGCGGCAGCCAGCTCCAGAGTGCCACAGTGCTCAGGGAGAGAGCACTGCCTAGGTAACACCTTGATTTTGGCCTTCTCCTAGCCTCAAAACCATGAGCCAATGTATTCCTGTTGGTTAAGCCACCCCATTAATGGTATTTGTTTTAGCGGCCAGAAATTAAAACAATTTCCTACTCACAAGGGGAGGGATGGAAGCCTTAACAGAATGGGAGGGGTCCAGAAGAAAGGGAGAAGGGGACATGGTCGTTGTGAGCAATATATCATGTTTATTCCAATGGTGTTTTATTGGGTGGGAGAAGAGATTGATCGGTAAGGTGTGAGATTGTGTGGAGTGGAAGATGGGGTTGACGTTAGGGTGGAGTTAGGTGATGGAGGGTTTAGTACCAGGGCAATGTAGTTGAATATGAGCCTGGACAATAAAGAGCCATTAGAAGGTTCTGATATGTGACGTTTTCGTTTGCTAAAGGCTGCCAAGGCAATATACCAGAAAAATGGGCTTGCTTTTACAATGGGGGGTTATTAGTTGAAAAGCTTACAGTTTTGGGGCTGAGGAAAAGTGTCCAGATTGGAGCTTCATTAGGCGATGCTTTTTCTCCTGGAAGACCAGCTGACGGTGATCCTGGAATTCTCTCTCATGTGGCAAGGCACCTGGAGGCATCTGTGGGCATCTGCTGGTCTCTGCCCTTTCCTCTGGGCTCCATTGCCCACAGCTTCCTGCTTTCTGCTTCCTGGCTTTCTCAGCTTCTGTGGCTTTCTCTTTCCCGCATTCCATTGATTCCAGCTTCTGGGGGTTTCTGGCTTCTCTGCAGCTCCCATTCATGAAGGACTCTAGTAAGAGGATTAAGACCCACTCTGGGCTATGCCTTACTGAAGTAATCTAATCATAGGGTCCACCTACAATAGGTTTACACGCAAAAGAATGGATCAGTTTAAAGAACATGATTTTCTGGGGTACATAAAATCTCAAGCTCCCACAGATATCATTAATATAGTTTATCAAAAGCGCATCCAGGGAAGTGGATGTGGCTCAAGCGATTGGGCTCTTGTCTACCATATAGGAGGTCCAGGGTTTGATTCCCAGGGCCTCCTGGTGAAGGCACGCTGGCCCACCCGGAGAGCTGGCCTGCGCAGGCGTGCTGGCGTGCCCGGAGAGCTGGCGCAGCAAGATGATGCGCAAAAAAAAAAAAAAAAGAGACACAGAGGAGAGACAGTAAGAGACACAGCAGACCAGAGAGCTGAGGTGGTGAAAGAGATTGAGTAGCCTCTCTCCACTCCAGAAGGTCCCAGGGTTGGTTCTCGGTGCCACCTAAAGAGAAGACAAGCAGACACAGAAGAACACACGGCGAGCAGACAGCGAGTGCAAAACAACGGCAGCGGGGTGGGGGGATAAATAAATAAATCTTTTAAAAAAATGCATCCAGCACTGTGTGTGTGCAGAATTGATTGCATGAGAGGAGAGATTCGTGGCAGGAAGATCCACTTAGAGGCAAGGGCATGATGGGCTGTGGCATAAGCACTGCCAGCAAAGAGGGTGTGGGGCAGAGAACATGGTGCTGGGTTAGGATTCCCGTTCTTTGGTTTACTGGCTGCATTGCCCCAAGACAGCTGCTTCATGTGTGTAATCGTTGCGAGCTGCCGTTTCTCCTGTGAGACTGAGTGATGCCACTGTCTCAGGGCTGTTGTGAAAATTAGATGAGGACGTAAGTGGAGTGCCTTACCCCTAGAGGTGCTGAGCTAATGCCAGGCACCGTTCTTCGTCTGCTCGGTTTTCCCTCTTTGGTAGTTTTTATAGTTTGCAGCAAGGATCAACTGGGAAGGCAAAAGAGGATGCTGGTGAAGTTCTCGTCCGAGGTCCAGGCCTTCTGTTTAGGAGGTGTGGAATTAGCACCCCACTGAGGAGCTTGTCTTCTGGTTCTAGATCTTAGTGGATAGTGACATTTTATAATCTTTTTCCCACTCTTCGTTGCTGATTAGTAAAAATATCTCTTCCTTCAACCAAGTATGGTTCATTCTTCCATCAAGTTAACTCTTCAAGTTGTCTTTTATTGTGCTAATTTAATTTTCTTTGCAGTCTTATTTTGCTGTATCCTTAACTATACAGTTATGAAACAATACAAACCAGCTGTGGTTCTGTGGTGAGTTTTCTATTAGCTGTATGAATCCAGAAGAGAAATTGCCCTAAAGAGGAACCACTGATAAAAATAAATTATGGCTAAGGACACTGGCACCAGTGCAAGTATCAGTTTAAAACAGCTGTATGTGCATTATGTAGATGACCTTAAGGAGAGGGAGTGAGTAGCTGAATTTTAAGATCTGTACTTATTCACTTTAGTATAGTAGGGTTTTTAAAATATATGTTAATATGTCAGATGGTGGGTTTTCTGTGTCACTTTTTTTTTTTTTAAGGAGATACTGGGGATTGAGCCCAGGACTTTGTACGTGGGAAGCAGGCACTCAACCACTGAGCTACATCTGCTCCTGTTTCTTTTAAACAAAGTTCAGCATGGTTCCTGTTGGATTTTTCTGTCAACTTTTAATTTTGAAAAGCTGCAAGACAGTGCTCTGAACAGCCACATCTCCTCACTTAGTCTCACCAGTTCACATTTCACCACATTTGTTTCTCCTGTGTAAGTGTGCAACCCCCCACACACACTTCTTTACCCCTGAGAAGAGGTTATGGACATCATGCCACATCACTCTTTTTTTCTCCAATAGATCCCATAAAATTCCTTATAGCTATTTAAAATTTTTTCTAGGGGAGCGGATGTGGCTCAAGTGGTTGAGTGCCTGCTTCCCACAGGTCCTGGGTTTGATCCCTGGTGCCTCCTAAAAACAAAAACAAACAAGCAAACAAGCTCAAAAACCAACTCAGGGGAGCTGATAGGGCGTAGTGGTTGAGTGCCAGCTTCCCACATATGAGGTCCAGGGTTCAACCCCTGGCCCCGGTACCTCAAAAAAATTTTACTTTCCAATCTCTGATCCTGTTAAGGATTGCTTGTGCTGAGTGTCGTGTCTCTAATCTCTTAATCTGGAATGGTGCCGTAGCTGGTTCTCTGCTTTCACGACATGGACATTTTTAGAGAGTATAGGCCAGTGAGCAAGAAGGGTGAGAAAGGTTCTCATTGCTTTTGACAATCGGCGGTTTTTTGGCCTTGCCTCATTCATTCATTCATTCACTTACTCACTCCATGAGCCAGGTGGTTTTCTGGCAGTTTGCCTTATTTCACATAGGGTGTTGGCATAAGTTAGTAAACCTAATTAGCAAACAGAGTCTCTACTCTGTCTCTAGTCTCTCTTGACCTACCGAAGAGCTGCCTCGCAGTGCAGAGGCCCTCGTGGGCCCGGAAGCGTGCCTCGATGTGCTTATCTGTGACTACCTGTACTTCCCCGTGGAATTCCAGCCCCAGTGCAGGCCGGCTCCTCGGCCACCCTTGGAGGGCATGCCGGGCTTCGTGTGCATTTCTGGAATCCCGGGCACTAGTGCATTGACAGACAATGAGGAGGAGTTGGTGGGCCACTTGATCATCAACTAGACAGAAGTGGAGGACTGATGGATGGACTGATCCTGAAGAGGTGCCTGAGGCCACGTGAGCTACAGCTTGGCCGAGACTGCCCTTTCTTTCCTGTTTCTGATGGCCTGTCAGGAAATCATTTGTTTTGGAGGTTTGGCCCCCCAGCCTGAAGGACTTGACGGGTTGCCTGCATTCAGCCTGCTCAGTGGCCCCCGTGGTAGCTTGAATCTTGTACCCAACATAGTCACGTGGGTGTGAAGCCACTAGAAATAGGCGCTCTTGAAGATGTTTTAGTTAAGAGGCTGCACCAGGGCCGCCTTAATCCGGGTAAGAGCAAGGCACGGGGAGGAGCTGGTGGGAAGGGGAGGACGCTGCCCCGAGCCGCCACAGAGCCGCCGGGCAGCGCGCCCAGGGTGGTGGCAAGCCTCATTCATTCATTCATTCATTCACTTACTCACTCCATGAGGAAGCAGGCTTGCCGGTCCCCGAAACCGTGAGATGCGAATTCCTGCAGTTTAGGCCCAAACGGCCCCTGGCCCAGGCGTCTCTCACTGACCCCTGCCCGCCAGCAGCTACGGTCAGAACATCCACATTTGCAGCTTTTGGACTCTGGAGCGGGGCTGCTGGCCAGACCAGAGGGAACATTGCTTTCATTTCCAGCCCCCTAATTTCATGTCCGTCTTCAGCTGGACTGAGAGCTGCTTTGAGGGTTGACCAGGTCCACCCTGTATTCTCTGTTTCCTGAAGAGCCTAGTACAGTGCTTTGCAGGTGGTGGACATTCGGGAAGGGTTTAAATAAGTAACAAAGAACCGCTTTGCAAGCAGACAAGAACTTGGTTATTGACGAAGCCGTTCTCACCCCTTCACGCCATCATATCACCTTAGTTCCTTTAAGTGGAATTACCTGGTGTGTTGACTGGCCTCTGAGACTCCTTACTACTCATTTTCATGCAGTTGCCACCTAGAGCAGCGCCTGGCAGTAGAAACCACCTGTTTCATATTTGCTGGGAATAAAATGACTGTGTATCACCCACCTGGCTTCAGTCTGGTTTCCAGTCGACAGCTTTAGCAGCCACCTAGCATCCCGTGAAAATACAGACTTTTAAATTGGCCTCTGACGGCTTTAAGCAGAAAAACCTAGGGCATTAGGAAATCCTTCCTCCAAACCATGATATAGATTTACAAAAAGTGGAACTAAAAAAATACATGAGATAAGCATTGGCATTTCACAAAATAAAGTTTAGTTTATAAACTTAAGAAACTTATGATTACCTGCTCAAGTATTTCCTTTGAGTCTTATAGCTGGGGCAGTAAACCTTGATGAAATAAAGGTTTTCATCTCAAGAACACTGCACTTTATATAATTTGAAAACCAAACTAGCAAGTTAAATTATTTGGAAATGGTAGTGAGCCATTAAATTGAACACTAAAGTACTTATTAGGTTGTGAACACTGTGCTAAGTGGTAAACAGATTAATAATTCAGCCATTAAATATTTGAGAGGGATCCTTACTACTACTGTTTGGTGACTTGATTTTATCACCTACATTATGTATCTTGGAGCTCTTTGTGCATTTCTTTTTTTTTTTTTTTTTTAGGTTTTTTTTTTTTTTTTTTTTTTTTAAGATTTTATTTATTTATTCATTTATCCCCCCCTTGCTGCCTGTGCTCGCTGGGTCAGCCAACCACGCCGTGCGGGCGGGCTTGCCTTCACCAGGAGGTCCCGGGAACCGAACCCGGGGCCTCCCATATGGTAAACGGGAGCCCCACTGATTGAGCCACAGCCGCCTCCCTCTTTGTGCATTTCTATAGAGATTTACATTGTTCATTTAAATTGTTATCTCCCAAAGTATGGAAGTACTGTTTGTTTAAACATTACCAGTGGGCACTGATTTTTCCAGTTCTCTTCTATTATAGACGACACTGAAAGAAACATCTTCGTATATATGTTTGAAGAGATATGTCAGAATATCTGTAAATGAGGTTCTCAGGAGAATCACTGGCTCAGAAAAAAGGTGTGATTAAAAGGTTTATAAAATGTTGATTTGTTGACAAATTGTCCACCAGTATATTTGCCCAAATTTGTTCTGTCAGCTACATTTTATGCAAATAACTGTTTTTTCATGTTCTTGCCAATACTGGGGATTATAAATTTTATTCTTTTCAATCTTGTAGGTTAAAAAATAAAATGGTGTGTGCGTGTGTCATGAGTAAGCATTTCTTCTGTTTATTGGCCCTTTAAAGTTTCTGTGGTGATTATGATATTCTTTGGTGTAATTTTCTTTATGTCTCTTGTACTTTAGGTTTGTTAAGTTTCATTTATAGTTTTCATTGAATTTGGAAAATTTTTGGCTAATGTGTCTTCAAATATCTGTTTTGTCTTTTTTTATCCTCTTCTTTGGGGACTCTAAATACATACCTCTAGGCCAATTATACATATTCTCACTGATATTGTATGTTTTTTTTTTTTTCTGTATTTTTTCTCTCAAGCTTCATTTGAATATTTTCTACTGCTGGCTGTTCAAGGTCATGAATCTTACGCAGTACTTCACTGCTTTTTTTTTTTTTTTTTAACTTTATTTTGTACATTTAATAATTGAAACTATAAACAATTAAAAACTAAAAAGTAAACACATGAATAAATATATACATTTCTCAATTAAATGTAATGGATACATGTAAATTTTTTTTTTTTTTTGTGAATCAAACAATATATTACACAATATATTTGGTTCATAGTAATGCATTCATACAGTATTTGTCCTTTTGTGTCTGGCTTGCTTCACTCAACATAATGTCCTCCAGGTTCATCCATGTTGCCATATGCTTTATGACTTCATTTCTTCTTACAGCTGCATAATATTCCATCGTGTGAATAGACCACAGTTTGTTTATCCATTCGTCTGTTGATGGACACCTGGGTTGTTTCCAACTTTTGGCAATGGTGAATAATGTGGCTGTGAACATCGGTGTGCAGATGTCTGTTCCACTTCACTGCTTTTTAATCTCCGTCCTTGAGTACTGGTTCCTGCTTTTCTGTACCTTTTTGAATATACGGATATAGTTATAACTGTTTTAGTATCTTGTCACAGATGATAGGATTAGTGGTCATTTCTGGGTCAGTTGCAGTTTTTTTTTTTTTTTTTTTTTTTTTTGTCCTTCTCCTCATTGGGATCATATTTTCCTGCTTTTTGTATGTCTGGTAATTTTTTTTTTTTTTTTTTAATTTTTAAAAATACTTATTTTTATTAGAGCAGTTATATGTTTACATAAAAATCACTCAGAAAGTGCAAAGTTCCCATATATCACTCCCATGCACTCAGCTTTTCCTATTATTAACATTTTGCAGTAGTGTGGTGCCTGTCACAGCTGATGAAACTCTTAGAATTATATCACTCATGAGAGACATGGTTACGTTAGAGGCTGCTTTGAGTGTTCTGTACAGGTCTGCTCTGGCAGCATATGTATAGCCTGAAATCAACCATCCTACCCCTTCCTAGTCTACGGTGGGGGGTGGTAATTGCATCCGCATTGTCAGAACTTTCCATCACCCCAGGCAGACTCCGGGCCAGCTGAGTCAGCTCCCCACTCCCCGTCTTCACCCCTGCCCCTGGCAACCTGTGTCCTGAAATCGCTGACTCTGTAGTTTACCGTTCTGATCATTTAGGTGCGCTCACACAGCATTTGTGCATTTTGTTTGGGTTATTTCACTCAGTGTGGTGTCTTCAGTGTTCATCCATGTTCTTGCATGTTTCAGAACTTCGTTCCTTTCTATGGCTGAATAATACTCCAGTGTGTGTGTGTGTGTGTACACCACCTTTTGTTTCTCCGTTCATCAGTTGATGGATGCTTGGGTTGCTTCCACCTTTTGGCAGTTGTGAATGATGCTGCTATGAACATTAGAGTACAAATATTTGTTTGAATCCCTGTCTTTCATTTCTTTTAGGTAGGTACCTAGAAGTGCGATTGCAGATCATATGGTAATTCTATGCTTAACATTCTGAGGAGCCGCCAGACTGCTTTTTACAGCAGCAGTACCACTTTTACGTTCCTACCAGCAATGTATGGGGGTTCCAATCTCTCCACATTCTTGCCAGTACTTGTGTTTTCCATTTTTTAAAAAATAGTGAAATGGTATCTCATGGTTTTGATGTCCATTTCCCTAATGCATGCCTGGTCATTTTTCAGTAGATGGCAGGCATCGTGAATTTTTTCTTTTTGGTTGCTGCTTGATCTTGTATTTTTCACAATGTTTTGAGCTGTGTCTGCGATGCAGTTCTTGGGAATAGTTTGATCCTTTTGATACTTGCTTTTAAGTCTTGAGACCTGAGCATCTATCTATTAGTGAAGGGCTGTTTTCCTACTCTACTGAGGGAGAGCCATCTGAGTACTCTGCCTGAGCCCTGTGCCTCATGGGCTCTTTCTGTGACTGGTGGGAACTCCAGCCATCTCCAGCCCATGTGAACTTTGGGATTGTTTCCTTGCTCCTTTCTGGTGCATCCCTCCTGCACGCCTGTGCCGATGAGTACCAGTTGAAGACTGGGGAGGGTCCCTCTGCAGAGCTCCAGGACACTCTTTCCGTTCCCATACTCGTCTGCCCTATGAGCTCCAGCTTCCTCGGCCTCCCCAGACTCCCACCTTCAAGAGCTCAGTGCAGGGGGGCGGATGTGGCCCAAATGGTTGAGCGTCCATCTCCCATATGGAGGGACCTGGGTTTGATCCCCAGGACCTCCCGGTAAAATAAAGAAAAATGTAGCAGGTGTGTGGGCCGCCAGGCCCCACCCCCAGGCCTCACGTGCCGGTGAGCCTCCAGGCCCCGTGTGCGGGTGCACTGCCAGATGATGACGTAGCAGGAGAGTGATGCAGGGGAGAGCCAAGACGAGACGCGCCGAAAAACCAGGAACTGAGGTGGCCCAGGTGGCAGAACGTCTCTCTCCTGCATCAGAGGTTCCCAGGATTGAATCCTGGTGAAGACAGGAGGAGGAGGATGAGAAGAGAGGGCAGGAAATGGACACAAAGAATTGCCCAGCGAATGGACACAAAAACAGCAGAAACGGGGGTAGAGTGGGGGTTAAAAATGGATAAAAAAGTAAGTAAATAAATAAATCTTAAAAAAAAAGAGCTCAATGCAGGGAGGAGATTAGGATTTCTGGGTCTCTTCTCCTGCACGAAGGCCTAGAAATTCTCCAAGCTGTAGACTGGGGCAAGCCTGGGGCTTGCCTCGTTTGTTTCCAGTCTTTCAGAGCTTACTATCTTTCTACTGGTATTCTATTTGTGTTCATCTAGCATTTTCTTTCTTTTTATATCAATGTTATTGAAACATATTAATAAACCATACAGTTCATCCAAAGTGTACAGTCAGTGGTATTTGGTATAACCCCTTAGTTGTGCACTCATCACTTCAGTCATTATTAGAGCATTATTATTATCTCAATAATAATAAAAACAGACAAACAAGAAAATTGCTCACCTCTCAATCCCCTGCTGTACATAGCTGCTATTTCTGGCTATTCACATTTATCAGTTTTATTGCGCTCTATCCACATACCATATGATATATCCAAAGTACATAATCAGTGACTTTTAGTATATTCACAATGTCGTGCATTCATCATCACATAACATTTTAGAATTATTTCATTATTCCTAGGAGAAAAACTCCACACCCCTTAGTGTGCCTTCCCTGGCCCTTCATATAGCATTTGCTTGATTTCCTTTAGTTCTTTGTCCCATAGCTCTTTGAGCATATTTAAGACCATTTTTAAGTCTTTGCCTAGAATATCCCCGGTCTGGCCCACCTCACTGATGTTTTCCAATGCTTTAATTTTCTCTTTTACCTCGGCCATTGCTTCTTGTTCCTTTGTATGTTTCAAAATCTTTAGTTACATCCTGGACACTTTGTTATTTTAGTGTGTTAAAATTTCACACTAAATCATTTGTTCCTCTTGCTTGTATTCAGCTAGTGTTATGGCAGAACTTTGCTTGAGTCTAGGACTCAACGACAGCGAAAGAGAGAAGGAAAGAAAGAAACCGCCTTCCCCTGGCTTTGCAGACTGACCTGTACCAGCACGCCCTTCAGGACTTGTCCACACGGGGAGTTTGGGAACAGCTCCAGGCTTGGTCCAGGCCAGAGTGTAGGGGCCGCCCCGGTCCTTTCTGCACATGTGGCCCTAGGAATTCCCCTGTGTTCACAGGTGTGGATGCCCCCTCTTCCCTGGGAAAGAATTTGCTCATGGCCCCAGGCGCTGCTCTGTGTGTCCTTGCCCCAGGCAGCAGGACTTGACTGCCCCCCCCCCCCCCCGCTGTGTTCTGTGGGAGAGCTCCGTGAGCTGCCTTCTCCGTGCAGGACACATCGGGGGCAAGGCAGGTGGGCCACGCACACATGCCTGCAGTGCATGCCTGTGGGCCACGCTGCCCCCTCAGAACCCGGACCAGGGATCCGCTCTGGGGACTGGCTGGCTCTGCCGGCTGAGCTGGAGAGGGGTGCAGATTTCTAGTAGTTTATGCAAGGAAGGCAAGTCCAATACCAGTTACTCCATTGTGATTTTATGCTTTTTGCTGTTGATTACTTTAGTTATTTTAACTATTGCATTTAGATGCTTGCCTTGTTTATTCACTGTATTAATTTTTCTTTTATTTTTTAATTCTGTTATTTGATCTGTTACTTAATCTATACTAGAACCTCTTTAGTGCTACCTTTTAATATTTTCATCTTCTGTAAACCCTTTGGTTGATTCGGGCTACCACTAGGAAAATGATATCGACGTTTTAGGCCACAGGTTTGTTTTTTGCCATCTGTTTTTGTCTAAGCTGCTGAAAGCAGGTACCATGAAATGCATTGGCTTTAACTGTGGGAATTTATTAGGTTTACAGTTTTGAAGCTGTGAAAATGTCCAAATCAAGTCATCATCAAGGTGATGCTTTCTTCCTGAAGACCAGCGGCCAGCGATCCTGGGCTCCCATCTCGTGGCAAGGCCCGTGGTGGCATCAGCTGGTCTCTCTCTTCTCTTTTGTTGCTTTCAGCTTCTTTCTTTTGGCTGGCTGGTTGGCTGGCTGTCTGGCTGTCTGTCTGATTTTCATTCTCTCATAAAGGACTTCGGTAAGAGGATTATGACCCATCCTGGGCCACGCCTTAACTGAAGTAACTTCGTCAAAAGTCCTCCTTAAAATAGGCTCACTCCCACAGGAGAGGATTAGCATGAAAACATCATTTTCTGGGGCACATACCATTGCAAACGTCCACACAATCTTTGCATGTATTCACTGTTTTAAAGCGTCTCCAGATAGCAGTGGAGAGTGCCTTGTAGATTGGACCACGTTTCGTGCACAGAGATGAGCTGTCTGAGAGTCTTTGTATTGTCTTATTGAAAAACGTGAATTTAGGGGAATTTCAGTCCAGGTGAGGGAGTTAAAGCTCTGAGTATACTTAGGAGACTTCGATAGATTCCTCTGAGAGGATTATTTATCTTACCTTTTATTATATATTGTATTATTTTTCTAAAAAAAATTTTTTTGGAGTACTCATGAATAATTAGTGTAGTGAGTTCAGTAATACTTGCTGGTGATCATTAGCGTAAGACAAAAGGTACTAATACCTGAAATAGGAGTTTATTTTATAGGACTGTTCAATCTGAAGAACATTTCAACCTCGTGGGAAAGATAAATATTTTAAGGTACTTTGTACCATTTTGAAAATATGATGAGTTTATATTATATAACTGAAATGAAAACATTTAAAAATCTTAGACATATTTTACCTGGTCATTGATGATTGTTTGTGGCCTTAAAGTGCTAGAAATAAAGGTTTCTCATTCTCGGTTTCAAGTCACGGTTTCAAGTGTCTTTTTTCTTCTTTTTTTTTAGTAAGCAGAGTACCTTTGGGTTAAGATCATTCATAGTTTCTCCCCCAGAATCCCCTTGGGACTTTGGGTGAAACTGCGCTCTGTTTGTAGACAGACATCTCTCCAGTATTGTGTCTTTCTTCAGAGGCGCATGCAAGGGAAGAGTACCCGTCTTCACTGAGGGTATTCGTGCTTTTGCTTATCTATTTGCTTTTTTTTTTTAATTAGAGAAATGGTAGTTTAAAAAAAAAAAAAATCTTGCAGAAACTACAGAGGCCCCATACCCGCCGGGGCCCCCGTTATTAACACTCTGCAGTGCTGCAGCTTTGTGTCGGCTGATGAGAGAATGTTCTTGGAACTGTGCTTCCTATGCTTTACATTAGGGTTTGCCGTGGATGTTTTTTAATCTTTATTCTAACACGTGCACAACCTGAAATTTCCCCTTTTAGTCATATTCAAATACGTAATCCAGTGGCGGTAACCAGATTCGCAGCGCCGTGCCGCCGTCACCACCGTCCATTACCAAGACTTTTCCGTCACCCCAAACAGAACCTCTGCGCCCCCCACCCCTGCCCCTGGTGACCTACGCTCTGACGTCTGACTCTGAGTGTGCGTGCTGTAGTTATTTACGGGAGCTGTACAGTGCTGGCCTTCTGTGTCTGGCTTCTTTCACGCACCGAGATGTCTTCAAGGTCGTCACACCTAGCAGGACTCGCTCCTTTTCACGGCTGAGGAGTCTGGCCTGGACCTTGCTTACCCCTCGTCGCTGTGGACGCTGGGTTGCTTCGTCTTTTGGCTGTTGTGACTAATGCTGCTTTGAACGTGGGTGTGCAAGAACTGCTGTTTGTTTTTTTGTTGTTGATAGTGGGTCCATTTCCCCAGCTGTTTTCCTGTCCTGTTAGTGCTTCTTTACAGAGAAACTACTGCTTTTATGTCAGGGTTTTTTGTTTTTTTTTTAATTGGTCTCCTCGTTAAATTTTCTTTATTTCTTTACGGGGTTGAGGGCTTTCTTGTGGCCTGTCACCAGCATTGCTGGATCATTCCACCTCCTTACACGGTAGCACACATGCAGAGACCACTTCTTTACTGCACACACGTGGAGGCCGCCTCCTTACACTCCTGCACACACGTGGAGGCCGCCTCCTTACACCCTGCACACGCGCGGAGGCCGCCTCCTTACAC
>JAKSZT010054281.1:19858661-19915522 GCA_026826555.1 Tolypeutes matacus
GCTGCCAGGCGGCCGTCCTCTACGGAGGCTGACCTCGTGAGCAGGAGCAGAAGCACCCCTGGCAGCAAGGCTGGGCAGGCCGCAGTGTCCGAGCGCTGTACATGCCTTGCTGTGTCACGTGTGCTATTGTTCTGTTGGCCACAGCAAGCACGTGGACAAGTCCACGCCCACAGTCGGAGGTGGAAAGATGGCCTTCGCTTCCTAACGGGAGGAGGGCAAGTCATGTTGCAAGGGAATATGCATCCAGGGATGGGAAGACTTCCGGTGGCCATTCATGCTGTCTACCACACTCCCTATTTTTTTTTTTTTTTGAAAAAAGCATGTTAGCATTTAATGAACCTCCTTCCATAAGGCTTCAAGCCACCAGGACACAGGCTCCCCCCACACCCTTAATCTTCTCCTCAGCTCTTTGCTGAAGAATTTGGCCTTCACGATGACAGGCTGTTTTGGAAGCTTTCCCTTCCCCGGAACTTTGTAGTAACCCGATCGCACCACATCAATGATGGGAGTGTCTGCCCACTGACCAAGGTCCACAGTTTATCAAGGTTCACAGCTGGACAGAAGCTCTGATTCCTCTTCAAGTGATAATGTCCCATACCAACCTTCCCGAAGTAACCTGGGTGATATTTGTCGAAGTTGATCCTGTGGTGATGCATGCCACCAGCATTACCCCGGCCTCCTGGATGCTTCCGGTGTTTGCCGATACGGCCGTGGCCATGGCTAACATGGCCCCGGAGTTTCCGGGTCTTTCTCAATCTGGATGGCATGTCGGCGGCCGAGACAAAAGGCGCACTCCCTATTTTTTCCCCCAATTTTCTCTGTCTGTCTGGAACATTTTAAAGTATTTTTCCAGGAAAGTCTGAAATGTTTCTTAAGTTTATTCCTAGATATTTTATCTTTTGATGATATTACTAATGGTGTCTTTTCTCCCCATTTTAGTGTAGCATTCTTGGGCAGATAATGCATGTACACATTTAAAATCAAAATGATGTAGAAAGATATATACTAAGAAGTCTGACTTGTACTCCTGTTCTTATCCACTCATTTTTCTCTCCCGTATCTGTAGGTAATCAATTTAAAATTAAATTCTTGTTTTATTTCTCAAGTTCTTCTACTTCTGTGAAACAGGAAGCATATTTGATGCCCTATCTTCAACTTGCTTTCCTCACTTAACATTTTATCTGTTCCATGTCAGTGCACAGAGGTTATTCTCATTCTTTTATTGCCACATAGCATTCCACTGAGATGATATATCTTGGTTTATTTAGCCACTTCCCTGTTAGTAAACACTTGAGTTGTTTCCAGTCTTTTGACTGGAATAAATAACCTAGTTCACAAGTGCACAGGTGAATGTATAGAGGAGACTCCTAAAAGATTTCTGGGTCAGAAGGGTATGTGTATTTTTAATTTGCCAGATTCCCTTCCAATTGGGCTATACCATTTAAAATTTAACTTCTACCAGCAATATATATGAAAGTAATGATATCCCACAGTCTCACAAACAAAATAAATTGCCCAACTTTTGGGTTTTTGCTAACTTAATAGGTGAGAAATGTTACCCAGTATAATTTTAATCTGTCTTTATTTGTGAGATTGAGCATTTTTTTCCCTATGAATTGTTTGTTCCTCTGCCTGTTTTTCTGACAGTCTTCTGGTATTTTTCTTTAGTTCAAGAAGCTCTTTATATATTACAAAGATTAACTCCTTGTGATATGACTTGCAAATATTTTTCCCATGATAATTTATATCTTACTATTAAGACTGTTGATTATTGCATGATAACTTTGTTCCCAGCCATTTTATAAGGGTTAGCAAATTTGGCCTGCCATGTGTTTTTTGTAAATAAAATTTCATTGGGACACAGCCATGCCCAATGATTTACATATTGTCTGTGGCTGCTTTTTTACTTCAATAACAGAGACAGACTATATGGGCTGCAAGTCCCAAATATTCACTATCTGGCCCTTTGCAGAAGACAGACGGGCTCTGATTTAAAGCAACCACATCAAAGTGGTGTGTGTGATGCCACCATTTGACATGGCCTTAAAAATAGAAAGCCAGTTAAACTCTCAGCTCCATGTGTGTAATGGTGAAGTAATGTGCAGGGCAGGCAGTCACCTGGGAGGTCAGAGGTATCTGTGCACGTTTCTTGGTAATAGTGACATTCCATGTGGTCTGGCCAGTAATACCTGCTTCAGTGACTTTGTCAGGGGTTCTTGGGCACACTGGACCTAGAAGCTCTGAGCTGTGTGAGTGTGGGGAGAAAGGTGGCCTTGAAATGATCTCAGTCCCTAGTGGTTTTGTTCCCATGTGGTCTCGGGTCAGAGGACCATCTGTGATCCAAGTACTTGGAAGAACTGTTCTGGTCAGTGCAGCGGAGAGAGCGAGGGGTAAGGTAGAAGTGGATCGCACAAGGTGATCTGCTTTGTCTTCTGTACCCAGCACTGGTTTCCCCCTTGGATTGTGTAACTGCCTTTTGTTACACTCAAATATAAGATTATCTTAAATATTTCTTGTAAAACTTTAATTCTGTATTCATGAGTTCCTATTTACATTTCTGTTTGACTTGGGAATTTCCCAAATTCATTGTCTAATTGACCACTAGTTTAAAAAAAAAAATCCTTAAAGTACATAATATTTCAGAATAACTGAGATATGACTCATTTTAGGAAAGGTTTTTTTTGTTTTTTTTTAAGATTTTATTTATTTATTCATCCATCCCCCCCTTGCTGCTTGTGCTCGCTGGCGCCGTGCGGGCAGGCCCGCCCCCACCAGGAGGCCCCGGGAACCGAACCCGGGGCCTCCCATATGGCAAACGGGAGCCCCACTGATTGAGCCACAGCCGCCTCCCAGGAAAGGTATTTTAAAGAACATTAATTTCACTATTAGTTTATTTATTCTTGAAACTTTTGCAAAAGGAAAATTAAAATTTTGGCCATTTTCAATGGCTGCTACCAATTCTCTTTGGAAATTCCTTCCATTGGGAAAGGTCTCATACTAGAATAACTGGTAAAACAAAATCTTAACAGAACTCTATCATCTTGACTTATACCCTTGGACAGATTATGAGAGAAATTGCTTGTGAACATTAAGGAAATGGCTAGACCAATTTTATTTCCTTCTTTGAAAAATTTGAGAGCAACAATAACCAAAAGATAATTAATTGATCCATGTCCACTTGGAAAGAGTTTCTTACAGAGTGCAGCTGTCGTGGTCCTCAGCCCTTCCAGATTTGAAGTTTTGCTAGTGTTAGAGGTGAAAATATAGAAAGCATGCTATCACTTTCCCATGACTCCCAGCAGGAAAGGGTAAGGGATTCCTGGATCATAGTTCAGAAAACATAGTAGGTTGGAGCAATGGGCTGAATCCAACAAGGTGACATTAACAGAGATAGTTATAAGTTCTATGTTTGGTTCAAAATAATAAATGAACAAGCATTTAAGGCCAAGATTTAGGAAGAGCCCTGTGGAAATCACAGATGGATATAAACTGAAAAAGCATCCAAGCCATAAACTATTTAAAATAAAGACAAATAAATCTACATATGTGAAAAGTATAATGCTTTCAGGACCTATAGAGTAAGTTCTGTTTCTTTTCATGATCTTGAGATTTAGGAAGACATTGGATATGTAAGATTTTATTAAAAACCACTGAATGTGCCTAAGTGAAATAAGCTTGCCACTTAAAGAGGTAAACTAGCTACATCAAAATATAACTTACCTGCAAAATTTCAGTTCTCAAGGGTGTCAAATTAAAAAGAAGATCCTTCAGTCCCTTGAATTTCTAGACGTGTATATATTTTTTTACTTTTTAATTGAGCATTTATCTCTGTTTTAAAGGTGGTTTTAAAGGTGCCTTTTCCCCCAAGATTTAATTGTGATTTATGTGAAGTCAAAGAAGCAGGTACTTAAGAACAGGACCTTCTGTTTTCTGCTTTCTAACGCCCATATGGACTTTCGGTTTCCGTTTTTTTTTTTGTTATTGTGGCATGGTGGGGGTTTGTTTTGTTTTGTTTTTGCTGTTGTGAGCTGTTTATTTCTCTGTTGTTCATTTTAGGTTCCTATGTTTGTTTTTTGCATAATAAGAAGTACAGCAGTATACTTCTTATATCCAGTGCTTTTCTTTATTGGAGTGTTTCCTTAGTAAGTTCCTTGGACTGGGATTCCTGGTTTCTGTTGTCTGGGACTTGGCTGGCTGCACAAAGGGGAAAGCTTGGGCCGTGTAACTGAAACGTCACCAAGGGGAGAAGTAGCTTCAGGCCGGTCTTTAAGTGACCTCGTCAGGATGCTGTTTTCTCTCTGCCATTCCCCACTGCATTGACTTCATTTTTCAGACAGACTTTTTCCACGTCACAGCTAGCTAGCAACTGGCAGCAATCCCAGAGAAAGAGACCCAATCTCCAGCTTCCCCGTCAGTCTCTGAGAAAGAGTCTGTTATTCCTCTAGCATTGGGTTAAATGCTAACTCGTGACTTGGAGTCAGGCAGGAACACTTTCTGAAAGGAAGGAGTGTGGGGCAGACAAAATGGCATGTTTTCAACAAAGGGCAAAAAGTGTGAATAGTTTTATAGTCAGATCTCTTCTCAGAAAAAAGAGTCTGTTAAGGTTGATCTGTCACATGAGTTTGGCAACTAGATGCTGGGTTATGGCACACTCAGTGTTCCAGTGCCTTTTAGTCGAGAGTTTCGAATCTGCTAATACTTTGCTGTGTCTAGTTATCGGGATAGGTGTGTAAGATTGATGTCTGCTCTCCCTTCACCTGGTCTGAAGCACCTTTTAAAATCACTCTTGGAGAGATTAATTGTGGTTGGCAGTATGTATTCTCCTGATCTGGAGATTGTGGAAATTTAGCTCTTGAAGAGTTGAGGAGTCGACTCCTGAAGTGTAGCCAATATTGGAGAGCGCAGCTTAGAAAAACGGATCTTTTCTTTCAAAGGCCACATCAAAAATAGATTAATTGGCATTTGGGTCGTGGCCATGAGCATCTCTATCTGTTTTGGATACTGTCCATGTTGATCAGGAGGAAAAAGGGGCGTGAGGGGAGAAAGTGAGAGCACAGGTGGAAGCCAGAGGGAAGGGGAGGGAGGAGAAAAGAAGTAGGTGGTGGGAGAAGGTGCCCGAGGTTGCTGGTCACGCCCAAGCTTTTTAAGAATAATAGGTTCTCTAGGCTGAGTGTCGGTTTTTTCCTGTTGACAAGTTGTGCTCATTTGGGGATGGGCTTATCACAGGTTTTTGTGCTCCAGAATGATTCTCAGTTCTAATTTTATTTTGGTAAACTAAGTCTTCATTCAGTGTTCTTAAGTAAGCCTACAATATTTATAAACATTTTTCCGTGGGTGAAATTTCAGTACTACTTAAATGTGTAAGGGAATTTCCATTTCTTTATTTTTGACTAGTTTCACATTCTGTTTCTCCAAATTGTAAATTTAGTAAACAAGAAGCTGAAGTGTTCTGTATTTGGGGAACAACAGGTTTTCTCGCCGAACCAGCTTAGCGGTGGGGCCTATGCAGAGAGGCCACACGTTGGCCCCCTGCTCTTCTCCAGGACACTCAGTGCCCGGGGCAAGGCTGTTAGGGCACAGTGAGCTCTCCTTGCTGCGTATGCCCTCAAATATTTATTTCCTATCTGCTCTCACTGCATGAAGGACATGAGTTACATGGGACGTGTTTGAAAACTATTCTGCAAACATGGCAAGCAGAACTGTATCTCCTCCTGCAGCTCCCCGAGAAAAACACGTGAGCACGATTTCTTTGTCCTTTGCAAAGACCTAGGGAAAATTGTAGTGCTTACCGACTTTTCATCTGCCTCCAGCCTGTTCTATCAATAACCTTCCCCAGCTTCGCAGTGTGTAGAAGTAGAGGATCTGATGTCATTTCTTGACTGACTGTACATAACCATTTGGCTTTTCCAACATTTTATGAAAAATGTCTAATTATAGAAAGGTTGAAAGAAGTTTACATTGAACACCATAAATCCATCTGATAGGTTCTACAAATAACATTTCTTATACTTGCTTTCTCACATATTCATCCATCAGTCCATCTTACTGTTTTTTTAATGTATTTTTTAATAAATTAGCATTCCCCCCCCTAGTCTCTCATCTCTACCTAGATGTGAATCATTAATCCTCATTAAAAGAATGGCAGACATCAGTAAGCGAATGTGGAGAAAGGGCAAGTGAGAGAGCAAAAGGCCTAGCACACTTCTTGCCATATGGTAGCTGATCAGTAAATATTTGTTGAATGGATACAATACCATGAGTCCTATTTGAATTTGGCTTTTAGGCCAAGCAATTATTTTTTAAAACAAATCAGTTTTATTGATACATATCAATGAAGCCTACAATTCATCCAAGGTCTACAATCAGTGGTCATTGGTGTAATCACACAGTTGTGCAGTCATCTCTTCAATCGTTACTAGAGCATTTTCATTACTTCAATAATAATAATTATAAACAAAAAACAGACAAATAAGAAAATCACAATGTTGTACATTCATCACAAAAAAGTTTAGAATTACTTCATTACTCCAAAAAGTTAAACCCCACACCCCATAGCATGCCTTCCCTAGCCCCATATAACTACTAATCTAATTTCATTTTTATAAATTGATTTATAATTACATTTTATATAAATAGAATCATACAATATATTACACAATATATTTAATTCATAGTAATGCAATCATACAGGATTTGTCCTTTTGTGTCTGGCTTGCTTCACTCAACATAATGTCCCCCAGGTTCAGCCATGTTGTCATTTGCTTTACGACTTCATTTCTTCTTAGGGCTGTATAATATTCCATCGTGTGAATAAACACCTGTTTTTTCCCCCCAACTTTTTTTTTTTTTTTTTTTTACCGGGAGGTCCCGGGGAACGAACCCGGGTCCCTCCATATGGGAGACGGACGCCCAACCAGTTGAGCCACATCCGACCCCATCCCCCCAACTTTTGGCAATGGTGAATAATGTGGCTATGAACATCGGTGTGCAGATGTCTGTTTGTGTCACTGCTCTCAGTTCTTCTGGGTATATACCCAGTAGTGGTATTGCAGGGTCATGTGGCAAGTCTATATTCAACTTCTTTAGGAACTGCCAAACAGTCCTCCACAGTGGCTGTACCATCCTGCATTCCCACCAACAGTGAAGAAGTGTTCCTGTCTCTCCACATCCTCTCCAACACTTGTAGTTCTCTGTCTTTTTAATAGTGGCCATTCTGATAGGTGTGAAATGATATCTCATTGTAGTTTTGATTTGAATTTCCCTAATCATGAGTGATGCTGAGCATTTTTTTCATGTTTTTTTTTTTTTTTTTTTTTTTTTTGCCATTTGTATTTCTTCTTTGGAGAAATGTCTATTCAAGTCTTTTCCCTATTTTTTAATTGGGTCGTTTGTCTTTTTATTGTTGAGTTGTAACATCTCTTTCTATATCATGGATATTAAACACTTATCAGACATGTGATTTCTATATATTTTCTCCCATTGACTTGGCTGCCTTTTCACCCTTTTGACAAAGTCTTGTGAGGTCAAAAGTGTTTAATTTTGAGGCGATATCACATATCTATTTTTTCTTTTGTTATGTGTGAGCAATTACTTTTAAAACAAACCATGTTTCCTAGGTACATGTGATCCCAAATTTATAAAGTAGGTTTCTGGAAGATAGTCCATAAAAGGCACTTAGTCAGAATTTGAAATGGAATAAATACACATATCCAGCACACATGACATTTTTATATGTTGTGTTAGTGCTATATGTGTCTGTATGCTTATGTGCTTCTCCGTGGCCCTCACGTGGAGATTGCATGTGAAACCCGCGTCTGGGTCTGATGCCTCAAGGGTCCTCTTGAAGAAGAGGCTGAAAGAGCCCCAGCTCACGTGCACCAGAGCAGCTTTCCCTTTACCTCTTTTATGTGAAATTAGGATTCAATTTCCGGGGAGGGGGCGCGGATGTGGCTTTAGTGGTTAGGTGCCTGTCTGCCACAAGGAGGGACCCGGGTTCGCTCCCCGGCACCTCCTGGTAAAATAAAAATAGAGGGCGTGCAGGCGAGCCACCGGCCTGTGCGCAGGCACGCACGTGCGCGGCAAGCCAGGCCCCGCTGATCCACGCAGCAAGATGATGATGCAGCAAGGGAGTCATCAGGGGAGAGCCAAGACGAGACACGCCGGAAACCAGGAACTGAGGTGGCGCAGGTGGCAGAACGCCTCTCTCCCACATCGGAGGTCCGTAGGATCGAATCCCGGTGAAGACAGGAGGAGAAGGATGAGAGAAGAGGGCAGGAGACGGACACAGAGAATCGCCCAGCGAATAGACACAGACGGGGGTGGGGGGGGCGCGGGGGGCAGGGAATAAAGTAAATAAATAAGTTTTCTTAAAAAAAGGAAAAAAAATTCAGTTTCAGGATGAAGTTTGGAAAATCACAGCTGTTTTTTTTTTTTAAACCATTTATTGAAGTATATCATTCATACATGAACATACATAAAACTATAAGTGTTCAGTAAACATTGTGAACTTATAAAACAGACATGCATAACCTCATACAGGGCTCCCACGCATCACCCCCACAAATACTCTGCATTGTTGTGAAACATTTCTTAACAAATTGTGAAAGAGCATCATCAAAATATTACTACTAACTGTAGTCTGTATCTTACTCCCCTGTACTTTTTTTAAAGGATTTATTTATTTATTTTTTGCTTTTATCCTCCCCCCCCCCCATTTTGCTGTTTTGTGTCCATTCGCTGGGCAACCCTCGGTGTCCGTTTCCTGCCCTCTCTTCTCATCCTTCTCCTCCTGTCTTCACTGGGTTCGATCCTCAGAACCTCCAAAGTGGGAGAGAGGCGGCCACCGCCCGCGCCGCCTCGGTTCCAGGTGGTCTTTTGGTGCGTCTCGGCTCGGCTCTCCCTTGTGTCACTCTCC
Organism: Tolypeutes matacus; assembly: GCA_026826555.1. Lineage (NCBI taxonomy): Eukaryota > Metazoa > Chordata > Mammalia > Cingulata > Chlamyphoridae > Tolypeutes > Tolypeutes matacus. The sequence continues at coordinate 19,867,576 of JAKSZT010054281.1, forward strand.
TGTTACACCATCATCTTGCTGTGTGGCTCGCGGGGCCTGACGGCGCGCCGTGCACAGGGCCTGGTGGCGCACCTGCTCGCGGGGACTGGGGGGCTCACCCACTCGCGGGGCCTGACGGCGCACCGTGCACAGGGCCTGGTGGCGCACCTGCTCGCGGGGACTGGGGGGCTCACCCGCTCGCGGGGCCTGACGGCGCACCGTGCACAGGGCCTGGTGGCGCACCTGCTCGCGGGGACTGGGGGGCTCACCCGCTCGCGGGGCCTGACGGCGCGCCGTGCACAGGGCCTGGTGGCACACCTGCTCGCAGGTCCTGGGGGGCTCACCCGCTCGCAGGGCCTGAGGGCCTCACCCGCTCGCGGGGCCTGGCGGTGCACCCACTCGTGGGGCCTGGTCGCCCACGTGCCTTCTATATTTTTCTTTTTTAAATTTTTACCGGGAGGTCCCGGGGATCGAGCCCAGGTCCCTCCATATGGGAGACGGACGCCCAACCACCCGAGCCACATCCGACCCCTGCTATATCTCTTAGGGGTGACCAAAGGTACCCAAAGTCACAGTCCTTTCCCATTTATCACCAGCATTCTAAAAACCAGACCTAGGGAGAAAAACTAGGTCAGGGGACACATGCCTGGTTTCTAATATAGCGAATGTTTAGCCTTCCCTGATCATCACAAAATCACAGCTGCTTTTTAACACGCTGACCAGCACACGGGCCTGTGTGAGTCATAGCTGGGTAGCGGGAAGTGTCACCAGCACAGGAGCGTGAGTGTGTCTTCAGTTTCTTTAGAAGCCTGGGGATGCGGCGCTGTGAACTCCCACCCCGTGGCTCTGGGTAGGGAGGAGAGAGAGTTCTCCTAGGACCCGTGTGCTCCTGAGGGCCGGTGGTCACGCCACTTCTTACCTTGGCTTTTTGTTTGTTCTCGTCTCCGTTGGCACAGACCTTCCCGCCTTCAGACCAGAACAGGGCAGCCCCCGCTGAGGCTCTTCCCCCTCGCGGTACAGCTGGTGAGGCTTCCTTTCTTCCAGCAGAGCCACAGCTTACCGTCATAAAACGATGAAATGAACTGTTAGCTCACACCTGGAAATTTACAAAATAGATGATAAGTGTTTGGGTTTTTGTTTGTTTTGTTTTTTTTTTTCCTTTTTTTATTGTTAGGTTTACATTTGTAACTTCCTCTTTTCTTTTCCTCTCTATTCCCAATAGGCTCGGGTTATGTATGATTTTGCTGCAGAACCTGGAAATAATGAATTGACAGTTAATGAAGGAGAAGTCATCACAATTACAAATCCGGTAAGAGAACTGCTAAGTTTAAATCAGACTGTCCCTTGGGGCTTTTTTAAAATTTATTTATTGACTTTATTTTTTAGAGTAGTTTTAGGCTTACAGAAAAATTGCACAGAAAGTACAGAGTTCCCATATTGCTCCCTCCCCATCTCCTCTATTATATAGATAAATATTTAAACAAATCAATTTTATTGATACATATTAGTAAAGCCTACAATTCATCGAAAGTGTACAATCAATGGTATTTGGTATAATCACATAGTTGTGCATTCATCACTTCAGTCATTATTAGAGCATTTTCATTATTTCAGTAATGAACAAAAACCAGACAGACAAACAAGAAAATTCTTCACCTCTCCGTCATTGGTATCCCCTGCTGAGAATTACTTTTTTTTGAAGTACCGGGGCCGGGAATTGAACCTGACCTTGTATGTGGAAAGCCAGCGCTCAGCCACGAGCTGCAAGGGCCCCCCCCCTGTCATTAGCATCTTGTACTAGTGTGGTAACACGCGCGGTTCGTTTGTTACAATGGACGAACCAATAGTGATTGATTAGTATAACTAAAGCCAGTAGCGTGCATTAGGGTTCACTTTTCGTGTTCCTTGAGTTGTGACAGATGCCATGACAGCATCTTAATTTATGAAGTAGGGTTTACTTACGGGGTCTGTGTGGTTTTATTCTTGGCATTGTCACAGGAGCGTGTGATGAGGCCTGTGCAGAGCAGTGGCACGGCTGCAGTCTGGAGTAGGGGCAGGAGGAGCTGCAGGAAGGTGGGCGCAGGAGCTTTGGAGAGTCAGACCCCAGGGACTGGGCTGTTGATCAGCGCTGATGAGAAAGGAGTCAGGGTTCACGGAGGCTCTTGACCCTGAGAGATTGGTGAATTTATTAAAGTATGCAAGTCAGGAAGGACTCTGAAAAGATTATAAACGAGTGTACTTTTAGAAACGTTGAGTTTAAAAAATAGTGAGCCGTCCCCTCTGCCGTCCAGCTTTGCATCCGTTTGGAGACAGGATGCAGTGCTAGAGATCCAGGCTGGAGATGGACCGGAGGCCCCTGCAATAGCTGGAAGAGAATTCGTGTAGACAGAGGTTCAGGGAGGCCGAGGATGCTGGGCAGGAGAAGGGGCGGCCGTGGAGGAGTTCCCGCAGGTGGGAGGAGAGTGGGAGGAGAAGGAAGCAGAGCCATGATGGTGCTTCTTTTAAATTGGTGGCCTTTTTTTCCTAACCTATTTTATATCTTAGGTGCAGAAAAGAATTACTGGGTAAAAAAAAAGTACATGTAGTAATTTCTGATAATACGCTTGGTATGTATAGGTAAATAGGCTCCATGTTTAATCATAGAGTAAAGATTCTTTTGTCTACCCAGCTATCTTTTTAAAATGAAAAAGTACTTAAAATTTCATGATTTTAAAAAATCTGGATAAATACTTTGGATTGGAATTTTTTGTAAAATAATATCTTCAAGTTGTATTGTCATAAAAAAATTGACAGATTTGCAGCTTCAAATGATTTAAAGATAATGGGGGTAATCCAGATTCAGCTGACTGTTAACTCTTCAGAGAACTATGTGCAAACTTAAAACTCTTACTATTTTAAGGTTAAAAAATGTGACTTGGTTGAGATAATAAATTGAAAAATGGGGATCTTGATACAGAGTTCTCCTTCATTCTTTAGTTTGTTAAGACTGCTTATCCTAAATTGCTAAAGAACCAGTGATCACTTAGCTTTTGCTGCCTGACAGACAATCTCACAACAAGTGGCTTAAGAGAAGCTGGTTATGCTGCTCTCCATGAGGCAGGGCTGGGCTCCTGATGTGTCTGCAGCCACCTGGCAGCCCCGCTGAGGTTGACAGGTCCAGGATGCTCTCGCTCACATGTCTGGCGGTTCTGCTGCTGGGCGTTGTCGGGCTGGGGCTGGGACACTGGCCGTGGGTCTCTTCTTATTCAGCAGCTCAAGTTGGTTCACATGGTGGCTTGGGATTTCAGAAGAACAAGCTAAAGTGCTCACAGTCTTGAGGCTCTGGAACTGAATCCATATTATGTCAGCCCGATTCTATCAGCCAGGGAAGTCACAGGGCTGGCCTGGATTCTGGGGTTGGGATGTGCATTCTCCCCCTTGACACTTGGAGCTACAAGCCACTTCTTTAACCTGTTATAGACCAGTAAAGGGAGAGGAATTACAAAGTGATGGGGATCTATCAGTAGGTTCTTTTTCAGACTTTGATCCCTTATTGTTAGAGATTGATTTTTCTTGTTTTTAGATGATCTCATCTTTTGCATAAAGAGAAGGCTTAATAATTTAAAAATTTGAAGTGTGTTAGCAGAATGTCTGCAGGAAATGCCACTCTAATCTTTTGCTTTTTTCCTTTTGTGGTAACTTTATTAGGATGTCGGTGGAGGATGGCTGGAAGGAAGAAACAGCAAAGGAGAACGAGGGCTTGTTCCCACAGACTATGTTGAAGTAAGAACTAAACACCATTTATTCATTAAAGCTGATTTTTTGTCAAGCATCTTTTTACGAATTATCAACTTAAAGGACAGACTGAAATAGCAACCTTTTTAAATAAAAAAAAATTTAAAGAAAGAAATGTTGATTATATAAAATATGGAAAATACACTGGGGTATGCCTAAGAAAAACTTGCATCAGTGTTCAACAGGCAAGGATGACTTTGTTCAAAGCAATATGCAGTCAGTAATTAGATCATTTCTTTTTTTTTTTTTTTTTTTTAAAGATTTTATTTATTTATTCATTTATCCCCCCCTTGCTGCTCGCGCTCACTGGGTCAGCCAACCACGCCGTGCGGGCGGGCTTGCCTTCACCAGGAGGCCCCGGGAACCGAACCCGGGGCCTCCCATATGGTAAACGGGAGCCCCACTGATTGAGCCACAGCCGCCTCCCTAATTAGATCATTTCTAACGTCATCTCAAGCCACTGTGCTCTTTAGCATAAACCTGCCCGTCTTTGGATACTATAAAACTATCAGAGTTACTGCAGTTGAAGAGACAGATTTTAGGCTGTTAGGTCATCTGATCTCCTTGCTATGCAACTGGCAAGAAAGTTTTTCTCTCTTTGAAACAAAACAAAACAAAAAGCGATATGCAGTAGGGGAGAGAGAGGGACCAGAAGGCTGTGTGTGGGAGAGCATGCACGAGCGGGTGCACAGAGAGCTTTCACGATGGGGAGAGAGAATGGGCCCCCCCAAAGCACAGGCAGGGGCGCGTGCAGGCCTGGTGAGCTGGGAAAGTCCTGGGGAGAGGCCAAGCAGCAGGTGGGTCTGTTACCTGGCGTTCTCTCCTGAGTTCACGGAGGAGGCCGGGTGGGACGGGTGCTAGCTGGAGTCCATGGGGCCCAGGTGAGGGCGGTCAGAGCCTCGAGACAAGGAGGAGCCCGTCTGAGGTTTAGTCAAGCCAAGGGCACCTGAGGCTGGACCACTTACCTGGGGGCTGGAGTGGGGGGGTGTCCCCTAACCTTTGCTGGCTTCCAGGATCACAGGGCTCCGGTAACACTCAGCATTACCAAGCAGAAATAAGAAAGACTGTTACCTATAGGCCCAAGCTCCACAGAGTGACTGCCAAGGATAGCGACCTTTAATTATTCTGTATAAAAGTCCCTGTTTTCTCTTCGCTTACACTGCAATTGCTGTCTACAGTACTGTTGTATTATAGAATGGGCTCAAAGTCTAAATAAATAGTAGGCTTTCCTCCTTCCTGTGCTCGTTCAGGGCATTCTTCTCAGCTCCTTCTCCCATTTCCCAGGAGGAAGGGGATCTTGCTGTTGCTTGCTTTAAGCGCGGTTGCCATAGCTGCCAAGGGTGGTATTGCCACACCCTGCCTGGGGACCGCCCGCCGACCCCCAGATCTCCTCCGAGGCGGCTCTGGGCGCCCCCTGCTGGCCCTCTGCAGTCACTCAGAACTGACTCTGGGTCCTTGGAGAGCTTGCTTCTCATTCTAGAGACAAAAAGAAGCAAAGGTTGCCTGGCATCCTGTGATTACAGTTGGAAAGAGATCAAGGATAAAAGTACCTCTGGGTCACCCCCAGTAGAGAGGAATAAAGTCCCTGGGAGGGAGTTTGCCTGGGAGCTGACTGCAGAGGGGGCAGGCTGCTTAACCTGGGGTGGGGGGTGGGTTACTGGGAGCTGACTGCAGAGTGGGCAGGCTGCATACCCGTATACCCTGGGGTGGGTTACCTGGGAGCTGACTGCAGAACTGGGAGTAAGGAAGAGGAGCCTTTGGTCCCTTTGGAGAATCTGATGAAATCTGAAGACCTTCTAGGAGAAGGCATGCACATGCCTCATCTGTATCATGCAATTTCAGAAGCCTCACAGATCGCCTGACCTCTGTCCATAAATCTTAGGATCCCAGCCTGCTTGAGCCCTGTGCACTGTGTATTCAATATTCTAAAAACGGGCACGACTGAGAATAGTCTGAGGAATTAAGTCAATACTGTTGTCAATAGTACTTTCTAGAATTCTGCATGCTTATTTGAAAAGATAATTATCACAGATGTTCTTGGGTGTGCTTGTCTTTTAAGAATATAAAACCTTTTCCACATTGATTGCAATTTTCACTTGCCCTCAGGGGCTGTGATTGAGAAATGACCCTGATCTATGAAAACAATTTTGGTCTCTTTAATATGCAGATTTTGCCCAATGATGGAAAAGATCAGTTTTCTTGTGGAAATTCAGTGGCTGACCAAGCCTTCCTTGATTCCCTCTCTGCAAGTACAGCGCAAACCAACTCGACAGCCGCCAGCAGTAGTAACCAGGTATGTCTCACCTTGTCCTGTGGGGATGGCCAGCTCATGTGTGAAAGCTCTTGGTGCTTTATAGCTACTGCTCTTCTCTGAAAGCGTAAACAAAGCAGCTGGTAGGTTTTTGTGTGTCATTTCTATTGGGTTTTAACTAAGAACTCACCTGTGAAGCTTGCCTAAGGAAAGAGAAAAGACAAGGTGTTAATGGAGAGTTGCTTTTATAAGTCTGGCATGATATGAACACAGAGCCCAGAAGTTGCAAATTTCCTCTCACATGAGGGCTTGGAAAGAAGAAAAGGGGCCCCATTGTGAGGCAGTCAGTGCCAGAGTGCTAACAAGAAGCATATACTCTGATGCTGGGCACATTCCTTACACTCTCCGAGCTCCCTGGTTCCCTTCCTCTTGCAGATTAGAAGCAATGCACTTAAAAGTGACAACTAAACAACAAGCACTCAGCACATGGTATTGTTATTGTATTGCTTTGAGAAAACTTGGAATGGTGGAATAATTTGAGAAAAATACACTGAAATATTATGATATTAATTCATTTTGGTAGCTATTAAAATTTGACTACTTGAGGTGATGTGCCGAGTTCATACAGATTATCCAGAATGAGTCACAAGAAGAAAATTGAGATGATGGATATCAATTGTTATTGCTACCTACATCTGTAGATGAATGGGTTTTAGGAGCTGTTATTTCTTGATATTTTTTAACGACATAAAAGGTTTTATATAGCTTATGTAGGTTAATCATATCACTTATACTTACGTGCTTACAGAATATCTATTTATATTAACCCTCAAAGAGAGTTTCCCAAAGTACTATTAACATATATTAATTGTAGATTTTATACATTTTAAAATAGCTTTTCATAGACATCCTGAATTACAAATTCATCCGATCCAGATATTTAAAATTCAGAGGCAAGGTCATCACCACAATTGCATAGGTCCCTATATTTGTCTACTCTATAAAACACTTGGGAACATTGGTCAATTAAGAATTGCACACTACAGAATGTGAGAAATTAGTAGTTACACTTCACTTGACGTTTTCCTAGGAATTCTCAACCTGAACACTATTGACATTTGGACCCTGATAATTCTTCATTTAGTTTCTTAGGCTGCTTCAAGCAAATATGAAGTGGGTCAGGTTTAAACAATGCAAGTTTATTCACTTGTAGTTTTGAGACTGAGAAAATGTCCAAATCAAGGTGATGCTTTCTTCCCCAAGTCTCTCTCTCTCTCTCTCTCTCTCTCTCTCTCTCTCTCTCCCCATCCTGTTTATAAAGGACTCTAGTAAGAGGATTAAGACCTACCCTGGGCTATGCCCTACTGAAGTAATCTCATCAAGATGTCCTACTTACAATAGGTTTATACCCACACAAGTGGATTAGCTTTAAGAGCATGAGTTTCTGGGGTGCATACAGTTCCAGGACGCCACGTTGGGGGCTGTTGAGTGCATTGCAGGGTGTGTAGCAGCATCCCTGACTTTGCCCACTAGTAGCACCCCTTCAGTTGTGACAACCAAAAATGTCTCCAGATAATTCCAGATATCCCTTAGGGGGCAAAAATCAGCCTGAATGAAAGTCGCTGGGTTGTGTGTGGGGGGGAGAAATCACTGAAATAAGTTTGCATTAAGTAAAAGGCAACATTTTAATTTTAGGGAATTATACTGTGATCAGAGAGTAAGTGTAGGAAATAAAAGACAGAAATATTCTTTTTCTATTTTTTTATTTTTAATTTTTAAAGAAAAAATATAGGGGATTCCCATATGCCCTGCTCCCCACACCTCCCACATTTTCCCACATTAACAACATCCATCATTCATGAGGTACATTCATTGCTATTGATAAACACATTTTTGAGCATTGCCACTAAGTGTGGATTAAAGTTTACATTGTAGTTTACACTCTCCCCCCACCCCAATTCTGTAGGTTATGGCAAGATATATAATGGCCTGCATCTGTCATTGCAATGTCATTCAGGACATTTCCCAAGTCCTTAAAATACCCCCATATTACACTTGTTTTTCCCTCTCCCTGCCCTCAGAACCTCCAGTGGCCACTGCCTCCACATCAATGATACAACTTCTTCCATTGCTAGAATTACAATAAGTCTATAGTAGAATACCAGTAAGTCTACTTTAGTCCATAGTTCATTCCCCAATCCTGAAGATTCTGGGATGGTGATGTCTGCTCCATCTCTAATTGAGAGGGGGCTGCAATCCCATAGGGCCTTTGGATGGGGCTCTTGCTTGCAGTTGCAGACTCTCTCGGATCCTTGGAATGGTAGTTGTCCATCATCATCATCTCCTTGTTAGTTGTCCTGGGTGAGTCCAATGAACTGGAGAGTAAGTGTTACAACTCCATTGAGATTCAGGGCCCAGCTGGCACATGGACAGCCCAAAGATTTAAGTCTCTTGGACATACACCTACCAACTTTAGTACTGATTATGGGTTCAAATAGAAAGACAGAAGAGCCTTGTGTAGGGAAACCACAACCGAGTCAAACTGTCGTACTGGGGAGCATAAATTCCAACGTAGGGCCCACTGGCAAGGCACCAAACTCCTGAGCTATTTGCCCCGACTATAGTGTCTGGATGTCTCCAGAGCCCTCACAAGCCCCGCTATTTGGGGTAGTATCTACTTTGGCAGTCAGTGAGATTCTGCTGAGATGTGCGTAAGTGTACTCTGGGTTACTATATGAAGGAGGGCAGTGGATGTAGCTCAGTGGTTGAGCACCTGTTTCCCATGTACAAGGTCCCAGGTTCAATCCCCGGTACCTCTTTTTAAAAAAAACACAAAAAACCAATAGTAGGCTTGATTGACCAGGATGGTGGCAAAAGATGTTCCAGGGTGCGGTAACCCCACAGAATCTTTGAACAACTAGCAAAATCTGGCAGAACCATCTTCTTCAAAACTCCAGAAAACAGTTAAAGGATTGCAATAACTGGGAGAGTGCTGAATCAAGAAAACACAACTTTAAAAATGGTAAGAAAAGCTTGTGGCACCCTGGATGGCCCCTCCACCCCCCAACTCCCCGGTGGAGTATGGGTCCCACTTGACCTTCCACTGTGGGTCACTGGCCCTGTTATGGAGGGAGCAGAGTAACCCCTATATGCATACTGGGGTGTCTGTATGTCTGAGCCCATCTATCAGGTGACTGCTTGAAAGATTGAACCAGAAAACTCTCTGGCTTCCTCTCCCAGAACTTGCCCTGCAGGCAGAAACAGCTTATGGACAGCTAAAGCAGTATAAGAAATAATTTGGCTTGGAGCAAAGGATTACCTGCTTTAAGTCATACAATAGAGCACCAGGGAGGGGGAGAAAGTCTATTTCATTGGGAGTAGAAAAGGCATTTGAATTCCTGTAAATGCGGAAATTTCTAAGGCCAGGAGCAAGGATAAGCCCAGCACAAAATACAGGCTCAGAAAAGACTGAACTTTGCACTTTACATTCTCCTTAGGCTGATATCTTCTAGATAAGACAGCTAAACTCTGAAGGAGAGCCCCAGCCAGTGCAGAGCCAATTTGCAAAAAATGTGAAGGATGTTCTTTTGCCTTGGTTTGTTTGTTTTTGTCAGTTCCTGGTACTCAGAGATTCTCTGTGATATCAACTAAATCCGAGGGTTAACACTTGAAAATATTGATAGGTACAGTGTGCAAATAAAGATTACAAGACAAAGAAGTGGGAAATGATGGTCCATCCAAAAGAACAAGGCAAAAATCCAGATACTGTCAGCCAAGAAGACCAGCCTTCTTACATACCAGAGAAAAATGTTAAAGATTGATCCTCAGTATGCACAAGGAGATAAAAGGGACCCCAGAGAAAGACCTAAATGAATCAGGAAAACAGCGAAGGAGCAATATAAGAATCTCAATCCAGAAATAGAAATCTTAAAAAGGAACCAAACAGCAATTCTAGAGTTGAAGGCCACAGTAACTGAAATGAAAAATTCCCTAGAGGGTTTCAACAGTAGATTGGAGCTGGCAGAAGAAAAAATCAGTGAACTTGAAGTCAAGACCATTGAAATGATTCAGGTTGAGGAGCCAAAAGAAACAAGAATGAGAAAAAGTGAATATAGACCAAGTGACCTGTGGAACACCCTCAAGCATACTAATATGTGCATTGTAGAGTCTCAGAGGGAAAGAGAAAGGGCAGAAGGATATTCAAAGAGAATGGCAGAAAACACCCTAAATTTAATGAAAAATATGAATGTCCACATTCAGGAAGCCCAATGAACCCATGAAGAGAACCACTCTCTGGCACATAGTAGTCAAACTGTTGAATGTGAAGGACAAGGAGAGAGTTCTGGAAGCTGCAAGAGGAAAACAATGTGTTCTGTACAAGGGAGCCCCGGTAAGGCTAAGTGCTGATTTCTCAACAGAAACCATAGAGGCAAAAAGGGTAGGACAAAATATTTAAAGCACCGAAAGGAAGCAGTTGCCAACCAAGAATTTGTGATCCACCAAGACTATCTTTCAAAAAATTAAGGAGAGATGGAAGACATTCCCAGAATAAACATAAGCTGAGGTAGTTCATCACCACTAGATCTGCCCTATAAGCAATGTTAAAGGGAGTTCTTCAGACGGAAAGGAAAGGAGACTGGACAGTGGATCATAGGGGCATAAAGAAATAAAGACCTTCAGGAAAGCTCCTATATGGGTAATTACAAATGCCAGTATTACTGTATTGTATTTTTTGGTATGTAGCTCCTCATTTATTTCTTATAGGTTTTAAAATGCAAATGCATAAAATGAAGTGGGACACTTCATCCAGAGAGAAACTCAGCACCCAGACAATGTGTTTAGGAGAGGAGCCTTTATTTCCGGCCGGCCGGGGCCTCCTCCAGCAGTCTGGAGAGAAGCGACCCCCGGCTTCCTGCGGTGGGTTTTTATAGGGAATTTTAGCAGGGTCAGCATGATAAAGCAACTTTTCTTTGTGTTCAGATATCAGATTAGTTGATTAAAACAAAGCATTACTTTTCTTGCGCCAGAAAGGGTGAGGGGCAGCTTCAATTGTCCATATCCAGCAGAGCAAGCAAGCAATATTACAGAAGCGAATTTTTGCGATTAGCATCGGCCTTAAGGGGGTCTGGGTTGATCTTTACTAGGGGTGGTTTTTGCCATCTCCATGGTGGCATGATTGGCCAGGCACGGATGCATATCCGGGGTATTGTTTTAAGCAGGTTTTGTGGGCCTTAGGAACTTCCATCAGGGTTACTATGTTTAAAAAATCTCCATTACAAAAAAGTATTGATCTTTTGGACATACAATGTTATGATTGTACAACAAAATGGTGGGAGGATGGAGGGGGATAGAAACACAGTATGTATTTGTCATTGAAATTAAGTTGGTTTCAAATCAAATATGATTGTAACAGATTTAAGATGTTAAACTTAAGTCTCATGGTAACCATGAAGAAAACATGTAAAAGATATATGTAGGAAGGAATGAGAAGGCACTCAATGATACAATACAAAACATCAAATATGAAAGCAGGAATTAAAGGAAGAATTGTGGGATAAAAAACATACAAGACTTACAAAAAAGACCAAGTAGCAAAATGGCAGAAAAAAGTCATGCAATATCAGTACTTACATTAAATGTAAAAGGATTAAACTCTTCAGTCACAAGTCAGAGACTGGCAGAATGGATAGAAATGCATGACTTATCTATATGTTGTTCACAAGTGATTAACCTTAAATTTAAAGACGCTAAAAGGTTGAAAGTAAAAGGACGGAAAAATATATGCCATGCAAACAGGAGCCAAAAGAGAACTGAAGTCAAAAACTGTTACGAGGTACAAAAAATACTATATACTGTAAAGAGGTCAATTCAACAAGCAGACATAAATATGTATGTACCTAATGGCAGAGCCCCAAAGTATATGAAGCAAATATTGAAAGATTTGAAAGGAGAAATAGATGGTTCTACATTAATAGTAGGAGACTTCCAATACACCACTTTCAATAATGGATAAAACATCCAGACAGAAGATCAGTAAGGAATAGAAAACTTGAATGATACTCTAAACCAAATAGACATAATTTATATAGAATTCTCCCCAACAGCAGCAGAATACACATTCTTCTCTGGTGCACATGGATCGTTGTCCAGGATAAACCATATGTTGGGTCACTAAACAAGTCTCAATATGTTTAAAAATATTTAAATCATGCAATGTGTCTTTTCTGACCACAATAGAATGAAGCTAGAAATCAATAACAGAGGGATAACTGGATAATCCACAAATATGTGGCTATTTACTCAGCACACTCTTAAAACAACCAGTGGGTCAAAGAAGAAATCACAAAGGAAATCTTGAGGCAAATGAAAATGAAAACAACGTACTAATACTTAGGCGATGCAGAAAAGGCAGTGCTGAGAGGGAAACTTATGACTCTAGATGCTTACATTAAAAAAGAAGAAAGGTCTCAATTCAGACACCTAACCTCAGAACTGGAGAATGTAGAAAAAAGAAGAACAAACTAAACCAAAAGTGATCAGAAGAAAGAAAATAAAGATTTTGGAGCAGAGATAAATAGAGAATAATAATAATTTTTAAAGTAGAGAGAATCAACGGAACCAAAAGTTATTTCTTTGGAAAGATAATAAAATTGAGAAAACTTTAGCTAGATTTTCAAAGGAAAAAAAAGAGTGGATGCAAATAACTAAAATCAGAAACGAAAGGGAGGGCATTCCTACCGACTCCACAGAAATAGGATTTTAAGAGGATACTATTAACAACTATACCACAACAAATTAGATAACAGAGACAAATTCCTGCAAACACACAACCTACCTACACTGACTTAAGGAGAAATAGAAAATCTCAACAGACCAATAACGAGTAAAGAGATTTAATTAGTCATCAAAAACCTCCTAACAAAGAAAAGCCGAGAACCAGATGGCTTCCCTGGTGAATTTTACCACACATTCCAAGAAAGTTAATAATTCCAGTCATGCTAAAATTCTTCAAAAATATTAAAAAGAGGGAACACTATCTTAACTATGAGGCCAACATCATCCTAATACCAAAGCTAGATAAAGATACCACAAGAAAAGAAAATTACAGATGAATATCCCTTAGGAATATAGATGTAGAAATCCTCCACAAAATACTAGCAAACTGGGAAGCGGCTGTGGCTCAATCAGTAGGGCTCCCGTTTACCATATGGGAGGCCCCGGGTTCGGTTCCCGGGGCCTCCTGGTGAGGGCGGGCCCGCCCGCACGGCGTGGTTAGCTGACCCAGCGAGCACAAGCAGCAAGGGGGGGATAAATGAATAAATAAATAAAATCTTAAAAAAAAAAAAAAAAATACTAGCAAACTGAATCCAACAGCACACTAAAAGAATTATACATTATGATCAAATGGAATGTGTCCCAAGTATGCAACAGTGGTTCAGCATACAAAAATCAAAAGAAAAAAAAAAATCAAAAAACATACAAAAATCAAGTAATATCTTACAGCACATTAATAGAATTATGAATAAAAAAACAAACAAATATGGTCCTCTCAATTGTCACAGAAAAGGCATTTGACAAAATCCACCCAACCTTCCTTGTAAAAACACTTGAGAATGATAGAGCACATATATGAAAAACCCACAGGTAATAACATACTCAATAATGAAAGACCGAAAGCTTTTCCTTTAAGATCAGGAACAAGGCAAGGATGCACAGTGTCACCACAGTTATTCATCATTGTGCTGAAAGTTCAGTTAGACAAGTAAAAGAAATAAAAGGCATCCAAATTGGAAAAGAAGTAAAATTTTTCCCTCTTTGCAGGTAACGTGATCCTATATATAGAAAATCATGAAAAATCCACAACAAACTACATTAATAAAGTAATACATGAAATTGATGGGGTACAAGAGCAACATGCAAATATCAGTGGTGTTTCTATACATTAATAATGAACAATCTGAAAAAGAAATCAAGAAAAAAATTTCCATTTACATAACAACTAAAAGAACCAAATTTCTAGTAGTAAATTTAACCAGGGATGTAAAGGATATCAACATGGAAAGCACAAAATATTGCTAAAAAAAAAAATCAAAGAAGACCTAAATAAATGGAAAGACTTGTCGTGTTCATGGACTGTAAGACTAAATATTGTTAAGATGTCAATTCTGACCAAAGCAATTTACAAATTCATTGTAATCCAAGTCATAATTCCAATGGCCTTCTTTGCAGAAATGGAAAAGCCAGTAATCAAATTGATATGGAAAGGTAATTGGCTCCAAATTACCTTAAAAAACAACAACAAAGTTGGAGGACTCACCCTTCCCTATTTTAAAACATACTACAAAACTTAGAGTAATCAAACTAACATGATAGCGGCACAAGGAGAGACATAAAGACCGATGGAATGGAATGGAATTGACAGTTCAGAAATCAGCCCTCACATTACGGCCAATTGATTTTTTTCCCCTTAAATATTTATTTATTTATTTATGTTCTGCCCCCCGCCCCGTTGTTTTGTGCTTGCTGTCAGCTCTCTTTGTGTTCTTCTGTGTCTGCTTGTCTTCTCTTTAGGTGGCACTGGGAACCAATCCTGGGCCTTTCCAGAGTGGAGAGAGGCTGCTCAATCGTCTGTGCCACCTCAGCTCCCTGGTCTGCTGCATCTCTTAGTATCTCTCTTCTGTGTCTCTCTTTGTTGTGTCATATTCCTGTGCCAGCTCTCCATGCAGGCCAGCACTCCTGCACAGGCCAGCACTCCTGCGCAGGCCAGCACTCCACATGGGCCAGCTTGCTTTTCACCAGGAGGCCCTGGGAATCGCACCCTGGACCTCCTATTGGTAGACGGGAGCCCAATTGCTTGAGCCACATCCGCTTCCCTGGCCAATTGCCTTTTGACAAGGGTACCAAGTCTACTCAATGGGGAAAGAATAGTCTCTTCAACAATGGTGCTGGGAAAACTGGATAGCCAAATGCTAAGGTAGATTGCTACCTCACACCATATACAAAAATTAACTCAAGTGGCTCAAAAGCCTAAATAAAAAAAAACAAAACTATTAAACTCTTGGAAGAAAACTTAGGGAAGTATTTTCAGGACCTTTTGTTAGGCAATGATTTCTTAGACTTTACCCCAATCATGAGCAACAAAAGAAAAAAATAGATAACTGGGACTTCATAAAAAAGAAACACTTTTGTGCATCAAAGGACTTCATTATGAAATGAAAAAGATAACCTTCAGAATTGGAGAATATATTTGGAAACCACATGTCTTAGTTTGCCAAAGGCTGCCAATGCAAAGTACGAGAAATGGGTTGGCTTTTATAATGGGAAATTTATTAGGGTAAAAGCTTACAGTTCTGAAGTTGTGAAAATGTCCAAATTGAGGCATCATCAGAGGTGCTTTCTCACCATCCTGGTGAGGCAAGATGGCGGCCGATCTCTGCCGAGGTCCCTGACTTCCCCTCCAGAATTTCCCAGCTTCCAGAGCTCAGCTATGGGTGATCAGGGATAAAGCTTGTCTCTTCAGCCTTAAGCTGCTCCATGGGCCCGCCTGTTGGGGCCTCTTTCCATGCCTCTGTGCTCTGCTGATTCCAGACTCGAGGACCTCTCTCAGCATTTTGGGGCTTCTGTTCACCTGCAGTCCTCTCTCACATGGCAGGATCAAAATGGTGTCTTCCTTTCTCCATGTGTCTCCATTTATATAAGGCCTAGCAAGAGGGCAGAGACTCAACCTGAGTCACACCTCACTGACATAATCCAATCAAAATGATCTAATCAAGGTCCCTTAACAAAATCTAAGCAATCAAAGGGTCTCATACCACAGGAATGGATTAGTTAAAAAACATTATTTTTTGGAATTCACCAAGTTCAAACTGTCACACCATGTATCCAATAACAGTTAATGCCCAGAATATATAAAGAAACCCTACAACTCAACAACAAAAAGAGAAACAACCCAATTTAAAAATGGGCAAAGGACTTGAATAGACATTTCTCCAAGAAAGATATGGAAATGGTCAAAAGCACATGAGAAGATGCTCAACATCACTAGCCATTAGGAAAATGCAAAGCAAAACTACACTTACTAGAATGGCTTCTTTTAAAAAAAAATTGGAAAATAGCAAGTGTTGGAGAAGATGTGGAGAAATAGGAATACTTGTTCATTGTTGGTAGGAATATGAAATGGTGTAACCACTATGGAATACAGTTAGGCGGTTTCTCAGAAAGTTAAGTATAGAGTTACCATGTGACTTTGCGATTCCACTTTTAGGCATATACCCCAAAAGAACTGAAGGCAGGGGCTCCAGCAGATATCTGCACATTGAGGTCCACAGCAGCACTAGTCACAGCTGCCAAAAGCAGGAAGCAATCCAGGTATCCTTCACCGATGAATGGATGAAATGTGGTGCATAGGTATACAGTGCAATGTTACTGAGCCTCCAAAAAAGGAATGAGTTCTGCTATGTGTGTGGGTGAGCCTTGAAGACATCATGCCATATGAAATAAGCCAGACACAAGAGGACAAATATTGTATGATCTTACTGATAGGAAATTATTAGAATATGCAAATTCATGGAGTCAGAAACTAGAATACAGGTTACCAGGGACTGGGGTGGGGGTAGGGAATGGGGAGTCAGTGCTTAATTGATACAGTGTCTCTTTGAGGTCATGGAAACGTTTTGGTACTGGATGGTGGAGATGGTAGTCCGGCATTATGAATTTAATTTCCACTACTGAATTATATATTTGAATGTGGCTAAAAGGTAAATTTTAGGGTGTATATATGTTACTAGAATAAAAAGTAAAGAAAAGCCATAGGACTATACAGCACAGTGAGCTCTAGTGTACACTATGGACTGTAGTTAATAGTATAGTTAGAATAATATTGTTTCATCATTGTAATAAAGGTATCACGTGAATGCAGAGTGTTAGTAATGAGAAAAACTGTGGAGGCAGGGATATTTGGGAACTCTGTACTTTCTGCATGATTTTTCTATAAATCTATAACTTCTCTAATAAGAAAAGTAAAAAAAAAAGAACGCCATAATAAACTAGGAAAAGTATTTCTAACAAGTGACAGATATAGACTAATTTCCTTAATATATAAAGAATTCTTGCAAATCTATGAATAAAATGGCAAAC
This sequence comes from Tolypeutes matacus, assembly GCA_026826555.1. Classification (NCBI taxonomy): domain Eukaryota; kingdom Metazoa; phylum Chordata; class Mammalia; order Cingulata; family Chlamyphoridae; genus Tolypeutes; species Tolypeutes matacus. The sequence continues at coordinate 19,884,716 of JAKSZT010054281.1, forward strand.
ATCCCAGGAGAGGAAATGGGCAAAGATTATAAACAGATTGTTCATTGAAATAAAGTGCAAATAGCCAGTAAACATGGGGAAATTCTCATTTTGAGATTCTCCCATCAAATTGACAAAAGAATTAAAATGTTTTTGTCATAACCTCATATGAGCAAAGGCATGGCAAAAAGGCGTTCTGATACAAAGCTGGTGAAAGTTTAAATTGACGCAGGCTCTTTGGGGAACTGTATGGTAGTCTGTATTAATATTTAAGACACACGTATTCTCCGACCCAGCAATTCTGAGTTTATCCTACAGACTCTCAGAAGGCAGTTTTCTGGGCAAGAAGGTTTATTGTACTGTTGGTTCTAAAAGCGGAAAACTGGAATACAAATGTCTGTCCGTGAGGGTGGTCAATAAACTTGCAGTGTTGCCATTCAGTGGGAAACTGCTGCTTTTAGGAAGAATTTGGGTAGATTTGGATGTGCTGATATGGGTGTCTGACTTTTTTCAAAAAAGGAACCTCAGAATGGGTTTTGTGTTTAAATGCACACCCAACACAGTTGCTTGAATATTGTGTAGAAAATCTATTGAAGGGTGCCCAAGAAACTGAATCAAACTTGCATGCTTTTCTTATTCTAATAAAGATTTTAATTTGGATAACAGTTATAGCAATAACTTTAAGAAGGAAGACTATCTTTTAGTGGTTAATATTAGTTTCATTATTAATTATCTGCTATTTTATACTTTTCAAGAGCATTTTATATTAGTGGCTGTGCCTCTAAAAGGAAGCAACTGGCTGATGGAAATTAATCTCAGAAGTCGTTAAAAGACATGTATTAATAATTGTCCTAGTCTTGTTTTTCACCCAGGTATTAGTGTAGAAAGTATACCATTTCCTTGATTCTAAAATGATATTTAGTTTAGGTCTCAAAAATAGTTTTTGAGACCTAAACATCTAAAGATGTCTGCTTCTTTAGAATACGTTTGAGATATTAATGAAAGGTTTTGTCTATACTTAAAAAAAATAAAAACAGGTGATTAAACATTAAAAGTTCTGTAAACTTGGATGTTGGATCTGAATGTCTTTGACTTGAGAGATTTCTATCTTTTTGTTAAAATGCTTCTTGCTTTCTGTGCCACTGGATCCTAGTTCTCCTTGGATATCTCTACTTTTCTGTTTCCCAGTTACTCATCCAGCCCACTTCCTCCCCATGGAAAGCAAGTTGGTATAGTGAAAGCATGTCAGTTTTGGAGTTAGACCTAGGTTTGAAAATCCGGCTTCAGTATGTAAGAATCAAGGCTTAGGTACAGCAGTTTTATTCCTGCATTGCTGGAGGATGAAGCCATCTGTATAAAATGGTGTCTGATACATGGAAGATACTCATTTTCCTTCTTTCCTCATCTCTTGCCTTCTCCAGGATGTCCTCAATCCACTTATCCTTTTTTGGTCCGCCTCTTTCCCTGATCCACCCTCTAACTATATAGACGATTCCCTTATAAATGTATCTTCAAACTTGAATTTTTCTTCATTTGGCTCAATTTCCAATTTCTTGCTGAAACAGCCCTATCTGCATATCTCCTCAGTATCTCAAACCCAGCCTGAACAGTATCACTCATTATTTCCCCCACAAAAGTAGCTTCTCTTCCAGACTTTCCAGTTTCTGTTTCTTTGAATGTTTCAGGACAGGAAAAAGATTCTCTTCTTGATCTCTTCCTGCTTGAGAGGCAGCACAGCTGGTGTCGAGGCAGTGGACTCTGGAGCCAGGTGGCCTAGGTTTTAGTCTTCATACTTTCTGTGTGACTCAGGGCAAGTTACTTAGCCTCTCTGTGTTTCAGTTTCTTCATCTGTAAAACCTTACAGGATTATCAAAAAGAGTAAAGGGAGAAATAGTTATAATGTGTTTACCTGGCACTCAGTAAGGGCTTAATAATTGTTAATTATAGTTATCTTATACACCACTCCTCTCAAATAAGACATTAATTAAGTCCTTGCTCAAGAAACCTTAGGGACTCTTCATTGCTATCTGAAATAAATAACCATTTTGTATCTGTCCAGAAACAGGGCTGCTCCAGGAGGTAGTCAAGGTCCTGTCAGTTAGAATTAGGCAAGCAGAAACTGAGCAGTCACTTGGTAGGGAAATTGTCGGCTTTTGAGGTTGGAATAGATACTTTACTACCTCGGTTACATTTCTCTGATTCTCAGCATGGCCCCAGCCTTATTCTTATATGTATATATGTCCATGGCATCAGCCAAATCGACCCTTCTCCAAATGTTACTCCCGCTCTCCCAACCTTTCTCTGTGCCTTCGCTCTGTCGTCTTAGACTCTAGAAGGCTCCTTCCGTCTTTCAGACGTCTGCCCACCCTTCAGCGGTCCGCTCAAAGACCACGTCTCTCATGAAACCTTTTTTTCCCTTCTTTCCACATGTGAACTTCCAAACCCTAAGTTCTCTTAGCACTATTTGTGATTCTTATATTACATAAAACACTAATTATGTTACTTACTTGTAACCCTGCTTGTTGATAAACAGAAGTTGTTGTCATACTTTTATATTGTGGTTAACCCCTGAGAGGCCTTGTATGATGACAGGGTGCTCTGTACATGTTTGAATAATGCTTTGTTCAGTCCTGAATACCCCAGAACATTCTTTACAGTGTAAAGATATTATGAGACTGGCAGGTTTCAACCTGAATCCCCATCTAAAGTGAATCCGTGGTTTCCATGTCGGCTGTAGGACAAGGAGCTGGCACTAGCCCTTCATTCTACCATCTGAGAGGTTCCCCAATCAAAAAAGCTAGATTATCTTTCAGAAAATCCCCCAGCACTGTTTATGTATATATATATTTATTTTACCAGTTTAGATATTAAACAATTGCTCGAAGTTAAGTGGGTGTTTAGGGAATATAACATCTTTTATTACCTGGAGGTGTTCAGTGTAATTATTTGTTTCAGAAGAATTTCTATTGGTTTTGAAATGAGGAAGACAATAGTATTTTTATGTTAGAACTACATTTTGCTTCCTCATTTCTCAAAAAAATTCCATTTTCAGGCCTTTTTCTGTCCATTTAAAAATAAATCATTAAAAGAAACCTTCACAAGGGAATTAGATTTGCTTAGTTCATTATCAAATGAATCTTATAACGCCTTAGATTTCTCGTAATTGCTTATTGAGATTTTCTCTTTAGGAAACCCTATTGTAAAAGGATGTCTGTCAGCTCCCACTTTCGCCACCATGACACATGACTCCTTTTGATTTGGTTGTGGGGCTCTTGAGGGGAGCTGTTCATAGGAGTTTTTGACAGCGCTTGCCTTCAAAACCGCCCCAGGCTCTCAATACTAATTTTCCATGCTAGGTTTAACTAAGATCCTTGACTTATATAAAACAGCTCTTTTCATCTAGGGAACCTTTCAAAATATATGCTATAAAATTTATTGTTTAGGGGTTTTTGTTTTTTTTTTTTTTTTCATTGTTTTTATGGAGTTTTTTTTTGTCCAACTGGAAACAAATGACAAAAGCAGAGTTTTGACTTAAAATTGCTATGCTAAAGGGCCAGTCACCATTCTCATACCCACAACCCAACATCAAGAGTGCCCATAAAGGCCCATTTAACATAGATTTATTTTGTTTGGTCTATCTGGAAGCAAATTGTATTTTGCTGTTTATAGCATTATCCTGTACTGTACATAAAGCTACGTATTTTAAGGCTGGGCTATCAAAATGAGTAAGCTCTCTAAACTAATACATTATTATTATACATTAATTTTAAGGCAAAATGTATTCTTTTAATTATCTGTATTTTAGACAACAACCACCTGGAATTGACATCTGTGGGTTCTGTATGTGAATGAACAAAGGATTTGTTATGTAATTAAAGCTTATTTTGGTAATGCTGGTCAGAAGGATTAGTGTTACTGGCTATAAATGAATTTAGTCTATTCTTATGATATTGACTCATTTTTAAAAGAAGGTACAGGTTTTATATTTCCATTAGGAAGTTGTATATTAATTTATTAATTTATATTTCTAGATACAAGTTCTCTTGTATTTCAAACTGAAATAGATTTTTGACATAAGAGAATTTTATGCCTTTTGTAGCCTGTTTTTGAAAATCATTGTCAGAAACTCTGATGGAAATGTTCTTTAGGTATGGGCACCGGCTATTAATTTGCTTTTATTTCCACTTTCTAAAACTATTGGCATGTGGTTGTTACATGTTTGATAAATGAGAAATGTCAGATAAAAATTTTGGTTTCACAAATGTTCATGCCGATTAGTTACAAAAAGCAATTCCCCAGTCTTCACAAAACAAGGTGACTTTCCCTTCATTTTTATTGTATAACTCCAGAAAACATCTTGCCCTAGAAATTTCTAGTTACCAAGTCCTTCCGCCCTTCCTTCTCTCCTTCCCTCCATCCCTCCCTCCAAAGAGGACCCATGTTTTTCATGTGTAGCATTATGATGGACCATGGTCACGCCTACTCTAGGCCAAATGATAAAGTAAGAAATAGAGTGTAGAAGTTTGTGATGGAGGCATAATTTCCTTGTGTGAAAATAAGGTGGACCCTTGAATGAGAGCAGGACTCTCCTCCAAGCTAATAATAGAGCAGTAGTGAGCTCAGGGGTTCGCAGATCGGCTGGTCTGTTCTCCTGTCCTGAGCAGGCCTTGGGAGGGTCACGCATGGGCTGTAGTTTGCTTTGAACTGACAAGGTGGCTTGGCTGATCTTGGCTGGGCTCTTGCACATGTCTGGGATGTTGGGTTGACATCAACTTTGAAAGGAAATGATTCAAAGCCAACATTTTTAAAAACCTGACTATTTTTTCCTCTGGAGTTTCCTTCATTGGCTGTATTACTTGCATGGTATTTGTTCTGTTCTTCCAGTACAGTTTATAATCATTTCTAGTGTTTCAGAATCACACTGTATTGTGACACCAAGTGACAGAGTTTAGAAAATATACTAATGTATTGAACATAACCTACTGCTACATAACTGGGTTTTTCTGCATGTAGTGTTTGTGATTGAAGTGGCATGCTAGAATTTTCTGGTGAATTTAACCCTGCCATGAATTTGCTGGTTTTAGATTAAAGCTTTGGTATACTCTTTTCTTTTCTTTTTCATTTACTGAGGACCTTTTTTATTTTAAGGTGGATATTTTGGCTCAGATTGGTTGTGTTGAAAGTCTCAGCCAGTCACCACCTTCTTCATCTTCTCCTTCTCCTTCTTCCATAAATAAGGTAAAATTCAAACTTGAATGCAAGGGGAAATAAATCATATGATAACCCCTAAAGTTAATCTTTTTTTCCCAAGTGAGGTGATTGTTTCAGGTAAAGTATCTTACTAAAGCTCTTCTTCGGTGGAATGTATAAGGATGGGATTTGTGTCTTGGAGGCCTTTTACCTAAAATTGTCACTGAGACTTCATTGTTGAACTAAGGAGCCCAGGATTTATTCCATGAGCAATGAGGTCTAATGAAGGATTTCTAATGAAATGTGGTTGACAGTGAGACAGTGAATGGTGGGAAAATAAACAGGACAAAGACGTTCTCAGCAGAAATGAGAGGAGGGAAAGATAGAAGAAGAGAAGAGGTTCCTCAGAATCGGTCATCTTGGCAGGAGAGCAGAATGGGGTAATGTGACCAAACGCCTGCAGCAAAAGGACCAAAGGGGTCAGTGGAGTTGAGAGCAATGCCAGAGGTTGAAGAATCATCAAACCAGATCATTGCTCACTTTGTCACAACAAGGGGTGGGCTTTGATGAAGCCAAGATCTCAGCACTCAGCACACACAGGATGTGTGCTGAGAACCCGTAGAATCAGGAGCTGCTGGTGGACACTGGTATAAAATGTGTCTTCTTCCTCTGTATGTGAGGGAGCCAGATCTTGATAGAATTGAAAATATCTTCAGTGCCTGTTATCTTCTCTCCAGTGAAAAGTTCCTCCATTTATGTGACCTGGCATTGAAACCATTCAGAAATAGAGCTGTCTGATCTTTTCCTCACAGCATAAGCTAATAGGTGTACTACTCAGATGGGGATTTGCCCAACTCTAAGGGCTAGCTGCCCGCCTTCATCTTCGTCCTCTTCTTCATATTCGGGATAAACCCTCACTGCATAAGGTGAATGCAGTCTGGGTGCAGGTGTTGTTTTCAATGCATTGTAAGCATTAACGTCATTTAATCCTTACAAAAACCCTATGAGGAAGGTAATGTTAGTATATCCATTTTATAGGTGGGAAAGTAAGACGGGGTGAAGTTCATAGAGCTAGTAAATAAGAAAGCTGGGGCTCCAACCCAGATAGGCTCTAGAGCCCAAGTCGTGAACCACAACACCCACATGAAATGAATTTGACGCAAATTCCTACGATTTCTTAAAAGAGTTTAAAGTCCATGTGGTGGGCCAGTATTCTCATCCTGGCCCCATTTTATCCCATTTCATATCTTTGTAAGCTGTGCAGCTTTCTAAAGGATGTCTGCAGGAACACCCATCCCCCCACACCCCATGGCCGTTGTGGCTGCCGTCCTTCTGGAGCCTTAGCTAGGTACAACCAGTCTGCTCTCAAAGAAACTTATCTTACTCTGTAGGTCCTTTCTGTGGATAATTTCCACAAGCCTCAGACGTAAAGCCAATGGCAGTGCATTTGTTTTATGAGGATGGGGTTGGCTTCTCAATTTGGAGAGCTCAGTCAGCAGATATTTGAGTGTTGCTCCTGCCCGTAAGGGGGTGAGAAGAGGGAGAGCTCATGACAGTGACAGACAGGCGAACATGCACTTACAGGAGCACCCCAAGGAGCAGGCTCTGGGCGTAACCTGTTGGATAAACTATCTACTGAGCACTTACTCTGTACCAGGCAGTGGGCAGTTACTGGTAGTCCAGATGGACACAGCCAGCTCCTCCCTGGGCCCTCCATCTGATCGGACGCAGAAGACAGAGCAGTTGTTCACTGTGTGTGTGTGTGTGTGTGTGTATTTTCCAACATTTTGTTAAAACCGTCCGACGCGGAAGAGTTAAAAGACTATACCCAGCATCCGGATTTTACGATTAGCATTTTACTGTTCTTGCTTTATCACACATCTCTCCATGCCTCTGTCCATCTGTTCCTGTCTGTATCTTCCAAATTTTCTGCACTGAGCTGATAATGATACTACTTTTATCATTTGGAACAGGCTTATTATTTTCAAAGTAATATGGCACTGTCAGGTGTTGAAAATCACCTTTGTTGTGATTATGCACAAGTTACTTTCTTAGAGAAGACTCAAGTAGGTATACATAAGGAAAATCTGATTTCTCCCTTCGTGGAGAAGATAATGATATTATGAAGGTTATGTAACTGGTAAAAAATAATATGTCTTTCAAAAAACCTTTTCATAAAAAATATTTTGTCAAGAAATACTTGAGTCCTTGACACTTTATGGAAGGCATTTTGAGACTGTTGGGGAAATGTGTCTTCTAGATAAGACAGGGTTGAAGCCCATGGTTTTCTAGAGGGAGTGATGAATGTTTCCAAATAACTGTAATAAAAAGCTGATAGTCAAGATGGCAGACTAGTAAGACACGGGACTCTCTTCTCCTCCAGAAAAATAGCTAGAGGACAGGCTGAAACAGCCTGGAAAATGATCTTCTACGCTTAGGACAGCAGGCGAAGGCTGGACACCGCCCAGAGGACAAAGGGACAAAGGAGGGAAATCGTGACGACAGAACCGGGAGGTGAAACCAGTGGCTGCTGCTGCCAGCACCCTCCCCCACACTAAAAACACTTTAGAATTCTCGAGGCTCTGGGCTTGCGACTACAGACAAAGGGGGCTCCGGGGATCTACCACCCCAGGAAAGGGGACAGAGAGGGACACAGCCTGAGACAAACTCAGCTTCTGACCTACAAATTTGGTCTGCTGTGTCTCATGAACCCTTCCAGGCCAGGTGGGGCTGCGCCATTGTTTGCTTTGGAGCCTGCAAGGGGCTAAAGATATACAAACCTCCCAATCTTCTCTTCTACTAACAAGGACTGATTGTTGAGGACTCAGAGGGGAGTGGAAATATTTCCTCGCTGGGAAAAGGGAGGGGGCTGCCAGAGAAGGGTGGAGAACTGTCTCAGAGAAAGTTTGCTCTATCACATTGATCCAGTCTTTGTGGCAACAAATACACCAGGACCAGGCATTGAATGGAGAGCTTCCAAAGAGCGCCATCTCCTGGCAGACCAAGGAAGTGCACGCAAGAAAATTAAAAATAAGGAGGAGAGGCTTTTTCCGGCCTCTATAGCCTCTCTGCCCAAGGCCCTAGGAAGCGACTCCACAACCAATTACTGGGTCTAGTTCCCAGTTCTGAGCAACCAGCAGGACAATCCTAACAATATAGGTCAAGCCAAGAATCAAGGAGCAGTGGTAACCCAAAGCCTCCTCCCACTAAACCCCTACAAAAGAGAAAGAAATTGAGCATCTGAGTAAATTACATCCTAATCAGATGCCTAGATATCAGCAAAAATTATGAGCCATACTGAGAACATAGAAGACATAGACCAAGAAAAGGACTATATCAAAGCCCCAGAAAAGATGCAGAATTTGAGAGAACTAATCAGTGAGATGTACACAAATTTCCAAAATAAATTAATGAGTTGGAAGACAATATGGTTAAAGAGATAAATGGCATCAGGAAGACATTAAGCAAGTGCAAAGAAGAATTTGAAATCCTGAACAGAAAGTAACAGAGCTCATGGGAATGAAAGACACAATAGGTGAGATCAAAAACACCTTTGAGGCATACAACAGCAGACGCAAAATGATAGAAGAAAGAATAAGTGATACCGAAGACAGAACAGCTAAAACTGAAGAGAGAAAAGAATGGAAAAAATTGAGCAGGGGCTCAGAGAGTTCAATGACAACACAAAACACAACAACATATGTGTCATCGGAGTTCCAGAAGGAGAAGAGAAGGGAAAAGGGTCAGAAAGAGTATTTGAAGAAATAATAGCTGAAAATTTCCCAACTGTCATGAAAGAAATGAACTTACATGTCCAAGCAGCACATCGTACCCCAATCAGAATAAATCTAAATGGACCTAACTCCAAGACACATACAACTCAGAATGTCAAAGATAAAGAGAAAATTCTCAGAGCATCAAGGGAGAAGCACACCATCATGTAAAAGGGACATCCGTAAGACTTTTAGAGCAGATTTCTCTTCAGAAACCATGGAGGCAAAAAGATAGTGGTATGATACAATTAGGATAATGAGAGAGAAAAACTGCCAGCCGAGAATTCTTTATCCAGCAAAACTGTCCTTCAAGTATGAAGGAGAATATAAAATATTCACAGACAAACAGAAACTAAGAAAGTTTGCAAAAAAGAATCCACCTTTGCAGGAAATACTGAAGGAAGCCTTAGAATGTGAAAGAAAAAGACAGGAGAGAGAGGCTTGGAGGAGAGTATAGAAGAAAGAAAAGCCAAAAGAGTAAAAAGAGAGACAAAAATAAGATGACATATGAAATCCAAAATAAAATGGAGGAAGAAAATAGTGCATTTACAGTAATATCATTGAATATGAATGGATTAAACTCCCCAATCAAAGATAGAATGGATAAAAAAACACGAGCCATCCATATGATGCTTACAAGAAACTCACCTTAGACCCAGGAATATAAACTGGCTGAAAGTGAAAGGTGGGAAAAAGATACTCCATGTGAATAGTAACCAGAAAAGAGCAGGGGTAGCTATACTAATATCAGACAAAACAGACTTGAAATGCAAAAAAGTGATAAGAGATACGGAAGGCCATTATATATTAATAAAAAGACAATCCACCAGGAAGATATAACAGCCATAAATATCTATGCACCTAACCGGGATGCCCCAAAATACATGAGACAAACTCTGGCAAAACTGAAGGGAGAAAGAGACATTTCTACAATAATCGTTGGAGACTTCAACACACCACTCACATCATTAGACAGAACAACTAGACAGAAGATCAACAAGGAAACAGAGAACTTGAACAATGTGATAAACAAGTTAGACCTAACAGACATATACAGAACACTGCATCCAAATTCAGCGGGTTATACATTCTTCTCAAGTGCCCATGGATCTTTCTCCAGGATAGACCACAAGTTAGGGCACAATGCAGCTCTCAATAAATATAAAAAGATTGAAATTATACAAGCATCTTCTCAGATCATAATGGAATGAAACTGGAAATCAATAATAGGACAAGGCAAGACATGCCAGAAACCAGGAACTGAGGTGGCGCAAGTGACAGGGTGCCTCTTTCCCAAGTCAAAGGTCCCTAGGATCAAATCCTGGTGAAGGCTGGAGGAGAAAAATGAGAAGGAGAAGGCAAGAAACAGATACACAAGATCACCCAGCAAATGGACACAGACAGCAAGTGGGGTGAGGGGACTCATAGAACTGTACACCAAAAGAAAAAGTAAAGTCAATTAAAAAAAAAATAATAATAGACAGGAAAAAAGTAAATTTGCAAATGTGTAGAGACTGAACAGCACACTCCTAAATAATCAGTGGGTCAAAGAAGAAATTGTAAGTGAAATCAATAAATATATTGAGACAAGTGAAAACGAGAACACAACGTATTAAAACTTATGGGATGCAGCAAAGGCAGTCTGGAGAGGGAAATTTATAGCCCTAAATGCCTATATTAAAAACAAGAAAGAGCTAAACTCAAAGATTTAACTGAACAACTATAGAAACTAGAAAAAGAACAGCAAACCAATCCCAAAGCAAGCAGAAGGAAAGAAATAATAAAGATTAGAGTAGAAATAAAATGAGAACAAAAAAACAATAGAGAAAATCAACAAAACCAAAAGCTGATTCTTTGAGAAGACCAATAAAATTGACAAACCCCTCGCTAGACTAACAAAGAAAAAAAGAGAGAAGATGCAAATAAATACAATCAGAAATGAAAGTGGGGGGAGTTAAAAATGACTCCACAGAAATGAAAAGAATCATAAGAGGATATTTTGAGAAACTGTATGACAACAGAGTAGACAATCTAGATGAAATGGACAAATTCCTAGAAATGCACAACCAACCTACACTGATGCTATAAGAAATACAAACTTAACAAACCAATCACAATTAAGGAGATTGAATCCGTCATCAAAAATCTCCCAGCAAAGAAAAGTCCAGGACCAGATGGCTTCACAGGTGAATTCTACCAAGCATTTCAAAAAGAATTAACACAAATCCTGTATAAACTCTTTCAAAAAATTGAAGAGGAGGGAAAATTACCAAACACATTTTATGAAGCCAACATCACCCTAATACCAAAGCCAGATAAAGATTCCACAAGAAAAGAAAATTACAGACCAATCTCTCTCATGAACATAGATGCAAAAATTTTCAACAAAATACTTGCAAATCGAATCCAACAGCATATCAAAAGACTTATACATCACGACCAAGTGGGATTTATTCCTGGTATGCAAGGCTGGTTCAACATAAAATCAATCAATGTAATACACCACATTAACAAATTGAAGGAAAAAATCCACATGATCATCTCCATAGATGCAGAAAAGGCATTCGACAAAATCCAACATCCTTTTTTGATAAAAAATACTTCAAAAGATAGGAATAAAAGGAAAATTCCTTAATATGATTAAAGGCATATATGAAAAACCCACAGCCAACATCATACTCAATGGGGAAAAGTTGAAAACTTTCCCTCTAAGATCAGGAACAAGACAAGGATGCCCACTGTCTCCATTGTTATTCAACATTGTACTAGAAGTTCTAGCGAGGGCAGTTAGACAAGACAGAAAAATTAAAGGCGTCCAAGTAGGAAAAGAGGAAGTAAAACTCTCACTATTTGTGGATGATATGATCCTGTATCTAGAAAATCCTGAAGTATCCACAACAAAGCTACTTGAACTAATAAAATGAGTTCAGCAAAGTGGCAGCATACAAGATCATCACGCAAAAATCAGTAATGTTTTTGTACACTAGTACTGAAAAACGTGAGGAGGAAATCAGGAGGAACATTCCATTTTCAATGGCAACAAAAAGACTCAAATACCTAGGAGTTATTTTAACCAAAGAAGTACAGGACCTATATGCAGAAAACTACAAAGCAATGCTAAAAGAAATTTAAAAAGACCTAAACAAATGGAAAGATAATCCCTGTTCATGGACTGGAAGAATAAATATCGTGAAGATGTCAATCTTGCCCAAACTGATTTATAGATTCAATGCAATACCAGTCAAAATCCCAACAGCTTACTGTACAGAATTAGAGAAGGTAATTACCAAATTCATCTGGAAGGGTAAGTGCACCCGAATAGCCAAAAGCGTTCTAAAAAAGAAGAGCAACATGGGAGGAATTTCACTGCCTGAGCTTGAAACGTATTACAAAGCTACAGTGGTCAAAACAGCATGGTACTGGCATAAAGATAGACATATCGATCAGTGGAATAGAATTGAGAACCCAGAAATATACCCTCACCTATACAGTCAACTGGTTTTTGACAAACCTACCAAGCCCACGCTGATGGGAAAAAAGAGTCTCTTCAACAGATGGTGTTGGGAGAACTGGATATCTATAACCAAAAGAATGAAAGAGGACCCCTATCTCACCTCCTATACAAGAATCAACTCAAAATGGATCAAAGATCTAAATATAAAAGCCAGGACCATAAAACTACTAGAAGAAAATGTAGGGATACATCTTCAAGACCTTGTAGTAGGTGGTGGTTTCTTGGGCCTTACACCCAAAGCACGTGCAACAAAAGAAAAAGTAGATAAATGGGACCTCCTCAAAATTAAACACTTTTGCACCTCATAGGACTTTGTCAAAAGGGTGAAAAGGCAGCCAACTCAATTGGAAAAAATATTTGGAAATCACATATCTGATAAGGGTTTAATATCCAGGATATATAAAGAGATGTTACAACTCAACAATAAAAAGACAAACGACCCAATTAAAAAATGGGCCAAGACTTGAATAGACATTTCTCCAAAGAAGAAATACAAATGGCAAAAAAACACATGAAGAAATGCTCAACATCACTCATGATTAGGGAAATGCAAATCAAAACTACAATGAGATATCATTTCACACCTATCAGAATGGCCACTATTGTAAAGACAAAGAACTACAAGTGTTGGAGAGGATGTGGAGAGATAGGAACACTTCTTCACTGTTGGTGGGAATGCAGAATGGTACAACCACTGCGGAGGACTGTTTGGCAGATCCTAAAGAAATATAGACTGAATATAGACTTGCCACATGACCCTGCAATACCACTACTGGGTATATACCCAGAAGAACTGAGAGCAGTGACACGAGCAGACATCTGCACACCAATGTTCATAGCCACATTATTCATCATTGCCAAAAGTTGGAAACAACCCAGGTGTCCATCAACAGGTGAATGGATAAACAAACTGTGGTCTTTTCACACGATGGAATATTATGCAGCTGTAAGAAGAAATGAAGTCGTAAAGCATATGGCAACATGGATGAACCTGGAGGACATTATGTTGAGTGAAGCAAGCCAGACACAAAAGGGACAAATACTGTATGATTGTGCTACTATGAGCCAAATATATTGTGTAACATACTGTTTGAGTCAAAAAAATTTTTATATGTATCCAGTACATTTAATTGAGAAATGTATTTATTTATCTGTGTTTACTTTTTAGTTTTTAACTTTATATTTTCAATTATTAAATGTACTAAAGTTTTTAAAAAGCTGATTGTTTATAACAGTTACATTGGCGAATGTGGCTGCATGTCTGCAAGTAGACTCTAGGTAGGCCAGAGCCTCCGAGGTAGGGCAGGACTTGGACAAACTTAAGAAGGTGAGGGAGAAGGCTTTACGTGGAGCTAGGAGCTGTAACGTGGGCAAAGGCCGGGAGGTAGGAAAGTTCGGGGAACTGTGGAAAGTGTGAAGTACAGAGAGGAGGGCTAGCGGCAAGGTCAGAGGGACAATGGGAGGGGAGTAGGTTAGGGGCAAGGTTAGAGGCCAAGGCATGGGAAAGGTGTGTTCAGAGGAGACAGGCTGTGGACTGGTTACTAGTCACTGATATTAGTGGAAGGGCCCTGGAAGTCAGTACCAGGTCAGCTGGGAGCGTGAGTGAGGAGAAAGTGGATGATGGAATCTGGAGAAGTTTCTAGTTGGTCAGGTTTTGAAAGGTTTGTTGTCAGCAGAAGTCAGGCCAAAACAAGATAAAGGGAATGTTCCAGGAAAAAAACAGAGAGAAACAGACATTTATTACATTACCAAAGATGCCTGCAAGGATTTCATAACCTAGATAGGGAGCTAGGATCGTATACAAAACCAGTACAGCAGTTATTACAAGCCTGTGATTTATAGGTGAAGTTTTGAACGTACTGTTGCTTGTTTTGTCCTAATTAAATGGATTTTCATTTTCTTAGGCTACTAGTCCTGAATAGCTGACATCACATGAAAGTCCCCTGGCCTGTGTCGTGTGCTGACAGTCACAGCTTCGGGGTAAAGACAGGGCTAACTTCCACAGCTCCTGTGGCTCTCCTCCGTCACCCCTCTGTTCCTTTTCAGTTACTTAGTTCAGCGTCGAGCCGCCTTTCGGAATCTGAGTCAGCCTGCCGGGGCTGTGATCCTAGACAGAGGTCACTCGGCTGGGAGATGGGAGAGCAGGGCTCCAGGTCCGGCAGCCTGGACTCTGGAATGTGCGCTCTAACTCGGCATTCGATTCTCAGTCCCCAAACAGGGCCTTGCCTGGACGGTCCTCCTCGTCCAGTAGTGTGTGAACATCATCCCGTGTCCACTAGGCAAGTGTTTGTACGCTACCTTCTTATTATCCAAAGAGTTTGTACCTTTTGGAGGTTCTAGCCTGAAAATAAAACCTCATAATTTATGGAGTTTGGAGGGCACATAGTATACTGTTGACTAAAACGCCCTCTGTAAAGAGAAAGGGAGGGAGGCGTGCCTGGCGGCCCAGTAGCATAGGCACGCTCATTCCTGACACCCGTCCAGGAGGCTGGCTGGTCTTCCAGACAAGCGAGGCAGGAGGGCGAACGTCCGCTCACGATAGTCAGCTGACCATTTTTGCCCCTTGAAAGTATAAGAGATGTTAAAATGGAAGCGTACTCCCACATGTGACATGAATTTTTTTTTTTAAACTTTTGAATAAGTGAGGCAGCTACCTACCCCATCTGTCAGTTACTGAAGGGTAAAAGATGATCAGGCAGTATAGCATTCTAAACATCACAGAGATCTCTTCGAAAGTTTGGGTCATTTTCTTGCAAATCTCTCTCTCTCTTCTTCTTCTTTTTTTTACTACCATCAGTTCTTTTAATGTGGAAATGAAGATTACACACATCCATGGCCTTGGATAAACAATATTGTAATTGTAAAAAAAAAAAAAAAAAGGCACTGTTAAGTTTCTCTGAATTTATCTGTAAATTTAAGGTGTTTCAAATGAAAATACAACACATTTTTCAACTTGACATTCTAATGCTAAAGTTCAGATTATCTATTTTAAAAAGAATTCAGCTGATGCTCAAGTTTATGTGTAAAACGAAACAGATAAAACATATGCTAAAGTATTACCATATTTTATCTAGCAGACTCCAGAGGAGCTTGGTACTAGTACAAATGGATCACTAGGCTATATCGAGTCCAGAAATAGACCCAAATTTAGTATATGATAAAGCTGACATTTCACAGTGGTGGGGAAAAGTTGACTAATTCATTGAATATGTTAGGACAGCATGCTGACTACAAGAAAAAATTAGGCTGGATCCCTCTATCATTTCCACACTGAAGTAAATTCCACACAGATCAAAGATTTCAGTGTGCTTGGGTAGGAGGGAAACAGGTGGCTGAGAAGCAGAAGTGGGGGGTAGGCGCAGCGGACCCATTTGCTGCAGAGCTCTTAAATTGGGTGCCAAGTATTGCCTGTTCTACAATTTAGTTTATAATATTAATAATGAAGCTATTAAATTACCCAAGGAAATAACGGAACAGAATATTTTAGAAATAGTTTTGGAGTGTAGACGTCCCCCTTTTAAGCAAGACAAAACCTCCCAGTGTGCTCAGTAGGAATGTTGAGTACGAATGTCACTGCATAATCTCTAGGGAGGGCAATCTGACAAAAATCTCCCTATTTAAAATGTACAATCTCCTTAGCTTGGCAGTTTTACTTGTGGGAATCTCAGATCTGTTGTGCGAATGGGAAAAGACGTAGAAGGATACACATTGCAGCATTATTTTCAGTAGCAACATACTGGAAACAAGGTAAGTGGCGTTGGTATATGCTGGTTAAAGTAGGGAGGTAAATCCAATGGAATTCCCTGGAGCCGTGTGACAGAATCCTGGAGCCTCCATGTGCTGGTGTATCTCAGAGAAGGTTTCACGCTGTTGAGTGAGGAAAAAAGTGCAGAGCAAGTATAATTTGGGCCCACTCATATGATCAAAAACAAAAAGGGACTTTATACTTGGGATGTTTCTGTAAGAATATACAAAAAATTTGTTGTCTTTGAGAGACTGAGATCTTGGGTGGTAGACATATTTTAAAAAGTGTATGTCCTTTCATTCTGTTTGAAATTTTTTTTTTTACTGTGCATCTATTACTTTTTCAAATAAAAACCTACTGAAAAATACAACAGATTGCTGTAATGCAGTTAAGATGAAGGAAACAGATCCTCACTGTCAGCACATAACATTTCAGAAAAGATGAGTTAAAAAAGACAAGTTGCAAAGAGGCCCATGCAGTAGATTCTGTTTAGGTTAACACTGCTATTTATGAATGAATCACTATTATGAAGTAAATGTATAAAAACATACGTGCAAATGGATGCACCGTTCGGAACAGTAGTTCCTTCTGCGGAGGAGGAAGAGAGGGTGGTGGGCGCTGGCTGGGTCCAGTAGGTTTAGCTTAGTTGCTCGTTTTAAAGTTCCCAAGCAAACATGGCAACATGTTAATATCATCAGTTGGATTGTGTTGATACTGCTTTCTGTGCTTGAACATTTTTGTTATTAAAATTGTTTAAAATCATTTCCTGTTAATTTTCTTCAACCACCCCAGTTGTCATGTTATTACTACTTAATTAAGTAATGGTTTTCAGAAATCACAAATATTCTCTCCTTTTTACTCTGCCAACAGGTCGGTGGTGGCAATGACCCGTGGTCAGCCTGGAGCGCTTCCAAATCTGGGAACTGGGAGAGCACTGATGGCTGGGGAGCCAAAGCGGAGGGCGCTGCCGCCCAGAGAAACACGTCCAATAACTGGGACGCTGCCTTCGGCCATCCGCAGGCCTACCAGGGCCCAGGTGAGCGAGAGGCTGTGCAGGCGGCTGGGTCGCCTGAGTTGAAGGTAGAGTTTGTGCCAGGGAGCTTTGTTCACCGATAGCAAACCGATTTTCCTAGGTCCAAATGTAGATGGTGGTTCATTTACTCTCTAGTCCGGTCTGTCGTCTGTAAAGCGGTCACAAACTGAGACGCGTGTCAGGTTCACAAAGTCCAGGGGAGAGAGGCGGAGGGCAGCGGGGCTGTGGGAGACGGGAGGGCACGCGCCTGTCTGTCTGTCCGTCTGAGGGGAACGGTCTGTGTTCCTTCAGCTGAACCATTGCTGGAAAACCAAGCTGGTGTTTCTGGATCTCCACGTTCTCAGAAAGAGGTTGTACATGTACATTTGTGTGTAATCTTCCTGTCTTAAAATCTTGGCAGCTAATGCCCATTTCCTTTAAAAGTTAGTGCTAAAAAATGGGTATACAGATGAAATTTCGTCCATCGCCTGCTGGATTGTGACCTGGATTAGCTGATGAGCTGTTTGATCTTTTCCTTAACACCTGCGGCTCCCAGGCTATTAATAAAAATCCTGAGGCAGGAAAGGGACTTTGGGAAGGGGAAGTGATCCGGGAATTCAGAGAGCACTGACGTCTGTTCTGAAGGTAGGTGAAAAGGCGAGGTCTGCTCCCACCGTCTCCTGTTAGCACGTTGTGCCGAGGGCCGAGGATCCCTCCTAAAGGGCAGGGAACTTGCGCTCGAGACCAGTAAAGGGGCAGGTGCTGGTCCGCAGCCACCAGGTGACCCGGGGGCTTGACTGGATGAGGACTTGCGGGCTGGGTGGACAAGGCGACAGCACGCCGCTGACGTCTAGCTCTGCAGCCCCGTGCCTGGCCCAGAGCCTTTCCTTGTTCCTTTCGGCACTGGTCCCTCAGCTCCCCTTTGGTGGCGAGCCTGGGGCAGGGTTCCCGGTGCTGTTCCCTGCCCGGCAGCAGGACACCTCAGCCACCGGAGGGGGCAGGCGCAAACCCCAGAGGAGGAAGCAGGGAGGACAGCAGCAGCCCCTCCCCGCCTCAGATGACTGCTGGAGTAGGTGCCTGCCGTGCCTGTTAGTTACTCTTTTTTGCCCCTCCGCTCCCCCATACCTGTTCCCTTTCCCCTTTCCCCTCATTGCCCATCTCTCATCTATTTATTTTATTTACTCCCCTCCCCCCCTTGCTGCTTTGCGCTCGCTGCCTGCTCTCTTCGACCATTTGCGGTGTGCCCTCTGTGCTTGTCTTCCCTTCTTGTCTTCTCTTTAGGAGGCACTGGGAACCAATCCTGGGACCTCCAATGTGGGGAGAGGCGCTCAATGTCCTGAGCCGCCTCAGCTCCCTGGTTGGTTGTGTCTCATTGTCTCCCGTCTTTGTCTCTTTTTTGTTGCGCCAGTTTGCCGTGCGGGCGTATGGTAGACGGGAGCCCAGTTGCTTGAGCCATGTCCACTTCCCTCTCCAAGGCTTCTTGATTTAAAGGGAGTTTGTTCTGCTTACCTGTAAGATCGTGAGGCTAAATTTGTCAGTGTATAAGGCCTTCTTTTGAGGACAGCTTAAGCTTTTTATGGTCTGCATTCATCAGAAGTTACCTAGACGGAGTCCTCCTCAAGTTGTTTCTGGCCCCAATCCTAGATTTAGGTGGGGCTTTTAGTTTCTGTTTGAAGTACTACTTTAATATAATTTATTAGATGTCAGAATTTTGGGCCTACCCAAAGCCTGGTCAGAAAACTGGTCTTACTGGAGGCAGAATAGATCATTCTTTTCATGGTGTTGAGGCATTCCAGAGAAGTCCCTCCCAGCCCAAGAGAATCTTCGATTGGAAACCCCACCACTAGAAATTAATTTCTTTGTATCTTGAAAACCCTTTGGTCTGTAAGTTAAAATAGTTCTATCCCCTGAGTAGAGGTAGCTTTATTAGTTAATGCCTTCGTAGAAATTAATTTCTCCATGCCATGATAACAGAAAACTTGTGGCAGCTGAGTCAGGGGAAGTGATTGGAGGGAGGAGAGAGTGCCGATGCGAGAAGAAGGTGGAAAATACTTAAGATGAAGTGTTCTCTGTATAATATTACGCTGAGAACCTGTCCTGCCAGGTGATAAATGAGTTGAAGGCATGCAATTAATAAAACCTTTGTTTCCCAACAGTTTAATCTTGATTGATTCTTCCAGAAAGATAAAGTACCATTTGTTGAGCATGTACTATTTTTCAGGCACGCTGGTAGATGCCTTACATACATTTTATCATTTAATCTTGACAGCCGTCCTGAGGAATATGGGTTACATTTTGTGGATGAAGAGACTAAGGATTAGAGAGATTAAATAACTGCCTCTTACACTAAAAGGCAAAATCCATAATTCAAGCCTATGCTTTGAACCTCGACATTTTACTCCCGTACCACAGCCTCCCTCTGTTCTTCACCCAGTGGGTAGCTATTTTCAGAAGGTTGAACAGTTTTATCTTGACTGTGTGTCCCATTACTGATGCTCTTCCGTTCCCACATCTAGCAACTGGTGACGATGACGACTGGGATGAAGACTGGGATGACCCCAAGGCGTCGGCCCCGTACTTTAAGGACTCGGAGTCAGCAGAAGCCGGCGGCGCACAGCGAGGAAACAGTCGAGCCAGCGCGTCGTCCATGAAGCTGCCACTCAACAAGTAAGCTGCGCAAGGGGGAGGGGAAGCACACAGCTGCGCAGAGGAGGGGGTGGTGCTTCCCCTCTGCGATATGCTAAGTTTTGAGTGTGATTTAGTCATTTTTATTTGGATCTTAGTGTGGAAGCTTATTAAAAAAAGAATATTTACAGTGATAAGTAAGATATTTGTTCCATTTAATCATCTTCCAACTAGTTTTTAATTACTTTTATTTGATTAACTCCCTGACATAAGGTTTCAGTGCTGTTGTCACAAGAAAGCTAACCATCATCATCATAGCTCTCTTTTAAATTTGTGCCTGTTAATCACTCATCACGTGCCAGGCATCACGCAGAGTGGTTTATGTGCATTCTTAGCCCCTGTATCCCTTGTGGTTACACACAATCCCCATTTCACTATGGGAAACTGAAGATCATACAGGCGGTCAGTAGCATAGTGAAGATTACAGCATTATCTCTGTCTCTAAAGTGCACTCTTTCAAAGCTTCTATGCCTAAAGTTTTTAAGACTTTGTTTTCTCTTAGATTTAAAAAATACATATTTGTTATAGAGCTTGTAAATATCCACTTCCTGCTTAACAGGAAAACAAGTAGGAAAGAGTGAATATAGTAACATAATAATGTTGGCTTCTTTCATAGAGACTTGTCCTGAATAAGTCTGTAGTTTATACCAGAAAAGCATAATAAATTATGCTTTGGTAAGATTAAGAATCTTCAAGTACACTTCCTATAGTCAGAAATTATGTATAAAATGGTTTTATTTTTTTTTAATTACTAATACCTTTTTCTTAATGTTCCTAGTCCATGATTCAAAACAGATATCAAAGAATGTTCATCAATGCCTAGAAAAAAATTGAAAACGTAATTTTTGATATATATCTAGATTTAGATATACGTAAGTTCAGTAGGTCCTACAAGTTGTCTATAATATATTTAGATAGCATCAAGTGATTAAATGAGTTCTCTTTTGGCTATGCATTTTTTCTCTCTCTCTCGTCTAGTTCCTTCCTTTAAGTAGTTTCATATTCAATCGCATGCATAACAAAATTAGCTGTTCATCATCCACTGCATCCTGTTTCTTAAAGTCAAATTGGAAGTTCTCAGCATTATCAGTAGTAATGTATCTTACTCTTGTTGTTCTTTAAACCTAAATACAAATTATATTTAAAACTCATTGACATACAACGTCTCCTGTAGCCCTATTTTGAAAATGTGGTAGCAGATACTCAGAAAACCTGGCCAGTTTTTCATAGTTAATAGCTATGTTTTCAGAGCTAAAACAGCATGCCTGCTTGTCTACAGGTGTCCTGCCCTCTAGCTTACCGTGTTTTTCAGGTCTCACACTTTCTCTCTAATGTGCTGTATGATCTTGGGAGGTTTGATGACCTATTTGAACCTCAGTTTCCTCATCTCTAAAGAGAAGATTTTTACTTTAATGAACAATTCTTTTTGCACTAAAACACCATACCAGGATGAAACCAAATTAGGGCAGTCCTAATTTTATCCTATACCTCTGAGGCTTCCCTGTCTGACTGTACTGCTAAAAACAATTTAAAATCTTATGGTATTTTTATTTAACTAGACTGATGTATAAAGGAGTTAAATTTATAACAGTTGTAAAAATGTTCAAAGTATTAACACTTTTCAGCAATTAATCCATTTTATATGATAGCATTTTTCCAGTCATGGAATATAAATCTTAAACTAGAAAAAGAAGTTAGAATTTTAAATATGCTTGAGCATTTAAAGAATCTATCTCAGACTTCCGGGAAGATGGTGGACTAGAAATACATGGGACTCACTTCTGTCCTAGAAAAATAGCTAGAGGACAGGCAGAAACAGCCTGGAAAAAAAATCTTCTAGTGTTTAGACACCAGGAGAAGGCTGGACACTGCCCAGAAGAGAGAGGGGCAAAGGAAAAGAATCGCGATGGCAAAAATGTGAGTTAAAAGCTGCAACTGCCGGCACCCTCCCCCATCCTATAGACACTTTGAATTCTCAGGCCTTGGGGCCAGAGGCAACAGACAAAGGGGGCTCAGGCATCCACCTCCCCAGGAAAGAGGAGAGAGAGGGACACAGCCTAAGGATGACTCAGATTTTGATCCACAAATTTGATCTTCTCTGTCCCACAAGCCCTTCCAGGCCGAGTTGGGGCGCACCATTGTTTGCCTTGGGAGCCAGCGAGGGACTAAAGCGATCCTACCCTCTCAATCTCTCTCTCTACTGACGGGTACTGGTTGTTGAGGATGCAGAGGGGAGTGGAATTAGTTCCCACTGGGGAAAAGGGAGGGGGCTGCCAAAAGGTTGGAGAACTGCCTCTGGGAAAATTTGAATTACAAGGCTCTTAGCCTCCAGGCAGGATCCTCTATCTATTGATCCAGTTCCTGTTGCAGTGAACACACTCCAACCAAGCTTTGAACTGAGAGAGCTACCAAAGAGCGCCATCAGCTGGTGGACCAAGGAAGTGCACATGAGGAAATGAAAAGTAAATAAGTAAGCCTTTTTCCGGCCTTTACAGCCTCCTCCCCAAGGCCCTTGGAAGTGGGTCTGCAACCCATTACTGGGCCCAGGGCCCAGATTTGAGCAGTTAACAGGGGCAATCCTAAACACCCAGAACAGATTGAAACCAAGAATCAACATCAGTAACATATATCCTCCCACCACTAAATCCCTATGAAAGAGAGAACTTGAGCATCTGAGTTAACTCACCATCCTAATCAGATGCCTAGACATCAGCCCAAAATTACCAACCATACTAAGAAAATGGAAGGAATGACCCAAGAAAAGGATTATATCAAAGTTCCAGAAGAGACACAGGATTTGAGACAACTAATCAACAAGATGTACACAAATTTCCAAAATCAAACTAATGAGTTGAAAGAGAGTATGGCTAAAGAGATGAACTACATCAAGAAGACACTGAGTGGGGAGCAGATGTGGCTCAAGCAGTTGAGCACCTGCTTCCCACATAGGAGGTCTCATGTGCCTCCTGGAAAAACAACAACAAGCAGACAAATGAAAAAACCAACTCAGGGGAGCCGATATGACTCAGAAGTTAAATGCTGGCTTCCCACATACAAGGTCCTGGGTTCAATCCCTGACTCCCAGTACCTTAAAAAAGAAAAAAGAAGAAACTTAATGAGCACAAAGATGAATTTGAAAATCTGAATAGAAAAATCACAGAGCTTATAGGAATGAAAGATAAGATCAAAAACACATTAGAGGCATACAGCAGCAGACTCGAAATGATAAAAGAGAGAATAGGTGATACAGAAGACAGAACAGCTGAAATTGAAGAACAAAAAGAACTGAGAGAGAAAAGAATGAAAAAAATTGAACAGGGGTTCAGGGAGTTGAATGATAACATGAAACACAACAAAATACATGTCATGGGAGTTCCAGAAGGAGAAGAGATGGGGAAAGGGGCAAAAAGAGTATTTGAGGAAATAATGGCTGAAAATTTACCAACTCTCATGAAAGAAAAGAGTTTATATGTCCAATAAGCACAGCATACCCCAATCAGAATAAATCCAAATAGAGCTACTCCAAGACACATACTACTCAGAATGTCAAACATCATAGATAAAGAGAAAATTCTGAGTGCAGCAAGGAAGAAGCAAGCCATCACATACAAGGGACACTCAGTAAGACTTAGTGTGGATTTCTCATCAGAAACCATGGAGGCAAGAAGACAGTGGTATGATGCAATTAAGATACCAAAAGAGAAAAAAATTGCTGGCTGAGAATTCTTTATCCAGCAAAACTGTTCGTCAAATATGAAGGTACAGTTTAAAATATTCACAAACAAACAGAAACTAAGAGAGTTCATAAAAAAGAATCCATCTTTGCAGGAACATTAAAAGAAGTCTTACAGCCTGAAAGAAAAAGACAGAAGCTTGGAGGAAAATATTTAAGACACGAACAGCAGAAAGGACAACCAAAAGAGTAAGAAGACAGAAGAAAATAAGATTATGATGGGGGGGCGGATGTGGCTCAGATGGTTGGGCATCCGTCTGCCATATGGAGGGACCTGGGTTAGATCCCCGGGACCTCCCGGTAAAATAAAAAAAATATATATAGAAGGCGCATGGGCTGCCAGGCTCTGTGTGCCGCTGAGCTATAGGGCCCCAGGAGCCATGCAGCAGGATGATGACGTAACTGGAGAGAGACAAGACGAGATGCTCCGAAGGCTCCAGAAGCCAGGAGCTGAGGTGGCGCAGGCAGCAGAACACCTCTCTCCTACATCGGAGATCTCCAGGATCCAATCCTGGTGAAGACTGGAGGAGGATGATGAGAAGAGATGGCAGGAAACAGACACAGAGAATTGCCCAGCAAATGGACACAAAACAGCAAATGGGGAAGGGGGGGTTTAAAATGGATAAAGTAAATAAATAAATCTTTAAAAAAAAGATTATGATGTATAAAAACTGAAGAATAAAATGGTGGAAATAAATAATGCATTTACAATAATATCATTGGGTATAAATGGATTAAACGTCCCAATCAAAAGACACAGGCTGACAGAATGAATAGAAAATCATGAGCCATCCATGTACACAAGACTCACCTTAGACTCAGGGATACAAACCGTCTGAAAGTTAAAGGTTGGAAAAGGATGCTCTACACAAACAGTAACCAAAAAAGAGCAGGGGTAGCTATACTAATAATGGACAAAACAGACTTTAAATGCAAAAAAGTTATAAGAGATACAAAAGGCCATTATTTATCAATAAAAGGGAAAATCTCCCAGGAAGAAATAACAGTCATAAATATCTATGCACCTAACCAGGGTGCCCTAAAATACATGCGACAAACTCTTCCAAAACTGAAGGGAGAAATAAACATCTTCACAATAATCATTGGAGACTTCAGTACACCACTCACATCATTCAACAGAACAACTAGACAGAACATCAACAAGGAAACAGAAAACTGGAACAATATGATAAACGAGTTAGACCTAACAGACATATCTGGAACGTTGCACCCAAACTCAGTGGGTTATACATTCTTCTCAAGTGCTCATGGATCTTTCGCCAGGACAGACCACATGGTAGGTCGCAAGACAGGTCTCAATAAATATAAAAAGATTGAAAGTATACAAAGTACCTTCTCAGAACATAGGAATGAAACTGGAAATCAATAATATACAGAAAGAGGTAAAATGGCAAATGTATGGAGTCTGAACAACATATTCCTAAATAATCAGTGGGTCAAAGGGGAAATTGTAAGTGAAATTAGTAAATATATTGAGATGAACGAAAACAAGAATAGGGAATACAGCAAAGGCGGTGCTGAGAGGGAAATTTATAGCCCTAAATGTCAATATTAAAAAAGAAGAAAGAGGTAAAATCAAAGATATAACTGAACAACTGGAGAAACTAGATGAAGAATAACCAGCCAATCCCAAAGCAAACAGAAGGAATGAAATAATAAAGATTAGAGGAGAAATAAATGAAATTAAGAACAACAAAAAAAAGAATAGCGAAAATCAACAAAACCAAAAGCTGGTTCATTGAGAAGATCAATAAAATTGACAAACCCTTAACTAGACTAACAAAAAAGAGAGAAAGAGAAGACGCAAATAAATATAATCAGAAATGAAAGGGGCAAAGTTATGACTGACCCCACAGAAATAGAAAGGATCGTAAGAGGATATTAGGAGAAACTGTATGCCGAACAAACTAGACAACCTAGATGAAATGGACAAATTCCTAGAAATGCACAAACAACCTACACTGATGCTATAAAAAATACAAGAACTTAACAAACCAATCACAAAGAGATTGAATCAATCATCAAAAATCTCCCAAAAAAGAAAAGTCCAGGACCATATGGCTTCACAGGTGAATTCTACCAAGCATTTCAAGAAGAATTAACACCAATCCTGTTTAAACTCTTCCAAAAAATTGAAGAGGAGGGAATATTACCAATACATTTTATGAAGCCAACATCACCCTAGTACCAAAGCCAGATAGACACTACAAGAAAAGAAAATTATAGACCAATCTCGCTAATGAACATAGCTGCAAAAATTCTCAACAAAATACTTGCAAATCAAATCCAATAGCATGTCTAAAGACTTATATATCATGCCCAAGTGGGATTTATTCCTGGTATGCAAGGGTGGTCCAACATAAAATCAGTTAATATAATATACCATATTAATGAATCGAAGGGAAAAAACCACATGATCATCTTGATAGATGCAGAAAAGGCATTTGACAAAATCCAGCATCCTTTCTTACTAAAAACATTTCATACAATAGTTATAGAGGGAAAATTCCTCAATATTATAAAGGGCATATATGAAAAACCCACAGCCAACATCGTGTACTCAATGGGAAATGGTTGAAAGCTTTCCCTCTAAAATCGCAAGCAAGACAGGGATGCCTACTGTCACCACTGTTAGTCAGTACTGTGCTAGAAGTTCTAGCTAGAGCAATTAGACAAGAAAAAAGAAAATAAAAAGGCATCCAAATAGGAAAAGAGGAAGTAAAACTCTCACTATTAGCAGATGACATGATCCTATATTTAGATAACTAAAATGTGTACAACAAAGCTACTTGAGCTAATAAATGAGTTCAGCAAAGTGGCAGGATACAAGATCAACACACAAAAATAAGTAATGTTTTTGTACACTAGTGTTGAACAAAGTGAGAAGGAAATCAGGGAAAACATTCCATTTACAATAGCAACTAAAAGACTCAAATTACCTAGGAATCAATTTAACCAAAGAAGTACAGGACCTACATGCAAAAAACTACAAAACAACGCTAAAATAATTCAATGAAGACTAAACAAATGGAAAGACCTGTGTTCATGGATTGGAGGGACTAAATATAGTGAAGGTGTCAATCCTGCCCAAACTGATTTATAGATTCAGTGCAATACCAATCAAAATCCCAACAGCCTACTTTACAGAAATAGAAAAGGAATTACCAAATTCATTTGGAAGGGAAAGTGTACCCAAATAGCCAAAAGCGTTCTAAAAAAGAAGAGCAACATGGGAGGAATTTCACTGCCTGACCTTGAAACATATTATAAAGCTACAGTGGTCAAAACAGCATGATACTGGCATAAAGATAGACACATCAATCAGTGGAATGGAATTGAGAACCCAGAAATAAACCCTCACCTCTATGGCCAATTGGTTTTCACAAACCTACCAAAGCCATGTTAACGGGACAAAAGTCTCTTCAACAAATGGTGCTGGGAGAACTGGATATCCATCACCAAAAAAATGAAAGAGGACCCCTTTCTCACCCCCTATACAAGAATCAATTCAAAATGGATCAATGATATAAATATAAAAGCCAGGACCATGAAACTACCAGAAGAAAATGTAGGGAAACATCTTCAAGGCCTTGTTTAGATGGTGGTTTCTTGGATCTTACACCCAAAGCACAAGTAGCAAAAGAAAAATAGATAAATGGAACCTCCTCAAAATTAAACACTTTTGCACCTCCAAAGACTTTGTAAAAGGGGTGAAAAGGCAGCTGACTCAATGGGAGAAAATATTTGGAAATCACATATTTGATAAGGGTTTTATATCCATGATATATAAAGAGAAGCTAAAACTCAACAGTAAAAAGACAAACGACCCAATTAAAAAATGGGCAAAAGACTTGAATAGACATTTGTCTATTTGTCCAAAGAAGAAATACAAATGGCAAAAAGACATGAAAAAAGGTTCAACATCACTAGCGATTAGGGAAATGCAAATCAAAGCTACAGTGAGATATCATTTCACACCTATCAGAATAGCCACTCTTAAAAAAGACAGAGACCTACAAGTTTTGGAGAGGAGAGGATGTGGAGAGTTAGGAACACTTATTCACTGTTGGTGAGAATGTTGAATGGTACAGACATTGTAGAGGACTGTTAGGCAGTTCCCAAAGAAGTTGAATATAGATTTGCCCCATGGCCTGGCAATACCACACAAACAGAATCTTCACACTGCTGTTCATAGCAGCATTATTCACGATTGCAAAAAAGATGGAAACAGCCCAGGCGTCCATCAACCGATGAATGGATAAACAAACCATATCGTATACACATGATGGAATATTATGCAGCTGTAAGAAGAAATGAAGTCATGAAGTATTTGACGACATGGATGAACCTGGAGTACGTTATGTTGAGTGAAGCAAGCCAGACACAAAAAGACAAATACTGTATGAATGCGTTACTATGACCTGAATATATTGGGTAATCTTGTGGAGTTAATAACTCGATTATGGTTCACCAGAAAATAGAATGAGGTTAGAGAATAGAAAGGTAAGGTTTAAATTGTGCAGAATTGGTAAAAAGGATGTGTATTAGTCTATGGAAATGAATAGAAAAGGTGAAAACCCAGCATAATGTTTGTAACTAGCAGTACTATATGGGTATGATAGTGGATTAAAGGGAAAGTCTAAGGGCATGTGTATTACTTAAAGGAAAGCTAAAAAATGTAACATGGGAATGTATAGCATAGTAAAACTGCATATGAAATATGAATATGGGTAAAATTGCATATATGAGACTTTTTCTTTGAAACTGAACTAATGTATGTTAATGTTACAAGAGGTTAATATCAGGCAAAAACAGCAACACACATATATATGCTAAGTGAAAGAAACCAGACACAGAGTCCTACAGAGTGTATGGTTCCATTTATATAAGATGTAAATAGAAATATATGTATTTATATATATGTATGAGGATGGAATTAGACTAGTGGTTATGTAGGACTGGGGAAGGATAGAGAGAGGAAGAGGTGACGGCTAAGCAGTATAGAGTTTTTCTTTTTGGGGTAATGAAATTATTCTAAGATTTTTTGTGTTGATGAATGCACAACATTGTGATTATATTAAAAGCCATTGACTATATACTTTGGATAGATCTATGGTATGTGAACATACCTCAATAAAACTGCCTAAAAAAATAAATACACCAGAGTAGCCAGAAATAGCTGTTATGTTTGGCAGGGGAAGCATAGAGTGATTGGGGTGAAGAATTTTCTTGTTTGTTTGGTTTTTGTTTGTTGTTGTTGTTACTATTATTGAAATAATGAAAATGCTCTAGTAATAATTGAGGTGATGAATGCACTACTATGTGATTATATGAAACACCATTGATTGTGCACTTGGGATATATTGCATGCTTTATTAATATGCATAAATAAAATTGGCTTGTTTAAAAAAAAAAAAGAACCCATGTTGATAACACTCAGAGAATTCATGAACTGCATTGCCGTTCAGTGGGCATTAACTGAGTGACGCTGCTGGCACTGACATTTTGCCGTGGTCCATGACAATACCAGAAAAGTGTGAAATGTGGTTTCTGCATGCGGAAGCTTAACAGTCTTGTCCAGTTGCTGTCATTATGTGTAACCCCTAAATTTCCCATCAGCATCTTCTACCAGAGAATTCTTTAGTAAGAATATTCTATGTTCTAGTATTCCTCTAGGTTCTGGAAACAAAATATTTTCCTTAAGGTACTTAGAGTAGCTGTAAAGTCTCCATGGATGATGGCAAGTGAGAGAAATTGTATAGCAAAAGTAGGCTCTGAATGCCAAGGAAGCACGGAGAAAGTTCTGCATGAAGCTGGAGGGAATACTCTCAAAAAGAAGATGCCAAAGTTACCAGTAATTTTAATGTGTTAAGTAAGCAGCAAGCTCTTCACATCCGTCTTTTCATTCAATCCCACTACCACCTTGGAAGGTAGGGAGCATTGGCCCATTCGAGTCGGAGGCCCACAGCTCTTCAGTGCTGGAGCTAGACCTCAGACCAGGGCCACCAGCTGCAGGCTGCCTCCTTGTCCCATTGTAGGAGACCAAGACGGCAGTGCTACGGAAGATCCCCCGAGAGCGTCACGCTGACCTTTAGCTTAGGACGTGAATGAAATTACAAGTGAGGGAGCTGGGGTTTCGTAGAAGTAAGGTTTCTTTTCTTGTTTTAGATAGTTTACTCTTTGGAGGTTTTGTTTTCCTATTTATTTTTCCTGTTTATGAAAAAAAAATGCTAAAACCCATGTTAATCTTGTCTCCAGAAGTAGCACTTTGGTGGCTTTACCTTTATCCTGCTGGTCTCCATTTTTAGAAATTTCCTTTGGACATAGGTGTGATTTCTGGAAGCAGCCAGGTTCATTTATTACATATTTGGGCCTTAAACGAAGCACATCTCTCCCTTAAGGAGACCACTTTTCTTACGTGTCCCCAAAACTCAGTCTGAAGACAAAAAACGAAGTGGCACAAACGTTCATGAGAGTGACAGCTTCTCTGGAAGAACCCTGGCCTCCCCAAGTGCATTGCAGAGCAGCCTAAGCTTAGGTGCAGAAGTGCCCCTAGGTGGCCACTGCCCGTAGGTGGCTGCCCGTAGGTGGCTGCCCATAGGTGGCCACTGCCCGTAGGTGGCCAGTGCCCGTAGGTGGCCGTGCCCGTAGGTGGCCGTGCCCGTAGGTGGCTATGCATAGGTGGCCACTGCCCGTAGGTGGCAGTGCCCGTAGGTGGCCACTGCCCGTAGGTGGCTGCGCATAGGTGGCCATGCCTGAAGGTGGCCGTGCCCATAGGTGACCACTGCCAGTAGGTGGCCGTGCCCGTAGGTGGCCACTGCCCGTAGGTCGCTGCCCATAGGTGGCCATGCCTGAAGGTGGCCGTGCCCATAGGTGGCCACTGCCCGTAGGTGGCCGTGCCCGTAGGTGGCCGTGCCGTAGGTGGCCACTGCCCGTAGGTGGCCGTGCCCGTAGGTGGCTGTCCATAGGTGGCCGTGCCCGAAGGTGGCCGTGCCTGTAGGTGCTGCCCATAGGTGGCCACTGCCCATAGGTGGCCACTGCCCATAGGTGGCTGCCCATAGGTGGCAACTGCCCGTAGGTGGCCACTGCCCGCAGGTGGCCGTGCCCATAGGTGGCTGCCCATAGGTGGCCACTGCCCGTAGGTGGCCGTGCCCG
>JAKSZT010054281.1:19915532-19960271 GCA_026826555.1 Tolypeutes matacus
CACTGCCCGTAGGTGGCCGTGCCCGTAGGTGGCTGCCCATAGGTGGCTGCCCATAGGTGGCCACTGCCCGTAGGTGGCCGTTGCCCGTAGGTGGCAGTGCCCGTAGGTGGCCACTGTCCGTAGGTGGCCGCCCGTAGGTGGCCGTGCCCATAGGTGGAAGTGTCCGTAGGTGCTGCCCATAGGTGGCCGTGCCCGAAGGTGGCCATGCCCGTAGGTACTGCCCATAGGTGGCCACTGCCCATATGTGGCCAGCTCGGACTGGTGTGCTCGGTCAGCCCTGTTCTCCTGTGAACTGGGTGTTATTTTTCTAGTCTGCTCTTTGCTGTTTGTTGAGTGATAGAAGGTTTCACACCCAGTTAAGCAAATGGACTAACCAAAAATACCACACATTCTGGAATCAAACTGTTCTCTGACCAGATAAAGCTTAATTAAATGGCTAATTGGCCATTGAACAATCTGATTATGTGAGGTTTCATTTACCACAGTTTCCAAGTCCTAGAATATCTGAAAGGAGAACAAGGTTAAAACTCTTTCATTAAGTCAATTTGGAAGACAGTTGTAGAATCTCCTAAGGAAAGATAGGAAGACTGAGGAACATTTGTCTTCATGATTAGGTTTCCTGGATTTGCGAAGCCTGGAATGGAACAGTATTTGTTGGCCAAGCAACTAGCAAAACCCAAAGAGAAAATTCCCATCATTGTAAGTTTGTTCATTTTGCTTGTTTGCTTTGTTTCTAAATAAGCTCTTTTATAAAACCTTAAGGCTAGAGGATTTTTAGACTTTTGGAAAGTGTTTTATACACACTTCATGCTCCAAATAACTGATAGTATGTGTTCTAGTATTTTAGGAGTACTAAATGTAATTAACATAAATTAATGCTTGTCATTATCTTCTTTAGATATTTTTTATGTTTATATCTATTAACAATTGAACCAAAAACGCTTAAATTATATATTTTAATAATTTTTCTCCTCTAAAGTGCCTTGAAGTATATTTTAAATGCTGTTTTTATATCATTCCTATATAATTAGCTAATAAACCCAATTGGAATATTTCCTTTTCTACCCTAGCAAAGACATGTGTGTTATCAGAATAAGGTGCCTTTTCCAATATCCTGATAACATTTAGTCTTTCTTCCAGTAAGCCAGCTGTCAGGTCAAGATAAGAAGCTAGCAAATAAAAGCTGGAATTTAATGATACCATTAAAACTGTCTGTCTCAGAATAACGTGAGTTATTATATAATATGACACACAGTCTCCTTGGTCTCATCCCAAATTTTGATTGCTGATAGAGTTTCTATCTAGGCCCTATCTAACTGTATATTCCCAAATGAAATTTCAGGAAAGAGTTGTGGCTGCCTTCTGACCCTGTTGTCTTAACCCTACAGCTATGAGACGGGGAAAGTGCAGGATGATGCCAGAGTTTCCTTGTTCCCATATCACTGAAAAGCTCGAGATCCTGGAAACCTCCAGACAGAAGGGCTGTGGCCAGAAGCCCTTTAGACTTCTTTCTGGCTTTCTCCAGCCTTTCTCATTTCGAACGTTGATCACTGTTCTTTTTATTAAGTTTAAAATGGCTAAGGGCCATGGCCCGTCCCTTGGAGCCTTAAGGGGTCTTGGTGCCAAGCCTGACGGTGGTGGAACAAAGCTAAAGGACCCCCAGCCTCTCAGCTGTCCCACAAGGTTTAGGTAGTGGTGGGCTCAGGTCCCCCAGGCAGGCCTGCCTGTGCGGGCTTGCAAAGGACAGGGAGCTTCAGAAGAGCAGGAGCAAGCAGGGACCTGGCTCTGTGCTTCCTCACAGGTGCAGTGACCCTCCCCACTAGCCAGGTGGGCCCCGGGAATGCGGGGCTCTGGCCCGCGCGAGGCGCTCCCTGGGGCCCAGGCCCTGGGACCAAGTTCCCCGTTGGCGTGACATTTTTTTTTTCCTGAAGAAGCTTTAGATTACATAAATGTTACATCAGAAATATCGGGGATTCCCATATGTCCCACCCCCACCCCCCACTCTCTCACACTAACATCTTTCTTTAGTGTGGTACATTTGTTACAATTGATGAACACATTGAAGCATTGCTGCAGACCATGGAATATAATTTATATTATAGTTAACACTCTGCCCTGCACAATTTTATAGGTTTTGACAACATGTATAATGGCCTGTATCCGTCACTGCTGTGTCATGCAGGACAATTCCAATGTCCCAAAAATGCCCCCATGTTACACCTACTCTTCCCTCGCCCTCCCCTCTGAACCTCTGGTGGCCACTGCCTTTACATCAATGATAAAAGCTCTTCCACTGCTAGAATAATAATTCTGTAATAGAATAAGAAGAAGTTTAATTTAGTCCATTGTTCATTCCCCAATCTTGAGGATTTGGGGATGCTTCCCATTGCAAGGGGGCTTAGACCCCACGGGGCAGGTGGGTGGAGCTGTCTTCCTTGCAGTCGCAGACACTCTCTGTTCTCAGGGGCATTGTTTTTTTAAAGTCTGGCTCTGCAGCCCTCGGAGCTGGGCCTGGAGCTCCTCCCTTAGTCCCTTATTGAATTTCTCTGGGACCCAGTCACCTTCTTGACTTGATAACCTCCGAAATGCCACACTCCACCCAGCTTTTTCACGTTCCGCCTTGAGAAAGAATTAGGACTGGGCATACCTTTTCCCTTTTCTATCTTCCAGGAAAAAAATCTCCTCAGCTCAGTCCACATGTTTTCCCTCATTTTCTTTTCACTTTCCTAATGTACTTTTTCTAACCTCAGGATTAAAGCTTGTTTTGTTTTGTTTTTTAAACTATTTTCATTCCTCCTTGAATCTCTGAGTCTTTTTTTTTCAGCAATTGTATTTGATTTGCAAAGTACCTGTTTATTTTTTCACTTATTCCTGGATTATGTTATAATTCAGTCAAGTTTTTTCTATTCCAGTTCAGGAAGAGAGCGTAGTGCCTAGACTGAAGAGCCTCCAGCTGCTCTTTGTGTGTTCTTTAATGACACCTACCATCCTCTAGTGTGGATCTCTGAAATCGCCACCACGACCTGGTCTCTGAGTCGAGGGCTCTCGAGTCAGTGTGGACCACTGGCAATGCAGAGAGGGCGCAGGGGCCTGCAGGGCACCCCATGGCCACGCTCCTTCCCCGCGTCCTGCCTGCCTTGGCTGCAATTTTAAATAAGATGCAAAGAGCAAATGGGAGGCAGCACATCTCTTGTCATGCCCAGCAGAAATGACCCACCAGCTCCCTGTTGAGCCCCCCTTGATCCGGGGTAAGCTTGTAAGCGTCAGTGCTCCTGTGTACTGCTGCCAAGGCTGCGTGCCCTGCCTGTGTCACGGGAGCCACAAGAGTCCTGCTCTCTGGGAGGCTTGGCTTCCAAAAGGCATGTTCATGGAAAGTCGAGGAACCCCTGCTCTGCCCTTCCCACCGGATTAAGGATAACTGGGTTTGCAGTGTATAGGCTGGACTTTCCCCCCAGGCACAGGTAGAAAAGTACAGCAGTGGAGAAAGGATGTTGGGCCTACCTTTTTTGGACAAGCTGTGTCCAGGTGGGCATAGTGTGTGGAGATGGGAAGCAAAAGAACCCCTTCTGCTTATGCACCCAGAGTCCCAGGAGCAAGCAGCTAGGCCGGTCCTCGCTTTGAGGCACAGTAACCCCCACTGGTTGAGTCAGGCTCTAGCTAATCTGATCAGCCACTTCCCTAAGCAGCTAGAGCAGTGTTCTCAGTAATCAGCGTGCTGGCCAGGTGCCCACCTGCAACCCATTTGCCACCAGTCCTCGATGCACAAGCACAGAAATGAGAGGAAGTGCTTAGAAAATCGGATGGCAGTTTGACATTGTTGAGACAGCCACTGTGTAATTTTATATTTTACAAAACTGTTGGTCCATGATAGACTGGAAAATTTTAAAATCACTCCTTCATCACACACAGCTGAGACACACACTGGGCTAGAGAGAAAAATTGTCCTCCATCCCACACCTGCCTAGAAGGCAGAGAAGCAGGTCTGAGATGCCCACGTGGGGAGGACAAGGCTTTACCTAATAATTGTGTATTGTGTTCTGAAAATATAGCATCTAACAAGAACAGACAGCATTTATGTAACTTCCCAAAGGAGTGTGAATGACCCTCCAAAGGACATTTAACCTGAAAGAATCATTTGCTGTTTTACGTCAATTTGATTTACAATTTTTTCATGTAACAAAATTAACTCTTCCTGGACCATTGTGTAGGTTGGAGATTATGGCCCAATGTGGGTTTATCCTACCTCTACGTTTGACTGTGTGGTAGCAGATCCCCGAAAAGGCTCCAAAATGTATGGTCTGAAGAGCTACATTGAGTACCAGCTGACACCCACTGTAAGTCTCCCAGTTGTCAAAGACAGAACCTTGTTTGCATCCCATTCACAGTTGGCTTTTTTCTTCATTTCCTGTAGTCGGCCTTGGTAACTTTTTCCTCTCTTTCCCTTACTTCATAGAACACGAATCGATCTGTAAACCACAGGTACAAGCACTTTGACTGGTTATATGAGCGTCTCCTGGTTAAGTTTGGGTCAGCCATTCCAATCCCTTCTCTTCCTGACAAGCAAGTCACAGGTGAGTGTGTGTAACGTGGAACTTGGGGTGGTAGGTCGGAATGCTCGTTAGACCTTCCTGATGGAAGCCAGTGAGGGCGTCTCCCACAGTCTAGAGGAGCAAGAGGTATGAGTTTGAAAGAGTTGCTGAGTACACATATCAAGAGAGAACCAGAGTATTGTACATATATTTGGAAGTTACCTAATCATTAGTAAGAATGTTTAGTGAAATTTTCTGAGTTCTTATGTTTATATCTTGAATTTTAGTAATGTCATTGCATCTTTATTGCTACACCCTTTCCTACAAAAGAAATATATGAATTTTAAAATACATGGAAAATGACACCTGAGGAAACAGAAATGATCCACATAGCCTAAAATAGAAGAGCAAAAGAGTATGATCTAAATAATACAAGCACATTATTCAAACCAGCTGCACCATTTCATTAAAAGTGTAAACAACACTACAGAGCTTCTAAGTGTTGATTTAAGAAGTTGCCAAGTTTTCAACTTAATTATTTTGGATGACTATTGGTATTTCAGTGATTTCAGTGTTTTTGTTTGTTTGTTGTTGAACTTTGCCCTCTCTGCCCCCCTTTTTTTGATATTATAAAAGCTATTTCTTTACTATACATAGAACATGTCTCCTATAAATGTACATGTAAATGGAGGGCTGTCTTCCTTGATATTCAGAGGCCTAGTTTTCAGTAATTTATTATGGACCTATTACTCATGAATCAGTATAAACCCACTCACGTTTAGGCATTAGCTTCCACAAATACAAAGGCTGAATTTCCTTTTATTTGCCCTAAAATGCTTACTTTCAAACTTGAAGCGACTTCAGTTATTCCATGTATTTTTCGATAACATTCTTTTATCTTTTCAGACCAGAGTCAGAATATTTGTACGGTATTCATTCTGCAGCTCCTTCCACCACCCTTTGGCCACTTGAACTGCCCCTCTTGGGTTCTTTTTCCACTTTCTCAGATCTTTCTCAGAACTGCACTGGGTATTCCAGCTGCAGTTTGGTCTTAAGTGAAAGGATTTTGTCGGTTTGGTTTTCTTTGTTCTTCTCTGCGGTATATGAGATTTTGTTAGTTGAGCTGGATGTTGCAGCTCCCGGTGCCTAATTTTCAGGAGAATAGTGCAGTATTTCCCAGGTCCTTCCCTGGGTTGTGACCGTCAGCTCACGCTCTGTGTCGCGCCTTTCTTTTCTCGCCGAGGCATTAGCTGCCGTTTTTCTTCTTACTTGGCCGTCATTGTCGGAACGGCTGTGTTGCGCCATGGTCTTCCAGTCAGTCTGCTGTTTCTAGGACTGTAAGATACTCTGTGGTCATCATCGAAAGACTGGCTTCTTGAGCTCCTCCTTCCATACCTTCGGCTCCTAGGACGTCTGTAGCCGTCATAGTCCTCATCGCATGAACTGGCCGCATACCTCCCTTCCTTGGCTCTCACCTGATTTGGTGTCTTCTGATCCCTCCGTACAAACTGGATTTCCATTTGACGTCCACAGACCATTTCCTGTCCAAATTACGTAATGCATCTTCAACATCACAGACATCCTCAAAATGGACATCAGCGGATCCTCTTGGAAAATACACATCAACTGTAAAACCAGAACGACCAAATTCACAACAAAAGTCTTCAGTCCTGGAGTTGTCGGCCATGTTCCTCACGAACAGAGATGTGTTGGGGGGTCAGAGATGGTGGGACGTGGCGGTGATGTAGGTTCTCAGCCACGGGAGCTAATGGGCTCAGCAAGCCCATTATTTAAAGTGTGAAGCTTCTCCTCCCTCTCCCCTCGCCTCCAGATGTGGTAAATCATCCATGGTGCTACCAGAGCATCTTGTAAATGTGCAGTTAAAAATAATTTATTTCTGCCTGTTTTGAGAACTATTTTTTTTTTAATATTTTTTAAGTCTCTAGCCTAGTGAAGAACCTCAAAGTCTCAGTATCCTTCTGTTTCTTAGAATAAAAGTTTGTAAAGAAGTTGAGCTTTACTAAAGGTTAAAAAGAGTTTTGGTATACAGCCTGAAAATGAAACTAGTAAGTACAGAAAGGAATGGATCAAGGGTGAGAGTAGGACTCGGGTGTCCAAGCCAGAGAAGCTTTTCA
Organism: Tolypeutes matacus; assembly: GCA_026826555.1. Lineage (NCBI taxonomy): Eukaryota > Metazoa > Chordata > Mammalia > Cingulata > Chlamyphoridae > Tolypeutes > Tolypeutes matacus. The sequence goes on from JAKSZT010054281.1 coordinate 19,922,197, forward strand.
GAGACCCTGAGAGGCTAACCTCAGCGCCACGGAAGAAGCATGGAGTCTGGGAGGAAGCCTGCCATCCCAGAGTGCAGGGGAGAGCCTCTCTCGTCAAGAATCGAGATGAATAGTTTAAAGGAGGCACAGAGAAATGCAGTCGCCAGCTCAAGGCTTTTCAGCAGGATGCCAGGTGGCTTGTGTGCCTGGGCACTTTGAATCTGCTTTCTTCTTTGATCCTCCCAGGAGATAGGTGTTTCCATCTTCACTGGGTAGATGAGGGAACAAATTCAGAGATGCTAAGCTGGCTTTGCTCAGCATAGCTAGAAAAGGAGTCTGACCTCAAAGCCTGTTCTGTTCATATTATGTGATGTGGACCAGTTAATAGCTAGAAAAATAACTTTAGGGTATGTAAGTTATTCTTCTTAAAACTTGACTTTGTATTTTACTTTGTTTTATGTTTATTTTTCCCTGCAGTTTTTTGGGAGGTGGAAGCTTTTGTTTTCAGAGAAGCCATTTTGATTTTAGTGTTCTTGAAAGCTTTTCAGAAATTTCAAATGTCACAGTAGAAGAGGGCGTTGGCTGCCTCGCTGGAGTAGAGGAATAGCCTCGGCAGTCCTCCGGGTGACCTGGTAGCAGTTCCTGAGTGAAGGCTGTTATCAGGGTAGCCAGGTTGGCGCCGATTGCTGCTACCTTCCCTCCTTAGGGACGCGCCTTCCCCAGTTCTACCGGTTCAGACACTCACTCTCCTGCTTTGTTGTCACCATTACGGCTTTAAATCACAGCTTTCCTTTCTAAAACTTGGGTTTCATTCCATGAAAACTTTAGCCCTGCTTCCTCATATTTTCAAATTTCAATGTTTCCTTGAATTTTATACTCTTCTTTGTCAATGTGGCTGGCACAGTATGTGCTCCATAATGTTTAAATAAATGAATTAATGTCCTCTTTTAGGGTTGTGGAAATTTCTCCCATTTTTAGATTGTAATACATTGTTTATTCTGAATCAGATAAATTCAGTGCTATTTTTTTTTTTTTTTTTTTTTTTTATTCATTCATCCCCCCCTTGCTGCTTGCGCTCGCCGGGTCAGCCAACCACGCCATGCGGGCGGGCCTGCCCCCACCAGGAGGCCCCGGGAACCGAACCCAGGACCTCCCACACGGCAAACGGGAGCCCCACCGATCGAGCCACAGCCGCCTCCCAATTCAGTGCTATTTTAAAACATCATAGAGTCACGGTTCCCCTCACATACTAAGGTTTGCTTTAAAAAAAAAAAAAAAAAAAAAAAAAGCCAGGCATGAAGCCAGGGGGCTGTCATAGAAAAGCGAGAAAATAATAGCTTTTACTTACATCTGAAGAAAGTTGAGCTTTGATTTTGACTGGGATATATGCCAAGGAGGAAACTGAAAAAGCAGAGAAGTGACTTTATTTCCCCCTTCTTTGTTGTTTGTTTCCTGCCTGCATTACCACAAGATCATTATTATAATAAAAATCACCCCTACAAAACCCATAGGACTGTACAACACAATGAGTGAATCCTAATGTTAATAATATAATTATGTTAAAATTGGTTCATCAGTTGTACAAATGTAATACAGTAAGGCAAAACTTTAATAATAGGGAAAACTGGGGAGGGCACATATATGGGAACTTGTGTGATATTCTGTAAATCTACAATTGCTCTAATTAAAACAAACAAACAAACCCCCTTTTACTTAGATTCCAGAGAAAGAAAAAGTAATTCTAAATAGATGATGTCATGACATTACTGTGGACTTGATAATTCATCCATAAAAACCTTAACAGTTAACGTTTTTTCTTTTGTTATAGATTTTGTTCTTTGTGAAATAATGTTGAAAGAATCTGGTTTTATTCCTGGGTTGTGCCAAACTGGTATTTTCACATACTTAGTGAAAACTTTGCTTTTTAAAAATTGTTTTGTCTATTCTGTTTCCTTTGCCTTTCCATATAAATTTAAGAATCATCTTTCAGATGTCTACAAATAGTCATGCTGGGATTTTGACTGGTATTGCACTGATTCTGTACATCAATTTTGGTAGAATTGACATCTTAACAATATTTAGTCTGCCAATCCATGAATATGGTCTCTATTTATGTCATCAGGATTTTTTATGAGTGTTTTGTAGTTTTTAGCATATAGATTTGCATTATCAATTTAAGGAACATCCCTTATAGTCCTAGTTTGCTGAGGATTATCATCATGAATGAAATTTCATTCATTCATGAATTTCGTCTAATGTATTTTGTGCCTCTAATGAAGTGATCATATGGTTTTTCTTCTTTAACCTATTAATATGGTGAATAACCTCAGTCACCTTTCCATTGCTGAACGACTCTTGCTTTCCTGAGAAAAACTTCACTTAAGTGGCCATAATATATTATTATTTTTAAAATATATTTCTGGGGTTATATTTGGTTGAGGATTTTGCTCTTGCGGTTCATGGGAGATATTGGTCTTAGTTTTCTTGTAATATCTTTGCCTGGTTTGGGGATCAGGCAGTGCTGGCCTCCTAGAATGAGTTTGGAAGTAATACCTTCTTTGCAATATTCTGGAAAAGATTGTGTACAAGTGGTATTATTTCTTCATATTGAAATATATACAAAAATTCATAGATATTCAAATGTTGGATATAATTCACCACTGAAATTATCTGGACCTGGACTTTTCTTTGTGAGATATTTTCTTTGTGATAAGATTTTTGATGATGAAGTTAGTTTCTTTATTAGATATAGAGCTATTCAGGCTATCTCTTCTTCAGTGAGCTTTGGTAGTTTGTGTCTCTCAAGGAATTGATCCATTTCATCTGAGTTGTTGAGTAAGGGTATAGAGTTGTTCATAGTATTCTGTTTTAAGGTCTGTAGGTACTGTAGTGATAATTACTCCTTCATTCTTGATTTTAGTAATTGATGTAGCCTCTTTTTTTTTTTTTTTTGTCAATCTAATTAGAAGTTTATCAATTTTGTTGATCTTTCCAAAGTTTTTGGTTTTATTGATTGTTCTCTCTTGTTTTTCTCTTTTTCTATTTCATTGATTTCTGCTCTTATCTATATTATTTCTATCTGCTTATTTTGGGTTTAATTTGTTCTTTTTCTAATTTCTTAACATGGAAGCATAGGTTATTATTTTGAGACCTTTCTTTTTTTCCTATTGTTTGTGTTAAATGCTACACATTTTCCTTTAAGTGCTGCTTTAGCTGTATCCCATAAATTTGGGTATGTTGAGTTTTTGTGTTTATAGAGTTCAAAACATTTTCTAATTTCCCTGTAAGTTCTTAGTTGATCCATGGGCTATTTAGAAATACGTTTAATTTCCAAATATATGAGGATTTCCCAGATTTTCTTTCTGTTGTTTGAGCTCCAGTTTAATTGTTATGCTCAGAAAATGTTATATGATTTTAACCCTTTTAAATTTATTGAGACTTGTTTTATGGCCTAACATGTAGTCTATCCTAGAAAATGTTCCAAAGCATTTTATGCTTCAAAAGAATATGTATTCTGTAGTAATTGGGTGGAGACATCTATATACTTCAGTTAGGCTGATTTTCTTTCTAGTTGTATCAGTTATTGATAGTAGGTTATTAAAATTTCCCATTATTATTTTTCAACTTTATTTCTCCTTTCAGTTCTGTCACTTCTTGTTTCATTTATTTTGAGGCCTTTTATTTATTTATTTATTTATTTCTCCCCCTACCTCCTTGTTGTTTGCACTTGCTGTCTGCTCTCTGTGTCTCTTCATTGTGTGCTCATCTTCTTTATTTCAGAAGGCACTGGGAACCAAACCTGGGATCTCCCATGTGGGAGGGAGGCACCCAATGGCTTGAACCACCTCCGCTCCCGCTTGTTGTGTCTCTCATTGTGTTTCCTCATTGTGTCTCTTTGTGGTCATCTTGTTACATCATCTTTTTGCATCAGCTCGCCACGCCCAGCCCATTGCATCAGCTCACTGTCTTGCTCATCTTCTTTAGGAGGCACCAGGAACCGTAACCAGGACCTCCCATGTGGTAGGCAGTCTCCCAAATACTTGAGCTACATCCATTTCCCTTGAGGCATTTTTGTTAGATGTGCATACAGTTTGTAATTGTTATATATTCCCAACAGAGTGGGAATATATCATTATGTCCTCCTTTGTCATTAGTAAGATTTCCTGTGATGAAGTCAGTTTTGTTCCAGTCCCTTCCCTCTTTTTGAGTTATTTCTATCATATATATTACATCTATATATGTTATAAATCCAACAATGCAGTGTTATATAACTATTACTTTCTTTAGTCTTATGTCCTTTAAAGAAGTTAAGAGAAAAAATAAGGAAAAATATATCCGTAGAGTCTTTTATATTACCTTTATTTTTGGAGGATAGGTTTGCTGGATATAGAACTGCTGGTTGACAGCTTTTCTTTCAGCGTGATGAGCACCTTTCCACTGCCCTCTGGCCGCCGTTGTGTCAGTGGCGAGTCATCTGTTGATTGTGCTTATGTCCTCCCCACTGCGGAGAGTCGCTGTTTGCTTGCTGCTTTCAGGATTCCTGTTGTCCTTTGTCCTTCAGCAGGCTGACTGCTGTGTCTAGATGTGCTTCTCTTTGTATTTATGATAATGTACTTGGTGTTCATTGAGTTCCGTGGATGTGTAAGTTAAAGTTTTCCATCAAATTTGGCTAGTTTTTCACCATTACCAAGTTTTTTTGCTTCTTTCTCTCTTCTTCTCCTGGGACTCCCATTCCAAATGTGTTGGTGTCTTGATGTTTTCTGAGACTCTGTTCATTTTATTTCACCTTTTTCCCCCTCTCTGTTCTTCAGATTACATAACTTCTATTCTCTCTTAAAATTCATTGATTCCCTTACCATTTTGAATCTGCTGTTAAACTCTCACAGTGAATTTTCCATAATTTCTTTCTCCTTGAGAATCTCGATTTGTTGATTCCTTCTTGTCATGTTTTTCTTTGCTTTTTAAAATACGGTTTCCTTTGATTCTTTGAACATTTATACCGGCTGCTTTGTCTCCTGTTTTGTTTTTGTCTGCTGTTTTCAGCATCTGGGAACACTTAAACAGTTTCTACTGACTGCTTTTGTTTTCTGAGTATAGGTCATACTTTGCTGTTTCTTTGATTTATCCCATCATTTTTTGTTGAAATTTTGGCAGCTCTTGATTCTGAAATTTCTTCCCTAAAGTTTTTGTTATTTCTGCTTTTTGCTTGTTTAGTAACTTGTCGCTGCTAATTCTCTGAAATGTTTCTCTAGGCTAAATCTCTGAAAACTGTCTCCCCTGTGATCCCAGCCATCAGTTGGTTTTATATATGTTTTTTAGGTTTGACTTCCTAGCGTCCACCCTGTGGCTCTGTAGATTGGTCGTAAGCCTATGAAGAGAGAGGTGCTGGACCACGTCAGACCATGGGGCTCCTGTCCTTTGCCCCTGGATCTGTGAATGGGCAGGGAGTCCGCCCTGGCTTTCCTTTCCGCCGAGCCCCTTTGGGTCCTGTGCAGTCGTGCAGCCTCAGAGGTGGCCAGGAGGGTGGGCCGGCTCCAGCATCCACTGTTTTGCACACAGCCTCGGCCTGGAATGCGCTTGTCCCAACCGGGCAGCTTAGGCTGGTAGAGCCCTCGGCCCGCCCTGTCCAGCCCTCAGAGGCTGCCACTTCCAGCAGCACTGCTGACCACTCCAGATTCTGAGCTGCACCTGCCAGTCTTCAGAGCCTGCTCCCCCTCCACAGAGCCTCTGTGCCAGCCAAGTTGAGGGGTGGGGGAGATGGGGCAGCCCCAGAGTTCCCCTCTTCTTTCCTGAAGCTTACGAGTTTTTCAGGCATAAACACTCCTCTGATGGCTTGGTGTTTTGCCTTTGGTCACTTTCCAAAGCCCTGATATGCTTGTTTTGGTCAGTTTTGTCCAGGTTTGTAGTTGCTTTGGGGGCTTAGAATTAGCTGATCTCTTCACTCCACTGTAGCTGGAATTTCTACCTCCTGAGCCTTTAACTGATGGTAATTTTTGTTCAGTAGCCTTATAGAAACTCTCAGTGTTCACTTGATTTTTAATATGTCCTGCCAATTAAGCTGATGTTCTACTTTTGAACAAAAACATCACTCGTTAAGCTCTTTTTTATTTCGGTCTTAAGTTCTGGGATAGCAGCTTTTGTTGTTCCGTTCATGGAAAAACTGGCTTTTGTATTTTCAATTGAGTAATTAAAAAAGACAAAACAAGGAGGGAGAAAAAGCCACAGCCCTGAAAAGTATTTCATAAATACTGAATTTAATCTCATCCGTTGTGTCTTTCATTCCTATAAGATCTGTTACTCTTCTTTACAAGCTTTCAAATTCTTCTTTGCGTTCACCTAGTGTCATCTTAATATCTTTAATCTTTTTAGCCATCTCATTGAATTTATTAAGCAGATTTGTTTGGATATCTGTGATCACTTGTTTGGTCTGGAGGTTTAATTTGTTCTTTTCCTGGACCATATCTTCCTGTTTCTTAGTATGGCTTGTAATTTTTTGCTGGTGTCTCAGCATCTGATTTTTTTTTTTTTTTTTAATGTGTTTATTCTGTGCTTATTTTCTCTCTTTAGCCTAAGGTTTTTTCCATTGGGTGGCTTTTCGCTAAAGCTCCTGTTTGACAGTTGGGTCTGCTTATTTTGAGCCTTTATAATAGCTTGTGCTTAACAAATCATATTTTTTCAGCTCTGTTCATCTAAATTTTTTACCCTGAGTATGTGGCTCAGTTGTTGAGCTTGCACTATCTGTGCACTTATTTCATCCCCAGGAGCAAGCTTCTTCCCCACTTCTCCTCTGGGAATGAAACTCTGTTCTGTGTTTTGTTGCCGTGTATATTTTTACTCTGACTTCTCTTACCTGGAGGATTAATTTGGTAGGAGTGCTCCCCCTGGAGACAGGCTTCCCAGGTCAGATTTCCCCCCAGGACAGGCCCAGGACCCACGAAGGGGGTGTGGGTGACTCCGGTGTGCGCGGGGCAGAGACCCTAAAGGCTGCCAGCTGCTCCCCGCTGCCCTGAGGTGTGCCTGTGCCTTCAGTTCCCCGCTGCCGTGCTCCTGGCTGCCAGCCCCTGGGATCACTGCCACAGCCTGGGCTGGCGCCCCACAGATGAGTGGGGAGAATCTGCCTGTGCTGCCCCGAGTGCGGATGGCCCCCCACTTCCTCTCCCTCCTGGAGCGCACTGGTGCTGGGAGTGCCATGGCCCTGTAAGGTGGACGGGCAAATCTACCCTGCACCCCCTCTGCCCTAGAAAGTGCTCAAACTGCACCCAGCTGCCGCTCCTGCTGGGTGCAGCGGCTCTCCATTCTGTCTACTGTGTCCCTCAGTCACCCCTGCTGCCACTGCTGCCGGGGGCGGAGGCTCCAGCCTGGGCACGCTGAGCCCTGCCGCCCCAGGGGTCTAGCGTGTCCCTCAGTCACCCCTGCTGCCACTGCTGCCGGGGGCGGAGGTAGAACAAGGGCTGCCATTTCCTTTGTGGCTTAGGTGGATTTAAACTTTCACCTGTGCTCAGAATTGGAATCCAGCTAGCCAGATTTGCTAATCAGCAGCCATAGTCACTTCCCCGCCCCTCCTTTTGGGGAAGGGAGCCTCTGCTTCCAGCCGGGGAGTGGCTCCAGGGTCTGCTCCTCGCCAGTGGGGTGGCACCAGCCTCTGCGCCTGTGGGCCTGCTCAGGACTCTCCACCACAGACGGTCAGTCTCCTCCTTCCACCCCACCCCCCGGACCCCCGCATGCTGTGTGGTGCTCTTCTGGTCTCCTGAGACCCCCAGAGAGGTGATCCAGATGACCCCGGCTGACTGTCAGCTGCCCTGTGGGAAAGCTGGTTGTTAGCAGCTTGGATCTAACACCGTCGCCGTCTTGGATCTCCCACATAAATACTGAATTTAAATCCTTATATTTGTAGATGACGTTACATTTGGACACTTTATTGTAAATATAGAAGTTGCACGGGCATTTTAAGAGTTACTTGTTAAATTCCATTCTGTGGTCGTTTCTTGCCTTTAGGGCTTTGTGTGGCTACAAGGAAACTGGCATAATGATTGTTTCTAAGAAGATGGTGGTTGTTTCATACTGAGATAAGATTTACTTTTGAATTTGTTGAGTACCTTAGAAATCCTTGAAGAAGATGGCATTTGATCCTATGATTATTCTTGTCATAATAAAAGCCTTGTTAATGTTTTAAATTGGTATTTTTAAAACTAATTTTTTCCTACAGTGTGAGCCTTTGAGTCTTCAAGTTGTTGCTTGTTTTGAGGTTAGTGAAAATCACTGGGGTTTAGCTTTTACCAAATAGCTTTCTGCTGAGTAGCCAGTAGCCATAAAATGGTTCTTCAGTTGTAGCAATAGCGATTCGTTTTATCCAGAGTTGTGTGTCACACTTGGTGTGTCTCTTGCAGGTCGCTTCGAAGAGGAATTTATCAAAATGCGCATGGAGCGACTCCAGGCATGGATGACCAGGATGTGCCGGCATCCAGTCATCTCGGAAAGCGAGCTTTTCCAGCAGTTCCTAAATTTCCGAGATGAAAAGGTAGGGGCATGTCGTTACGATGGTCTTGGAGGATATGGAGGGTTGGCTCGTCCACACTGCACCTACGTCTGGAAGAGTTACGTTGGTTAGTTGGTTCTCATTTCCTCCAGACAACGAGAAGACAGAAACCAGAGTCACAACCGTAGGAAATTTAGTCCCGGCGTGTGGAAGAATGGCCTGCCAGAGGGCTCCCTTCTCTGTGATGGTTGGGCCCGGGATGGGCCTGGTAAGGGATTTGGCAGGTGAAGCATGTTCTCGGTGCTTTGAAGAATGGGATCCCCCCCAGCTGGCGGGATGGAGCCAGGGCGAAGTAAGAGGGTCACGCTTGGAAGTAAAGGCAGAAGTGAACCATTCTTCTCGGAGCCAGCTGGTTTCGCCATAAGTGTACTTGTGAGTCCAAAGAAAGTGCTGGTCTCTCTCTGCTCGCCCTGTGGACAGTCGTTCTGTCAGTGGCCATCTGTTCCTTATTAACACCAGCTGGAAAACGGGCTGCGTGTGCCTTCATTATTGTCTGCTTTGCAATTAGTTTTCTCTCCCAGTAAGCTTCAGTCTATCATTTTGTTCTCTGAAGGTGTTTCCTCCATAATTTCTCTTCTCTCATAACAAATATTACGTATTTTAGAAAATAATCTAAAGAATAAGAGCATGAGTTAGCTCAGAGCCAACAGCAAATACTAAACATATTGTGATCCTGGAAAAAAGTCATGAAATTATATTTGTCTTTAATCAATTAATAGGATATCGTAGACCTGGTTGGAACTTTCAGAGATTTACTTGTTAAACTTCCTTGTTAAAATGAACACATTCGCAAAACCAGCTTTAAATCTGAGGGCTCTGTGTGTGATCATAGACACGTATGCACTTTCTGTAACCGCGTGGGCCTTGTTTGCAGTTTCTGCCTATTTCCAGAGCTCACAGTCTCGCTTGAACGTGGTCTCCGTGATTGCAATTAGGCAGGGAGTTGGAGATCATCGAAGAGCTTCACCATCTCTCTGAGCTTGTGCATGTCACGGGTCTAGCCCTGCAGGCTGTTCTAGAAAGGCCTGTTTTCCTGTTTACGCTGTTACTCAGTTCTGCAACACTTCTGCATAGTAGTGAACCTAAGGTCTTTGACTGAGTTCTGTATGAAAACCAGTTTCATTACTTTGTACTTAACAAAAACGACAAGGACCCACCTCCAGGTTTGCCTAGAGTTCTGGTTACTCAGAGCACTCATTTGGCTCATTTGCAAGCATTTGAGTTAGAAAATGGTTCCAAAGACCCCATTTTATGTAGAGTGGGGTTTAAGAAGAATGAATAGGCATTCTTCCTTTTTGTGTGTGTGATGACTGCCTCTTTCAAACCTGAGTCATCTCACCGTAGACTTATTTCTTTTGCGCATTTTTAAAGACTTTAAAAGTGGTCTAAGAGGAAGAAGAAAGAATGTGGTGCCAGGGCGTTGGAGTTCTGCGCTGGCCCTGCTTTAACTGCGTTGATGGGCTCGGTCAAGGTGTTGAATCTTTTTGGGCCACAGTTTCCTCACCTGCTAAATGAAGGTGTAAAGTGAGACAATCTCTAAATGTTCTGATTCTGTAGTCAATAGTAGTTCAAATAGATGGTAGATGGAGAAAATTCCAAGAATCTGCAGAAGAAGTATTAGAAATAGTAAGTGGTTAGTAAGGTGGCTAGATATAAGACATTGCATTTCTATTTGTTGACAATCAATATTTAGAAAGTGAAAGTGTAAAAAAATTATCATTTTCAATAGCATAAATATATCAAATATCTGGGAATAAATATAACAAAATATACAAAACATCTATATAGAAAACTGTGAAACATTGTTGAGAGTAATAAAATAACTAAATACATTTTCCAATATCATGCTTTGTGGATCGAAAACTCAATATTATAAAGTTGACATATGTAGAAAATCAAAGAGCCAAAATAGCCAAGATAACTCTTGAAAAAGAATGAAGTAGAACAAGGACTTTATTGGATATCAAGTCTCGTTATAAAGCTAAAACAATTTTAAAAGCAAAATACTAGTATAAGGATAGGCAGTAGAGGAGTAGAAGAGACCAGAGGCCCGAGTGGACACTGGTCTGTGACAAAGTTGGCACTGCAGTACAGTCTTCTCGATGAATGGCGCTGAGGCAATTGGATGGCACTGTTGGGAAATGAATTTGGTCACTTCCTCACAGCGGTCTACTATTATTCTGTTAGTGGTGATAGTAGGATTGGTTATATTTTTAAAACATGGCCTTATCTCTTAAAGGTAGATAATGATGTGTTTATGGGTGAATGATCTATTATCTGAGATTTCTTTTAAAATATACAAAAAGTAGAGTGGAGGAGAGTAGAGGAAATAAGATTGGCAAAATGTTGATAGTTGTTGAAGCTGAATCTATGGGGGTTTATTATACTTTTCCCTTTACTGTTTATCTGTATCTGTTTAAAAGATTCCATTGTATAAAGTTAAAAAATAAAATCCATTCCAGACTGTTTGTAGATCTAACTGTGAAAGGTAAAACGACAGAGCATCTAGAAGATAACATAGGAGAATGTCGTCATACCCCTAGAATATGCAAGGGTTTCTGAAATACGACACAAAAGGAACTGATAGACTTCATTAAAATTAAGAATTTCTTTAATCAGAAGAGCCATTAAAAGTGAAAAGCAAGCTACAGAATAAAAGATATTTAAGACAAATATAACCAAAAAAGAAGGACTAGATTTTAGAATATATGAAAACCCACACAAATCAATAAGGAAATTTGGTCATGTACTTCACAAAAGAAGGTATCTGAATCCTCAACAAATGGATGTAAAGGTACTTAATCTCATTAGTGAATCCAGGAAATGCAAAGTAAAAGCACAGTGAGATCCCAGGTACTCCCCAGAATGACTAAATTAGAAGGATGGAGCATAGCACGCGTCAGCGTGGCGAGGTGCACTCTCGGTGCTGGTGGGGCTGAAAACTGGGAAGGCACACCCGGAAAAGCGGGAACACTCACGACGGGCCCTCCCCTCCTGGGTGTCCCTGCCAGCGGAGCGAGCCTGCGCTCTGGGAGCCGCGCAGGTGCTTCAGTCCTCTCTGGGTGGGCCGGGTGCCTGCCAGTAGGGGACGGATAAGCGAACAGGGCTCTCCTGGAGCGGAGTGTCAGGCGGCAGCGAGAATGACGACGCTGTGGAAGCAACCCAGGCGTCTCCTAGTAGGCGGAGGCAGAGCAGCTGGGCACGGAAAAGCAGCGCTGGGGTCTGGGCTACTTTAAAACTGGCAGAAAGGACTCGAGAGGTGCCTGCTGAGATGGTCAAATTTAAAGAAACTCAGCAGGATCCTCCTAGAAGAAAGGGCAGTGCTCCCTTTGTGGGGGAGGGGAGTGCTTGGGAACTGGAATGCTGGCTGCTTGTCTTAGTCTCGGTGGCAGGTGCACAGGTATTCACTTGGAGACGTGCGCTGTGTACTTCTGCTTTGTGCAGTTTTCTGTATGTGTGTATATACAGTAAGTTTTTTTTTTTTTAATAGCTCATAATATTGGTGCCCATCTTGTATTTTAGGGGAGCTTTAACCTTTTTTAGACAATGGTTAACCTAAAATCCGAGGCACACAAAACCCATAGTGGGTGTTTATATTGGTAGCCATTTGGAAAAGCGGCTGATCCACATCACCGCTCAAAAGACTTAGCCTCCCAAGGACCGCTGTGTGCAGTGAAGTTCACAGACTGAGATCACATTTGAGATTCATAGGCTTTTAGCCCATGGTGCGTGGGACCTGCATCCTGAAAATTAGGAAGAAGATGAGTGAGCCCATTCCGCTAAGGAATCTTGAAGGACCAGTTTGACTCAGCTCTCCACTTCAGCATTACATTGTTCCTATTCACAGGAATGGAAAACTGGAAAAAGGAAGGCTGAAAAAGATGAGCTTGTGGGAGTCATGATATTTTCCACCATGGAGCCAGAGGCGCCTGACTTGGACTTAATAGAAATGTAAGAGTTACTGCCGGACCTTCCCCCTTCCCAAGCTTTCTCCGCCCCTTTTGATTACGGGCATTAGCCAGTCGGGCCCCGTTTGCAGTTCACATTGTCAGACTAGATTTTGTGAAATGTGTGGGGTGTGTAGTCAGATGACAAGGAAAATATCATTTGTACATGAAAGTGCTCTTTCTAATCATAACATTAGATTACAATCTGCTTCCTTTTAACCTTGAAGTCAGTGAGTTCATATTTGGCAGTGTTTTGTAGTTACTTCTAATAAAATGTGATGAAGCAAAGTAGCTGAGAGCCAGCCTAACACCCACACGATATTCATTAATGCAGAAACCTCTTTGAATATTGCCTTGAAGGCAGCAAACTCTAACCTTCTTTTTCTGTTTTTTTTTTTTTTAATATTTATAATTTCATACTTTTTTTAAAAAAATGTGGCTCAGTTGAAAATTTGGAGTAATTCCTTTTCTATACAAGGACTGAAAAGAAATCGTGTTTTTTTTTAAGAAGTTTCTTTCTTACCATAAAGTCATTGCTTCTGTATTGCCAAAAGTATAAACAGGAGAAATAAAAAACACAATTGTTGGGAGGGATGTGGCTCAAGTGGTTGAGCCCCTGCTTCCCACATGGGAGGCCCCAGGTTCAGTTCTCAGTGCCTCCTAAAAACAAAAAACAAACAAACAAAAAAACCAAACAGCAAGCAAAACCAAACAATAAAATCCAACTCAGGGGAGCCGATGTGGCTCGGTGGTTGAGCGCTGGCTTCCCACATACAAGGTCCTGGGTTCAATCCCCAGCCCCTGGTACCGCAAAACAAAAAACAAAAAAACGATTGTCCAGCTACCCAGAGGTAAAATCATTGTTAACACATTAGGATATAGTCTTCTAAACTCTGCTCTGTACAATATGTATCTACAGGAAAATTGTTTCATTTAAACAAAAATGACCTCCCACTACACATGCTGTTTTTTTTTAAAACAAATCAATTTTATTGATATATATTAATAAAGCATATACATGCTGTTTTATAACCTATTTTCATTTAACCATATATTGTGATGAACTTTTCACGTTAGTAACTATCCTTCTACATCCTTAAAAAATTGATTTTTGAAGATTCAGTAAAGTTCTTACTGGAATGAATGAGCAACTACCACTAGCAACCAATGTTATCGTTTTATAACCATGACCTGATGGCCCCACCAATGACTAGAATCTCACTACGTAAGACAGTCAAGAAATGGCGATGCCATTTGCTTTAGAGGAGTTTTAGCTAAAGCTCATCAGGCAGTGAGGGGGAGCAGAGTTAAAGCACAACTGGTGGGTTTTTAAGCTCTCTGCAGTCCCTGCATCCGGCCTGATTTCAGTCGCTGTACCGCCAGGACGGTTACCGGCGGTTCTGTGGCTGTGCCCACCCCACGCCGATTTCCCTCCTGCTGCACGTGGCACCTCCGCAGAGATGTGGCAGCGCAGTCAGCCCGCCTTTTGTGTAATGACGGCTGCTTTGCCCCACAGAGAGCAGAAGTGTGACGCGGTTGGTAAATTCACCAGAGCCATGGACGACGGCGTGAAGGAGCTGCTGACGGTGGGCCAGGAGCACTGGAAGCGGTGCACGGGGGGTGAGTAGCTCCTGGCGCGGCCCAAAGTTGCCCTTTTAGGGTGCCGCACCGCCTCCCACCCAAAGTCAGGGGCCTCCTGGAACCCGCTGATTAACCGCACCTCCCAAAACTGACTCTAATAAAGCCAGTTCAAGAAATCTCTTACTAAAACCACGATAGCTTAAATATTTCCAGTTGTTTTGAGTTTTATAATCCATAAAAAATTCAACTTTTTGCATGTGGAGAGAATGCTTATGGTTTATTTTTAATCTCATGATTTCACTTTTTAATCTTCATCCACTTGGTGAGATGTAGTGTATTTGAATAAAGCCATAATTTTTAGGAAAAACCAGCAGAGTTGATAATAGAAAATATGTAAGAACTGTCAGGCTCCAAACCTTGTGCTGCGGGTGGAGTGGGGCCGTGGGGACGGAGAGCCATGGTTTTGTCTATGGGTCCCATGGCTTTCGGAACTTGTAGCCCGCCCTGTCCTGTGTTTGTAGACTGCCGTTCTGCTAAGCCGTGTCCTCGTCGTCCACAGAGCCACGCAGCTCTGCTGTCCAGAGCCCAGAACGGAGGACACAGGCCAGCACCCCGCAGGGGGCTGAGGCCGTGGGGCGGCCCTCCCCCCACCCCCAGGCGCAGTTGGCCCTGCAGCCCTCACGCCCCCAGAGCGGCTGCACATTCCTCGCCCACGTCTTTCCTCCCTTCCTGCTGGCATAGCCTCCCGAGTCCCGAGAGAGAACCGGGCCCTAGGTACCAGACACCTGTGTCCATCCCTGGGGAGAATAGCCTAGGCCATCACTAAGAGTGTACTGACCTTCCTTCTGCAGGAAAGTTGGTGGTGTATTCAGGGGCTCTTCTACTTTAAATTATGAAAGTAATACATACTCACATTTAAATTCCATCAAGTATTCCACGTAGGAAAGAGCTTAATTGTTTCTTTAAGTTTTTTTTTTTTGTTTTTTTTTTTGTTTTTTTCCAAAAAATAAGGGAAAAGAATCAGAATTTGAACTCAAGGGATAATTTTAATGAAGAAGAAACTAGGTCTGGAGTGACCTGAGGGTGGGTTATTAAAATAGCATCGCAAAGGCTATAGCAATGTTAAGACCACCTAAATCCAGACCTGAAGATCCAAGCCTTACATCAGGGTCTGGCAAACCGTGGCCTGCAGACCAAATCGGGCTTCTGCCTAATTGTGTCAATAAAGCTTTATTGAGACCCAGCCCTGCCCGTTCGTTGGTGTGCTGTCTGTGGCTGCCTCCCTGTTACAGGAACAGAGCTGAATAGTCTCAACAGAGACCAGGGGCCCACAGAGCCCAAAGTGGTCACCCTCTGACCTCTACAGAGAAAGTTTCCAAGCCCTGCCTTGCACTGGATGGCCTTCTGCCACTAAAGTACGCATATCACAGGCAAAAAACAACTGTGTGTGACAGCTAGTCATGCTTGAGGGACACCAGGAGTAAAAGCAGCTTGCTCTCTTCTGGTGGCATATGTATGATGCTGTGTCCCGAACATTGAAAAAATAACATCTAGATGCAGCATCTAAAAAACAAAATCCCTCTCAAGGCTTTGGTTGCAGAGAATAATTCATGAGCAAAAGGGGAACGACACTGTTCTCTAAAGTAGAAATGAAGTAATTTAGTTTTAAAAGTAATGAATTATTTTATCTGTAAACTCTTACGAGACCATTGTAATATAAATCATTTAAATGTATGTTCTTTGAAAGCAGTGTTTTCCTTCTTTTTTTTTTTTTAGAAACTATTTTAAATGAGTGTAAATCTTTCAAAATTTTTAAGGTATCTCAAAAACCTGGAATTATGATTTTTTAAAGATATAAATCTCTTATGTCTAACATCTGGTCAACTCCATGTCCCACGTAATCATAAAATCAATTTATAAAACAGAGAACATTGGCTTAAGGCTCTAACAGGGCAGGGCCTTTGTTTAGGATTTGTTTAGGTTTTAAAATTTCCTCACCTGCAAGGTGAAAAATCTGGCACGTGCTTTGTGGTGAAACACCCTGAGGTATCTTTATACCTAGATAGAGAGGCAAAAACTGATGTCTTAAAAAGTAGGCATTGTTAAAATTATTAAAATTAATTGAGTTAATGTAGTTTGAATTCATTTTTTTTTTTTTTAAAGAAATAATTGAATTTTTTCTTTTTCTTCTTTAATACTACAGTAAGTCTTCAAATGCCAGTAATGGTCTCTTCTGAAAGGCAGCAGATGAGGCTCAGCAGACTATGTACAGATGCAAAGAAGGCAGCCTAAGTTGTGGGGACTCTTCTCTGGAAAGCACTCCAAAATCCTCTAGAATCACAGAATTTTCACACTAGAAGCAACCTTAGAGATCATTTCGTTCATCTTTTCATTATTCACATGAGAAAGCTCAGCCCACCTCCCTGGTCTTGGCACGTAGTACTGTAGTAGTTTCCTCCGTGCCTCGTCGCTTTCAGCGGTTTTTTTTCTTTGCAAGTGATCATCTATACGTACACACACAAAATTGTGGGAAAAGCAGTGTGTCTGGAATCACGAGTGTGAAATCCACTGTATTTGCTCTTTGACTTTGGGCGAGTCGGTTGACTTCTCCGAGCCTTGTTTTCCTCACCCGTGGAATGGACATGGCGTGAGTGCACCTGGCACAGCCTGTTCTTGTGGTGATCAGTGGTGGGTGTAAAGGTACCTCGTGAACTAGAAATCGTCCCCTAATGAGCTTCTGTTTGCACTTGGTTCACTCAGTACACGGTGGCCGTAGCTTTTGTGATTCTAGCATCCGCCCCCTGTGCCTGGGCACATGTGCAAACTCTCATTTTGTGTGAATGTGTTAAAGAATATGGACTACTTTGAATCACGTCAAATATCGTTCACTATAAAAGTAATCACTTTAGTAAACAGTTGAATCACTTTTCAGTGTGCTCAGAGGGTTGTGATGGTTTACTCCTTTCCCTTTCAGCATTGCCCAAGGAGTATCAGAAGATTGGAAAGGCCTTGCAGAGCTTGGCGGCTGTGTTCAGCTCCAGCGGCTACCAAGGTACGTCCCCTCTCCGTCATTCGCTGTGCCTTCAGCGTCTTCTCCGCAGGCCTTCCTTGCCAGCAGACAGCAGCTCCGCAGTGTTGCTTCCTTGTCACTGACACGCAGATTGGCAAGGCTGCTGTGCTCTGGAATTTTATAGCAGCACTTTATTACTTTTGAGAGAAGTAGAGGGTTGTTATAATTTGTGTTTTCTTGATGGCTTGTTCTCCTTTCTTTACTCTCAGATGTAGCCCTTTTGTTTTAATGTAACCTACGGCTCTGTTTTGCAAGGCTGTGCCCTTGCTTTCTTCTCTGCCAAACACTGCAGAGCGCAATCTTCCCGTTAAAAAGGTCAAATTTCATAAAGGTCACTTGAAGGGAAAAATTTTGACTAAGTAAAAAAATGCATGTTGCCTTAAGCCTTTCCATAACTCATAGTTGTTTTCAACTTACCCCCTAAATGTGTATCTTACCTATGGTATTATGAGATAGATTTTTAACCTAACAGTTATCCTTCTAGTAATTTCAGAGTTTGTTGCCCAGTTATAATACATGTACTCAGATTTGGGGTATTTTCAGTTTTTTTAGTAATAACCATTCTAGTGTATGGGAAGTAGTATCTTGTGGTTTTGATTTGCATTTCCCTCATGGCTAATTATGTTGAGCATCTTTTCATGTACTTATTGGCTATTTGTATATCTTTTGTGGAGAAATGTCTGTTCAAGTCCTTTGTTCAACTTTTTTTAATAATAATTTTATTTTTAAAAAAGATACTTAGATTACATAAATGTTACACAAAAATAATAGGGATTCCCATACGCCCCACCTCCCACGCCTCCCACAACCTCCACATAAACATCCTTCATTAGTGTGGCTCATCACCTGCAATGGATATACACATCCTGGGGCTCTGCCACTGAGCATGGACCACAGTTCACATTGTAGACCACACTCTCTCCCACACAGCTCTGCAGGTTATATGATGATATAAAATGGCCTATATCTGTCGTAATGTCACTCAGGATAATTCCCAATTCCTGAAAAAGCCCCTGTATTACAACTGCTTTTCCCTCTCCCTGCCCCAAAAGCGTCCAGTGGCCACTGGCTCCACCTCACTGCTGTAATTTCTTCCATTGCTTGAATCACAATATGTCTATAACAGAATACCAGTGAGTCCACTCTAGTCCACAGCTCTTCCCCCCACCCTGAGGAGTCTGGGATGGTGATGTCCACTCCACCTCCAAGTGAGAGGGGGCTTATATCTCATGGATAAGATGGATGGGATTATCCTGCCTGCAGATGCAGACTCTCTCCATTCCCTGGGATGGCCGTTGTCCATCATCATCTCCCCGCCGGGTGTCCTGGGTGAGTCCATTGAGCTGTAGAAAAGGAATTGCAGCTCCACGGAGATTCTGGGCCCAGCTGGCACATGGACAGCCCAAAGACTCCAGTCTCTGGTAGTACACCTGCAAACTCCAGCACCACATATAGGTTTGAATAGAGGGGAGAGATGGACCATGTGCAGGGAGGACTTATTTGAGTCCAACGCTGTCACTCTCAGGAGCACAGATTCCAAAGTAGGGCCCACTGATAAGGCACCAAACTCCAGAGCTATCCACCCTGATATAGGACCTGGGTGTCTCCAGAGCCCTCAGGAGCCCCTCTATTTGGGGTGACCTTTGTTCATTTTTAAATTGAGTTATCTTTTGGTTGTTGAGTTGTAGGAGTTCTCTATATATTCTGGATATTAAGCCCTTATCAGATATATGGTTTCCAGATGTTTTCTCCCATTCTGTGGGTTGTCTTTTTACTTTCTTGGTAATATCCTTTGGTGCACAAAAGTTTCCAGTTTATCTATGTTTTCTTTTGTTGCTCATACTTTTGATGTAAAGTCTAAGAATCCACTGCCCAGTACAAGGTCCTGAAGATGTTTTCCTATGTTTTCTTCTAAGAGTTGTATAATATTCACTCTTATATTTACATCTTTGATTCATTGTGAGTTAATTTTTGTATATGGTGTGAGGTAGGGGACCATTTTCATTCTCTAAATCATACAATTTTAAAATAGCTGTTCACTTTTTCTCGTAGTGCTAGAAGAGACAAAGGTATTAGTCACTATTTATTAAAGGCAGAATTAGTAATAGAAAATACAGATAATTGACCTAAAATTCTTGAAATGGGAAAGAAGATTAAACTTAGTAATCTGGAAAATGGTTTCTAAAAAAGTCTTCAGTGTCTTTTTACTGTAATTAAATTTTTTCATACATTATATTGCTCACTCTTTTAAAAATAGAGTAGAAATCACTTAACTTCAAGAAGATTAGGTTCTTACCAGAATTTTATCTATGATTGTAATTATCAACCAATAAATTCTTAGATATTCTTATAGCACTTACTCAAGTACTAAAAGGGTTCAATTTAATAGATACTGTCTCTTGAATATCCTTCAGCTTACTGAAAACCTCATGGTTTTTAATGAGCCATCCCAGTTTCCATGGCATAGCTTCTCCCAATTCAAAAGAAACGGGGGGCCAGCAGAGCCTGTGCAGAGCACCCCGCTGGCGCGGCTGTGCGGGGTCGCGGCAGCGCCGCCGCGCACTCTCTTACCGCAGGGCTGTAAGTGATTCCGACTCCTAGGGCTGTCTCCAGTCATTTTAAATGTAACCTTCAGTACTCTCAGCAGCGTGTGTACCTGCACAGGGGTGGCACACAAACTCACAGCGTCCCGTACTTTATGGCTTATTGTGGAAATACATTTGATAAAAATTTTAAAATGGTTATCTGGGGGAGGTGAGAGGGACAAATTAGAAGCTAGACTTTTTTTTTTTTTTAAACAAATCAATTTTAATGTTACATATTAATAAAGCATACGGTACATCCAAAGTGTACAGTCAGTGGTATTTGGTATAATCACACAGTTGTACATTCATCAATTCAGTCATTATTAGAGCATTTTCATTATTCCAGTAATAATACTAAAAAACAAAAAACAAAGACCTCATCACCTTTCAGTCTCTCTGTGTTTCCCCTGCCCTACCTAGCTGCTCTTCCATTTCTGTCTCTTTAGTTTGTTATTTATATTTTGTGTAGATGGAGTCAAGTGATATGTAGTACGCTGTGTCTAGTTTCTCTCCCTTAGTATATTTCCTTTTTTTTTTTGCCCTTACTAGATTATCTATATATTACTGTCCATAGTTTGCTTTGGTTATATTTTTGCCTGATATTAACATCTTGTAAAATTAACATGCATTTGTTCAGTTTCAAAGAAAAATAGTGTTATGTATGCAATATTACCTATATTCATATTTCACATGAGGTTTCGCTATGCTGCACAGTCCCATGTTACATTTTTTAGCTTTCGTTCTAGTACTAATACATGACCTTTGACTTTCCCTTTCAGCCACTGTCATACCCATATAACAGCTCTGCTGGTTACAAACACTGTGATATGCTTGATCATACCTTGTTTTGTAGATTTGGCTTTGGAACCATGTAAATGTTTTACATAATCATTAGAAAACAAATTTAAATCAAAGTGAAAAAAACAAATCATTGCAACTCGAAAGCAAAATGAAACATATGCCTTGTTAAATTAAGACATAGGCATAGCCTAACAGAGAAGAATTATTTCAGATCACTTAAAACACAGTATATTGACTATGCATTCCCCGTAGCATATGCCTTCAGGTAAAAAAGAATTGCTGTTTTCAGTAATCATATAGTTAGCAATATAATACTGGTATTGGTATTCTAAAACTTCTAAAATTTATTTTATTTATTGTAGAGTAAAGCAAATAAGTATGTTGTTGTTGTTAGCAACTAAGTTTTTGTTTGTTTGTTTGTTTGTTTGTTTGTTTGTTTGAGGTACTGGGGGCTGGGGAATGAACCTGGCACCGCATGTATGGGAGGCCGGCGCTCAACCATTGAGCCACGTCGGCTTCCCTGAGTTGGTTTTTTCATTTGTTTTCTTGTTTTTTGTTTTGTTTTTTTCAGGAGGCACCGGGAACCAAACCCGGGACATCCCATGTGGGAGGCGGGCTCTCAACTGCTTGAGCCACATCCACTCCCAAGATTTTTTAGAAATAAGAGACAACTTATTTTAAAGCTTTGGATCAGTTTATGTTTAAGAAAAACCGTACAGTCCTAAAATTGAATTGGAAGTATCTGTATGAGCACATTGTGTTTTTCTCTTTAAGAAAATAAGATTTCTCTTGCCCTGCTCACTGAAAAAGCCTAGAAACGAATGCCCAATCCAGTAGCAAGAAGCACCATCCAGATGCTGATTTCTGTACAGCATTTCCCACCAAAAGCAACCAGGGATCCTTAATACATATTAATAAAGCACTTGGTGCCAACTGGAAGAGCTTTGCACCGGCCCATGAATAGAAAATTTGTAGCATTTAGTGAAAATAATAATTCCTATAAATAAAACTTATTTAATAAGTTTAAAAACAGAATTGCATTGATACTTTTAAAAATTTTAATCTGTCACCTTTGGAGGATGCCAGATGACCAACTCATTATTCTGAGAACTGTAAAACAAGAGAAAGAATCAAGCATTAACCTGCCTCCTAGTCAGTCTATACCTGAAGGAAGACAAAAATTCTCTGAAGGAAAGTTTCTCCTTATAGAAGAACTTCAGCTAATAAAGAAGGAACGATAGAAGTAGAATAGCGCCAGTTTGCAAACCCTACTGTGCAATGGTCATTTGTGGCTTCTAATGTCAGAAAATGGCAGTAGCCGTAAGTTGTGCTTCCTGTATCTGATCAAGCCTCCAGATCTGTTGAGTAGTTTAAAGAAAATGCAGGGGATGGAGAAATGTGTTAAACGTCACCGCAGAGAGGCAGCGTGCGGGCTCCAAGGCCAATGACATCACTGCCTCCTCCCTCCAAAAGAGACATGGCAGGAGGAGGACACAGGGCAGAGCCAGCTGGCCGAGGCGTGCGGAGGTCTGCACGCTAGCCCAGCAGCTCGCCTCGGACTTGTCTTTTCCTAGCGCGATAATGGTATTGTTCTCCACTGTCAGAGAATTCCTGTCTTTTAAAGGACAGCTCTTGTATGTCCAGTGAAAGGGAGAGGAGGGTCTAGAGGGTAGAGATGGAAGAATACTGACCAGGAGCTGTTCATGGTGAAGCCAGGTGGGGGGTGCATGGGATTCGTTGTGCTCTTCTCTCTGGTTTTGAAAAAGGTTGAGATTTTCTCAGTAAAAATTTTAAATAAAATAATTGAAAAGAAAGGATTTGTGATTTACAACCACTGTTGTAACTCATCATTTTCAGGTGAAACGGATCTCAATGATGCAATAACAGAAGCAGGGAAGACCTACGAAGAGATCGCCAATCTGGTGGCAGAGCAGGTCTGGGCATAATCCCACGCTTCTATTAAGACTTTATGCTTCTAGTCCACATATTTAACTTGAAAGCCTGCTTTAAGAAAAACTTTCCCAGTGAACATCCTCTTCTGTGCCTCTCTATGTTTGTAAACTACAATTAAGAATAGTGGGGAAGCGGCTGTGGCTCAATCAGTAGGGCTCCCGTTTACCATATGGGAGGCCCCGGGTTCGCTTCCCGAGGCCTCCTGGTGAGGGCAAGCCCGCCCGCATAGCGTGGTTGGCTGACCCGGCAAGCGCAAGCAGCAAGAGGGGGATAAATGAATGAATAAAAAAAAAAAAAAAAAAAAAGAATAGTGATTCTTAGGTTAAGCTAAAGTGGATGCATAAATTTGCCATCAAGAATTCTAAACGAATACCTTTCAATATTGATATCTCTGACCCCATCTCAGCCGTCCAGGGGTTGTAGTGTGTGGAGACGAGCACTGGCTCACCTTCCCGTTTGAGCCCTTCATCGGTGAGCTTTTCTGCTCAGTGGTGATGAGAATGCCCCCCTCGTGTTCTCGGGAGTCACTGACTAATTAATATGAAGCAGCAAGTACTGTCCCTGGCACAGTGCATCCTGTTAGAGCCACATGGCTTTTATTGGGGTCTATTTTAATAGCCCAGTTCCAGTGCTTTTTACAGAAAATCGGTAAGTTCCCTAAAGAGGAATAACCATCTAAATGGTTTCAGATTCCTAAATTAAAATACAATTTTTTCAGATGACCTCTTAAAATATGTGCACACACACATTCTTCTGATACTTGTAAAAAATTAATTTTTAGATATGTTTGTAACATAGCTATTAAAGAATTCCGTTTAGAGAAGATGGAAATTTTTAAAAACTATATTATTTTTATTAATATTTTTATATTCTGTGCTAAAATTTGGGATAAGACTATGCAACTTTATTTGCTTGGATGTAAATATTATGGATTAGATTTTTTTTTCTGCACAGTGTTATATTTTGAGCCACCTTGAGAGAGTTAATTTTACAGACCAACTTAAACTTTATTGAGTGTTTTTCATTTTCTTTGCGAGAATATGAGTCAGAGTACAGCAGTCTTAGGGATTCTTCTCTTTTAGGAAAGCTGGCTGAATGCTTACCGCTCAGTAGTTAGGTAGTTAATAGTTAAGCACTAATAGTCAGGTATCATGGAGGATTTGGTTAAAATAGTTTGGTTAAGATAGTTTTCTTTTCCTTAATTTCCCAGATTCCTCTGCCAATAACGACCACCCTGTATTTTGTTACAGCCAAAGAAAGATCTCCATTTCCTGATGGAATGTAACCATGAATACAAAGGCTTCCTCGGCTGCTTCCCTGATATCATTGGCGCCCACAAGGTAGGGTGGGTGGGAGTCCCCAGCAGGTGGCGGCAGGGGAGGGGGCAGCGGGAGGCACCTCCTGAGTCAGTGGGGCCGCTTGGAATGCTTCTGTGTTCAGGAGGCTGCACAGCAGGGCTGCTGCGTGGTGGCTTTTGAGTTTATTTTACCTACTGAAAGAGAATGGAAAACACGAGAAACATTCCTTTATGCACGCAGTTAGGCCAGGTGTCAAACAAAAAGCATCATGGCGTTGGAAATTCAAGACGGTAAGAGAAATAATGCTTCCCCTCTCAGTGGGATTCTTTTAAGCCGTTTGGACAAATCCCTCAGAGGTCCCTCCCTGAAATGAAATGTCTGTCTCTGAACCTGACAAAGGTTTTCTTAATTAAAATTAAAGTGGTCAATATTGTTTTTATTTGCTTATCTATATTGATGAAAAAGAAACTATATGATTCCCATCATAACCATTTTTAAATGAAATTAAAAGTTGTTTTTGATTCTGGTTAGTTTTTCTCTTCCTGGTTCAGAATCTGTACATGACCACAGAGCCCTGAGTATTTTATCAGCTGTAGTACTCAAGTACTCTAGTACTCGAGTACGCCAGCTTGTAATGTACTTGGACTTGTTAGCAACATCCATAGGAAGGTCTGGTCTGCAGCCTAAGAATCCTGGCATGTGGCCACTTGAGCATTTTTCTTCATAATTTAAGTATCGTGAAGGGGCAGCTTAAGGTAAATAAGACACTTTGTACAGCCTCAGATAGCTTAGTGCAAAACTCAGGACAGGCCGCTCTTTGTAGGCATTTATGCCAGCAGAGTTAGTCTTGGTGTCCTGGGCATGGAGCCGAAGTTGTGCGTGAATATAGAGGGTTTGTGTTTGTGTTTTTGACCCCAGGCAGCTCTAAATATTAAGCATGTGGTGGTGCTGGAGTGGGAAATGTTTGGCAGCTTTACAGTTACCTCCATCTAAGTATTAATTTAAAATGGATTCAGTGTCTCTTACAAAAACCAAAGTAAGATGTAAACCTTAAGATCAGGACGCTTAAGCACCAGCTACTGTTTTATTTAAAAAAAAAAAAAAGAGTACGAGAGCAGGTTCTCACGTGCGTCTGATGCCACGTCGCACACAGTGTTCCTCGACCTGCAGGCACCCGCCTTCCTGCGACATGCTCCTCCCAGGACTGCAGTGGCCTGTGAATTGACAGAGTGTGCACTGTTGGCTCTTCTATTTTGTCACTGCATAAACCTGTAAATTTTTGCTTAGTTACATTTTTCAAGAATAGCAATCTTTTTGCTTCCAGATGACTTGAAGGAAATTAAATTTAGATTTTTTTCAAATGTTCTTATTTTGTGGGGACATTTTCCTGTTCTATAGTAAGTCACTTACAGAATATGTTAGTATTATATTTCAAATTAATGACTAATCCTTTTAGCTTCATTTTTAAAATAATGCATTTTATATTTCTCAGGGAGCAATAGAAAAAGTGAAAGAAAGTGATAAACTAGTTGCCACTAGTAAAATTACCCCGCAAGACAAGCAGACTATGGTGAAGCGAGTTGGCACGATGGCATATGCACTCCAAGGTAAGAAATATTTATGAACCAGTTGGTGGAAATTTCCACACACACCCCTCCCAATAAGGTTGATATACCCTTTGTTGGAAAGAAATCCCGATGTAAACATGGTTAAATAAAATAAGAGCTGATTTAAAATATTCTCATAGGGAAGCGGCTGTGGCTCAATCAGTAGGGCTCCCGTTTACCATATGGAAGGCCCCGGGTTCAGTTCCCGGGGCCTCCTGGTGAAGGCAAGCCCGCCTGCACGGCGTGGTTAGCTGACCCAGCGAGCACAAGCAGCAAGGGGGGGATAAATGAATAAATTAAAAAAAAAAAAAAATCCTTAAAAAAAAAAATATATATATATATATATTCTCATAAACCTCCTATTTGCAGGATGCCAGTGTTAATGAAAATCTGTAATATTTATTTAATCTTTTATATGTTTATCTGATATAACTATGAATGATGGCTTGCTGAAACTTGTACTTTTTATTATTTTTTAAAGACATTGAAGATTCCTTTTTCTAATCCTTCATATCAGAATCTAAATGTCCTGTTAAATTCCCAAATTCAGCTTTTAGCAGTTTGCAACTTCTTGCCCCAGGACCACAGAATGTAAAGGATGGTTGGAAGCAGTATTTTAGGTGTAGTTTGACTGTTAATACTAAAGAAGGTATTAATTAATTTTCATGGATTTGAGTGTTTTGCTGGTAGATAAGAACAGCTAATGGATTTTCCCTGTTTGGGTGGATGAATAGAACTTTCGTGAGCAAAGGAGAGAGAGAATAGTATTCTTTGAACAACAGCATACAAAATAATGTTACAGGATTGTGTCATTGGTCTGGGAGAGTAAAGCATTGGGGAATAAATTTTGTGGAGGGCCTTAAAATCCACGTGGAAAAGTCTAGATTTGATGATGACATTAAAAGGATATGGTGGATATTAAAAGATTTTGAGCAAACGAAAGCAATGTTCAAGGAAGAAAGGTTTGAAAGATTGGGACCGACATTAGAGAGCCCAAGCAAAGATTGTCACTTCTGAGTCTGAGATTTTGAGGACCTAACGAGGATGTAGTACTGGGGGGAAGAGAATGAAGCATCTGGAAGTGCTACCAAGAAATAACCTTCAGATCTAAGGAATCAGTGGGAGAAAGAGAAGAATTTGTGAAAGATTTCCAGGGCGAAGGCAACGGATGGCAAAAATGGGGACAGCGGATTGGAGATGTGGGTTTTGAAGGTTTTGAAATGGGGAGGTGGGTTTTGAACTTGTGCCTGAGGTGATTCAGATGGAACTCTCCATTGCACTTGGCTTTCTAGGGGTAAAGGTGGCTGAGAGTCGTCAGTGTCGAGGTGATGAGGGGAGCTGGTATGGGCAGCCTTCTCTGGAGTTGGTGTCAGGGTAGGTGGTGGTACCGAGACACAGATTTTACTAAGGAAAATAAGGGGTCGTTGTGTTCTGCAAAAATGAAGAATGTTATCCGTCATCATCAGATCCTTTGGCACAGTAAAAGGTTGAGTTCTGACCACCCTGGCGCTGTGATCGGGGGCAGTGGAGCTACCATTACTGAAGAACAGGCAGGGAGCCCAGCTGGGGTCTTCCACCAGGTCTCGTCCACCCAGCCTGTCAAAAGCCCCTTGAGAAACCTGCCTCAGTGGTCGTTGTGCAACAGAGAGCAGTGGCAGATGCCCCACTAGGTCGGAGCAAACAACCTGAAGTTCTGTAACAGCAATCATCTTGTAGAGAGAAGGACCCAACCTGTTTCCTCCTCGATCAGTTCTATTAGAACAAAAGCCCACATTTGGGTCACTTGTCTATATTGGGTTTCATAGTATTTAATGTGCAAATCAATGATGAGAGTCATCCATTTTCCACAGTGTCGCTTTGCTGTTAACGTTTTCCAATTTTTTTTGCTAGTCTCTTTTGTAAATTGATTTGCCAAGAATCTGCCCTGCACTGAATCCAACCAGATTAAATTCTGTGGATGATTAGTCAGTCAAAACCAAACAGAGGGAGCTGGTGTGGCTCAGTGGTCGAGCACCAGCTTCCCACATGTGAGGCCCGGGGCTCAGTCCCTGGCCCCGGCACCTCAAAAACAAAAGAGAAGCCAGCTGCCGTCATTTGGCGTCCTGTGAGGAAGCCTGATGTGTGTCTTGGTTTGGTTGTAGCTGAGATGAACCACTTTCACAGTAACCGCATCTACGACTACAACAGCGTCGTCCGCCTGTACCTGGAGCAGCAAGTGCAGTTTTATGAGACGGTAAGTGTGTCACTCCTGAACCAGTGCCTCCTGCACGCCCGAGAGAGGAGGGTTCATGACCTGTTCGCAGTCTTCATCCTAATAAACCAAAGAAGCTTAGGTGCTGAGCAGAGCGTTTTACGCCTCTCGTAATTGCATCTGCGTTTTCCTTCTTGAATAACAGTGGGTGAAGAGGTTTCTCTGGAACCCGCAGGGGTGCTGGGTCCTCGTCCTGCGGCCCCGGGAGCCTCTCTGTGCCTCGCAGCCGCTCTGCTCCTCTGCACGCAGGGGCACTGCCGGGGGGGGGGTGAGGTCACGCTGTCCTCGGCGGGGGCCGCCTGGCACCGCTCAGCAAGCCCAGGGCAGCCTTTGTTCCTGAATGACGTTTTCACAGTGTACCAAAAGGAAAAAGAGAGGAGAGAGAAAGACTTCATTCAGAAAACAGTAATGAAAACTGAAGCTTTTCACCTCTGCCTAGTAATTCTGTTGTTTACCAGAGTGTATAGAAAATAAGGGTCTGATAACATGTAAACGGAAACTTAGCTGGCAATAAGCTTTCTGACTTTATAATTGAACATCTGCTGGCTGGCTTGCTTCCTAATGCATTCCCTGCTGTGCCCAGGTGTCATCTCGGGTGTGTTCGGGGGTAACGGTAGGTGAGCCCCAAACGCATCCATGCGTATGTCATCTTTGGACCAGACACAAAAATGTCTCCAACCGCAAATCCTGGAAGGTTGGCTGAGGTGGCTTTGCTTGGTGCGTGCTTGTGAACCGTGTGTTGGGAACAGGTGGTTTGGGAGACTAGTTTTCAGAAAGAAGTCACCTATGCAGTGTTCTCCTTTACAGGATGCGATTCCTGTGCTCTTCAGTTGCACTCGTTTTAATAATTTGCTACCATTGTATGTTGCCTTTCACCATGAATATCAGACTAGCAGATTACATTTGTCGATGTGAGAAAATGATTGAAGGGCAACTCTTTTATTTTTCATTTTAACCAAATGTTATCAAATTATATCTCTTGTTCTGTAATGTGGATCCTTCCTGTATCATTGTGACTTGAGATACTTTGATGCTTGTGATTTACATTTTTTAGTCCCTTTAATTTGGCATGGTTTTCCATAGGAAAGATAACATTTATCCGGCTAAATTCCCCATTTTTGGACATGTAGATTGTTTTCAGTTTTTTTCTGTGACATCTTTACAAATACATTTTTGTACCCAAATGTTTCCATTGGATTGCCCCAAGCTGCCTGTCTTGAAATAACAGAAATGTATTTTCTCACAGTTCTGAGCATTAGAAATCTGAAATCAGCGTGTCAGTGCGGCCCTGCTTCCATCTGTGTCCATAGGGAAGAGTGTATTCCTGGCTCCCACATGTCCAGGCGCTTCCTGCCTCTGTCGGCACGTGTGTCCTCACGTCTGTCTGTTTCTGAATTCCCTCCTCTCGTGCTGACCTCAGTCATTGGAGTAGGGACTGACCCTACTCCATTACGACGTCTTAAAAGAACATTATTTCAAATTCACAAAAATAAAACCAGAATAGGGCAGCCCAGTGATTTATGGAAAACATTGCTCCTAAAAACTTCAGAATTTTATCTCCTCTAATTCCACTAACTCAGTTGTTCCTCCAGTATATCAGAAAGATGCACAGATGAGCACAGACCACTTACATGACATAGTCAAGCTCTCATTGATGAGAAAAATGAGGAAGAGAAAATACTTAAGCAATGCTCAATTGTTTCAGCAGAGAAACAAACCCCGTATTTTTTTAAATTCAGAATCAATGTAGTACTAGCTTAGCTTTTGCTACAAAACCGTTTCAGTGATGCTGTCATGGATAGCACATAAATTACATTAGTAACATTTTTCCCTGTGTCACCACATTCTTAACACTCTGTAGTGGAAGAACCTTACTGTATTTATATTATTAAGCACAATCCTTACCTACTTCCAAAATCAATTTTATACTTTCCAGTGTTATCTTCCAGTTGTCCTTCAACTATTTTATTTTAATTAAAGAGGCTTTAGATCACATGTTACATTGAAAATATAAGGGATCCATATATCCTACCCCACCCCCTCCCGCACTTTCTCCCATTAACAACATCTTTCATTGCTGTGGTAGGTTTGTTAGAATTGATGAACACATATTAAAGCATTGCCACTAACCACGATTGAAGGGCAACTCTTAAAATTCTCATAATGTTGGTTTTTTAAATAATTTTCAAGCCCAAGTGAGGTGTCATTATTAAACAGCGCTGTAATTCAAAATAAGAAGCCATGTATTTAGTCACTGTCTTTGCATAAGCATACAGGACTGGGTAAAAAAACGTCATATTTCATATCTAACATAGACTTGTGGGCAAGTCTCCCTTAAATTATTAACATTTGCCCATCTGTTCCTGGGGCAAGCACTTCTCCAGCTGTTCAGGAGCCATCCGGGAGCCCGCGGTCCCCTGGGCGACTCGGGCACAGCACAGTTGGGTCCAGCAGGAGCTGGGCGTGCGCCGGGCCTAGAGCAGGGAGCAGCCGGGGCCCCAGCGGAGCCCCAGAGCGCAGGGAGCCTGGAGAGGGAGAACCCGGGCAAGCACGAGACCCGGCCAGCCTGGGGCCGCTTGGCCTGGAAGCCGGGGCAGGGGCCGCGCCGCGGTGGCCTGGCGGGAGAGGAGCGCGGCGGCCGGGCCCGGCCCTGCGCAGGTGCCCGCGCCCAGGAGAGCGGTAGCGCGGGTCTGTGATGCCGACGCAGGAGCCGTGGGCCGCGGAAGCCCGCGGTGGCGGCGGCGGTGGCGGTGGCGGCGGCGGCGTCTCACCTGTGCTCTGCTTGCCCCCAGATCGCCGAGAAGCTGAGGCAGGCCCTCGGCCGCTTCCCAGTCATGTAGAGCGGACGACCGGAGAGCTCCCGCGCTTCCTTCTGACCCGGGCACGCGGCTTAAAGTTGGCTTTCCCCCTGACCGGTCGTTAAAGAAGACAGCCAGAAAGGAAACCAAAAATAGGGTTGCCAGGATGTGTTTACTTTATTAACCAGCCCAGGTGCATGGGTCATTCGGGGGTGGTCCTTTGTTCATTTCCACACCCAGTACTGAAAGCAGTGGAAAGCGCCCCTGTTTTTGGAGCGTACCTAAAGTTATCAGCGTTTTGAATGGAAAAAGTAGTTTTTCTCCACTTGTATTTTACATGGAATCTTAATTTAATGTCTCCCACAATCTATTAATTCTTACCCAATGTCAGATAATTACTAACTGCTTTCTTAAAAATATGAAATATGCCAGGATAAAAATTATATGTTTGTATATTTTTATAACCTCATTCCTTCAGGGATTCCTGTCTATTTAGGAAAACCTGCGTCTCTTTCACATACATGCCTGGGACTCAAGTGCTTCGGTTTTCGGGAGGGAGGAGGCAGCGAGGGGCTCCCGCTGGCAGCAGCGCCCAGCGCGTCAGCCCCCGCCACACCTGCAGAGCTCGGGGTCGTGCTCCATGCGCGGCTGTTCCGTGAGGACCAGCGTCTCCCTCCTTGCACGCCTTCCTCATCATGGCTGAGGCATGTTTTGTGCTGTAAGAAGTCTGAGAAGTTGAGGGCTTGTTAACAGACTGCTGTCCCTTGGCTCCAGGGAGGGGGCAGCCGCGCTGACATCTGTGCTAGAAAGTGCCGCAGGGGCAAAGGGCAAGCGCAGTGCTCCCCACAACCTTTTCCCCCTTCCCTTGTTTTTATTCTCAAGCTCTTCCATCCGACAGGTGAGACATGCTGGGGGTGCCGGACTCGGCCCTCGGTGGCCTGTGCACTGCCGGCCGTGTGGTCTTATCTGAAAGGAAGGGAAGCACTGTGCGGACAGTAAGCCTTGCCCTCCCCGCCCCCCCCGGGAGGTGTAGGGACTGGTCCCAGGTCTTGGTCAAGCACGGCCATCTGAGAGATGTCAGAAATCCCCAGGGCTTTATGTTTAGAAAAGGGCAGCAGCATGAGGCTTTTCCTGACTCTCTCCTAAGCTACAGTACTTCAGTTAGTGCCACGGAGCACAGCAGGCTCTCGACACGCGGCCAGCTTCACACCTGCACACTCCCGTGTCCACCAGCAGCTTACTCTTGAGGCAGGAGTTCCATCTGCCAGAGTTGCCTTACACATTCTCCCCACTGCTTTCACTTTTCTGACCTAATAGTTATAGAAAATGAAAGTCTAGGCCACCTAAATAAAATGAAACCAAAAAATAAGTAGATGAGAAAATCAAATGAATATGAATATGAGAACATCTTGTGCGTTAAAAGCACGAGTTTTTGATAATGTTTTATAAGTAATTTTCCCCACTTGATTTTTCCCTTATAAAATCCCGTAGAACAGTGTTTATGAAACAGCCATTTAATATATGTACAAATTGTACAGAATGTATAAATATTTTACACAAATGTAAGAGCATGTAGAAGCCAATATATAAATAAATTGTTTTAAAAAAACTGTACAGTAAATTCTCAAAGCACTTTTTCAAAACATTTTGGTGTTTTTGTGTGAGTTGTTTTTTTGTTGCATTGTGTTTTGTTATGCTTCTGAAAATAGCCCAGGTAATGAATTTTTCCCTAAAATTTACTTCTTCTCACTTGAATTAATAGCTTTAATTCTCTAAGCCAGTGTCACAGATCTTGGGAGCACACCGTGATCACCTGTGAAGTTGAAAGAACCAAACACCAGTGCCCAGTCCAACCTCCCAGGTACACTGATTTAATTGGTATGAGGAAGGGGCCGGGAAATGGAAAGGGATGTAAGAAAAGGAGGTGATGTGGAATACTCAGCAGTGTAGCTGACCTGGGGCTGGGGAAAGTAAAGGGAATTTGAAAGAAGAAATAAAAGGCAATCCAGGGGATGTTGATGCTTGGGAAGATTCTCCTTCAAGTGTCAAAATTTTAGTGACATAGTGTATATTTTCTTCCTCTATGGGTTCAAACACACCACTTGGTTCTTGCATGATCATATGTTAATGGTTTGATTTTTAATTACTTGTATGAACCTTTAGACATCACAGGAGAGTTATAAGTAAAATGTAACTTCTACAAATTTTGACGATGTAAAAATAATAGATAAATATTTGGAGAAGAGCGGAAAAGGCATTGTGGAAGAAAAGTTATGTGCACTCGGCCACATCTTCAAAAGAGGGAACCTCGAGGGTGTGTCCAAAGGCTGGTAATCCAAAATATTAAATGTATTCCCTAAATTAGTTGACGCAGTTGCTTCTGACAGCATCTGTGGAGCAGTAACCAACTACATCACTTGCCTGTAAGCTGGGTGAGAGCAAACCCCAGACCCAGCATTTGCTGATATAAGAAAACACTTTTGAAAACAAAGCTTCCCGAAATACCTGCACTAGCAGTGTAAGGGCTGAGGAATAGACCTTCACGCCCCGTCAGCAAGCAGACAAAGGAGCTGCAGGACGAGGTGGAGCTCCTGGCAAAGCAGAGCGAGGACGTCTTGCATGTGCCGTTGGTGATGCGGAGAGCACGCGTGAGCAGGGCTTTCTGACGGCCACCAGACCTTTTGGGCAAAGACTGACGAGCTTTTGAGTCATCAGTAGGTACAGAGGTCTCTAATTCTAGATGGGAAATACATGTCTATATCTTAGTCAAAAAAAAAAAATTTATAAAAAAGTAATAACAGTCTCATCAATCTGGTAGAATCTCCAGGCGTCGTGAAGAGAGAGTCTTAGATGAGATGTTCAACTTGAATCCAGCGACCTGAACTATGTCAGACCACCTCCTTTAAAATTGTGAGCCTGTGACAGTGCTTTTTTAAAACCATTGTTGCAAGTTACTCCGTTAACTAGAATAACAGTAAATCTGCTCCGTCCGTGATTACACCCCCCTTTATTTTATTTTATTTTTTTTTAAAGATTTTATTTATTTATTCATTTATCGCCCCCTTGCTGCTTGTGCTCGCTGGGTCAGCTAACCACACCGTGCGGGCGGGCCTGCCTTCACCAGGAGGCCCCGGGAACCGAACCCAGGGCCTCCCACATGGTAAACGGGTGCCCCACTGATTGAGCCACAGCCGCTTCCCGTCACCCCCCTTTATTTTTGTTCGCTCCTCAGTCGTGAGGGGTTAGGGGTGACTTCTGCTCTGACTGGTCGAGACTGAAAAGGGATGGGGATATTATGGGGCAGAGGAAAGGAATTGTTTTGCTGGCAGTTGAAGATACTCCTTGCCTTGGGGACGGGACTGGTCGTTGTCATCATTTTGTTAAATTTCCTTGGGCAAGCCCGCAGAACTGGAGAGTAGGAGTTGGCCGCATACCTGCTGGGATTCCAGACTCAACTGGTGTTTGAACAATCAGGTAACGTACTTAACAGGTACATTAAAAACATATCTATGGCAACGAGGATGCATTTATATCCCATAGAAGTATGTTTTAGGTCCACTTTCCCCCATATACCACCCCACTGTCAACACCTTGTACTAGTAACATACTTTTTAGAGATACAGAAAGAATAGTATTTGTATTATTGACCATAGTCCTCGGCCACCCCAGAGTTCACGGTGTTACACACTTCCCTGTTCCTTTAGCTTTCCTTCTAGCAACATAGACGATCCAAAACTTCCCCTTTCAGCCACATTCACACCACACGTCAGTGCTGTTCATTACACATCTCTCGGCCACTATCGCCTCCATCCATTTCCAAACCGTTACAATCAACCTACCTATACGTTCTGCACAGGCTAAGCATCTGCTCGCCGTGCTCTCCTCCCCGTCTATCTCCTGGTAACCTGTCTTCCCGACTGCCTACTCGGGGCCAAGGATGCGGGGGCCTCCCAGGGCTCCGGTGCCTGCTGCAGTAGCTCAGTCCTGGGTTTGCAGGCCCCACCTCGGTACCTGTCCTCTATGCTCTGCCTATTTCACTTTTTAAAATATGTCTAACTTAATTCCACCATGATGGTGGGTCACTGGGGCTTGTTGGTGTAGCTAGAGGTAGCTGAAGAAGATGGGTTTTTTCTAACCTCTAAACGTCCCGCTATTGGAAACTGGTATATATAGACTGATAGGGAGTCACTAAAACGGACTTATCAAGACACTCAGCAAAGTGCTGGTGAAGAGTTACATAGGGAGAAAAGCAGAGTACAAAACTATTTGTACCCACGTGGGAGGGGCCTCCACTGGCCACATTTGGGACAAATTTGAGGATCTAAAAATTATGACACAGCAAATAAATAAAAATCCATGCATCCATACAAGAAAAAGGAAATCACCTGTCCCCATTGTAGATGACTGTTAAACCTGAGAAATAGTAAGGAAAGAAGAAGAATTAAGCATTGCCCTGCCTTTTCAGGAGGAACATCAGTTAATCCTGGTCAATGAGGGAAAGCTCTTTATTATAAAAGAATGTTAGCTAATGTATGTAGAAGAAATGATAGGTCATTTGCAACCACCAGTGGAATAAACTGATGCAAGCAAGAATCATTACTGGACGGTGGGGCAGCTAGGGGGGGTTTCCCAGCCCTGTGGGAATGCATCTGGCCCCACAGGCTATTGCTGACCGCAAAGGGAAAAGAGCACGGTTGTGCAGTGGAGAGGCGTGCTGTGCTGTAGTGCCATTTTAATCTAGTGCTGAAACCGAGCCCCACTAAAATGGCACGTGCCATTAATGGGGAGCCTTCCTGTGCCCCCCTGAAGCACGCACTTATCCCTGTGTCTTCAGAATTGTGTAAGTGAGTCCCCAGAAAGTCACGTGGTACCAGACCTATGGCCCCTGGCTGCGTCCTGCCCACAGCCCCACAGGTCCCTGGGGTCCGCCTGTCACCTCTGGCCCGGGGGCAGCTCCTGGCCTGGCCTCTGGCCTCTGGCCTCAGGGCGGCTGAGGAGCTGTGCCCCTGGGGCTCCTGCCTGCCCCTCTGGGACCAGGCCCCCAGAGCCCAGGGGGCCAGGGAGCACCGCTAGGGAGGCCAGCCCACAGGAGGAGCCGCCCCGGGGCAGTGTTTCCAGCCCCCGAGGACGGGGACGGGGCAGGTGCACCTGCTCCTCCTCAGCACCTGTGACCCCGCGTCTGCACCGAGGCTGAGTTGACAGCAGTCGGCGCTCTGCTCCCGCGTCGGTCTCTGTAGGGGCCAGCCTGTCACCCTGCCTCCTTTACGTTATTAAGGGGGCGCTGTCCCCGCCGCACGCCCACCCCCAGCGTGAGAGGTTGTCTCTTACTAGTTGGGGGGTGCAGTTGAGAGACTGGGCAGCCCTTTCTCCCCAGGCCGAGGAACCGGCCACGCAGGGGGCCTTTCCAGGGCCACGTTCGGGCCCCGTGGGTCTCCCCTCTAACGGGGGCCCTGAGGCTGCTCTCGGTCCCTCGTTATCGCCGTGTCCAGGGGACCTTAAAACGCCTGGGTCCTAGGGGCTACCCAGGTGTCGGGTTGGAGTGTGCCCCCCAGACACTTGGGGGAAGCAGTCAGTCCTAACGCCTGCTGCCTGTGAATGAGGCCGCATGTGGGGAGAGGGTCTTGGGACCCGACTAACCCAACGTGCCTGGCGTCCTGGAAAGAAGAGACACAGGCTCGGGAGACGGCCTTGGGGGCAGAGGCAGGCTGGAGAGCGCGGCGACGAGCCATGGCGCGCCGCGGATGCC
The DNA here is from genome assembly GCA_026826555.1 of Tolypeutes matacus. Taxonomy (NCBI): domain Eukaryota; kingdom Metazoa; phylum Chordata; class Mammalia; order Cingulata; family Chlamyphoridae; genus Tolypeutes; species Tolypeutes matacus. The sequence goes on from JAKSZT010054281.1 coordinate 19,958,349, forward strand.
GCAGACGCTGGGCGGAGCAAGGAAGGGTCCTTCCTAGACTTCAGACCCTGCCAACCTCCGGCTCCAGACCCGAGAGGCGACGTGTCGTTTCCAGTTTGTGGTACCGTGTGACGCAGCCCTGGGGGCTAAGGCGCCAAGTCAGTGGTGGTCGGCGGGCCCTTGGGAGGTTCCTGGGGTACGGTCCTGAGAAGCCAGCGTCCCCTTCAGGCACTGAGCTCCAGCTCTGAAAAGTGGCTCTGGTCCCAGGAGCCCCTCACCCTCCTCGTAATTCATCCTCCTTTTGATTGTATGACTTAACAATACCCTTTGTGTCAGTTTTCTTTCGCTGTGTAGCACATTTCCACAAATGCAGCTGCTAAAACAATGCCCATTTGTGATCTCACTGTGCCTGGGGGGCAGAGGTCCCTCCGCTCAGGGTCTCAGAGGGCTGGGCCCAGCTCTCCGCAGGGCCCAGGGTGTCTTCCAAGCTCGCCGACAGCCGTGGCACTCAAGGCTCCTGCCGGCTGTTGGCCAAGAACGGCCCTAAATCATGCAGAGCCCACAGTCAAGCCCTTGCCACATGGCTCCCCGTCTGCGTCCCCAGAGCCAGCAGGAGGATCTCTCGCTTCACATGCGAGAGTTAACCAGTTAGGGCCTTAGCTGCGTCTGCAGAATTCCTTCTGTCGTGTAAGGTGGCATCACAAGAGCGATGCCCATCATAGTACAGTCCCACCTGCACACATGGGGACGGGATTACACAGGCATGTATTCTAGGAGGGGGGTCTTTCTTTTTCTTTAGGAGGCACCGGGGATCGAACGTGGGACCTCATACATGGGAAGCAGGCGCTCAACCACTGGGCTACATCTGCTCCCCAGTGAGAGTTGGTTTTTCTGTTTGCTCGTTTGCTTGTTTGGTTTTAGGAGGTACCAGGGATCGAACCCAGGACCTTGTACACAGGAAGCAGGCGCTTGACCACTGAGCTACTTTAGGAGTGGGAACCTTGAGGCGTATCTCAGGGTTCTGCCTACCACACGCTTGTTGGCAGCTCATCAGTCTTGCCCCCAAGATTACTAGGTTCTGTGAACCGTCTTCCTAGCTCACTGCAGAGTAGGTCCTCCCCTCCCCCCAACTGCCATTCCAGCCTGCCTCTCAAGAGAATAATTTCTAGCATCTTGCTTCTGATGGTTTACCCACTCTACCTTTACTATTTGGGGATCCTGGTATCCCATGTCACTGTGGAAGATCTCCTATTGTCAGCCCTGGCCTACAGAACTTCTCAGTAACGCTGGAATCCACCTCACCAGCACATTCCTTAATGCTTGAATAAACAAACTGCCCTGGGCCCTGGGCCCTCTCGTGGAACACAACTGGCTGGTGTGATCTCCCACCTTACGTGGTGTGGCCTCTAGCATGCTCGTGTCTCCGAGGCTTTTGAAGTCCTTCCTACCACCTGCCGTGGCAGTGCTGGCATTTCCACTTCAGTTAGTATATGCCGATGCATCCTCCAAGCTTCCATGAGCCTCCTAGCAGCATTTAGCACCATCTTCTGAGGCCCTGTATCATGAGCGAGTGCGCCTGCCTTTACAGTCTACCTTTTTGTATCACTCAGTGTTCTCCAGAGAAACAGAACCATCAGGAGACAGACAGACGGGAAGAGCCTCACAATTGTGAGGCTAGCAAGTCAAAATTGCACAGACTGGCGGCTGGGCATTCAGGGAAGGGTCATGTCGACGTCTCACGTCTACGCGCCTTAGGCTGCAAAACCCAGGAAAGAGTGGAGGATGGTCCTGAGCCCTCAGCCCTTCCTCTTAAGACCTCCAGCTCAGTGGGTGAGGCCCACCCACATCACGGAGGGCGTCTTTTACTTAAAGTCAGCGGACTGTGGGCGCTAATTCTATCCATGAAATGCCTCCAGCGTGACAGCAAGGTCAGTGTTTGACCAG
>JAKSZT010054281.1:19967622-20008946 GCA_026826555.1 Tolypeutes matacus
CCTCCTGGCTCCCTTCCTGGCTCCCCCCTGGGCTCCCCCCTGGGCTCCCCTCCTGGGTTCCTCTCTGGGCTCCCCTCCTGGGCTCCCCTCCACCCACAGGCTGGCCAAGGAGTCCCAGAGAAGGCAGCTCAGCCCTGAAGCGGGGCCCTGGCAGGTCTATTTCAGCCCTTCCCTTCCCCTCCCCCTTTCCCCCTCCCCCTTTCCCCCTCCCCTTTCCCCCTCCCCCTTCCCTTTCCATTCCCACTTCCCTTCCCCTTCCCCTCCCCTTCCCCTCCCCCTTGCCTCAGGCTGGATTCCATGCTGGTCCTTCTGTGCCCCCCGCCCACCACCAGGTAAGTGGAACCCAGGCAGGAGAGGCTAATCAGCTGTGGGAAGGGATTCAGCCACCACAGGATTCACCTGCTTTCTGAACTAGGAAGGGCGCCCCCTGGACGCCCACCAGATGGGGTCAGGACCGCCCGTCTGACGCCCAGGGATGGGTGGGGCTAGCTTCCTCCCCGGGAGGCCAGGTGGGGAGCTAGAGCTGTCCAGGTGGGGAGCCCCCAAGTCTCCTCTGCTCTCTGCTTTTCATAAACCCCTCACGGCGCTTTCCCCATCCATGCACCTCGAGACCTCATTTCTGGAGAAGATTAAGGAGAGGCTGGGACTCCGCTGAAATGGCCTGCGCGCCCTCGGGCAGGGGGTGCTGGGGAGCAGGACTTTGGCCGCTGTGCCCTCCCTCCTTGCCCCTGCCCATCCGTCTGTCCTGCTGTCAGGTACTTATTTGGGGCAGTGGTGGGGGGAGACGGGGTGCACTGTCGGGCCGCGCGAGCTTCCTGAGGTGACAGTGACAAAGCCGCCCGCGCCATCCTAGGCGTGGCCCTGGGCAGGCGCATCCCGCTGAGGGCCAGCGCACACCTGCTCTGCGCCCACCCGGGGCGGCTGTGGCCCGGGGCCCGAGGCCCGGTGTGAGGTCTGTGGCTAAGACGTGGCTAACGTGGCCCTGCTCCCAGAGCCCACAGCGACCGCGGTCTCTTCCTCAGCCCACCCGACGGCACCGTGGAGTCTCCATAACAGGCCAGCAGGAAAGGACGGCCCAGGGGCCTGGGCGCAGAGGGCAGGCTCCACGGCAGGCTCTGGGGCCCTCGTGCTGGGGACGCTTGGTGGTGGCTGGGAAGCTCTGGGCCGAGCCGCTCGTGGGTAGGGGATGTGAGTTTCCGCTGCTTGAGGGGCTCCGAAGGGGAAACTGACTCGAGCCTACATCCAGGTGGCTCTACCTGAGCCCGAGAGCCATGTGTGTAAACACAGGTCTGGAGACTGGTGCCTCACGTTTCTCTTTTACATAAAATGACCAAAGGAACTTCCCGGACACCCTCTATTCGGGGTTCTCAGCCCCGTGCCTCCCAGCGCACAGCAGCTCCCCGGGGAGCCGAGTCTGGCGGCTTCACCCCCACCTGCACCAGCACAGCCGTCCTGGCACGAGCCGGGAGACCAGGGCAGAGGCACCTGCCCCTGCCACGAGTGACACGAGAGAAACAGACGGGACGGACTTGCTTTCGTCACAGTCGGCAACTTCCGGCAGCTCCTCGCTTTTTCCCAGGCCTTGGGCGTCCTGCGACAGAGCCCAGCAAGGGCAAGCTTGTCGGGTCAGGACACCGAGTGTGGTATTTGGATGCCTGACTTGGGGGAGGCAAATCAGAGGCGTGCCGTGTGGCTGCCCCGTGCTGCCATCCCGTCAGCCGCTGAGCTGTCGGGGTGCGCCTGGGCCCACGAGTAGCAAAGACACTTCAACCATGGGACGTCGCACCGCGAGCAGGACAAAGGCGGCCCTGCTTTGGGGGCCGGGGGCCTTGCTCTACAGGGGCCCACAGCATTGGGCCTGTGTCACCTGCCACCCCCGGCTCTCGGTGCCCAGCACCCCCGCCCCTCGCTATTCCGTGGCCGGGCCAGAACGCACCCATGCACTTCTCAGACGCTGCAGGGCTGGCTCCCTCACCTGCTGGCGGCCTTAACTCAAACGCCACTTCTCGGGGGGCCTTCACAGACCACCCTCTAAAACCGTTCGGTGCCCCCGCCCCACTTTGCTTTCCTCCTTTGCACCCATAACCGTCTAGCAGGCGATGGTTTGGTTTGGTTCCTTCCCTGTGGCAGAGGCCTTGTCTTGCTCACTGCCCCAGCCCCAGGAACCATGCTCGGCACAGAGTAGGTGCCCAATAAAGATTTGCTCAGTAAGTGAATCTGAACTAGGAGAAGGAACACGGAAATGGACAGCCAAGAGAGGTTGTGTCCTCCGCTCCCACCGGGTGTTCCTGTGAAGACCCAGGGGCTCCCTGCACCCGGCCACAATCGAGGCAAACCCAACAGGAACAGGCAAGGTGAAGCGAGGCAAGAAACCCACTCAGGGCGTGCATTCGTCAGCCGAAGGGCTGCTGCTGCCAAGTGCCAGGAGCCTGTTGGCTTTTCTAAAGGGTATTTATTTGGGGCAGAAGCTAACAGTTACCAGGCCCTAAAGATCTCAAGGTTACTTCCTTACCAAACTCTGTTGCCAGGTACTGGAGCAAGATGGCAGGTGACGTCTGTGAGGGCTCAGCCGTCCTCCTTCCTCTTAAGGCTCCGTGGTCCCAGCTTCTTCCGATCTCAGCTGCAGGCTGGCATAAGGCTCGTCTCTCTTCCCGGGGCTCGTCTCTCTCTGGGCTCAGCTGCTGTGGCCTCTTCACAAGGTCAGCTGTGAATTCTCAGGCGAATGGCCCGTCTCTCTTCCCCGGGCCTCTGCCGTGTCTACGGAGCTGTCTCTGTCCCTCTGTGTAGCTTCTCTCTGTACCCACTTCTGCATGTCCCCCTGAGTGTCTTTATATAGCCCACAGAGGGGGCAGGGACTGCTACACTCTACTGATGTCGTCGAATCTTAGCATTTAATCAAAGGCATCTCAGCTGAATCTAATACAATCAAAGGTTATCACACCTAGAGGAACAGACCAGTTTGCAAACATAATCTCTCTCTGTGGAATTCATAAATAATATCGAAGTGCCACAGGGATCTTAGAGCACAGTGGGAGAGGTGGCTAATAAACAGGATAGCCAAGTCCCCTGTGTATTCTCCTGGAGAGCGATAGGTGCTGAAGAGAGAAAATGAGGGAGGTGGGAAACGGGGGGTGGGTGGAGAAAACTTAGGCAGGGGGCTCAGGAAGGCCTCTGAGGACTCCTTCACAGACTGAAGGGAGGACGGGGAATGGACACGGCAGGGCAGCGCCGCGCGGAGAGCCCTAAGGAGGGGACAGCGACGGGCCCTGGGCTGGACGCGGCAGGTGGCGGGAGGTGCGGCCGGGGGTGCGGCCCGGGCCACAGGGAAGGCCGTGGCTTCCGCTGAGCCACATTTACTGTTTCAACAGGACCGCTCTGGCTGCCGAAGGGGGGCAAGGGCAGAAGGGGGGCGGCCAGGCCGGGCTGGAGACGCCGGTGTGACCGGGGTGGGCCCAGCGGACGCAGGGCGCTGAGGGGCTCCGCCAGCCCCTCCCAGAAGGGGCACTGGCTCCAAGGCGCAGCAGGCGGCCCCAGCCGGCTCCACATGAAGCCTTCAGTGCGCCTGCAGGCAAGTCTCCCGCTGCGGCTACGTGTGTCCCAGGGACCCCAGCCTGGAGCGGGGGGCATGGCGGACAGCGAGCCCCCAGTCGTGGGCTGCATGAGTAGCACACTTTAGAGGTGGACGGTCCAGCGGCATCCGGTGCATTCACGAGGTATCGTGCAGCCTCTGTCTCATTCCCAACGTCGCCAGCGTTCCAGAGCAGGGCCTCTTACCACCCAGCAGCTGCTCCCCCTTGCCCAGCAAGCCCCAGTGTGGCCTGTCGCCACGGGTTTCCCTCTTTGGGGTATTTCATACAGATGGGGCCACACAGCGCGTGTCCTTCGGCGTCTGACTCGTTTCGCTCAGCCTGGTGCTTCAGAGGCTCGCCCATGTGGTGGCGTGGCCCAGTGCGTCGTCCCTGTTCACGGAAGAGTGGCGGTCCCCGTGGCAGGGCCTGCGTTCTGTCATCCGTTCGCCCGTCGGTGGGCGCTTGGGCCCTTCCGCCTGTGGCGATGGTGAGAAATGCTGTGCACACGCAGTTGTGGAGTCCCTCCTTTCGGTTCCTCGGGGTATACTGGATTCACCGTTAAGGCGGAGCTGACGGGATTGACTGACACGTTCTCATTTCAGAAAGAGGGGGCAGCCAACGTACCTCGAGCTCTAGGTTTCCAGTATCTTCTCAGGTCCAAGGAATTTGAACGCAACTTCCAGATTCTCTTAAGTGCACCCCTGGCCTCGCATCCTTCTCTTGTCCTACCCCCCAAAGAGCCGAGCCTTCCGCCTCGCTTACCCAGCTCTCCTGGCTCCTCTCTGGGGACCAGACCCCTCCTTTCCACCTTGGCATCTTTGACCCCTTCTCTGTACCCCTTGGTGCCTGCCCTCGACCCATGCAGCTCAAAACAGCCTTTGCGCCCCTCCACCTGCTCTCTTACCGGCCCGGCCAACTTCACAGCTGGCCGCCCTCACGTCCTGCCTGACTGACTTAGTTCTTTTTTTGCCCAATACACTAATAAAACTGCCCACTCAAGGTGGCCATTGCCTTCTCACCAAGCCAAGGCTCCTGGCTCTGTCCTTTCTGAGGTGTCTGAGTCGTGGCCACTCCCTCCTTCCCAGGGCTCTCCAGGCCGGGCCTGCCCTCCCACGGCTTTGCTAATCCCTGGATACTTCTTCCTTTGCGCCAGCCTCCACGAAGCTCAGACCCCTGCCACAGACCCCGCTATTCTTCTCCGGCTCTTGGAAGCAGCCATTTCCTTGGATGACCCTCCTCATCCACTGGGGACGGAATCCCGCCCCCCACAGAAGGTGCGTCCCTGTTGGGGGGGGCACTGGTAAGCAGGCCCTTTGACGTGCTATTAGTTAAGTTGTGCCCAAATTGAATGCGGTGGGCCTTGATCCCCGACGGCCCAAGTCCCTGAACACAGAGGCAATTGGTCACAGAATGAGAAGCCACGGGAACAGCCAGAAGCGGAAAGTCAACAGAACCTGGAAAGAGAGAAGATGCCGCCACGAGCACTGCCACGTGACAGAAAGCCAAGGGAGTCCAGAGATGGCCGGAGCTGGGAGACACCGGCCCCGAGGGCGGCTGGGAGACACGGACCCCCAGGGCGGCCGGCCCCCAGCCTCTGACACTGTGGTCCAGTCACCCCACAGGCGCTTGTTTCAGCAGCTGGGAAACGACAACACCGTCTTAAACTCAGCATAACCACAGCCAGACTCGCCCCACGCCCAGCTCCCGCCTCCCAGTCCTCCTAGCTCTTTCAGTGGCACCGCCACTGACCACATGCCGCATGCTGGGTCGTTTCTGACTCCTCGCAGCCCTTTTGTCATCTCAGGCCATCGAGCATCAAACGCTGCCTTTTCTACATTCGAAAGCTCTTTCCTGTTTTTCTCTTCAGGATTGCTTTGAGAACTTTCCGGGCTCCTGGGTCCCCACTCCTGGTCAACTCCCAGTCCGCTGTGGCTGACTCCGGGCCTGACGGAGTCGACTTCCCTTCCCTCCTCACCTCCGCTCCTTCCCAACCACACGCCTTCTCTATCAGGTTGCCAGAGCCGCTCTGACAAAAACAGGAGTTTATTGTCTCAAGGTTCTTTTTTTCCGTCTTTTGTTTTGTTTTGTTGTCTGTCTTGAGATGCTGAAGGCTACAAGTCCCACATCGAGATCTCGACAGGCCACGCGAGCCTCTGCGCGGCGGCATCCTGGCACAGCTCGGGGTTCCCACGCCTGCGTCTCGGCGCCGTCACGGGGCGCCCCTCTCCCCTGGGGCTTGCTCCTAGGATTCCCCTGGCTTCCCGCTTCCTCCTCTGTCCTTCTCTGCCTGCAGGTCTGCTCAGCTCTTCAGCTCAAGGCCTCCAGCAGCGTGGATTAAGGTCCCGCTTAGCGAGAAACAGCATCTTCTGAAGGTGCCCCTCACCCCCCAGGAAAGCAGGTTAAGACACGCCTTTCATGGAGGGGGGAGCCGACCGCAGCCCCCCACACCTGCCGGCCTCTCACCGGCCCACAGGTCCCCAGGGTCACCTGGGCTTTAGATGCTGGAGCTGACCTTTCTCTGGCACGTTCCCAAGTTCTGTTACTTCCCCTCCTGCTTAATGTGCCCGTGCCCTGAGGCCCCCACGGTCAACGACGGCAGCGTACATGTACTGAAGGTGTGAATGTCCCGAGAGTGTACATGTATGATGGTGTGTATGTACTGAAGGTGTACATGTACTGGCGTGTGTATGTACTGAGGGCGAATGTACTAATGGCGTGCATGTACGATGTCACGTCCTCTGTCACCCACGTTGACCTTCCAGCCCGGAACCGGAAGGCGGAGGCCTGGGAACCCGGCAGGCTCTTTGCTCCTTCAGCCTGTTCTAAGCAGCTATGCCTCATTAGGCTTAAAATGCACATTTCAGCACTGCCAGAATTGGGGCACAGCTTACCATCAGCGGCATGTTATCGTTTAATTGGGGCACATTCTCTTTCTCAAGGGTAATTAAGACAGTTTGATGGTGTATTAAGTTGCATAAGCCGAAAGTTTAAGAGCTGGTCCTTGACTGTTGGACGATTTCTAAAGTAAGTACACGGGGTCGGACGTGGCTCAGATGGTTGGGCGTCCGTCTCCCATATGGAGGGACCCGGGTTCGATCCCCGGGATCTCCCGGTAAAAAATAATAATAATAATAAAATAAAATAAAGTAAGTACAGCATGTCACCGTGTGGAGTTTTATATTGTGTGATGCTAGAGAAGACAGGAAAGAGGAGAAGAAAGTAAGTAAAAGACTGGACCCTTCCCCAAGTGACCTCACTACCTACTTTGTGGAATAGGGCTAGAGAGTAAAACCAATCCTCAAGCAACATGTGAGCAAGTGAACCCCGAGTGTTCACCTGCGAGTCTGAGTGGACAGGAAGGCTACCGTCTGCAACCCTGGCGTCCCAGCAGCTTCCCGGAAGAAGTGAGCTTTGGGTTTAAAAGTGAAGGCTGAGTGGGCGGGCACACTGTTTTCACAAGGTAGTACAAGCCCCATTCGGCAGATAAAGGAACCGTTTGCACTGGACAACTTCTGACGTCACGCCTGGCAGAGCCACCACGTCGTAGGTGAATTAGTTAGGAAGTGGGCGGAAGGCTCAAGGAGGATTCAAATTTGCAGCATGCCTCGGAGATGTGGTGGGTTGCGTTCTAGAGCTCCGCAATAAATTGGATCTCACAAGAGTTTGGTTTCCCAGCGCACAGAAAAGCTGTGTTTACACTCTGCGGTGGTCTAGTAAGTGTGCAATAGCGTCACGTCTAAAAACACAGTGCACACACCTTCGTTAAAATGCGACAGACACGCCGGGAGCGCACCTGCTGGCCGGGGGCTGCTACAGACCTTCCGTTCGGGAAAACACAGCATCCGGGAAGCACTAAGACAAGGCGTGCCTGTGGGTTATTCCGCAAATCGCCGCCTGGGCCAGGGCCAAGCCTGTCGATAAGGTCCCCAGCGTCCTGCTCGGCACTGGGGGTTCTGCCCCTTCCGGAAGAGGCCCAGGGACTAAATGGCGAGCGGGATGGGGTGCGGAGGGAGCACCCGGGCTGGCTTGGGGGCCTGGTGGCGACATCGTCAGAAGGAAAGGAGAGGACACCTCCAAACACCCGGAGAAACTCCAGGGCCGCCTAACCAGCGCCTCCGGGCGCGAGGGCTCCTGGCAGCCCCGGGCTCTGGGGCGCAGCCCAGTGTGGGGAGGGCTGGGGGGCGCACCCACTAGGCTGCGGGCACAAAGCCGCTCGCTGGTGTCCGCCCCTGGGCCCAGACCCCGCTCAGCTGCGGCAGAGGGGCCTGCACGTGGGAAGAGCAAGGGAACCGCAGTGGGGAGCAGAGCTGCGGGCTCCAGCGGCCCCGCAGGGTCCTCTAGGGCGCCGGGACACTGGTGGCCTCTCCACAAGCCACTGCGCCGGCCCCTCCGCCCGGCGGGCACGGGGGGCCGCAATGGCCTCACTTACACTCAGCTACCAAAGGCGACGTGCGGGAGCCCCCCGCGCGCCCAGTGGGCCCCTTCGAGCCGCACCGCAGCTCTGTGAAGTAGGTGGGCAGACACTGCTCCCGCCTCAGACAGGGAGACTGAGGCACGGCGAGCCGAAGGGCCGCGCCCAGGGCCGCAGGAGCGCACGCCGGAAGGGCGGCCCCGCGCCTCCCCGCCTCCCGCCTCCCGCCCGCCCCGCAGCCCCGAGCAGGCCGCGCCCCGCGGCGTCGCAGGCTCCACGCGGCGCTCGTGGCGGGGCAGGGGCGGCGTCCTCCTCGCTCCCCGCCGCCCCCGGCGCCCGCGGCCCCGCGCTCAGGCTCCCCGGGCCGCGGCGCTCACCTGGCCCGGGCCGGGAGGAAGAGGAGGAAGAGGAGGGCTGAGGAGCCGGGGAGGGGCCTGCGCCGGGCGGAGCCGCCGAGGGAAGCGCGGGGAGCGCCCTCGGCCCCGCGCCCATGGCCCTGAGCAAGGGGCTGCGGGTGCTCGCGCGCCTGGAGGCCCCGGGGGACCCCAGCGTCCTGCTGGAGGCGCGCGGCCGCGGGGACTGCCTGCTCTTCGAGGCCGGCACGGTGGCCACGCTCGGTGAGTGACCCCGGCGCCCCTGCCCCGAGGGGACCCCCTGCCCCGAGGGGAGCCCCTGCCCCGAGCGGAGCCCCTGCCCCGAGGGGACCCCCTGACCGAGGGGCCCGGGGCGCCTCTTTTGGAAGAAATGACGCGGGCGCGTCCGAGGGCCCCTCCGGGGTGCCCGTCTGCCCCTCTGCGCCTCTGCCGTGCGCCCGCCGCGGGGCGCGGTTCCCGGAGAGCCGGGGGTGCCCCCGCCGCGGCCCTTTTCGGGGCGTCTGGGGCTGAGGAGCCCACGGGTGCCTCGGGGTCGAAGGAGGCCGGGCTCCCTCCCGGGGAGCAGGGCGCCTTGGTGGCTTCGCCCCACGAGTGTGACCGCGCCCCTCGCGTCGCGCGCAGCCCTGGGGGCCCGGCGGCCCTGCCCTGGCGCGGGTGTTTGAAGTTAGACGGGCGCCAGGCGGGGTGCTCGCCGGGAGGCCTGCGGGGACACGTGCCCAGGCCCTTGGACACAGGTGCACCTTTAGCCTTGCGGCTACGCAGGTGAGCAGTCACTGTCACCCTCCATCGCAGGTGAGCGAGCTGGGCCTGGGGCGCCAGCAGCCCCCGGCCAGTGGCACAGCGCTTGGCGCCTGGCTCCTCTGTGGCTGAATCAGTGCCACCCAGGGCTGGGTGCCCGGTGCCATCCCCTCCCCTCCCTGTATTTCTCTTTGAGCTTCACCGGAAAGGCCTGGGTACACCAGAGTGAGCAAAACCCCACCGCGCTGTTAGAATATTAAACTCCCAGTGCGGGAACACAGGCTACAGCTGCACCATCTTGCCAGGGTTCATAGCCCAGGAAAGTGGAGAGTCACCTCCTCTAGCTGGGGGACAACTGCCGAGTGCAGGGCTTTCCTGCGTTCACGCTGTGGGGTTGTGATTTTTCCCCCCATTTGTATGCATTGACTCTTGGTCTTGCAGCAACCACCCCTTTTCTCCCCTTCCCTGGTCACTTCATGAACATAGTTTTCTGGCTTGTTTCCAGTCACTTAACGACTGACAGAGTGTCTCCAGGACTCTCAGCATCAAAAATGGACAGTGATTTGTCAACTGGTTTATTATCAGATATTCCAATTTGGGCTCTGCCCGGAGAAGTCCAAATTTGGTCATTTGGTAAGGCCTTGAAATTTTCCATTCCGTGTTAGAGATCTGCCTCACAGCACATTTATCAGACCTGCCAGGTCAATTTCACTGTGCAAAGTCACTGCTTCCGCTACGGTACTCAACTGTCCTGTGGCACCGGCGACGCTACGCAGCGTCATACACACTTAGCGGTGCCTCTGAAGTCATTGGAAAAGAAAGACTTGACTTTTCAACAGTGGAGATTTAAAAATGACTGATGAGAGCTCAGCATGCGTATTTTCCACTCAGAAATCAAATTTGTGCTGCGATGTACTTACGTTGCGTGGCATTCCATTCTAGAACAGGGCGAAATGAAAGGGATTGACACGGCTCAGCTGTGTGCAGTCCGTGTGTGTCGCTTGTCCTGGCATTCATTTTTCAGTAGACCTCGGGCTGAATGCTTAATTTTTTAAAATCTGTGTTTCTCTAATTCAATGAAATTATTTTTAAAAAGCAGTTGTGATGCGTTTCTGGCAGACCTGGGACAGTCAGTGTCTGCTGTGACCGTCTCCGTTACAGATAAAAGAAAAAGAAGGTCCTTGCGCTTTCTTTCTGTCGGTTCGTGGCAGCCAGGATTGACGGGGAATACAGGACAGTCTAAACACATGGGGAAGGGGGAATAATCTTTGCAACTCAGAAATCAGCTTGTAAACGGGGAGGGGTGAAGCAGTTGCAGCATTTTCTGTACTGTTGGCTCAGAGAAGGCTGGTAAGAGCCTCTGATACTAGAAAGTTCTTTCACACTTGTAAACTATCCTAAACATGTGCCCATTTTACAGGATGCCCCACATAGCGGACCCTGCACTTCCCACCTGTGTCTGCAGGGCTGGCTTTTTTGCTTTCGTGCCCTTGACAAGGTTAGTCCTCTCTCATTTTGTAGGAAGGTTGCTGGCTGCACTTTGTGGGACGGTGCCCTGTGGCAGCCGCGTCCTGACCCTTCACCCTTTCCATGAGGCTGAAGGTGGGGGCAGCTTTCTTTTCACTCTGGCTGACTTTTTCCCGGGATGGGTCTCCGCGGTGAGTGACTTCGGGATCATGTCCCCTCGTGGGAGGTGGGCTCTCCTCGGCCCCGGAGTGCCCCTAAAGCAGCTCAGCCGGGTGACTCAGCCCCGTAACAGTCAGCACGTGCTCTGCCAGCATCTGCATAGCGTTTCGCTCCCAAAGGACCCTAACGTAGAAAAGGGACTCGGCTGGAACTGGACCGCGCTTTTAGGAAAACCCCATGATTTGCCGAGTGCTGGCACGGCCGTGGTGGGCCTGCTGGTAGGGTCGCTGAGGGGCCGTCCCCGCCACCTCTGTGTCTCTGACAATCAGGCTTTTACGTGGCTCAGGGGAGCAGGGATTCCAGAGGCAGAGAAGCCACACTTCTTGGTCCCAAGACACCAGGTTTTAATAACGTTTTCTGGGCGACCTGGTTCAGAGGGGGGATGCTCCTTCAGGAGGGATGGAAAGTCCTGGCGACACATGCTTGTGGTTTTCATGTTTGTTTGTTTTTTTCTTTTCTTTTCAAAGAAGCTCTAGACTACACAAATGTTACATAAAAAACTACCGGGGATTCCCACATGCCCCCCACCCTCTCCCACATTAACAGCATCCTTCACTGCTGTGGCATGTTTGTCACACCCAGTCACACATGGGGGGCACAGGGCACCTGAAGCCCTCGCCATCCGTCGCGCCGTCTCTCTTAGACTTAGTGTGGAGCAGCTGAAGTGTGCGTGCTCCCGGGTAGTGGTTTCGTCCCACGGGCAGCGGCGCCCAGCAGCCCCCAGGAGGGGCGGCCTGGGGGGCTGCAGAGCCCATACGCGGGTTTGCCTGGGGTGCCAGCCTCGCCCATCTCCCCCAGGCTTGCTGGCTGCCGAGCAGGCGCCAGGAGTGGGGGGGTGGCCTGGAGGGGCTTGGTGGGCCTGGCCTGAACTGCTTGCTTCTGGGGAGCGTGTAGCTAGGCGCCCTCCCTCTGGGCTCCCCTGCGCTGCTGGGTCGGTGGGCTTCGTTGTCCTCGAGGGCACGGTTCTGGGGCTGGAGCCAGGCCGTGCCCGCATCAGGGCGCACAGCCCGATGGGCCTGGTCAGCCACGTGGAGTTTGACCTGCTTGCGAGCGCCTGAGAGTCGAATGAGTTGCCATTTTACCGGTTCTGGAAGACGGTCGAAGCGCTGGTAAGGCCCGCGGGAGGCCCTGAGCGGTGTCCCTAGGTCACTCCCGACTCTTGCACGGGCCCTTTTTCTAGGCGTAGGTTTTCTCAGGATAACATCTATAAAATCCCACCAGGGTGGGTGCGTGCTTCTCTCCGTCTTTACTGGAACTCACTGATAAGACCCTGATTTCAAGTCTTGCCAGGCTCTTGTTTTGGCTGCGTGGCCCAAAAGACCTTGTTTTTTTTTTTTTTAAATCTATTGTTTCTTCACACACACACCCTTGTTTCCACTCGCTGTCTGCTCGTTGTGTGTGCTCTGTGTCTGCTCGTCTTCTTTTCTTTTTTGGAGGCATCAGGAACTGAACCCCGGACCTCCCATGTGGAGGGAGGTGCCCAATCGCTTGAGCCACCTCCCCTCCCTGCTTGCTGTGTCTCTCATTGTGTTTCCTCATTGCATCATCTTGTTGTGTCAGCTTGCTGCACCAGCCCGTCACACCAGCTCGCTGTCTTGCTTGTCTTCTTTAGGAAGCACCAGGAACCAAAACTGGGACCTTCCATGTGGTAGGCAGGCACCCAACTGCTTGAACCTTATCCACTTCCTTGTATTTAACCTTTAATTGTGGGAATTTTCAAAAATATGCAAAAGCGGAGGGAAAAATGACCCCCCCCATGCACCTGTCACTTGGTATTATCAATATATTGTCAATTTTATTTCATCTGCTCCTGTATTTTTAAATGAAAAAATAACCTAAAATTTAGTTATTTATCTATTTATTTATATTTTGTTTACATATATTTGTGTGTGTATATATATAAAACAAAATTTGCCACTTTAACCACTTTTAACAACTCAGTGGTATTAATTATATCCATGATGCTGTGTGGCCATCACCACCATCCAGTACCAAAACCTCCTCATCACCCCAGACAGAAACTGCACCCACTAAGCAGCACCTCGTCACCCTTCCCCAACCCCTAGTAACTTCTAATCCACGTCCTCTCTATGAATTCGCATATTCTAGGTATTTCGTTTAAGTGGAATCATACAGTATTTGTCCTTTTCTGTCTGGCTTAGTTCACTCAACACGATGTCTTCTAGGTTCACCCCTGTTGTAGCATATCCCCAAAGTACATTTTTCCCATATCAGTGTATTCTATTATATCATTTTAAAAATCATTGTAAACTTTATTTCTAGAGAAGTTTTAGATTACAGGAACGGTACATCACAAGTACAGGGGATTCCGGGAGCGGATGTGGCTCAAGAGGCTCAGCCGTGCACCCAAGGATGGGGAAGCTTTTCTGTCTTGTTCACACCCGGAATTGCCCTTAAATTCCCAGGTAAACCGACCCACACTCAGACTGGGAATTAGACCTAAGTCCTGGGGTCCCTCAGCGTCTCCTGGCAGGGCTGGGTGTCAGGTGGCTGGTCCAGTGAAAAGCCGGGGGGCCTGAGGGCGCCTGCACTCCATGAAGCCAAACTCTTTATTTATTTATTTATTTGTTTATTTAAAAGAAACTTTAGATTCCATAACTGTTACGTAAAAAACATAGGGGGCTCCCATATGCCCCCTCTCCCCCCCACGCTTTCCCACGCTGACGACAGCCTCTGTCAGGGTGGTGCGTTTGTTACACTTGATGGCCACGTATTGGAGCATCGCCACTGACTGTGGCTTATAGTCCACACTCTCAAAGCAAAGACCCCCAGCCACAAGCCACACGGGAGGTCCCGGGTTTGGTCCCTGGTGCCTCCTAAAAAAAAAAAAAACCTAAACAAATGAAAAGGCCACTCAGGTGAGCCGATGTGGCTCAGTGGCTGAACACTGGCTTCCCACACATGAGATCCTGGGTTCAATCCCCGTCCCCGGTACCTCAAAAAACAAAAAGCCTAGGGGCTTCCCATATGAAGCCCTCCTCCACCCGCACGCTTCCCCCTGTTGTGCACATCTTACATTAGTGAGGTACCTTTGTAACAACTGAACCAAATCGAAGCACTGCTCCTAGCCGAGGTCTGTAAGTTTGTGGATTTTCTAGGCTTGAGCAAATGCGCAGTGCC
Source organism: Tolypeutes matacus (assembly GCA_026826555.1). Taxonomy (NCBI): domain Eukaryota; kingdom Metazoa; phylum Chordata; class Mammalia; order Cingulata; family Chlamyphoridae; genus Tolypeutes; species Tolypeutes matacus. Next base: position 19,981,542 of record JAKSZT010054281.1, read on the forward strand.
GTGTGTCCATCACTGCAGAATCATCAGAACAATTCCAATGCCCTAAAAGTGCTCCGTGCTCCGCCTGTTCATCCCTCCTCCTCCCCTCTGAACCGCTGGCGGCTGCTACTTTTATATCGCGTTCGAGTTTCTTCCGTTACCACCAGGTAATAACTACAATTACAGTAAATCTACTTTGGTCCGTGGCTACACGCCCCCCTTACGTTTGTTCGTTCCTCAGTCTTGAGGAATTTGGGATGATGTCTGCTCTGATTGCTTCAAATTGAGAGGGTGCTTGGATCTTATGGGGCAGATGGAAGAAATGTTTTTCTTGCAGTTGTAGATTCTCCCTGTTTTTTGGGATGGGGCTTGTGCATCACCATCATTTTGCTAGTTGTCCTGGGAACGTACTGGAGAGAAGGTTTTGCCCACAACTCTGCTGAGATTCAGGGATCAACCGGCATACGAACAGTCCAAAGATTTACGACTCTGAGACATAAATTTAAGGGTTGTAGTGATATGATAGGTTCAGATAAGAGGGGGAGATGGATCTCAAGTAGGGAGTTTATAATGAGCCTATCTGTGCTACACTGGGCAAAGAGACGACCGTATATTCCCATCTACGGCCCACTGAGGGGGTTTGGCCTCCCAGCTCACTCTGAAATCTCTTAGCCATAAACACTCCTTTCTATTTACTGCTCGCCCTTTTTGGTCAAGGTCTGCGTCCATGCCCAACTTGGATTTTTAAAAGCAAAGTGAGCGCTCAGAAAGAGCAGATCGCAGCCTGTGAGAACCGGGCGCGGCCTGAGCGGGCTCTCCGTGGCCTTCCTGGCGCCGTGCTGATGGGGTCTGCAGGACATGCTTGGGCCCATTGGCAGCCCTGCCCTAGGGCCCCAGGCAGGAGGGGGCCTGGCCCCGGGCCCTGGACGCTGTGCCGGCCTGCGGGCCCCTCTTCTAGAATACTCTCCAGACCCCACAGTCCCCAGCCCATTCCGGGGCCTTGCCGAGGCCTCTTCCAGGCTCTCCGGGCAGTTGGTGTGTCCACCCTCGCCTGGAGCATGGCAGGGTGCGGGGTGGAGCTGGGGGTCCCCAGGCGTGTGACCCTCGCTCAGGCTGATGTGAGGCCGGGTGGGGTGGGGAGGCGGGGGGCGGAGAAGGGGCCAGGTGGGGGACGGCCTCCCCCGCAGGCCAAGGTTCTGGCTCGGGCCTTCCAAGGCCGTCGTGGAGGTGCAGTTCTCCGGGCAGGAGGAGAGAGCGGGTTTTATCCGGCAGTCTGTCGGCTCGATGTAAAGCTTAGAACCAGTGAGAACCACTTGACCTGTGGCCCAGACCCTGCCCAAGTTCGGGGTGAGCTGGCGTGCCTCTGCTGTGTGCACTCAGGTGCTCCGTGCCGAGCTGAGGCTGCTGGGCCGGCTCGGCCTTGCACCCGCAGGTGGGAAGCTTTTCTATTTTGTTCCCACTCAGAACTGTCCTTACATCCCCAGGTAAACCACCCAGACTCAGACCGGAGCCTGGGGTCCCTGAGCCTCTCCTGGCAGGGCCGGGGGCAGGTGCCGGCTCACGAGAGCCAAGCTCCTAAAGCAGGGCCCTGCGGCGGCGGAAGGGTTTGTAAGGGAAGGTGGTGCATGCAGGTGATACTGTGGAACCGATTCCTCGACCGTGGTTATAAAGGGAAAGGTTGGGTCGTGTGTATGTTACTCCAGTAAAAATTGAAGGAAAAACACCCATAGAACTGTACAAGACAAAGAGTGAATTCGTGTAAACTATGGAATATAGTTGATATAATAATCCTGGTTCAACATCTTCACGAAGGCACCACACTAATGCAAACTGTTCATGACAGGGAAAGCTGGGGGGGGGTGGACGGTCGTCTTAGTCCTGGCTCCTCAAGCAAATACCAGGTAACGGGTCGGCTTAAACGATGGGTATTGGCTTGTGGTTTCGAGGCTAAGAGAAAGTGACCCGGGGCGTTGCTTTCTTGGAAGCCTGGCGCTCTGGGCTGGCTCCCAGCGAGCCTCGGGCCTGGGCTCCTCTGTCACATGGCAGCGCACGTGGCGGCCCCCCCTTTCTCCTCTGGGCTCCGTGGAGTTTCGGCTTCTGTGGCTTTTTTTCTGTCGAAATTTCATTCTCTTCCTAAGGACTCCGGTAACAGGACTAAGACCCGTTCGGACTGAGGTGGCACCTCAACCGCAGTGACCGCGTCGGAAGCTTCTGCTCACGATGGTTCCGCCCAGAGGAACGACTAAGCTTCAGAACCTGCTTCTCTTCCGGGCCGCGTGCCGACACTTGTGTGCCACGTGGAGTGGCAGGACGCTGAGGCTTGGGGCCTGGGCTGCTTGGCTCCTTCTCTCAGGGCCTCTCTCACAGCCGGCGGCAGATGTCTTCTTCCTTAGAGAGAGGCAAAGTCTCTCTTGGTCGTACCTGTCAGTCCAGGAATACCCTTCCCTCCTTTTCGCTCACCACAGCCCGGCCGAGAACCCTCTGCTTGGCTCCCACAGGCAAGCCCGCGCAGGCTTGCGCTTCCTGCCTCTGGTTCTTCGTGGTCCCTAACAGGGATGCCCCCGACTCAGCGGGCAGATGGCCCAGGGGAGCGTCTCCTCGGCTTCAGGAGCTTCTGGCGGCCAGTGGCTGGGCAGGAGATGTTCAGCCAAATCCGAAGCAGCCCTGGAAGGCGTTTTTTGAGGATTTGGGGCCCTCCTAGAGAGGCTTCTTGGAGTTCAGGGGAGCCGGGCACTTGGAAGGGGCTTTGTATCCCTGTGCCTGTGCCTCGCTGAGGTGATGGGGCTTGGCCGCCTCCTACCTGGGCCGTGCCGGCAAGCAGCCCTCCGGTCTCTGTATTTCTAGCATGTTTCCACGAACCTGTAAACTCCCTGAGAACAGGCGGTCACTGCTCCGTGTGGCAGTCCAACGCTGGTGCGGTGGCCTTGGCCGGGGGCATCAGGACCTTCCCCGCAGCCCCGTTCTCCTCCTCACCTGTAGTTGAGAAAGGGGCCACGTACCAGCGCAGGAAGCAGCATGCCGGCTTCGCGTCTGTGGAAGTGGAAACTGCCTGGCTCAACCTCACAGTCTGACTCGTTGGGGAGCACACGCATCTGCTGGAGAAGGCGCTGATGGCGCGGGGCCGGGCAGGGGACTGGCCGAGACGCCCCCGTCCTCACCGCACGTCAGCGGGGCAGGGCTTGCTCGCCTGCAGGTCCTGCTGGTGGTTCTGGGCAGGGCCTGAGAGGCTGCGTGTCTGCAGGGCTCCGGGGGATGCTGGTCCCTGGGCCGCTCCTTGAGTCCAGGGCCTGGCCCTGGCTTAGGAGCCCTGAGCCCTGAGCTCCACCTGGACGCTGCCGTTACCTACCTGGGGGGAATTCAGTTAATCACCCGAGCCGCAGAATCCTACTCTGAAAAAAGACTGACAGCCTGCATTGGCTGTCCATGTGTCTTAAAAAAAACCGCAGACCAAAAGGAGCTTAAACACTGAGCCTCAGCAGCTCCGTCACGTCACACCCCCAAAATTATAAACTCTCCAGAAATTAGAATTTTAGTTAAAAGCACCGGCAAGGTAAGATCTAAGCTGGCTTTGAAGTCTGAGCTAAACCCAGAAGTCTGGTGCTCTACATTTTTTATTGGATGCTTATGAATTAATTAAAATGCATGCGATTCTCTCTCCTTCATTCTGCCCCTTTCCTCTACCCAGCTAAAAAGTTTTAAAAAGCAATAGCAGTCAAGCTTGAATTCGGAACACGGGTTAAAGTATTTATTAGAATATCATAAACTATCCTAATTCAGTGGCTGCTTTAGCTGATTCTTACTAATATCCATTGGCATTCTTAAAATAGTGTTTTCTACCCTACTGCATAGCATTGTATTTTATAATCTGGATTGTCATTTGGTTGCGGAGGAGGTTGTTTGTGCCTCTGGGAATGTGTGGTCTTGTTTTGTCTCTTTCAACTGACTGTATGTTGCCTGGACTTTGCTGCGAATCCTATCGATGGCTGATAAATATTGTATGTTGGAAAGTTCTCCTGAAGAAGAGGACACGTTCTCTGCAGCTCCTGCTGCCCCTGTGAAGCCGGGCTCTCTCCTCCCAGCAGAGATGAACCATTAGAATGTGTCATGCAGCATCACAGCACGCGGGGGCAGGGCCGGAGCCGCACGATGGGGGACTGGCTCGTTTTTATTTAAAAGTTGGGGGTAGAGAAAGGAATGTTGACAAGGGAGGGGGCAATGACCAGGCCTGTGCCATGCCCTTGTAACCAGGACGATCCTGGCACCCCATCTGCTCTTTTCTTCTCAGCCCGGGGGACCCCGTCGTTAGGCCATGTCTGGGCTGGGAAAACGGGAGGGCAAGAGCGAATCCACATTGGAATCTCGTGTCTCCAAAGCAGACGTGCAGAATCACGCATTTCTCATGTCCAAGGGCCACTTGCGTCTTCAGGCTGACGAGGGGACAGTGTTTGGGGGGAGGAATGAGAGATTTTGTTTGGTATAAATTGCTTTCAGCCTTGACGTTGTTTGTTTTCAGTTTGCTATTTGCTGACAGAGGGAGGTTGTGGACAATATTGAGCCCTGGAGGGGCCCTGAAGTCCCATTTCCCTGCCTCCCCCTTGCCAAGCTGTGATGTGCATCGCCGTCTGTCCAGAAGGGATGCTTTTTCTAATTCACATAAAGACACCATTTGTGCGGGAGGCTGCCCTGGAGAGAGGCAGCTGGGAAAGGTCTGTTTCTAATCAGGGTAGGAGAACGAGAGTTTTTAACCCAACTGTGAAAGTGGTATCCGTAGCTTACCTCTAAAACACACTAACCGATTACCCAAGACTGTATGTGTACGCAGTTAGAAAACAGAATTAACCACACTGTCTGCACACTGCAAGCGCCAGGCTTGGGGTTTGAGTGTGTGCTGCCTCAGGCAGCTCCCTCCCCTTCGCAGTTCCTGCTTCACTTTGCTGTCAGGAAAATGAGGTTACTGAGCATTAATTAGACTTCTTTTGATTAATAGGTTCACAGAAAAATCGTGCATGTAACACAGGGTTTCCCAGATAGCTTGCATTAATGTGGTGCGTTTGCTACACTTAACGAAAGCACGTTTTTATAATTGTGCTATTAACTAGAGCCCATGGTTTACTTTAAGATTCGCTGTTTGCATTATACAATCCTCTGAATGTTTTTTAAAATATTACTATTCTAATAACATACACACAACCTAAAATTTCCCCTTTTTTTTTTTTTTAATTATGGGTAAAAATCAAAATTCTCACAATACATACAAACATTTGCAAAATGATATATAAATATATATGCATATATGTGTATTTGCTTACAAAAATGTTATTTATATATATATATATATACACATATATTTTAAGAGGTGCTTAGATTACCTAAAATAATACAGGGAACCCACTGGGATTCCCATGCTCCCCACCTCCCATACCTCCCACCACATCCCACACAAACATCTCCCACAGTGTGGCCCACCACCCTCAATGGACTCACACATCCTGGGGCCTTGCCACCAACCATAGACCACAGTTCACACTGTAGACCACACTCTCGCACTCAGTTCTGAGTGGTGTGTGCTGATTTAAAATGGCCTACATCCATTGCCACAAAAAATTTCCCTTTTTAACCACATTCAAAGATGCATTTTGGTGTCGTTACTTGTGTTCACAGTTTCGTGCTCCCATCACCACATCCATTACCAAAACCTTCCCGTCACCCCAAAGAGAAGCTCTGTGCAATGCAAGCCTGAACCCCCCACTCCTCACCCCCACCCTGGCCCGCGGCAGCCCATTTTCTAGTTCCTGATTCCATGAATTGGCTTATTCTAATTTTGTCTAAAAAGGGGAAATAGGCCCAAAGACTTGAGGGGTGATCGTCTAAGAAAGCTGAGGAGCTTTGGAGAAGAGACTTTGTGGCCTTTTTATCACCATCTTTCTCCTGTTGAACGCGCTGTCTAAAGGCTTCGGCTCTGGATGATAACGTTGTACATCCTTAGACAATCCAAGGGCGAGAGCCTGAAGTAGCTATGGGTGAAATGATTTCATGTCTGTGGTTTGTCTGGAAATGCTGCAGGAGACAGACACACAGAGGGAAGGGGGAAGAGTTGAAATAAAATTGGAAAAATGTTGATAACTGCGGGAGCTGGGAGTTATATGCAGGGGTTCATTAGACTCTGCTAGCGACTTGATAAATGGGCTGCTTTTCATTTTCATCTCAGCAGATGGAAATGGATCGCTTTCCCATACATGCTCATTAGTCAGTCAGAGTATGTAATGGGAAAAGGGATTCCACGCCCAGTGGCAACGTTACTGGAAATAAACAGTAAAATGTGAGAGCCTAAAGGGAAAAAAAATGACACTTCCCTGAATCATGGAAAGAAATGCCGTGTTTTTGGATGAGAGCATCCATATTGTAAAGATGTCAGTTCTCAAATTAATCTGTGAATTCAAGGATCTGTGAGGAGAACCCTGCTCTGTTCTAACAGGAGTTTTGTATAAAACAATGCGCTGATTTTAAGCTTATCTGGAACTCTTGGTAACTCCCTCCTCTTCCTCTTCCTCTTCCACTCAAACCTTTTTTTTTTTCTTTTTTTCTTTTTCACTATTATTACTCTCTAAAAAGCAGGGCAATTTGGGCGATGCAAAGAGCAGTGCAGCTGCCTCCTGCGTTCAAGGTGGACCGTCTCAAGGTGGGGTCCTGTGTCAGTCACTTGGGGGCTCTGGCTCCCCCAGACCCACCAGATCGCAGCGTCTTGGTGGGATTCCTTCAAGCCTGCCCTGGCCTAGCCCTCCCCATTGGGTCCTGGCAACCCCCCCCCCAAGCAGTTCACGACAAAACCCTGTGCTCCCCCTTCCTCTCTCTTCCTGAGCCCCATCCAATCCCCCAGCAAGTCCCGACCACCGAACCTTCAGAATACACCACGGATCCGCCCGATGTCCACTGTCGTGGCCGCTGAGTGCTGGCCCGTCCGCCACCTTCTCACGTGGACGACGCGGTGGCCTCTGACCGTCTCCCTGCTGCCCCTCCCCTCGACTCGCACCCGGGGCCTCCGCGTTCTCTGTCCCCTGGCTGTTTCTCCGACCCCGTCTTCCCCACGCCCTGCGCCTTCTCCACTTGGACATCCCCGCCTGGCTTCTGCCCTGGGCTCTTTCTCCCTGCTGTCCCCACAGACCGTCGCCTGGCGGCCCCTCCTCCCTCCGATTCCACGCCGAGACGTCCTGGGACCCCGCGAAAGTAGCTGAAGTGGCCACGGCCTCCACACCCCGTCTCGGTTCCGTGGCCCGCTTTTTAGCTTTTTCCCAGCATTTCGGTCCCTGAAATGGCCTTGTTCAGAGCCTTGTTTCTCTCCTTGCGTGCATGTCGTCTGCTGTCGCAGTGAGGTGCCAGCCTCTTGGGCACAGGCGCGCTGCCTGCCTTTTCAGTGCTGTGCTCCTGGCACGCCACGAGTGCAGAAGAGGCCCAGTGAGCATCTGTTGAGTGACAAACAAATGGCTCTGGAAGGTAAAACTGGCAAAAATAGCCAGGAAGACTTTAAAAAGATCGGCGAGGGCCAGCTTGAGCTGCCAGAGGCCACCCGTGCTACAAAGCCACGGCAGTGCAAGAGCAGAGGGCTCGGGACAGGCCCTTGGACGGAGAGCGCTTGAGCTTATTGTCACGGGGACGGGTGAGATGGGCTGGGAAGGAGGGCTGCCCATGCACACCTCCCAGGGGCTGCCCTTGCAGCCAGAGGGCTCGAATATGTTACCGGATTTGATCTAGGTTCCTGACTTACGCTGCAGAGATGAATTTCAGAGCACATCGGGTTAGTTAGGCCAGTAGTTTATTAGGGAGGGAGGGAAGAGAAATGGGAGAAAATGCCAGATCACGGGTCCCCAGTAGAGGGTAAGGGGCTGAAGAGTGATCGAGAGGGTTGATTTATAGACTACAGTTTCCCATTATAGATTATAAATGCCCAGGTTTTACTTGCGTGTTGATCCATGCAGGGGGGACACGGCGAGAGCAGCAGGGACCAGGTGTGCTTGGCACAGTGCCGGAAGAGGCAGGCAGGGCTCTGCTCTCAGCAGGGCAGGGTCCAGGAGTCATCCAGGGGGGGGAGTGGTCTTTGGAGCAGTTCATGCAAGTGACAGCTCACCACCGTGCAGCTTCCAGCTTCTCCTCTGGCGAAAGCCTCGTGCCCCACGGAGAACACCCCTCAGAAAGCCCTGTGGCTGCAGGTGTCAGGGCTCAAGCAGGGCCGTGCTCACTGCAAGGGGGACCACACTGAGGAGACCCCAACATGGGGACCCACTGGGGGCCTAGAGCTCATTTACGCTCCCTCCCTACCCAGGAGCAATTTACCAACCCGGGTCACTTTTACCCTAAGCAATGCTTTCTAAAAACATAGTTTCTTTTTTATATTTTTTTATACTTTTTATTCATCTGTCTGCTCATTGTCTCTGTGCGTTTTTTTCTGCTCGTTGTGCCCGCTCTTTATCTGCTCGTCGTCTTTAGGAGGCACCAGGAACCGAACCTGGGATCTCCCGTGTGGGAGGCGGGTACCCAACCTCTTGAGCCACATCTGCTCCCAGCTCGTGTCAGCTCGTTGCATCTGCTCATCTTCTTTAGGAGGTACTGGGAACCAAACCCAGGACCGAGATGGGCACCCAACTGCTTGAGCCACATCCACTCCAATAAAAAATAAAATAATAAAAAAAATAATAATAAATAAATAAAAGTGTTCGAGGAAAATATGGGAGATGCTCTCATAATTTCATGGTATGAATATCCTTTTTAAGCAAAGCGTAAAATTCAGAAGCCATAGGGAAAAACACGACAGATTTTAAAACATTTTTATTTAAGTATAACGTACCTGTATGAACAAGTTGTAAGTGTACAGCTGCGTCATTTCTCACGAAGTCAACACGCCATGTAACCACAGCACCCGATGACAGCCTCTCCCATTTTCCCTCTGTCAAACTAATAGATTTGACCACATATAAATTTTTTATTTATTTTTGAGGTACTGGGGGCCGGGAATTGAACCCAGGACCTCATATATGGGAAGCTGGTGCTCAACCCCTGAGCCACGTCGTCTGCCCTGAGTTGGTTTTTTTTGTCTGCTTGCTTGTTGTTTGTCTTTTTGTTTTTAGGAGGCAGGGGGAACCGAACCTGAGCCGTCCCATGTGGGAGGCAGGTGCTCGACTGCTTGAGCCACATCTGCTCCCGCAAAATGCTTTTTATGGAAAAAAGACTTGACCGTAAGCCTCAGTGTCCAGTGCTGTGCTCCAGCCCTCTCGTCCTAGACCCCATCGCTCCCCATGACCACGTAGTGTGCAGGTGGGGGGCTCGCCTCGTCCTAGAACCTAGAGCCGAGAACTCGCTCACCTTTCCCGGGCTGGCCGTGCACGCCAGCAGCTCCTGTGGGCGTCCGTGACCGCCCCGTCAGGCTGCTGTCTTCTGGGGCGCCCCCGGGCCCCTCTGCCGGGACTGGGTGCTCTCGGCGCCTGAGCCCAGGTGTGCTCGTTTCCTCTTGGCCCAGCAGCCATGCCACCGCTCGCTCTGCCCCTGACGGCCTCGCCTCTGGGGGCCGCCGGGAAGGGATGGCCCCGCCGGCTGGAGCGGAGCTCGGAGCCGGGCCGACCGAGAGGCAGTGCCTCGTTGGCCCCTCGCGTGGCTGGACTGACGCCGTGGTTCTGACCTGGGCGCTGTGGTGGCATCTGCTCGGCGTGCCGCGGTGGAAGAGCCGAGAGAAGCGCCTCGGGCTGATGCGGATCCGGGCGGCTGCCCCCACGACCCCCGCCCTGCCCCACCGTGTCGGAACCCGAACCCAGGGCTCTCCCTGCCTCGGGCCAGCCGCCCTGGCCCCGCGCCCCCACGCCTTGTACCCCTGGAGGTGGGGCGCCGTCCCCACATCCCCTTGACCCCTTCCAGACTGTTCTCTGTCCCTCCTTCATCCTTGAAGCATGTTTTTGGTTTTTTTTAAGCATTTTTTTCTTTTTTGAAAAAGATTTATTTATTTATTCCCCCCCCCTTGTTGTTTTGTGCTCACTGTCTGCTCTCTGTGTGTTCTCCTGTGTCGTGTCTGCTTGTCTTCTCTCTAGGCGGCGCTGGGAACCGATCCTGGGACCTTCCAGAGTGGAGAGATGCGCTCAGTCTCTTGCACCACCTCAGCTCCCTGCTCTGCTTTGCTCTTATTGTCTCTCCTCTGTCTTTTTGTTGCGTCATCTTGCTGCGCCAGCTCTCCGCACGGGCCAGCTCTCTGCACAGGCCAGCTCTCCGCACGGGCCAGCTCTCTGCTTGGGCCAGCTCTCTGCTTAGGCCGGCTCTCCACATGGGCCAGCTCTCCGCACGGGCCAGCTCTCTGCTCAGGCCAGCTCTCCGCACGGGCCAGCTCTCTGCTCGGGCCACCTCTCTGCTTAAGCCGGCTCTCCACACGGGCCAGCTCTCCGCACGGGCCAGCTCTCTGCTCAGGCCAGCTCTCTGCTCAGGCCACCTCTCTGCTCGGGCCAGCTCTCCGCACGGGCCAGCTCTCTGCTTGGGCCACCTCTCTGCTTAGGCCGGCTCTCCGCACGGGCCAGCTCTCTGCTCAGGCCAGCTCTCTGCTCGGGCCAGCTCGCCTTCACCAGGAGGCCCCGGGAACCAAAGCCTGGGCCTCCCATATGGTAGACGGGAGCCCAGTTGCTTGAGCCACAGCCGCTTCCCTTGAATCATGTTGCAGCACCTGCCAGGACAGGCTCCTGGGTTCGTCTAAACATGCCGACGCCCGAGACCACCGTCGGCCCCCTCGAGACAGAAGCAGGGCCTCAGCTCGCGGGCAGGGGCCGCCGCCTTCCCAGGGCGCCATCCTGCCCGCTGTCCACGCGAGGAGGCCGCCTTGGCGTGGGGGCCCCTCCCCACAGGATCCGAGAGTGGGGGCCCTCAGGGGCGATGGCTTGCTGACAGTCCTCCCGGGGGGTCTGGAGGCCCTGGCGGCTTTTATCAGGTTACCCTGGAAACGGCGAGACAGTGACCAGCGGTCAAGATCTCAGGCGGGAGGGAAGGGGCTCTGTTAGCCCCAGGCGCTCTCGCCCGCTGCCCCTCCTTGAGGCAGGCGCCTCATTCCTTGGGATCTTGAGTTTTTCTCTCCGGTTGCCACCATGTGGTTCCTCCGCGACCCCGGCCTCCTCTCCTCCAGCGAGCGAGGCCTCCGCCCGCCTCAGCCTCCCTTGTCCTGCCGGTGCCCCAGCCCCGCATCACGTGTCCCAGGCATCCGCCCCCTGTCTGCTACCTCCGTTCCCCAATTCCAGCATCCTCCTGGGATCGCAGTCCCTTGAGCCTGTCGCCTTCGCTCGGTCGTTCGCCCCCCTACCCCCATGCCCTCTGCCCTTTCTCCCCATCTTAAATTCCGTGTCAGCCCTCGCCCTCCCCACCCCTGCACTCTGCACGCCTCTCTGCAGCTCAGCCTGTTGACCCGCTGCGTGCCGTGTAGCCTCCTGTAAATTCACGGTCGCTGAGTCCAGGGGCCTTCGCCCTCTCCCTCCTGCCTCCCCAGGTCTCCCAGTCCAGGGGTCCTTCGCCTCCTCCCTCCTGCCTCCCCATCCCAGGGTCTTTCGCCTCCTCCCTCCTGCCTCCCCAGCTTTCCCAGCCCAGGGACCCTTCGCCTCCCCCTCCTGCTTCCCAGATGACGGATTCACGCCTTCCCTCCGTCAGCTCTGCCGTACCTCCTACCCGTCCTCGGAGCCGACGGTGCTGCTTCTAGCTCCGTGACGAGACCTGAAGTCGTCAGAGGAGACTTCCGCAGCGCCCCGTGCCCCCTTTCCTGCCTGCCGGGAGGGCCAGCCCCTGCGCCCCAGCTCCCCTCCAGCGGCGGCCCGGGGACCCTTTCCCGCAAGCTCGGCGAGCGCGCCGGCCCCTGGAAGAATCTTCCGGTGCCATTTCCCTTCCGTGGCCCTCGCGGTCTCTGCTCTCCACACACGTGCTCACAGGCTCAGGCTCTCCCGCTCCCTGGGCCCGCGGCCTCCGGCTGCTCTGGCCCCGCTGCTAACCGAACCGGCCCCTGCAGCTTGCTCGCGCCGGCCGCCCTTCTCCCCCTGCAGCCCGCGTCTCCCGGCTCCCGGACCCGCGTCCCTCTGGGTTCCTTGCTCCTCCTTGGCCTTCTCAGGCGCCTGTGTGTGGCGCTCAGGCCCAGCCCCGTCTGGGCTGGATCTTCAGTGATGCCGCTCGGCTCGCGGTTTTCAACACCTGCGTTGCCGGGGGCTCCCCAGTTTGTGTCCCCAGCCAGACTTCTCTCCTGGCTCCGGTCTCGACTCGACTTCCCCACTTGGACGCCCGGCGGGCACGTCAGACTCGGAGCTCCTGGCCCGGGCTTGCGACGCACCACCCAGGCCTCCGTCGGTCTTCGCCCTCGTCGCGGCGGCGGTGCCGCCTTCCGATTGTGCAGGAGCTAAACTTGGTGCCATCCTTGACCCCCGACTTCCTCATACCCCACATCCAATCTGTCTGTAAATCCTTCCGGTCCTACCTTCAGAATACATCCACATGTGGATGACGTTACGGAATTGTGGCTACATTTTGAGATGTGATAATGGCATTAGTCATATTTTTCAAGACCATCATTTTAGAGATTGTTACTGAAATATTTATAGATGAAACGTGGGGTTCACTTGAAATGAAATAGTGCAGGGACTCTCAAACGTCGGCATGCTTCAGAGTCACCCGGGGGCTCATGAAGACACAGGTGGCTGGGCCTGAAGCCCGGAGTTTCTGATTCAGGACTTGTGGGGTGGGGCCAGGTCATTTGTTTTCCTAACACCTGCTGCAGCTGCTGCGCCGACCACTTTTTGGGATCCACTGATTTAAGGTGGACCGAGTGCCAGGACTCTGTTGGCTTTTATTTAGGGGTAGAAGCTGACAGTTACCAGGCCCTAGAGAGTCCAGCTCAAGGGACCATAAGAGGGACTTCCTCACCAAAGTCGGCCGGCGCGTGTCGACGCAAGGTGGCCAGCGATGCCTGCGAGGGCTCCGTGGGCTCGGCGGCTCCGTCCTCTCCGCTGCAGACCTTCAGAAGAAGGGCCCATCTGCCCGGGCCGCAGGGTCAAAGTCCTCTCCGGTGCCTTTGGAGCTCGCTCGCTCTCTCGTCACGCCTGCCTCCGTGTCTCCTTGAGAGGGTGTGTGTTCACACAGCCCGCAGAGGGCCGGGGACTCAGCCTGAGTCGCCCTAATGCTGTGGCCGGACCAAAGCCCGAGTCTTAACGTAATTTAATCAAAAGCGTCTCACCTGAATCTAACGCCGTCAGGGGGTTTCGCGCTCAGAGGAACAGACCAGTTCACAAACATAGTCTCTCTTTTTGGAATTCATAAATAATTTCAAACTGCCACAGGGGGGTATAAGCGGAAACGGATTGAGCATGAGTTGATAGCAGTTGCAGGTATTGGGTTTATTGTACTACTGTACTTTTCTTTGGAAATGTCCATAATTTAAAAAGATAGGTGTTTCTGTTTGTGCGGCTCTGCAGTTAGGCAGCCTCTCCGCATCTCCGCTGCTGCTCTCCTGGTCCGGGCCGTCACCGCTGCTTGCCTGGATCACTGGAGCGCCTCCTCGCTCTGTCCTCTGCCCCGCTACAGTCCGTTCTCAGCAGAGCAGCCAGAGTGACCTCAAAGTCCTGCAGTGGCTCCCCTCTCACTCGGAGTGAAACCCAGCACCTGTGTGGCCTACAAGGCCCTGTGCACCCCGTCCTCCACTCCGTTTGCTCTGTGAGTCTTCAGACATGCCAGCCTCCTCGCTGGTCCTTGGATGTGCCAGGGACGCTTCCACCCCAGGACCTTGGCACATGCTGCCCCCTTCCCCTCAGCCGTCTCTCTCACTGCCTTCCTCACTCCTGGATTCGGGTGTCACCCCTTCCGTGAGGCCCTCTCAGGCCACACTGTCGAACATTTCAAACAGCCTGTGGCCCACTCTTCATATCCCCCTTCCCTGCTTGCTTCTTCTCCTTAGCTCTCTTCCCTCCATGGCTCCCTTGTCTGTTTGCTCGTTGTTTTTGCTTGTTGCCTGCTCGTTGTCCACTTTTTTTTTTCTCTTTTGCTCATTGTCTGTTTGTTTTTTCTTTAGGAGGCACTGGGAACCAAACCTGGGGCCTCTCATGAGTGGTAGGCGCTCAGCTGCTTGAGCCACATCCCTTCCCTGCTCATTTTTTTTGTTATTGTTTTTGCTCCTTGTCTGCTCCTTGTCTCTCCTTGTTTTTGCATGTTTGTGCAGTGTCTGCTCATTGCTTTTGCTTCTTGTCTGCTCGTGGTTTATCTTCTTTAGGTGGCACCAGGACCTCCCGTGTGGGAGGCAGGCGCTCAACTGCTTGAGCCACATCTGCTCCCCTCTCTTTAGCTCTCATCACCGACCATGTTGAGCTTACTGATCTAGTCTGTCAGCCTCAGCAGGAAGCTGGGACCATGCCTGGCCCTGAGGAGGTCCAGCACTCCGTCCCCTTCCTCAGAGGCCTTGGCAGTGCCCTGCTCCTGCCCCCACCTCCCAGGTCTGCCTTCCCTAGACGCCACCCATCCACTCCTAACCCGTGTCCCTTCTCTGCCACTGCCAGGTGCTGGACTTGGCTCCGCTCTGGTTTTGGGGCCACTGGGCTCCCCGTGGTGTCCCGTGCCCAGAGCAGTGCCAGCCAGTGCAGGCCCCCAGCCCCATTTCAGTGAAGGCAAGGCAGAATCCCAGGGGCAAGAGGTGGACAGGAAAGGGGGTTGGCAGAGGAAACGAGACTTTCCTTAACAGGCCAGAAACTCACGGCCGTGGAGGGGGAGCAAACCTGCTCTCACTTGGAAAGGCCTACAGGAAATGCGAGGGAGGTGTGGAGGGACGGAGCTCGCTGTCTATTTTAGAGGCATGAGTAAGGAAGGACAGAAGTTGCAAGCGGCCAAATACAGCCTGCCGAGGTGGGTGCTTGGCCCCCGCAGGGCTTGAAATAAATTTGGATTGACTGCCGGCGCTGGAACTCGGGAGTGTCCCAGCTCTGCCGCTCACGCTGGAGGGCACGCCTGCCTGGTGGCCCTGGCGGGGACCGACCGCTGCCCCCAGAGGGTGGGCGATCCCCGGTCACCCACGGCCCCTTCCAGCAGCTTCCTTCTTGCCTGCCTGGGGCTTCTGGACGTTTGACTTGGGGCCTCCATTTTGGAGAGGGAAAGGGGTTTCTTCCTTCAAACCTACCTGAGCACATGGAGTTGTTTGGGGCCAGCAGGAGGAGGGGAGGCTGGGCCTCTGGGAGGGCTGGGGAGGGGGCACCGGGGGGAGCCCAAGACAGAGTGGTCTGCTTAGGCCTTGGGGGGCCGGGGGCTGGGAGAGGAGGGCATTTGGAAAGGAAAAGGTTTCCTGTAAAGCAGGGGATCCAGCTCCAAGTTAAAAGGTTACCCGTTTACAGTTTCTCTTTGTGGTGGGAAAACAGCCATCTTCTCATCTTCTCGCCTGCTTGTCAGATCCACAGTCTCTTGGCGTCATCACGCTGTATAAATCAGGGACGAAGCTGTTTTATTAGGGAGCCCACGATGTGCAGGCTTAGAATGAGACAAGGTGGCACTGCTTTGTCTGTATTTAATATGTGGGCTTCGTGTCGTTTTTAATCTGTGTTTGCTTCGTTTTTCCCCTTGACGCCGATGTGTTGGCCGAGCATGTCATCTCTAACGGCCGGGGGTCAGTTTTGTCCCCGCAGCGTCTTCTTGTGGTCAGGCTCCCAGTCCTGCAGGGTGATTTGACCACAAAACCTTGTTTAGCAATTTCCTGGTACTTAGTTTTATTCGGTCAGGTTTATTGACAGGCAAATGGATTCACAAAGCCCTCCTTGTTTTAGGGTGAGCAAGCTAGGGCAGGCGATGCAAAGCTGACAGGTCCTCTCTGAAGGCTTTGTAAAGCTTGTGGGGTTGCAATTTGTTTTCCTCTGTCAGAGTTACTTGATTGAATGTATCAGCTCGTCTTCTGAGATGAGGAACCAAGAATGCGCAGTTTACCTCTACGTGGTCTGTCGGCCGTGCCAGAAACTCGGGGATCCCCAGGTCTGGCCGTGCACCTGGCCTGCCCGCGAGGGGCCTTGATTTCCACCGGAAAGGTTGGGTCTCATAGGTGGCTCTGTGGGCGCAGATCAAATTAAAGACAGAGAGGTGGGGAGATTATTCTGATATCCGGTGGGCCATGTACATCAGAGAGTTCTTAAGAGGTGGGGGGACCGAGCTGTGGCGGGGGAGGCAGAGGCCAGAGGGGCGCGGCTGCCGGCCTTGAAGGTGGAGGGAAGCAGGCGCCTCGAGAAGCTGCGCTCGGGCCGGCAGCCCTGCTGGCGCCTTGGCTTGAGCCCCAGTTGGGACTTTGGCATCCAGCTCTAAGATAAATGAACTTTGTCTTAAGCTACTGCATTTGTGGTCATTTGTCACAGCAGCCCCCTCCCCTCCAGCCACCCTCAGTTCTCTGAAGCCTGTCGATGGAGGAGGTGGGACTTGGGGCCTCCCCGTGCTTTTCCACAGGACCCGAGATCCTAAGTTCAAAGGTGCTGTACACACTCGCACTCGCACCTGCCAGCAAACTCTGGCAGGACTCAGCACCTCTGATTCCGACTTCCCGAAACGTCCTCCATCTCCTCTGTGAGGTTTACGCCCTCCTAATTATCTTCAGGTGGCTCTATCCCTCCCCCTCAGCAACGCCCTGTCCGACAAACTCCTATGGGTTTTTTAGGGAAAAGTAATTCATTAAACTGGTTACTGACATTTTGAGGATCACTAACCTTTTTGAGGTTCTGATGAAAACTCTGAATCCTAGCCCCACAAAAATACACATGGAAATTTTTTGCAGAGTTTAGCGGTTATTCAGATGTCCCCGGAGCTGTCGAAGCTGCCGTTACTTTCCTCTATCATGCAGGCTAAGACCCCTTGTATTAAATCAGTTCACGCTGAGGCTGAATGGCTGCCTTCCTAGTAAACCCCCTAGTGGTATTTGCAAATTCCCTAAACCATGTGATTTGAGAGTCACTGGACTCTCCAGTTGCTAACCAGCTTCTCTCTCAAAGTCACGTCTTGCCGCCAGGCCTTTCTAGAGAAAAGGAAGACAGGAGGCCTTCTGGTCTGCTTCCCTTTTCTCCCGGCCAGGGGGTCCCGACGGTGAGGGGCAGCCTTCCAGCCCACCACCCAGGCCAGCTGGAGGAGAGCGGAGCGAGGCTGGCTTCCCCCAGGGAGCCTGGGGGTCGGGAGGGCTTCGGGGGTGGGGGACCCCCACATGGCCGCACTTGCCGTCCCACTTCAGGCCCGCTGGTCTGATGAGCACAGGTGCACCTTGGGGGCCAGTGGCTGGAAGCCTGCAAATCGAGTGTGTCCTGGGAAACGTGGGGGGCCTTTTGAGTCGGCCTGTCAGGAGGGGTGTGAGCCCGGCTCCCGTATGTTAAAGTGTGCCCAAGCCTTCCCGCTGGTCCTCTGGTGCTGCAGCCGGGGTCCGCCACCCCGTCAGCGGGCATCTGTGAGACAGCAGGTGAGAGCCGCGTGGCTTCCCGCGGCCCCTGCCCGTCGGCTGGGAGGTGCTGCCTTCCCCTACGCCTCCCTGACACGAGGGTCTTTTGTTTTCCGTCACTTGCCTCTCTTGAACATTTTGCTTCGGGTCTTCGTTCCTGTTTAGGAGAGGAAGGCACCGGGAAACGGCCGGTCCCTCTCCTTAACCCCCTGATGATGTGGCAGTGGGTCATCCATCATCAAAATGGAAATGCAGGCCACAAGGAGATGGTATTTCCCACCCCTTCCTCTACAAAAACCAAGCGTCTGACAAAACTGAGGGCTGCAGAGGTTGTGGATCAAAGAAATCTCTTAAAAATCGCTGGTGGGGGTGAAATCGGTGCAATGACTTGGGAAGACAATTTGCCATTTTCTTGTAAACTTGGACATTCACATACCCAACAGCTCAGCTAGGTGTAGGGTCCCCCCTCTCCCGGAAAACAAAAAACAAAACAAAAAAAACCTTGCCAATCCGCACCAGAAATCCAGTGCCCGAAAGCCAACCCAGCATGTTTGTGATAACAGCTGACCGTCGGCTGGCAGCAGCCTTGCTGTGGGGCAGGAGGTGGGCAGGGAGCTTGTGGGTCCCACAGTGGAATATTATACAGCAGTGAACACAGATTAACTCAGCCAAACACAAAACCATGGTGGATCTTCATTACATAATGCGGAGTGAAAAAATCAAGTCCAGAAGACTACCGAAAAACTTCTTTTTTGTAAAGTTAAAATAATAAGTGTATATTCTTAAAGATTTATTTTATTTTTATTTATCACCCCCTTGCTGCTTGTGCTCGCTGTGTCCATTTGCTGTGTTTTTCTGTGTCTGCTTTTGTCTCCTTTTGTTGCGTCATCTTGACACGCGCAGGCCGCCCACTCACTGTGCCACGCTCATGCGCCACGCAGGCCGGCTCGCCTTCACCAGGAGGCCCCAGGAATCGAACCCGGGGCCTCCCATATGGTAACGGGAGCCCAGCCGCTTGAGCCACGGCCGCTTCCCTAAACAATATATTTTTAAATAAATTTTAGAAAAAGAGTAGTTCATCTAGCTCCAGGGTTCCGATCTCAGGACCCAGGGCTCCTCAAGGGATCGTGGCTAGAATTTGAGAATTGCTTCTCATAGATGGAATAAAGGCCATCTTTATTTTCATAAACCCTAACAGAAATTCAGTGTTTCCTTCAATTAGGAAAGTAAGCAATAAAACCAGTGTGTCAGTCGTACCTTTGACTCTGTCACCAAAATAAATTATAGCTATTTTCACCTCATATGAGATTTGTTGCAGATATCTCAAAATAACATTTGTTCTCGCCACTAGTTTGAGGCTAAAGACCCCATTAGGTTTCGTTATATGAAGTGTTAATAGTTAAGCGTACTATAAAATTTTTTAAAATGCTTTGATAACCAGATTTCAATGGGGTGTTCTTTGTAATCTTGTTTCTGTTGTGTTTATAATGACTTTACTGAGGTATATATGCACACACCATGCCGCTTGCCCCTTTAAAGTGTACGGGTCAGCGTTTTCTGGCATAGCCACGGGTCTGCGCGTACCACCGGAGTCTAATTTTATAATCCTTTGTCCCTCCTGAAAGAAGCTGCACACCCACCCTTCTCCTTCCACGCCCTCCCCAGCCCTGGGCACTACGAACGCACTTTCAGTGAGGTCGCCTACCGTGGCCTCTTAGAAACGGGGTCACCCACGCTGGGGCTGGTGACCGGCCCCTCTCGCGTAGCGTGCCGCTTCCGAGGGCCGTGTTGTGTCTTAGCGCTCTGAACACGGGCCCTCGTTGCGGAAGGGGTCTGTCCTCTCATAGACTGCTGGTGGGGTGAGTTGCTCCGAGCTCGGGCTTCGCGGCCCCTCCGCCCTGCTCTCCCTGCTGCTTTCCCCTGGCCTGCGCCTGCTCGGGCACTGACGGCCGCTGCCCCACACCCGGCAGGGCAGCCGGCCCCGGGGTTGCCTGGGCTGGCTGGGGTGGAAGGGCCGCGGCCGTCCCCAGGCCCTGGTCACCTGCAGGCTCAGGTGGGCTGTCGCCCAGGTGTGCACAGGTCTTTTGGGGGCGGCGGACGGGGGAAGAGGAAGCCTCCAGAGGACGATACAGGCAAAGGCCTTGCAAACAGTTAACATGACGCACACCTGTGACAGCACGTGGGGCGGCTGTGCAGTGGGGTGACAGGGAGAGCCAGGGGCTACTCCCCGCTGGAAGCCAGAATCCCAGCCTCCTGCCATCCTGCCACGGCCTCCGAAGCCCCTGGGAAGCCTCGACGCTTCCAGAGAGCCAGCTTTGGGGGAAGCTGTAAACCAGTGCAGCTCTGTGATTTGCTCTTCCTAAAGCCTCCACGCGTTTTATTTGTGGGCTCTTCGTCTTCATTTCCGAGTGGGTGGGGAGCTGGAAAGCTGCAGTCTGAATCGAGTCCGAGGCTGATGCGTGCTGTTTCTTTTCTAGCTCCGGAAGAAAAGGAGGTGATCAAGGGACAGTATGGAAAACTCACAGACGCTTATGGCTGCTTGGGTGAGCTCAGGTTAAAATCCGGTAAGTGCCAGCCGGCGGAAGCGTCAACTGTCAGAGCGAGGATGGCTCGGCTTCTGAAGCCAGGGGCTCTGGTGATGGTTCGGAAAGACTGCAGGATTTAGGCGTTTTATTTTGAGCCTTATTATCCCTTAAAATGTCTCTCTGTGTCGCAGAACCTGCTTCTTGATGCAGGGGAGGGAGGTGAAGCAGGCGGATCTGGCCAAATCCTGGCATGCCCGGGCTGGGGGCGGGGGAGGCGCGGCGTGGCTTCGGCCCTGGCTGGGGAAGAGCCTTCCTGGTTTGCCCTCCAGACCTGGGCTTCTCCAGGGACTGTTCTGGGAGGTGCCCAGGAAGCCGTTTGAGTTTATAAGGGTCTGTACCCCAGAAGTTGTGCCCACGCAGGTAGACAAGGATGGACGCCCGAGGCTCGGAAGCCCCTGCACTTCCTGGGACACCCTGAGGGAAGAGGAGCCAGGACTGGCCGTTGGTTTGCATGGGGAGAAAATCCGACCCGGCAAAACCCCGACTGTGGGTATGGGGGGAAAGGAAGGGCATTGTGCTCAGAGCGTGGAAAATGTAGTCTGACATGATAGGGGAGAGAACGCGATAGATGGAGTGGGCATCCTTGCTCAGTATGGGAGAGTTGAGGGGAGAGCTGGTCTGTGGCAGCCTCTGCGGGCCACGGCATCCCCTCAGCTTGCCTGCCCCTTGTGGGGAGCCCTCAAGACACTTCTGGCTCTGGGGCGACCTTTTCTTCTTCCTCACCCAGGACTAGGAAGGGGCCGGGCTCCACCCAGTGGCATCCATGATGTGTGGCAGCGAGGTATGTGGCCAAGCCCAAGGAGAGGTGGTGTTCCTTGGTCTCTGTCCCACTTGGCTGAAACGGGGCTGGCCGTGACGGTCCACACCCAGGCCACGTGGGCCGAGTCGGCGTGCCTGGGCCTTCACTTTGCAGACAGCAGGTGTTTTTTATGTTGAGGGATTTTAGAGCCAACAGAACAGCTCTCTTATGTTTGCCATTATTTTTCTGGCTTTTTTTTTCATGGGATGATTTTTCCTGAATGGTGACTATTGCATTGATCATTTCCAAACAGTGTTTAGAAAAAAACTCAGAGTACACACGCGACAAAGTACGTTGATGAAATGCTGTTTTGTGGCACATGCTAGGTAGACAGTGACTTGCTGTAAGCAAGCCAGGGTGATTGTGTATCTTTATCCCAGTTGTACAGTAAAGGAAACAGGCTCAGAGGGTTAAAGAAACTTCCCTAAAGAAATGAGCCACAAACAGGAAGCTTAGCTGGGATTTGAACCAGGTCTAACCGCCTTCCAGGACTTTTGCAGGATTTTTTCCCCTGCAGTGATTTGAGATTGCAAAGGGATGCGATGCAAAGTACCAGAGATCTGTTGGCTTTTATAAAGGGTATTTATTTGGGATAAAAGCCCTAAAGAGTCCAGCTCAAGGCTGCTTTCTCACCAAAGTCAGTTGCCATGTGTTGAAGCAAGACGGCAGGCGACCTCTGCCTGGTCCCTCCTTCCTCTTCCTCTTAAGGCTCCGTGGACTCAGTTTCTTCCGATCTCAGCACTAGGCTGGCAGAGGGCTCGTCTCTCAGGGCCTCCTATATCAGTCTGGCATAGGGCTGGTTTCTTTGCAGGTCTTCTCAGCTGCTCAGCTGCAAACTACCAGGCAAATGGCTCATCCCTCCTGGGCTTTAGCTGTTTGAGCCTTCTCCTTTCTGTCACATGCAGAACTGAAATGACCAAGTTCTCTCCTCTTCCCTGTGTCCTCTCGAGTGAGTGTCCGTTTTTGATCAGCCCACCACGGGGGCAGGGGCTCAACCTCAGTCACGCCCTACTGACGAGGTCGAATGAAAAGCCCTAAATTGATTTAATCACGTAAACTTTAAATCTTTGAGTTTAATACAATGAAAGGGCGCCATACCCAGAGGAAGAGACCAGTTTACAAACATATTCTCTTTTTTGGGGGGATTCATAAATAATCTCAAACTGCCACACGAAGGATTCCGGTGGCTCTTGCCTCCACTTACGATGGTGGTTAGCACAGTTAGCACTTACTCCGAGCTAGGCACCGGCTCGGCTCTCACAGCAGCCTCTGAGTTCGGGCCTCTGTCATCCTGCTTTACAGACACGGAGAGAGAAGCACAGGCCGTTTGAGTGCGGTCTTGGCCCCTGGCAGCCAGAGGACGAGTGGCCGCAGCTGGACACAGGCAGACCTCCTCTGTCCTGGGACACGTCCTCCTACATTGTAGCACGGTTGTCAGTGGCAGCGTTTTTCTTGGACACGAGTTGATTCGTGTCACCACCCACGGTGACCTGCATCTAGTAAAGTTGCCCGAGCACCTTTTGTCGGTCGGGACCTGGGTTTTGAACTTGTGCCTGTGGCTGGGCCGCTCCCCAGCGCCCGCTCTGCTGCCTTTGTGGACTGGCTCCCAGGGAAGATGCCCGCCTTACCCAACTCCAGGGAGAAGGGGCTTTTTCCTGGGCTGTGATCAAAGATCCACTGTCAGGAATGGGTCCCATTTGGGGAGGACAGAAGCCCCCAAAATAATATAGGCCAGAAGGAGCCAGGTGTGGAAGGGGTCCTGCACTCAGGTGGTCCAGGGCCAGGGTGGGGACGCTGGAGAGACCACCCCACCCCCGCGAAGCCCTCTCCCTTCCTCCAGCTGGTTTCCTGCCCACCGGCCTCCAGAAACCAGACCCTGGCTCGGCCTCGTTCTCAGTGCCCGTTTCTGACGCTCTCTGCGTACCTGGCCCCACCTGTGGGGTCAGCCTCCAGGTGGTCTGGGAAGGCTCTGGAAGGCGCTGAGGGAAAGAAGGACAGAGTCCTTTAATGGAGGTTTTCGGTGACCTATTGGCTACACTGAGGAGCGTTTGGCTTTAACTTACTTTTCTTTTTCCACCGTAAGCATCCAACCCAGAGCTGTGGTCTGTTTCTTTGTTGTTTATTTTTCTTCACCTGTTGAGAGTGTTGGGATGGGACGGCGTGGGGTATAATTCCAAATTTTGGCGGTCGCCATGGTGCCTGCCGCACCTGGGGGCTGGGCTCCCTTTCGACTTTTTTTAGGCCAAGGGTCTCTGTACAAAGGAAGTAGCTTCCCCCCAGGCTCTCAACGTGGAACAACTTGTTAAATTTCAGCCCCCCGCAAGTGAAAATAGCCTTTTATGTTGGAAATAGCGTAAGGGAGCAGATGTGACTCAAGCGGTTTAGCGCCCGCCCCCCACGTGGGAGGTCCCGGGTTTGGTTCCTGGCGCCTCCTAAAAACAAACAAACAACAAGGAAACAAAAAAACCAGCTCAGGGAAGCCGATGTGGCTTCCCACATACGAAGTCCCGGGTTCAATCCCCAGTCCCAGCACCTCAGGAAAAAAACAACAGCAACAAAGAAAGAAACGCATAGAAGCTTCATCCTAGCTCTTCACAGAGCGCCGAAGCCCCTCGCTCTTCCCTGAAATGCCAGCAGGAAGCGGGGAGCCCCAAGATTAGCCAGGGTGTGCCTGGGTGGGCGAGAGGAGAGCAGTAGAAAAGAATGTGTCCTAAGGTGATGGGGATGTAACTCTTTCCCCTCAGCTCTCGAGCCCTCCCCATTTCATAGCTCAAGGGACTGGATTCAAGTCGTGGTGTATAGAGAATTGTGTCTCCTGGAGTTGTGCAGGGAGCATCCTGTGAAGCTGTATATGGCAGCCCTGTAACCCCTCCACCAGGCAGCCCTCCTGGACTCCGGCTTCCCACCTGGTGGAGCTTCTGAGTCCATTACATCTCTCTAGGTTGTTTTTCCATCCGCTAAACCAGGACAGTGCCTCATCTCTGTCTTAAAGAGTTCTTAGGAGCTTTACCGGAAGGGAAGAAAATGGTGGCCTGAGAAAGAACTGCCACGGGCAGTCAGCAGTGAGATGGAGGCTCCTGGGGGCCGTGGCTCTCCCTCCGCATGGCTGTCTCCCTTGCACGGTCACAGGGTGGGCTGGGGGCAGGTAGAGGGTAGTGAGTGGAGGGGCTGGCGGAGGTCCCTTTGGGAGAACTAGCTGTGGGGTGACGGGCAGAGGAGCTCAGCTCCTGGGCTCCTGGACGGGCCTCTTGGGGGGCATCAGTCTCTGCGGGCTGAGGGCTGATCCCACGAGCAGTCACTCTGAGGGAACATTCCCTGGAGCGGGAAGTCTGGTGGTTTTCACTGGGCATGCCGTGCTCCCGCTGGTCTCGGAACAGAGGGGTCTTTGGCAGGTAGCGTGGCGTGTTTCCTGATGGGGCAGGGGAGCGTGAGGCCCCCAATAGTCCGACGCCAGGCCTGACCCCGTCCTTGAAACTCTGGGACCCCCGAGGGGATGCCAAAGTGTTAGGCAGGATCTGGTCAGACACAGAAGCCAGCGCCAATGCACGAGGACGCTCCGGGCTGCGCGGGGGGCGCCGAGCAGGGTTTGCGAGCTGCCCCCTTCCAGAGAGGCTCAGGGCTCACGGGCCTGCCCAGGGCACCTGCCCAGGCACGTGCTTGTGCTAGAGGACCGAGCTTTCTGTTGTCGCTGGGCCCATCCACGGTACAAAAGACGGGGACAGGGACAAATCTAGGAAGTAAATGCCTCTAGGGCGCCTGACAAAGGGGCAATTCAAAAAATTGTCTTAAAAAATCAAAATAGAAATGACAAAACAAAAACAAAACAAACAAACAAAAAAGCCCCAACAAAGTTGAAGAAGGAAGTTACCGGTCACCACCTAACAAACCTGTTTGCAAGCAGGTGAGAGCCAGTTCTTTGCTCTCCTTAAAATCAAAGGAGAACTTTTAACTGGGATATTAGCTGACAGCATGAACAGTAATTTTGTCCATAGACAACTGTGACTCTTTCTAGCACAAAGAATCGAGTGACAGTTCTATAATGAAGTTCTTTCTATTCCCATCTAGGTATCAATGTGAACAAGGTTTCATAGTGTTTACAGCTGTGACCGTGAAAAATAGAATTGAACTGGCGAAGAATCTAGTTTCTTTCTGTCAGTAAATAGTATTTGTCCATGAGTACATGAGCTAGAAGTCTCGTCCATCTCCTTAAGAGATGCCTTTCCAACAAACCTTTAATTTTTATGTTAAATGATTATTTATCAAAACGTGCATTGTTTACATTGTTTGACCAATTGTGTAACTAAAAATAATTGCAATGATAATTTAAACCAGAAGAAGTTCTTTTTAAATTGCGCTTTCGGATGAAATTGTTCCATAGTGTGATCGGGTGATCGGTAAAAGACATCGAAGCACGAAAAATGTTACATGAGGATAAAATGCTGTGGGGGAAGTGGGACGGCAGTAGGAGTAGAAGTTCCATCTGTTAAAGAGCTCCTAAACGATAGAGGAGGGTGAACATCAAATCACTGTTTAGATTCCATCGGATACTTG
Organism: Tolypeutes matacus; assembly: GCA_026826555.1. Classification (NCBI taxonomy): domain Eukaryota; kingdom Metazoa; phylum Chordata; class Mammalia; order Cingulata; family Chlamyphoridae; genus Tolypeutes; species Tolypeutes matacus. Next base: position 20,006,881 of record JAKSZT010054281.1, read on the forward strand.
CAAAGAAGGCTACAGCAGTTTTGTTTTTAAATGTCTTTTAAGTATTCAGAATATGCTGGACGTATATATTATTTGCAGCTATTTAGGCTAATGGTGGAAGCTTTTGGTGTCAGCTTTGAAGTGAGCCGGGGTACATTGGCTGGCAACGTTCTTTAGAGAGTCACAAGCCAGGGACGGTCCTCGACTCTGGAGCTGGACAGACGTGGGCTTGTAACTCTCTCAGAGAGACCAGCGTGACGTGGCAGGTGACTCGGCCGCCCTGGGTGGCGGTCGTCGTGCGTAAACTGGCAGTAACAGCTGGGCAGCGCGGGGGTGGCAGGCGGGTGGGCTTTCTGCAGGGGTGTGGTTCGGAGCCCGGGCCCTGGCGGGAGAGCCTTCCCTTGCTCCTCATTCATTTTAAGAGGCATCCCACGCCAGCCGTGGCACGCCCGTCCCACTCGCCCGGGGCAGCGCCGCCCTGGACAGGACAGGCCGGCTGTGCTAGAGCAGGGGTCTCTTGCCAGGGGCTCGCAGCCCCCTGAGGCGGGGCAGGCGTGGTCCTAGATGCCAGCTTCTGAGGGGGGTGGGCCGATTTAGAGGGAAAGTGTCCACGGTCCTCCTTGAACCCGCTCCCTGCGGAATCGAGCCCAGACTTGGTCGCTGGGCAGACTTGTGTGAGCTCGGCCAAGCCTGTCGGAAGAGGCAGAGGGGATGCCTGGGGATTCCGCTCTAGCGAGGGCTGTGGGAATATTTGCATCCCCTGAGGATGTCAGCCCACGTCCACCCGCCCTCTTCCAGAAATGACGCCTTCCTGCTTGAGACCCAGCCCCCGCGCAGCTGTCCCCGAGCGGTCCCTCTGGCTCGTCATTTCTTGATTTCACAGGCTCGCCAAGGGACTCTCCGTGCTCCACCCCCACCCCAGCCCCTTCTGGGCTGTCGAGTCCTTGGCAAAGGGCACAATAAACAGAGCGTGAGCCAGACAGGTGTCTGAGCCGCGGCTCCACGTGTTTTCTTTGGACGTGTTTCCTGCCGGGTCCCCTTGGATGAAATTCTTCCCCGGCCTCCCGAGGTAGCTCCTGGGGGTTCATCTGCTGGTCTGGGGGGATAAGGACCTGGGGTTACGTCCCAGAGGCGTTGAGGGAGCCCTGTACCTGGGCTCAGGGCTCGTTCTCAGGATTCCTCTCCACCTGGTCCACCGGCTGCCGTCCTCGCAGTGCAGGCTGCGTGTTTCTTCCCCGCGTATGTCTAAAGTCGCGCCCACCTTTCTTCCGCCGCTGCCCAACACGGACTCGGAGCCCACTCATCTCACTTACCTGGTGTGCACCTGGGCTCGGAGCCCTGCCCCCTGCTGTCTCGCGGCCCCTCGGCACGCAGCGCCTTGCTGGCCCAGCTCTCGTATCGTGGACGAGAGCTATTTCCTGACCACGCCGCGTCTCTGCCACAGCTTCCCTGGATTTCTTTAAACCATCTGGGCATAAGTCACTTGATTGTTTTGTTGCTGTCCTGATGGTGAGACTGGGGAGATGCGAGAGGAGCCGATATCGCCGCCCTGCTGGTGCCCCTTTAAGCCCTCCCCGCGTTCCTTCCGTGGCCTGGTGTAAGTGGCGACTTCCCTGTTGAAGGCACCGTCGTTAGTGAAACCAGCCATTAGCTCGCCACAGGCAGCAGTGTTCTCACTATTAAGTATGAGGAGGGAATTAGGAAGAGATGGTGGGCAGGCAGGCAGTGAGTGGGTGGCTGGGAGGTAAGCGTTTAGATGGGAGGTGAGCATGTGGACAGGAGGGGAGTGGGTGACAGGAGGTGAGCACGTGGACAGGAGGTGAGCACGTGGACAGGTGGTGAGCAGGTGACATGTGAGTGGGCAGACAGGAAGTGAGTGGGTGTACAGGAGGCGAGCAGGTGGCAGGAGGGGTGTAGGTGGCAGGAGACGAGCAGGTGACAGGTGAGTGGGCAGACAGGAAGTGAGCGGGCGTACAGGAGGCGAGCAGGTGGCAGGAGGGGTGTAGATGGCAGGAGGCGAGCCACCGGTGGACAGGAGGTGAGCAGGTGAGCGGGCGGACAGGAGGTGAACGGTGGACAGGAGGTGA
>JAKSZT010054281.1:20008956-20020946 GCA_026826555.1 Tolypeutes matacus
GAGGGGGTTTATCAGCTTGCGAGTGATGAGTGCTGAGGGGGATGCTCGCGGCACTAGAGGGTACCTAAGCGTGCTTGGGGAAATCAGGGAAGGCATCTTGGAGGAGGTGGTGCCAAACTGGCCCCAGAAGGGTGAGGGAGGGAGGGCAGGGCAGCTGGTGCTGGTGGAGCACGTGGGCAGGCCTCGGGGGCTGGGAGGAGGTGGGGGGTGGGCAGGCCTCGGGGGCTGGGAGGAGGCGGGGGGTGGGCAGGGATCACAGGGGCTCTGGGCACGGGGTGTGGGAAGACGTGGCAATCTTGAGGGCCCACAGAGGACAGCACCTGAGAGCAGCCGGACGCAGCACATCTCCCCGCAGGGGTGGGGTGACAGGAGAAGTGCAGCCCGGGAGGCCGGGGGGGCTTGTCCATTTAACCCTCTGGGGGCCAGTAAGCCACGGGAGGAGTTTGAGCTGGGGGGTCTGTCGTCAGGTGGGCTTGGGAAGATCATCCACGCTGGGGGGTCCTGAGCCCAGACAGGGGCTGAGGTGTGAGTGGGGAGGGGAGGGTCAGAGGCCCTGGGAGCAGGTGTGGGGGAGAGGGCCTGGGGTCCGGGAAGGCTCGAGGCTCCCCCACGCCGCAGGTGTGGGCTGCATCGCACAGCTTTGAGTTCAGCGGTTTTGGGGTGGGACCGAGAATTTGCGTTTCCAGCAAGCCCCGGGGGCTGCTGCCAGCCTCGGAGCCCTCCAGCTTAGGAACGGGGAGCCCCGGGTGGGTGGGTGGGTCGACAGCAAGGGTCTTTGGCACTGAAAACCGGCCGGTCTCCGTGTGCCCCGAGCACCTCCGTGGAGCTTCTCGGCCGCTGTGCTGGGACCTCACGCTCTCTTCTCCCATTTCCTTCCAGGTGGCTCCTCCCTGAGCTTCCTGGTTTTGGTGACAGGCTGCACGTCCGTGGGCAGAATCCCAGAGGCCGAAATCTACAGAATCACCGCCACGGAGTTCTGCCCCCTCCAGGGGGACGTCAGGGAGGAGGAGCGGCTCCTGGCCTTGAAGAGGGTCCTCGGCTCAGGCGCATTCTACTTCTCCTCGCCCAGCGAGGGGTCGCGCTTTGACCTGACTGTCCGGGCACAGAAGCAGGACGACGAGAACCCCGAGCGGGGGCGCCCCTTCTTCTGGTGAGCCCCTGCCCCTCCTGGTGGGGCCCCCTGCGCTTTGCAGCCCCCCTGGAGAGCTGCCTGCAGCGAGAAGGAAACCGGCCCCCGACCCCCACTCTGCGGGCTGGGGGAACATGCTAGAAGTGCTCTGAGGCCCGGAAAAGACCATCTGCTCCCTGGTAGAGCGCCCTGTGCTTAGTGGGCATGTGGCTCACTCTGCTGGCCCCCCAGAGCCCTGCCCACCTTCAGTGCGGCTAGGCAGCACTTATGTTGCCAGCTCTGTTCTGGGCTCTCCATGGGAAGAGGGGTGTGACCCCCCTAATAGTCTGTGAGGGACGGTCTAGCGTTATCCCCATCATGCAGATACAGAGACTGTCGAATACCCCCCCATGCCTAGCGTGGGATTTGAACCCAGACCACGTGCTGCTACTCAAAGCCTCGCCAGCCCCACGGGTGGGGAAACCGAGTTAGCCTGCCCGAGTTGACTTGAGTCCCATGATAAGACTTGCCCCAAAGCCCAGGTAGAGGCCGGCAGGCTTCTGTAGTTTTGGGCCGCTGCATCCCGCGGGAGACTGCAAATCTTCTTGACCTCTCAGGGACCAGGCCATGGCCTGACACGGCCTATGGCCCAGCTGCCGTGGCGCTGCCATGCGTGAGGGCAGGATCCACGTATGTGCATCGTGGTGTCCACAGGCTGGGACCAGGACTCCGCAGACATACAGGAGGGCAGCGGGCGTGGGTCAGGAGCAAAAGGGCGGAGGTCTTGCCTGGAAGGCATTCGGTGCACCTCGAACCGTGAGAGTTCCCTGAAATTCCTGTTTTCACCTTTTGGCGTTAGGTCTGCTCCAGCCCCGCACGGGTTGGCGAGGCTTGTGTATGCCCTTTATTTGTGCCCAGCAGAAGCCAACGTGGGCTTCTGTCGCTGGATGAATGGTCTTCGCCCTGGGATTCCCGCCGTGAAGTCCTGGTCTCTGGAGAGGGGGGCAGCTTCCCGGGTCCCTGCACGGCCCAGAGCCTCAGGGCGTCTCTGGTTTGGGTGGAGTTTTGGGGGCAGTGCTCAGACTTCAACGTGCCTGGACTCCGCTGGTTCCGCTGAGATGCAGGGTCCGAGTCAGCAGTGGGGCTGGAGCCTCTGTCGCGGACGGCATCGGCGTGGCCGGGGAGAGGCTTTGTGTTCCCAGGGGTCTCTGCCCAGGTCGAGGGACCATCCTGAACTGGGGCTGGCAGGATAACACAGGCGAGTGGCTGGACGTGGTGACTCTCCTGGGGAGCCTCAGGGGGCTGTGTGAGGCCATGGGGTGTCAGGATGGCCCTCTAGGGCCTCGCGAGGCCAGCGCTGGGGTTGGCGAGCTGAGGGGCACTGCACAGAGCCAGTAAGACAAAGCGGGGTGCGGAGGCTCGGGGGGCTGGGAGGAAGGCAGCATGCGCCCCCTTTGCAGCAGACAGGCCGGGGACGGCCGTAGCCGCCTCAGGGCACAGCCCACAGCACCGACCACGACCGCATCCACCCCGGCGCGTGGCCGAAACCTGCCGCCTGGTGGTGCATGTCGGAGGTCTGGCGCAGCCGTCAGGAGCCCGATGGGGTCGGCAGTGGAGGTGGCTCGTCTCCGGGGGCTGTGCGTGGGGCAGAGCCTTCTTTCCAGGTCCGTCCTTGCTCATGGAGATTGCTTTCCAATAATGGGCCCAGAGTCTGTTTTCCTTCAGGAAAGTGGGTGTTTCCTCCTGGGATCTGAGCTGGCCCCCGCAGAGGGGCTGGCAAGTGTGATTAGAAATAGTTTACTTGGGGGTTATCCATTTGGCAAAGATTCCTTGTGCTGTGTGGCTGGCAGGCTCTAGAACGTTCCATACACAACACAATGCCCTGCGCAGATTGAACATATTTGCTATGAAAGGTGATTTATGATTGGGTGTTAGAGAGCGATTCGGAAGAGGGAAAATGTTTGGTAAAGCAGTGCTGCCTAGTCGTCATTTTCAAGCAGATGAGAGACATGGCTCTGGGCCTGGAGACGGGGTCCATGGTGGGCCCCGTGGTCCTGGGGAGGGGGTCAGGGGCTGAGTTTCTAAGAGCCCTGGCAGAAGCAGCCAGAGGGAGCCTTGGGGCTTCCCACCCAGGAGGAGGGAGTCGCTACTTGCTGCTGCTTGGAGAAGCCGTCTGTGATATCTGAGCTCTCGTGGCACAGTTTTCCAGCTGTACAAAAACGCTGCTGTCCGAGGACAGCTCCAAGGCAGGAACAGTGCTGGCTTTTTTAGACAAGTAGGTCACGGTGATCTAGATTTGCTGAATAACCCGTAGGAGAGAGTCACCGCAGTAGTGGCTGCCCCCAGGGGTGTGTGCCCCAGGGGGTTGTGGCCCCAGGGGTGGTTGGGGCATACCCCACACCTCTTTCCAGAGCTCGCGGGTGTCAGGAGGCCAGTGAGTGGGAAATGCGAGGTCGATGCAGGTGGTTCGGACATGCAGGACCTTCTTAAGTGGAGGGGAAGGTCAGGGGCTCTGGGGCCACACGTGGGCTCAGGTCTCAGTTGCTTTATCTGCAATGTGGTGCTCACGATACCTTTGGCTCATTTGGAGACTACGTGATGAATGCGCCTGAAGGCATGTAGCGCCACGCAGTAAACACTGGCTGTGACCACATCATCATCATCAGGACAATCCACAGAGACCCTAGAATTCCCGTCAGGTTGATTTTTATCTCATCCTTTTTCATTTATTCTGGATTGCTGTGTAATGCTCTCCCTGTGTCCCACCCCAGGGCATGTCTGTAATATAAATGATCACGTATACATTGGATATTCAGCTGAATTTTTTACTGACGGAGTTTAAGATGAAAAAACAGATTATCCACGGGACTGAATGGGGCGCTTGGAAACTCCCGGGAAAGGCCCAGCATTGGCTCGCACGCCAGGTGTCGCGTCCATGTCACAGATCTTTGTGCCCGTCATGAGCTCTGGGGACGGACTCCGTCCCCTTCCCCGCACCCAGCACAGTGGCCCCACTCTGGTGTCTCGCCCGCACATCCTGCGGTGAAGGGCAGGGTGGCAGCTGCCCTGGGGGGGGCAGCCGTGAGCGTTCTTCCTATCCTAAGCCGAAATGCAGACCCCGGCAGTGCCTGTCGCCGTGTGCTAGGGCTGCTTGAAGCAAGAGAAGCGCGTTCCCTCCCAGCTCAGGAGGCTGTGCGTCCGAATCCAAGGTGTGGGCAGGGGCGTGGGCAGGGCCGTGGGCCCCTGAGGCTCCTGGAGCTCCAGGCAGCCCCTGGCTGGTGAAAGTAACGAGTCCCCGTTATGCCAGCCCCCCGCCTCCGTCACGTGGCGTTCTCCCTGCATGTTTGAGGCCAAATTTACCCCTTCTGCAAGGACACTGGTCATCTTGGATTTAGGGCCACCTTAATTGTTACGGACAGAATTGCGTTCCCCGCACAGCCATGTTGAAGACAGGCTGGAGGCCCGTGGACGACTCATTTTTAAAAGGATCGTCAAAGAGCCTGTTCTTTAAGGTGAGGCCAAACTGAGTCGGAGGCTGCTTTGGCCCAGTATGACGGAGTCCTTCCGGGGAGAGGACACCGTACACAGTGGAGGTGCCCCGGGATGGAGGCCACCAAGCCCCCAGGGCGCTGCAGGCTCTGGAAGGAGCATGGCCCTGCCGACGCCTGGATTTCGGACTTGTAGCCTCCAAACCAAGACAAGTTCCTGCTGTTTAAGCCGGCTGGTCCATGGCACTCTAACAGGAGCTCTGCAAACCAAGACACGCACCCCGGGTGCCCTCGACTAACTCCTTGCGCCTGCAGAGCCCGTTTCCAGATAAGGCCTCAGGCACGGGTACTGGGAGTTAGGACTTGAGCATGTCTTTTGGGGGGACCCACTGCAACCCACTGCGGTGGCTGATGGCCCCCTGCTCTGGGCGCCGTGTCACGTGAGCTGTGGTGCAGATGTGATTCCGTGGGCGCTCTGTTTTGCAGGAACCAGCTGCTACACGTGCCCCTGAAGCTCCACCAGGTCGACTGCGCCGACTGGCTGCTGAAGGTCATCTGCGGGGCGGTGGCCATCCGCACGGTGTACGCCTCGCACAAGCAGGCCAAGGCCTGCCTCATCTCCCGCATCGGCTGCGAGCGCGCCGGCGCACGCTTCCACACTCGCGGCGTGAACGACGACGGCCACGTGTCCGACTTCGTGGAGACTGAGCAGGTCAGTGGGCAGGTCCGGCCCGTGGCACTGAGATACCCCGCGTGGACCTGGCTCGTGCTTTCCACTTTGGGGCAGAAGAGACCCTGGCATCTTTGGGGGGTTTCGAGCATGGGTCCTCGCGCCCGCAGGAGCACAGGATGGGTGACTGAGCTCTGCCTCTGGTTTCCATGGTGCGTGCCTTGCTGCCTCTGCTATTAACAGAGAAGTTGTAGGTTTACAGGACGGCCGTGAACAGCACGCGGCTTCCCCGGCACCGCCCTGTGTCAACACCTGCCACGAGGGTGGCCCTGGGTCGCGGTTTGGGGCCGTGTGTGTAATTGTGCTATTGACCGTGGTCCACGGTTTGCATTGCAGCTCACTGTGCCGTGTCGTCCTGTTGGTCTTAACTTTTTCTTCTAGTAACGCAGCCAGCCTAAAGTTCCCCCTCTGGCGCATTCCAGCAGCTGATTCAGTGCTGTTGATCGCAGTTCGCAGGTCGTGCTCCCATCCCCTTGCTGCGTGTTTTTTATTTATTTTTTACTTTTGAGGGGTTTTTGTCTCATTCGGGGCATGTTTTCTGATTCGCTCCTCGTGATGGGAAAGTGTGGCTTGCCTGAGGTGTTTTGGCCCAAAGGAATTGGGAGTTTTGCCACCTTTGTGATTGGGAGTTATTCCAAGAGCAGCTGAGGGATGAACCAGTTCAGTGTGAGGATCTTTTTAGGACAAAAATAAGTAGATCAACACAATGGGAGGATGAGAGAAGAAACAGTTATTCTTGTTTTTATTCATCCTCGAAGCAGGTGACAGCACTGGGAGTTGTGAGGCCTGAGAATTCAGCGGCAGCAGATTTCGGCTTCCATGGACTACAACCACCTGCTTAATTTCTCACGGACTCTTTTCTAAGTTCTGTTCGTCTTCCCAGAGACGCTGTCTTACAATTGTGGCGGTTTTTTTCCCTGCCCTGAACTTGTAATCTGTAGCTTAATGCCACTGCATAGACAAACAGGTGGGAGAGGTCAGAAGCAGGGAGCCTGTGGAGGGTGCAGTACCTGGCCTCGCAGTTGGCAGGTTGCACACCTGCGGTGTTTGCTGGGCGGAGGTGTGGCTGTGCATCTCCGCGGACGCCTGGGGCGGTGAGAGGTGTTCTAGGAGGGCGGTGGCCTGTTCAATTCAGCACGGACGGGAATGGCTGCTGTGTTTAAGGGGATCCCCAGGGTAAGGCCGCCTTGGAATCAGCCGCTCGGTGTGGGGCTGCTGGCCCACGAGCCTTAAGTGAGCAGCAGGTATAGCGACTTGCTCGCCGTGTCCTCCAAGGACAGCTGTTAAAGAAATAGCTGGTTAAAAAGGAGAGCGAGAGGACATGTGCCCCAGATGGAAGCCCTTTGCTTTTTTCTTGCTCCCATCCCCCCTGTGCTACCTCGTGCCCCATTTTGACCACTTTCTCCCTCCTGATTTTTATCCTTGTGTTTTGTTATGAGCCTGTGAGCCATTTCATTCATTCAGTGATGTTCATTATTTATCACCTGCCATGGTGGGCGGGATACTGCGTGAGGAATGGGCTGGGGCGCGATGTATGTCTACAAATTGAAGCAGGTGCCGCCAGAAGCAGGTTTAAGAGATTAAGGGTGGGTGGGCTGCAGGCGTGCAGCCCTGGCTCGGTCCCGCCGGCCCTGGGCAAGTGGCACCTGGTTTGTCCTTTTGCTTGGTGGAACCCTGAACTTTGCATTTCAACCATTTTTAAAAACTTGGGCTCTCATCTCCTTTATCGTATCAAGTAAGTTATTAGAAAAGCAATGCCTTCCATTGTCCCTGTCCTTTCCCAACAGCAGAAATGCAAGAGGGCCTGATTCTGCGTTCAAGGACATGCTTTAGATGCACTGAGTTATGTCATGAAAAACCTCAGTATCCTCCTGGTTCTTCTCACCTTCTGTAGACCAGGGATTGGGAGCCTTGGCTCACCTGGGGGCCAGCCCAGCACACCTGGGGGCCAGCGCCGCGCACCTGGGGGCCAGCCCAGTGCACCTGGGGGCCAGCGCCACGCGCCTGGGGGCCAGCCCAGCCAGGATTTTGAGAAGTGTCTGAGCGCTCAGCACAGCCCGATGCAATGTGGTTTAAATGACTCAGTCTCCCTCTCTTCCCTGGATCAGGCAGCTGGGTTTCTAGGCTTCCCTGTGCCCTCAGGGGGTCTGCCTGGTTTGGTTTTTATCCCCTTTTATCCCCTTTTCCTTCTGGGCTCTCTATGAAAACAGATCACGCCCTTCGATAAAGCCGGGGCTCTGCTGGCAGCTGTGGAGAGCCTCCCCACCAGGCTGTAAATGAGCCCTGCGTGGTCTCCCAGGCACGTGGCAGGGCCACGAGGGGCGTGGCTTTGGCCCAAAGCCCACGTTTTGGGCAGGTCCTGGTAGGCAGGGGCCTTTTTCAGCTGCTCCAGCCACTGAGGGAGTCCCAGCCCCAAATGCCACTGGGGCCTTGAGAGACCCCTCCCCGTGTGGCCCCGTGGCGTCCAAGGACCCTGGAGCCCTCGGTAGGTCCCTGCTGTGTCCCACCGCGGCCGGGCCCCGCGCCCTAAGCCAGGGATGCTGCACGGACGGGTGAGGGCGGTTTTCCCCCTTCCCACTGGGGCGTGCTCGGTGCTGGGGCAGCAGGGAGGCTGCCCGAGCAGGGGAAGGAGGGGCCTGGGGGGGGGCCGACTTAAACGGTCACTAGCAAACAGTGTGCCGCCGCTGCCACCCTGCCCCGAAAGACAGGCCGGCTTAGCCTCGGGGATGGACACGGACGCTGTCTTGGTAAGGGGCCCCCTCCAAACGCGGCACGGTCAGCATGGGAAGCCCCTCCCACGGCCTCTGCTTTCCTGCAGACGGGGGCACGTCCACGGGCTGGGGTGCCACCGACGGGGCACACTCCCCTCTCCAGCCTCCTGCCGGGGACGCCCGGTGAGAGGGGTGGGGCCACAGGCAGGCCCTGCCAGGGGGTGTGGTCAGCTGGCCCCAGCCCCCCGGGTGCTTCTCTAAAGCTCCTGAGAGAACAGGAAGGGCACGGCCTCTCCAGCCCTCCGGCAGGGTCAAGGTGCTGTACAGCGGGTGCCCGGGTGGGGCTGAGTGGCTGTGCCCCAGCAGCAGCCGCTGGCCCTGGCTGTCCGTCCTCGATGCGCGAGGCTGGAGCCGCTGTGCCCAGGGGCAGTGGCCCGGAGAGGCCGGCCCTCGTGGGGGGCAGTGGGCACCGGAGCAGTGCTGGCAGGCCCGCCCTGCCATCCTCATTTCCTTGCAGAGCTGCCCTGGGGGCTCCCCGGGGTTGGGTGGGGGCTCGGGCGGAGCATGCCTCTCAGACTCGCAGGCCCTCGGTCTCCTGCGGGGACTGGCCAGCCCAGCCCAGGGAGCTGCTCCAGCCACCCAGCCGGGAGGAGGCTCGGGGTCCCCAGTGGCCCTCTGCTCGGGAATGGAGGCTCTGCAGGCCCAAGCTCACGGTGGCTTTGGAAGTGGAAGTCCCTGGCACACGCCTGGAGGCAGCTGACTAGTCAACTGCCTTTGTGGTCTTTCTTTGGCAGCTGGAGACTTAGTCAGCAGGCTGGTTCCCTGGGTTTACGGGAACTCTTGGTAGGAAAACTGCTTATGAGTTAAGTTCTCCGGGAGCCAGGAAAGGAGCTGCTTTCTGCCCCTTCCCATCACCACGACAGTCTTCTTGGTTTCCACGGTGGCAGGACATGACCTGATCATCACATACTAGTGCTGGATCTTCTGTGCTTTCCATTCTGAGCGAGAGAACGTGGGTTTTAGCCTTCGTGGCAGATGCGACGCCTTCCCTCACAGGTGTAAGTTTAAGAGGGCACGTGGGGCCCATGAGGGAGGGCAGGTAGGACGGGAGAGAAGCGCGTGGCACGGGGGCCCTGGGGCCAGGCCGGCTGGGGCGCAGCTCGCACACGCCCCAGGACGGCCCAGGCAAGCAGCCTCAGCGTCTCGGTGCCCCTCTCTAGGTCTCCCATCTCTAGATCCACTTTTCTTAGAAGAATAAACAGTCTTTCTTTCCAGGGCAGGCCACGTGTGCATTTGTGTGTGCATTTGTACATGTGTGCTTGAGTGCATGCTTGGACACGTTTATGGCGGTGGCATGTACATGCCTGTGTGTGTGTGTGTGTGCTTGGGTGTGCAGTGCGTGTGCACACGTGTGCACAGGGCCCGCTCAGTCCCTCAGAGGGAGCCTGGAGCCTCCGCTCCATGGTGAGTCAGGGCTGGCAGCTGGCCCTGCAGCTGCGACTCACCGTGCCAGAAAAACAAGGCCAGAAAGCGCCCTCGGTCTACTACCCAGAGAGGAAAAGGTGAGTATTTGGCCATTGGCCTTCGGCCTCCAGTGACTCAGGGAGGTCAGGGTTGCCGTGTGCTGGGACAGGACTGGATGGCAGCTGATCTCACCAGGAAGAGGAAGTTCAGCAAAAAGCCGTGGAGGGGGACGGAGGCGTGCGCTGCCGTGGGAGCTGTGCCCTGTCCCTCCCGCTGCGGCTGCGCCCCGGCCCGCGTCGTGCGGGGTCCCTCCTCCCGTAGGCTCTCCGCTCGCCTTCCTGGCTCCCCTCCTTCCCACAGCTCCATGCTGCCCTCCGCACGGCGTGCAGAGGAAGGGGGCCGCCGTGCTGCCCGCGGTGAGGCCGCGCTCGGATTCGGCTGGGGGAGCCCCTTAGTGTCGGCCACGCCGGCGGCCTCGGGGTCTTTGAAGGTGGTGACACGTACACTGACACGCAGCGCACAGGCCTCGCCGGAGGCCCGATCCCCACCGTCTCCTGGACGGCCACCCACGGACACGGCCCGGGGCGCTCCGTACTCCTCTGGCACGCACAGCCTTGCTGAGCCTGGCGTGGAAGCATGCGCTGGCCGGCCCACCTCCTCCAGCACGTCCCCGGGCTGGCGCCGAGGGGCGCAGTTCCTGAAGGTGCCCAGGGCCGCGCTGGGGAGCGCTCGCCCCTGGTGGCCGCCTCGTTGGCGGCAGGACTGCCCTCCTCCTCGCCGCCCTTCTTTGCAGGGGGAGAAAGCGGGGGCCCTTGAGCTACCCACCCCGTGCCCTCGTTTGCCCCACAGCATGTCACTGCTGCGTGCCCCAGGTGACCGGAACTCAACCTAGAGAGGGACGCCGAGGCTGAGCGCGGCTGCTTGCCTGGGCCATCCTGGGGCGTGTGTGAGCTGCGCCCCAGCCGGCCTGGCCCCAGGGCCCCCGTGCCACGCGCCTCTCTCCCATCCTACCTGCCCCACGTGCCCTCTTAAACGTATACCTGTGAGGTAAGGCGGTGCATTTCCCACGAAGGCTAAAACCCACGTTCTCTAGCTCAGAATGGGAAGCACAGAAGATCCATCACTAGTATCTGATGATCAGGTCACGTCCCGTCACCGTGGAAACCAAGACGACGGGCTGGGCACAGACTATCTCCATGTGAGAGGAGGGAGTCGGGAAATGGGGTCCTTTCCCTGTCCTGGGGTAGGGGTCTGGGGGTGGCCTCTGGTGTTCTCTGGAGCTGGTTTGTGGACGTTTTGGCTCCAGAACTGGTGTTGGGAACGGCTTCAGCACAGGTTTGATAGAGTGAGGGGCAATCGTCCCTGGCTCGATTCCTGGGCGTTAAGATGTGCCTTTCTACTATGAAAACGTTACTGATGTGGTTTCTTTCTCGATTACACGGACCTGTGCAGTCACCCCAGCCAGCCAGCTGAGGTACGAGCTCTCGTGCCGCTCGGCTACGCCCCTGGTAGTTTAGGCAGCCTGCTCTTCTGTTTCTCTTAAGCACGTGAAGCACGTTTGCTGGACGTCGGCACCTGGAAACAGCGGCAAGTCATAACCCCTTTTCCTTGGGGGATGAAAGGATAGGATTTCAGTTCGACAGCACAGCCGCTGGCTCCTGTAATTCCTTGGTCTGCGGACGCTGCGGGGCTAAGGCCTCCGCCGCACATGTGCTCGGAGCGTGAGCCACCCCCCTGGACGGCGGCCGTGGGAGGAGTGGGTGGTGGGACATGGAAAGGACCTGCGTGTCGCCCGGGCCGGCCTGCCAGGCCAGGGTAGAGTTTCGCAGATAAAGGGCAGAGCATCTGGTGACTGCCGTGGCCTTCCCCGCTGATGCTCGCGTCGTCCTTTTTGACCTTCGAAAGCTCGCCTGCGCTGTGCCATCCCTGTAAGCCTGTGGTAAACTAGGAGCGCTATGCTCCGGCGAGCGTGCACGGCTTTAAAAATGTGTAAGTATCATTTGCATCTGTGCGAGTGCCACTACCTGGGAGCTCGTGCTGCGTGGGCTCAGGTGTGCTGGGAGCTCGTGCTGCGTGGGCTCAGGTGTGCTGGGAGCTGGTGCTGCGTGGGCTCAGGTGTGCTGGGAGCTCGTGCTGTGTGTGCTCAGGTGTGCTGAGAACGCTGGGAGCTCGTGCTGCGTGGGCTCAGGTGTGCTGGGAGCTCTGGGAGCTGGTGCTGCGTGGGCTCAGGTGTGCTGGGAGCTCTGGGAGCTGGTGCTGCGTGGGCTCAGGTGTGCTGGGAGCTGGTGCTGCGTGGGCTCAGGTGTGCTGGGAGCTGGTGCTGCGTGGGCTCAGGTGTGCTGGGAGCTCGTGCTGCGTGGGCTCAGGTGTGCTGGGAGCTGGTGCTATGTGGGCTCAGGTGTGCTGGGAGCTGGTGCTGCGTGGGCTCAGGTGTGCTGGGAACTCTGGGAGCTCGTGCTGCGTGGGCTCAGGTGTGCTGGGAGCTCGTG
>JAKSZT010054281.1:20020956-20178412 GCA_026826555.1 Tolypeutes matacus
GCTCGTTTCATTTCATTCAGTCCTTTGCTGCCGGCTCCCGGCTGCTTAGCCGTTGGCCCAGGTAAAAAGAGACGGCTCTGAGGAAGGTCCCCCTGAAACCCAGAGCACATTGGCTTCCATTTCTAAACTGGGTTTGGGGGATATTTGCTGGGTTTCCAGGGAGGTCGGGAAGGAGCGGTGTGAATTCCTCACGGGCTCCAGCAGCCCCCAGGGATGGGACACTGGGGTGGCTCTGAGGGGGGCGGCTGGGTGGGCTGCGAGACCCCAGAGGCGGGGCCTCCCCACGCCCGGCGCTGCCGGCCTGTGGTCTGAGCTCGGGGCGCTGGAGTCAGGAGGCCCTGCCTGCGCGCTGGTGTCGGGTCGCACGGCTGATCTGGTTACGCGGCCGCGGGGACCTCCGGTTTCACTGAAGCCTCTCTCCCTTTGTCTCCTTGCGTGCAGACGATTTACATGGATGACGGCGTCTCCTCTTTTGTCCAGATCAGAGGCTCCGTTCCGCTGTTTTGGGAGCAGCCAGGGCTGCAGGTAGGTGATGCGGTAAAAATGGCGTCTGCGTTTGTTGCCGGCGTCCCGCCTTCTCTGAACAGCTTTGGGGGTCGTCAGCCTTGTTCTTTCTGGTGGCATCGTGTCTGGCCCCTCTGCTCAGCCCAGTTGGCTTGGGCTGGGTTGTCTCAGAGTGTGTGGCTTGCGAGTTGTGTGAGTGTGGTGTTTGGATATGGAAAATACAGACACGGGCTGGTCATTTCCCGACTGGCAAGTATGCGTCGTGGTCACTGTCGATTCTGGCGACGTCTTGGGAAGTGAACCCAGTAGAAGATTGGGTAGAATTATCTTAAGTTATACCCTAAGTTCATCGTATTCAGGTCATGGCCAAGACGTCCCTCCAGCCATGGCCCTCAGGGGGGACTTTGGGGCTCGGGGGACCTGCGTGTCCGTGGGGCTCGGGGGCGGCTACGTGGAGCCGCGTGAGAACGGCACAGAACCTTCCCACGGCTTCTGAAAGCACACCCTGCCGTCCAAACAGGGTGCTTGGCGTTCCATCTCCTGGGAAGAGCCCGGGGGCGGCGACTGCTTCCAAGAACGCAGTTGTCGCCAGTGCAGCGACGCTGCACTGTTGAGCGCGTTCCCGCGGAGGGGCTCCGGGCATGGGCACTTGAGCTTCTGGACACCAGCCCCGGTCCTCGGGCCCTCCGAGGGAGTGTGGCCGTGGCCAGGAAACCTCCGCCTTGGCCGAGGCGCTCGTGTCAATGGCTGAAGGGGGCCGAGCGCCAGGGTCCTGTGTTCCCTGGGCAGCCCTTGTGAGGCGAGCCTCTGTGTCCTCGGGGCTGCCGTGGAGCTGCCCTCGATTGTGCAGCCACCGCGGGAGCTGTGCAGGGGCTGGGCAGGCGGGCGTCTCCTTGGGGCTCTGAGTTCTGTGGAAAAGAAAAGCGCCCTGTTGACAAGGGGGCCTTTCCCCTAGAGAGGAACCCAGAGGCCCAGAGGCGGAAAGAGGCAGCCCTGAGGGTGAAAATGCGTGGGAAAGCCTTGGGAGCTTCCCAAAGGAGTCCGCAGAGCTCCAGTGAGAGTCAGCTTACATCCCATCATCTCTCCCATTTAAAGCACAACTGGTGGCTTTTGTGTCCTGACAGCTTGTGTGATCGCCACCCCAGTCTAGTTTTAGGACGTTTTCATCACTCCACCACCCTGTGCCCATTAGCAGCCGCCCTTCGTTCCCCGCCCCCAGCCCCAGGCAGCCGCCCGTCTTTCTGCCTCTAGAGCTGCCCAGCCTGGACCTTCCAGAAGAGGTTTTGCAACTTGGTGCCCTTCAAATTTGGATTTCCCCTTCTGAAACTTCTTGAGCTGTGTGTTTAGGAGTAAAAGACATAGATCAAACGAGTGTACAAAAAGGAACCAGGCAGACCTGGTGAGGGCCCATGTAAAGACGGGTAAGGAACCCGGACATTCGGACCCTTTAAAGCGCGTCCATTTTGTCCTCTCGCACGTTTGGGGACCCTCTTAGGGGGTCGGAGCCTGGAGGCCAGGCACCACGGAATGCCCTCCGTCGTCTCTGCGGGCTGCTCCTGAGGTCGCGCTCTTCGCCCACCTGACTTGCCCGCCCACCTTTGAGGTCTGTCTCCCGCTCTCCCGCCCTGTCCAGGAAGGACCTCCCAGCTCCTCTGACTGCTTCTCTCACGTGTCTCGGCTCTCAATGTCCTGGCCTCCTGTTGGTCTCCAGCTTGACCACTGCCCCTGCCACAGAGCTGGCCTCCCCTGAACCGCTCTGACCTGGAGTCGGTGCAAGGTGGGGGGCCGGCCTTCCAGCAGCGAGGTCACCTTTTAGATTCCTAATGCTTGTGTCTCACCAAAGCTGCCATGTTTTCTCAAAAATAAGTTTTTGAGATTGATTGATTGATTGATTTCCACCAACCCCCCTCCTTGTTTTGTGCTCGCTGTCTGCTCTCTGTGTGTTCTTCTGTGTCTGCTTGTCTTCTCTTTAGGCAGCACCAGAAACCAATCCTGGGACCTTTTGGAGTGGAGAGAGGCTCTCAATCTCTTGCGCCACCTCAGCTCCCTGGTCTGCTGCGTCTCGTATTGTCTCTCTCTGTCTCTTTTTGTTGCGTCATCTTGCTGCACCAGCTCTCCGCGTGGGCCAGCTCACCTTCACCAGGAGGCCCCGGGAATCGAATCCCATATGGTAGACGGGAGCCCAGTCGCTTGAGCCATGTCCGCTTCCCAGTTTTCTTGAAAATAAGATTTTAAAGGCTGTAATGTTTATTGACCTTACTGAGGACTTGCTAAGGGTAGGCCATGTTTGTCCTCTACACACCTTGCCTGAGCAAAGACGCATCGGGTGGCTGTCGCAGAGGACAGGGAGGGGAAATCCACACGGGGTCTCTGGTTGTCGATCTGTGATGCCAAGCTGACGATCAGTTCTGGTTGTTTCTCTCCAGTTTGCAACCTTCCGCCTTCCTTCTTCACTTGATGAAAGTACAAGGGCTTCTGGTTCATAGCATTTTAACGATGTTGCAGCGTTGTGCCTTCCTGAGAACCTGTGAGCCCTGCCAGGGGTGGGGAAGGGCAGAGAGGGCTGTGGGATGACGATCGGCATGTTTTCCCGAGGCTGGTGCCGGCAGCACCCTAGTCACAGACTCCTGGCCGCCAGCTCCACTTCCAGCAACCACATACCTTTAAGAACGTCATCTTCAACACAGCAGTAGGTTTTTCCCGTGTGTGTAGCCTTGTGGGCGTGCTACCCTTAGAATGAATTCCTCCCCTGGTAGTTTTAGAGTGCTGTTTTCATCTTGTCCAGCCTGAAGAAGCTGTTCCCCTGCCACTTTAGACTCCTCCTCCCCCCTAACATAAAAGCAGACGCACCCTGCCGAGGTGAGTGCCATCCGCGCCTCGCAGCTCCTTACGAGCTGCCTGGAAGAGGATGTGAAGTACACGGTCCCACTGCTGGGCCACTGAGCCTGCATTCGCCTCTTTCCTGTCAAAGCCTGTCCATCAAGTTCTCTGACGTGTGCACCATCTGTGCTTATTTGCTTTCTTTGTTCCAAAAAGGATGTGAGTTGGCTCATAGCACAGCAGTTTCAAAAATAAGTGAGCAAGTAAGGGGAGAAGATGCTCATGGCGAGGGGGCATCTCCAGGGGTGAAGTCAGCTCACACGTTGCACGTGCCAAGGGCCTGTGGGCTGCATGGAGCGAGCTTCCCAGCAGCCGACACAGAAAGAAACAAGATCAGCAGGCAGCTTGTCATTGTGATTCAGACGATAGGCTCTGCAGTTGTCGCACAGACCTTGGTTCAAGTTCAAACTCTGGCTTCCCCACTTGGTAACCAGATACTTCTGATGCATCCTTGCCTTTGCTAAGCCTTAGTTTACACTTCTGCTAAATGGGATTAAAGCCAACTTCAGAGCTAGGGAGGGAATTAAACATGATAATGTATATTAGAATTTAGCGCAGTACCTATCTAATGCAACTCGTGTTTTTACCTCTTAGATGCTTTAATTTATATATTATAAATCGAGTTGTCCAAGGTTCTAGGTCAGGGGTTCTTAACCAGTGGCCCACAGACCCCCAAGGGGTCCATGGAAAGATTTCAGGAGGCCCATGAGGTTGAATTGAAAACTATCAACGTATTATCTGACCCCCACGCTCGGAGCCGGGCCGCCCTGGTGCATCTGTGGCTGGGGGCCCTGACCCCCGAGCGTTTCCGGACGGGTCTGTTGGCAGCCGAGCTGCAGGGCCTGCTCCTGCGTGCAGGCGGTTGTCGCAGTCCAGGGGGAGAGGGCAGAGCCTCGGGGCCCCCAGTCGTGGTTGAGGGCCCCCTACCCTGCTGCCTGTTCCAGTGCTTGGGGGCATAGTTTCCATCTGCTTATGTGCACTTGTTAGAAACTTGTTTCCAAGCCCTTCCTGCGGGGATTCCAGTTGGGGGTGACCCTCTAGGGCATTTTTCCTCTCCATAGTACGCCCTGTTGTGCTGGGCTCAGCGTGCTCCGTGACTCGTGCACTTTTTTTTTTTTTCTTTTAAAAAGTCTATTGGGTAACACACAGCATAACATTTCCCATTTGAACCACTTACAAGGATACGACTGAGTGACATTGATCACATTTGCCACACTGAGCTGCCGTCGCCTATTATTGAGACTTTCCCACCATCCCATCCGTCCTTTATGATTTAGTAATCTTTACTGGGAACTAGGAAATGCTTTTAACTGGTAGTCAGTCTGATTGGACACAGCAAAGCCGAGTCATCCAGGGCTGCAATTTCCACGTGTTTAAAATAAACTTTCAGCTGTGACTTTGGGGAGCCAGTCGGCCATGTCCACTGATGGGACCCGCTGTGACAGTCCAGGCACAAACCTGGCCCCTGGAGCGCATTGCCACGGTCTCCCCTGGCTGCTCCCATGGGAATTCGTCTCAAGACAGTTGCTGCTCGCCCTTGAAGCCAGGGGAGCTTCCTCGCAGTGACAGACGGACGTGGAACGAGCAGAGGCTCAGCCCAGGAATCTCTCAGGGATGGCTGTCGTGGAGAGGACCGTAGACCCTGTTTCCTGTGAGCTCGGAAGACGGGAGTGACTGGCCGCAGACTGCAGGATGGAGCCTGCTTTCTCAGCACTGCAGGGGCTAAAAGCTTCTTGGAGGGAAGCGGATGTGGCTCAAGCAATTGGGCTCCCGTCTACCATGTAGGAGGTCCAGGGATCAACTCCAGGGCCTCCTGGTGAAGGCGAGCTGGCCTGAGTGGAGAGCTGGCCCACGCAGAGTGCTGGCCTGTGCAGAGAGCTGGCACAGCAAGATGACGCAACAAAAAGACACAGAGGAGAGTCAATAAGAGATGCAGCAGACCAGGGAGCTGAGGTGGTGCAAGAGATTGAGCGCCTCTCTCCACTCCAGAAGGTCCCAGGATTGGTTTCTGGTGCTGCCTAAAGAGAAGACAAGCAGACACAGAAGAACACACAGAGAGCAGACAGTGAGCGCAAAACGACAAGGGTGGGGGCGGGGCGGGAATAAATAAATCTTTAAAAAAAAAAAAAAGTTCTAGGAGCTGAGCATCTGGCAGTTCTCTCGTGAGGTATTGATGATAGCAGGGAAAAGGGGGCAGAGTCGACACAAACCGTGTTTTGGAGCCCTCTTTAGTTAGCAGTCAAGATGCTTCATTTTACATACTCACTTCCCTTATGACCAGGGTGTTTTAGAACCAAAGGGGCTTTGACTTTAGTTGTGGAATCATGGAAAAGCCTTTTCCCAGTAACTTCTAAACCTATTGCTGAGATCTCAGCTTTCTAGATTGTACTTTCCTCAAGTGTGAAGTGGGACAGATGCATTATCCATGTCACTTGTTTTAAAATAATAATTGATGCATAGTAAATGGCAACGTCTAAAAGCACGGATGACTCTAACGAGAGCCTTTGACGTGGAGCAGCACACTGAAGACGACTGGTCTTGAAATAATTTCATACCTACAGAAGTTTTAAGAACAGAGAAAACCCACACATGTCCTTTACCAGATTCACCAAATTTTATCATTTTGTCACACACATCATATGCATTTTTCTGAACCCTTTGAGAGTAGGTTGCATACATCACCTCTTTACCCATTAATACTTCAGGGTATTTTGCTAAGAGCGAATGTACTGCCACCTTGCCGCGCTATAGGTACACATGCAGAAGCTAACACTGGTGCAGTACTTTAACCTGCAGTCCACATCCCACATGTACCGGCTACTCCATAATGTCCCACCTAGCACCTTTCCCATGGGTACCGGAGCCAGGCATTCGGTTATCAAGCCGTTCACCTTTTCATCTGGACCAGGTCCTCCGTCCTAGTCATGACGCTGACCTTTCTGGAGACGGCAGGCCTTCTCTAGAGTAGTCCTCATTTGGGGTTTGTCTGGTGTTTCATCGTGATCAGTTTCAGGGTGTGTATTCTGGGCAAAGTGATCCCTAAGTGACATCATGTCCCTCTCGGGGTGTCACGCCTGCAATCCCTGGGTCCATCTGCCCTTTGTTATGATGTGAATTTTGATCACCCAGCCAAGGTGCACCTCCACTTGCAGTTTCCTTTGAAACGAATAAGCCAACTGTGGGAGATACTTTGAGACCATGTAAGTATCCTGCTTGTCAGACTTCCCCTTAGGAGTTACCATCAACTGATGACTTCAGCCTGTTCAATTCTTTATTACGATGGTTGTAAAATAATGATTTTCCACCACTCCCTCCACGGTTATTAGTCAGTATTCTATTGAAAGATCAAGCTATCCCTTTGCCCCTGTCCAACGAACCATCCATCCATCTACCCACCCACCCGCCCATCCATCCATCTATTCATCTATCCACCCACCCGCCCATCCATCCATCTATTCATCCATCCACCCTTCCACCCTTCCTTCCTTCCATCCATCATCCACCCTTCCTTCCGTCCACCCTTCCTTCCGTCCACCCTTCCTTCCGTCCACCCTTCCTTCCTTCCGTCCACCCACCCACCCACCCTTCCATCCATCTACCCACCCACCCTTCCATCCATCTACCCACCCATCCACCCATTGGTACAGACTCTTGGATTCCTATTTTATTAGGTTATAATCCATTACTGTCTTTATGTAGCTTGATTCTCAAGTTGTCCCAGATTTGGCCAATAAGAACTCTTCAGACTGGCTCTAGTAGCAATGTGTATTTTTCAGTTTGTTTTAGTAATTAAGTTCAGTGTTAAATAGGTAGCTCTAAAAAAATATGACAAATTAGGCAATTATGATAACTCAGACTTTAGGGGGAAATGGAGGTCCGTGGGGGCATAGAGGGGGCTGTGCTGGTTTCTGTCTCCCTCGTGGGCTGGGCTGCACCTCTGCACTGTGGAAGGATTTGGGGGCCTGACACCTGCTTCGTGGTATTTTCCTGGGAAATGCCTCTTGTCTGCGGAAGAATTTCAGCCGATGTGGTTTGTGCTGCAGGTAGCAGTGGGCGGCAGGGAGCTGGACGCGAGGCTCGGGGACTGAGTTCAGGGCGCTGTCAGCAGAGGCCTGGCCTTCCCTGGAGGTGGCGGCGACGGCTGCAGCACGCGGTGGCCTGGCGGGAACAGTTGAGCCCGGGAGGGCTGCCGGGGCGTGAAGAATCACCTGCTGTTTCTCGTCCTGTTAGGTTGGCTCCCACCATCTGAAACTCAGTAGAGGCCTGGAAGCCAACGCACCTGCTTTCGACAGGTAAGGCTCTCGGGCACCGCCACGGCCTGTGCTTTCTAACGTCAGACAGTGGACTGTACCGGGAAGTGCAGGTCGCAAGCCCTGCATCCAGACCTTCCTGTTGCTTTGATCCCTTGTGCCAGAAGTGAGTGGAGAAAATGGGAGTTTACTTGTGCTCTGGTTTCCCTGAAGGTTAATTAGATGTTCAGGTGACACTTTGCAATTATTAGATCATACCAGATTCTTCTTACAGTAAAGGTTCATCAGTTTGTCCTGATTAATAAGAGATGACCTAAATTACAAGACATTTGTAGTTGTTTGTTTTAAAAATAATATATACTCTCAGGCTTAACAAGTTTACAGTATAGAAAGGTATAAAGTAAAATTAAAAGCACCATAATCGCCAGTTCCCACTTGTATCAGTGTGAAGGCTACTAAAACAGATACCGTACGCTGGGCTGCCTTACCAGGACTTTGCCGGCTGCCGGGGCCAGGGGCTTAGCGGCTTGCTGGCTTCCTTCTGGCCGGCGTCTTCTGGATCCCGGGAGTCTCTGCGGGCCTGTGGCTTTCCCATCATGCAGCAGCACACGCGGCGTCTTCTCCTTTCCCGTCCAGTTTCCACTGACTTCCAGAATTCCGGCTCCTCAGTGGCTTCTCCTTCTGTGTCCAGTTTCCTTGCTCAGAAGGACTGAAGCCATGATGAGTTAAAGGCCACACTCAGTCCAAGGTCCTGTCCACAAGTGGGCTCACGCCCCAGAACGGGTGGGACCTGAGCGTGCCTTTGGAGGGGGACAGTTTGCTCCCTAACGCCACTCCTGCAGATCCTTGCCTCTGGCTTATGTGTCATTGTAAAATAATTTTTGACCTATAGTTCATATTTTTAAAACACAGATTGGATCATAACGTACTGTTTTGCAGCTTGCTTTAGAGAAACCATTTCTAAGCCATGCTGTTGGTAATATGTGCTTGAGCTGGACAGCTCCGACAGCTCCTCAAAAGACTTTAATCCCAGTACTGATTTTTAAAATTATCTTAGTGTAATAAAAATTCTCAAAAGTAATTTTTTAAAGCATCCTAGTCATTCTACCTGAAACTGAAATTTCATTTGTCTTTTAAGTTTGCTAAGCATATTTGTTTTACCAGTCACTGGTGACATGTGCCCAGCTGCTAACTCCTAATTAACATGTTACAGTTCATAGGTTCTTACTGTAAAGCATTTTACAGCATGTTGGTGGAGAGGCCGTTGCCTTTTTCTGGTACTATTAATCTGTCCAAAGCATAATGCATATGGAATTCTTTGATCTACATTAAATGTTCTTAGCAAATAGTAAACATGTAACCGAAAATGAAATTCTCCCTGAGCCGAGCAGAAACAAGAGAGGTGTCAGCTCGTTTCAAAAGCCCTCGTAGGTTTAGGAGCTTTAAAAAATTATCTTTACGATCTTAAGCACATTATATGGAGTTAATTTTTTCAGTCCTGGTACTTCACGTTGTGTACATGCGTGTGCGTGCGTGTGCGTGCATGTGCACGCTTATACCCAAGAAAGAGGACCTCACTTTACTCCCGAGCGCCCCTGAGGTGCTCCTGCGCCTTGGAAAGCTTCCCCAAGTCTAGGGTAAACTTCCAGCTTTTCTGAAAATTCCGGAGCCCCTCTGTGGGACCACAGGCCCTTTCACTGCTTCCAGTGACTTGTAGAAGGTCTCCTCCGTAATGCTTGGCCACGAAGCTTGGCCTTCCCTGTGGCCTTCCCTGAAGGAGGAGAGTTACCGCTCCGTTGTTACCAGAGGAGCACGTGGACGTGGGTCCGCACGTTTGTCGGGTGAACCCAGGGCGTGTGATGTGGGGATACTGAGGCACGTGGCCTGCTGTTGCCTCTTGAGGCAGACTAGTCCCCGAGCCCACCTCTCAGGGGACCCCAGAAATTTTCAGGTCTTTGATGTATTTGATGCAGAGTCGATCCCTTCCCCACTTCCCAGCAAACAACGCCAGAAACCTTGCACGTGGGTGGTCTTCACTCCCTCCAGTTCCGGCTTCTTGTCCTGTTTTGGTGGCACTCCCGCCGGTTTTCTGGGTATGTGGCCTTTCCTCGTCTGTGTGCGTGTGCATGAGGAAGGGGCTTTTGAGCAGGCCCTCGGCTGGCACTGAGTAGGGCGTCGTCGTCACGTGGGCTGAGGAGTTTTGGACACATCGACCTTTCGTCGGTGGCGGTGCCAGGTCTCACCTTAGCGGGAAAACGAAGCCTTCTTTCGCCCTCTCTCCTTTTGCTTGTGGTGGCTGGTGCCCATGAGCTGGGCGTGGCAGTCAGGGCGTGAGTTTAACTGGTGGCACCTCCAGCTTTGCGCTGAGATGGGAAGGAAGCTTCCAGGTGGGTCCTTGCTCTTCAGCATCCCGACTCACTCTAGAATTTTCCACGTAGCTTCACGTAACAGTAACAGGGTGAAAATGAACCTAAAGGCAGAGTAACTGGGACCAGGGATGGATTCACTCGGCCACCAATTTTTTTTTTTTTTATGTGTACTGACCTTGGCGTGAACTGCCAGACTCGCTTCCCCAGACCCTGGAGCCCGTGGGATGCTTCTTTTAATTGATCACTAATTAAATTTATCATCATGTTTTTAGATTAAAGGGACGGGAAGAAAAACCAGCCCCAGTGCCAGTCATTGCATTTGTCTTTTACTTGTCACGCTTAGTCCTTACAACTGTTCTTTGTAGAAAGAATCTCAGCCTCATTTTACAGTTGGAGAAACTAGCTCAAAGAGGAGCAATAATTTGGTCAAGGATGTCTGGGGTTGGTGACAGGTAGAAGACATAAATAGTGGATGAGAGTTTCTCTTCCAACCCTGGAATCTGGAATCTGTTGAGCAGCAGGTATTGAAGTCACAGATGAGATAAGCATCAGCCTTATTTCTGATAAGCTGTAGGACGTGTTTGGGGTGTGTGGCCACCTGGGACTTCTCACGTTTCGCTCCAAAATTAAAGCTACCCCTGCAGAAGCAGAGCCTGCTCTGGAGCTCTGCATTGGACCTCAGGAGGCCTTCTCAGGGCAGGCAGCTCCGAGAGAGCCCAGGTGGGGCAGAGATCCACCAGTTCCATCTCTCCTCCCACGCCACCGGGGCGCCGCGTCGTCCACTCCAGGGCAGTGCCAGCCTGCAGAAGTCCTGGCCGCACCAGGCTGTGAGGCCACATGGCTCACTGTGGCCCAGGACGCCCTTCCGGAAGCAGGATGCCCAGGGGTAGGCTCACCCTGACTAGGCCAACGGGCTGGTCCCCCAGGGAACCCAAATTCAACTACCCACTTCAGAATCCATGCTCTTTCTGCTACGTGATGCTATCCTGCAATGTTAGTTGAGAGAATGCTTTTATTTGGCTAAAAATGGTTCTTTTTTTTTTTATTTAAATTTGAAAAAAGGTTTATAAAAGAAATAAGCGGTCCTTGTAGAAATTTGTAAAACACCAAAATGTTTAATGAAGGAAATCTTTAAAAACCACATGCAATTCCACTGCTTTTAACATCGCGGTGTTTCATTCCAGCCCCTTTTCTATATTTAGGTACAGAGATTGCAGTATGAAATTACAGCTTTACATCTGCTCTTTTCATTATATTTTAAACATCCCCCTATGTTTAAAAAAAACCCGCTCCATTCAAGCACTTCTAACATTATTAAAATGGCAGTATTACTTTTTAAAAAAAAAAAAAAAAAAAAAAAAACTGGTGATAAATCATAAATATTGGAGTCTGTCCCTTAAAATTTCAACACATATTGAAAACGTAACAGAATATTTATAAATATGTAGATATATTTTTAAAATATTCTGTTACATGAGTATTTTCCTGAAGTCTGAAAATTTTGGTTAAACACAGTAAAATGCTGCGCTTAGGTGAAAATTGGGGGGCGGAGCTTGATGCGGACAGGTGTGCACCGAGGAGATAAGGGGTCGGTGTCAGAGAAGGCACACGGCATTGAAAGGGCGAATGAGCAGTGTGTGACGTGCAGCATGGCAGGCATCTGATGCCAGAATGAGTGGACAGCTGCACCGTCCTTCTCGCCCCTGGCCTTAGTGCAGACACACCTGGCATGCCTGTCCCCTGCAGCGGGTGGCGAAGGGGCACCGGCGGTGGCCGGGAGGGGCGGGGGCTTCACTCACCCCAGCTCATTTCTTCCCATCTGGGGCGTGTGTCGTGGTGACATGGTGCATGTGGACCTGCCGTTGCAGGCATATGGTGCTTCTGAAGGAGCAGTACGGGAGGCAGGTGGTCGTGAACCTGCTGGGGGGACGCGGCGGAGAGGAGGTACTCAACAGAGCCTTCAAGGTAAGCGCCTGCCCCTGCTGCCGCCCCTCGGGGCTGGAGGTGGGGGTACGGGGACGGGGTGGGGCACTGAACCAGGACTGCTCGGGTTAGGCTTGGGGAACATGTTTTCACCAGTGCCCCGGCCAGTTAGCTCAGCTCCCCGGCCAGTTAGCTCAAAGCCCTTGGTGGTTTGGCGCTCCAGGAAGCCCCTCGTGATGGGAGAGAGCTGAAGCTTGGCTCCCCTCGGCAGGGAGCCAGGCTGACCTCAGAGGTGTCCACAGCTGCCCTGACGCTGGCTGGGGCACCGAGGCCGCCAGGGGCTCGGGCACACTGCTGAGAAACGCCGCAGGTTTCTGGCAGAGGCTTACAGTTGCCGTCAGTCTTATCTGGCCAGATCTGCTTTGCTTGCTTGGCTTGTTGCTGTTAGCAACAAGCTCAAGAAGTATTGCATCCTCCACCCATTTTGGCAGCGATGCTGCCTTTTTATTTTAAGCAAGAAAAATAAATCCCAAGGTTCTCTCTCCCCTTTATGCCTTGAGTTATGGGAAAGGCTGCCTGCCAGCCGGTGGAAGTGTTCCCAGCCCCAGGGGCAGGAGTGGTGGTGCCTCATGGCGCACGGTGTTTGCAGGGGTCCAGGAGGTCGAGAGGCAGACCCCAGGCAGGTCTCAAGAGGCAGCACGCGCCAGCTCAAGGTGCCACGTCAGAACTGGGGGCGCCTGGTTGTCACGCCGAGCCCAGCCCCTCGTGCCCGGGGCTGAGTGCTGCTGTGCTGTCTGGCCACTGCACCGGTCTGTGCGCCGGCTGCTGTCAGCCCACAGCTAGGTGGTGCTTGCACACCGTTTAGTCCAGCTGGCTTCTGTCTCCTGCAAGACTTTCTCGACAACGGAAGCCCCGTGTGGATCTTATCGTGGATGGGCCCTTGGAATAGCGCTGGACCAGGTCACCCAAAGTCCTTTTAGTCCTTAAACGTCGTGTGAGTCTCTGGCTAGACAAAGTCTGAGCTAAATCTGACCTGAAGCCAAGTGGAGGGGCTGGGGCTGGGAAGGCAGGCAGTTTCTCCTTTACCGTGAGGCTGTTCGGTGAGGAAACTGCAGCGCTGCTGGGCCCGGGGGCCCCCGGGGACCACCTGCGGTATCCCGCCATCTCTGCACGGCCTTTGGCTCCAGCGTGGGTGCTGGGCCTGGGCTCAGCTGTCCCCCTGGCCCCCACACCCTGCCTCCACTCCGAGACCCCAGTGGGCGGCTTGACTGCGTCGGCGCTCACCCACTCTGAGCCTGGTGCTTCGGTCAGGATGTGGCTGGTTACCAGGGCGACGGCCAGCTGGATTATGAGCTCCGCAGCCTGCTGCAGCTGCTGCACTTGAGGCCCAGAGTGAGCCCTCCCTCGCCTTGCGTCTTCCTGCAGCCCTGCAGGGCTGTGATGTCTGAGTCAGGCTGTCCGCTGCCCCACGGAGCCACACACACATGCCCTCCCTCTTGGCCAAGGTGGACCTGCCGCCCTTTGTGGGGTGTTGTCCCCCCGTGTGCCCTGTGTGGGGTCAGGGCTGGTAGACCACTCTGTCCCCCGCAAGTTTTACTGTTAAGCTGATGGGCCCCGGCGAGGAGCCACGGCAGCCACACGAGTCCCGAGTGAGAGAGGAACTTGGCAGTCACCGTCTTCCCTCCTGTCTCCTCCTCGCCACCCTCCCCATTTTCCTTTTCAGAAGTTGCTCTGGGCTTCTGGCCACGCTGGCGACACGCCTATGATAAATTTTGACTTCCATCAATTTGCCAAAGGTGGTAAGCTAGAGAAATTGGAGAACTTGTTGAGGCCTCAGTTGAAGCTTCACTGGGATGAATTTGGCGTGTTCACGAAGGGCGAGAACGTGAGTCCTCGGTGAGTTTCCCCTGATGTGCCTCGTTTTCCCGTTGGCGGTAGCAGAGCAGTGAGGTGTCTGCCCTCTGCCCTGACCAGGGGTGTGCCTTCTTCCCTCCCCTTGCTGTTGGGGTCCCCTCTTACTCTCCTGGGTCATAAGCCTGGTGAAGTGCGCCTTTCGGATCCCAGTCTTCTCCTTTCCTTTCCTGCAGTCAGAAACATGCTTTCTGAACTTTGCAAGTCAGTGTTAAAACGTCTTTTGGCAAAAGAAACTGACCAAAGAGATGGTATTAACTCAGAGCTTGGGTGGCCGTACAACCGAAATCACCCAACCTGAGACACTTGTGGGAGTAAGACGGGGTGTCCTGGCTAATTATGCTGCGGCAAGTGGCAAGACACGGGTCATCCACGGAGACCGCGAGGGCGGTTGCCTTGTTCGGAGGGGAGGAGGGGAGTCCAGTCTCGCGAAATCCTCCTGCTGACACGGGCTGCAGGCTGCGGAGGGCGAGCGGCGGGGTCTGCCCACCTCCCAGCCGGGCTCGGGGCACCGCAGGATGCACGACAGGGGTGCTGGTGGGCCACGTGGGCCCGGGGCAGGCTCCCTCTGGGGGTCTTGTGCTGGTGCGCCGCGGCCGTCTCTCCTCCACACGCGGCGTGTGACGCTCGGCTTCTCGGCGCTGTGCTAAGATTCCAGAAGGGCATCTTGCGGGTCAACTGCCTCAGCTGCCTCAGCCGCACCGGCGCCGTGCAGGGCTTCGTCGCGCTTGAGGTCAGTCCCTGGCGCGGCCGGGCCGGGGTGGCGTGGGGTGGCTGGCGGTGGGACAGGCTTGGGCTGAGGCTCTAGAGGGAGGTTCCCCTGGGAAGCCGCCTTGCCCGCGCCTCAACACGCCTTTCTCCCCCTGGGATAGAGAAGCACACTCGTGCGCTTTTTTGGAATGTGTCCCAGACATGGTGGCCCGAAGGTGCCAGGAGTCACCTTGAGAAACAGCAGCTCTGCACGGGCAGAGGCAGCGTGAGCTGCTGAGTTGAGTGAGGGGATTTGAAGCGGAGTCTTCGCCATCTGGTCGACCTCTCCTGGCTCGTTCTTGGGAGGAGGGACAGTGGGCTCAGCCCTGCCTGTGGTCTGCCACTGCCCGCTGTCCAGCCCTCTTATGGTCAGGGGACGTGCCAAAGGGTGAGGGGGACCAGAGGAGGGGCCGGCTGGAGCTCATAAATAAAGTCGGGGTGAGCTATTGCGGGAAGCAGCTTTCTCTGCTGCAAGAACTCCTCTTCCCCTGGAGATGTGCAGAATCTTCCGGGGTACAGAGTAGTCTGTGATATGCTGAAATAAGGAACTCGTTGGGATGGTCCCCACTGATGTCCACGCTAAGGCTGGAGTGTCACGGGTGGCCAAGAAGGGACCTGTGGGTGAGAGGTCACCAACCACTGTCCCTGATTCTCACCCAGGTCCTTCGCCTGCAGCTTGAGAGCCTGGGGTTGAACTCGAAGCCCGTCGTCGACCGCTTTGCAGAGTCCTTTAAAGCTATGTGGTCTCTGAATGGGCACAGCCTGACCAAAGTATTCACGGGCAGCAGGGCCCTGGAAGGCAAGGCCAAGGTAGGAGCGGGCTGGGGCTGGGGGTCGGGGGGAGGTCACCGCAAGCCCCCCTCACGGCCTGTGCTGTGGCTTGTGGCAGGTGGGGAGGCTGAAGGACGGGGCCCGGTCCGTGTCTCGTACCATCCAGTCCAGCTTCTTTGACGGGGTGAAGCAGGACGCCATCAAGCTGCTGTTGGTGGGCGACGTCTACAACGAGGAATCGGCAGACAGAGGCAGGCTGCTTACGGGCAGCACAGCCCTTCTGGGTAAGGGGGCACCCCACGCTTCCTGCATGGAGGCGCCCAGTCGTCCTCCTGGGAAGGCAGGGGTCGAGGTGGTGGTGGGCTCTGCTGACCAGTCCCGCGTTCCCACTCCTTGTGCCCCCGAGATGGCGAATGGCAGACACTGTCTTGAGGGGCAGGGCAGAGGCAGGGCGCGTCTGCACTCCAGGCTTCCACTTAAGTAGTCTAGGAGTCTGACCAGCTTACTGGAGCAGCCTCTGGTTATTACCGTATTTCCTGGGAGCCCGTGCTTTTTGGCCTGGAGGGGAAGCCCACTCTTCCACTTTCTTGGCTTGTTCTACTTTTCCATGCCGAGCAGAGGAGAGATCGAGAGGCTCGGGAATAGTGAGTGTACGACTTCTAAAGTGTTGATTTATTTGAATGTTAACTCTCCCCAGAAACTTTCTCAGCCTGAGGGGCTCTTGGTTCCAGGGATAGTTACCACTTGTCTCGGGGGGTTCCCACCTTGAAGGCAACCCCTGCTTCTTTGCTGCTCCTGAGGAAGCTGCAGAAATTGAGGAGAAAGAAGGATGCGGATGTGTTCTGGACACGAGGGCATCTTTAGGTCTCAGGGGCAAGACTGTCAAGATTCTGTCAATACCTAGACGTTTCTTTAATGGCCCCTTATTCCCTAGAGCCTGTAAGCATTATAGAGCCCCTGGAAAAAGAGGGGAGACCCAGCATGTGTTCCTTACAGGATGCTTAAGCTTCATCTTGGAATTTTTTTGTGCTTTTGGGAAATTAATTTGCCCATTTTTGAAATGGTTTCATAGTCCTTTTCTATTACCTGTTCTCTGTCATTGGAGAGCTCTCTTTCAGCTTCTAATAGCCAAGGTGACATTTGGTTTCTACAGTGGGAGTGATACTGGCTCAGTAAAAGCTAGAAAGTTTAGTGAGTTCTACATAGTACCAAGATGTGAAGTCTGGGGTAAATTGCTAGTTTAAAAATCAAGAATATGTGTTGGATTTCTAGAGGAAGGATGTGGTTCACTGTAATGATTTTTAAGAGCTTCAAGTCTGAGGTTAAAAAAAAATCAAGCATGATGTATGGAAGAGGGAGAATGCAAAGACGGGTGTCTTGGTTGGCAAGACGTTTAAAGTTATGTATATTTTAAATATGTAAGGTGCCAGTGTCCGGTTAACACCCCGGCCTGCTCTTCTACCTGATCATACGGAGAAGCCTCAGCCTGCCACACTCTCCCTTTATGTCCCTGAAAGTCCCTGTAATCTGACGTCACAGCCTCTGTGGCTCCAGTCGAGTAAGGTCTGGGCAGCAGTGTGGAGGCGTGAATTTCTGGTCTTGAGTTTTCAAGACTGTATTGCAAAAACACCACCAGAGAGTGAAGCGGTTATTTTGGCCAACCCTTGTCATCTTCGTGAAGACCGTGTTTCAGGGCACCGCTGCTGGCTAACGAGCACGCCTTTCCGTGCCGGGCAGCCCCTTCTGTGTTTTTGGAGGTGGCATAAGGTTTGGAGCTGCAGACCACTTGCTTTCTCTGTCCCCCTCACAGTGACACCTCGGATCCTGAAAGCTATGTCAGAGCGTCAGTCTGAATTCACGAATTCCAAACGGATCCGTATTGCCATGGGAACCTGGAATGTGAACGGAGGGAAACAGTTCAGGAGCAATCTCCTTGGGACCGGAGAATTAACCGACTGGCTGCTCGACTTGCCCAGGCTTTCCGGCGTTGCCGAGTTTCAGGGTAAGAGCAGCTACTTCAGTGAAAACGAAATGCGAGTTCCACTTAATTCTCCTGTTTGACCTTTTGAATCGGCTGCCCTGTGGAGGGTGGCATTTGGCGTTCTCACGCTCTAGAATGCCTAAAATCACTGTCTGACTCTCTAGACCACTGTCTCAGCTTGCTGGGCTGCTGTGACAAATATCACGCCACGGTTGGGGTAAAGATTGGGAACTTATCGGTTGGTTCTGAGACCAGACGAAGTCCAACACTGGGGCGTCAGTGAGGCAGCGATGCTTTCTCCCCAGTGTCCGTGACCTTCTGGTCCTGGCTGCTGGCAATTTGGGGGTTGCTTGGCTTGTATCCCCGCCTCGCGTCACGTGGCGAGGTCCTCTCCTTTCTCCTCTGGGTTCCGTGGACTCGCAGCTTCTTCCTGCAGCCTTCTCTTACTCTGGCTTCCGGATTCTTTCTCTTTATAAGGCCTCCAGGAATCTGGTTTAAGGCCCGTCTTCATTTGTGGGGATGCACCTAAACTGAAATAACATCCCAGGAGATTGTATTCACAGTGAGCCCCACCCCCAGGGGTGCAGCTCAAGACCAGGAACGTGGCGATTGGGTACATCGTTCACTCCCCTGCACGGCCTAACAAAGTGGCTATTTGACTTCTTCCCTTTCCAGAATGCTTGGAAGAGCTGTGAATGGTGAGGCTGTTTTTTCACAGATAGAGCTTTTTCTGTTTAAGTCTTGACGATTTGACCCTTCTTGTCATTAGAAGAGAGGTGGCTTCCAGGGCCGCCTCTAACCCGTACCCTAACCCTAACCTTACTGGAAGGAGCTTGTCTTGAGCCAAGCTCACACCTGCTCTCACGAGCTGACAAGAACATCTGTGGTCCCTGCATCGCTTCACGCCAACTGTGTACAGCAGCTTTAGGTAGTCACAAAAGATTTGCAGACTTTTTAAGAATAAGAGAATTCCAGTTTTGACACTTTACCTTTTGTCTGAGACCACGCAGCATAATTAATAGCTCAGAACGCGGGATTTGAATAAATGATTTGGGTCCATTGGCCTTTACCACGTGCCTTGCTTCCCCCACAGTTCCTTGATTCCAGAAGAGACTGTCCAGCTCACTCTGACGAATGACTTGTGGCCCCCCAGCTTAACCAGGCCGTGCTTGTTAGCGTTCCCAGCCTCTGCCTGGGCTCTGCCCGGCGCCCTGTCCCCCCTGCCTGCACCCTCCATTTCCACCTGCCGAGGGCAGGGGAAGCGAGTCCACAGTTGTCAGTGTAGATGGTAGCCTGTGGGGGGAGGGGGAGAGCGATACATACAAGACTGTTCTGAAAACCCCCCAGAGCAGATCCCAGGAGTGCCCAGAACATTTAGTAAGACCTTTGAACCGGTGAGTTCCGTTGAAGAAAACCCCCTCCCCGATCCTTAAAGCAACTCCTCTTCACTTGCCTGCAGGAACGATGTGGGTGAGTGTAGCGAGCTGATGGTCACTTAGGAGATTCCACTGGCGTAGAGGCTGGCGGACCCCCAGTGCTCCCTAGAAACCCAGCAGACCCGAAGGATCAGACGTGGTTTACTTTAAAAATGACTCAGATACTGGTACCCAGTGTTCTCGCTGCAGTATTCACCAAGGCAGAACCGACTGAATGTCCGTCGACAGGAATGAGTAAACAGAAGCAGTACACCCTACAGCGGAATATTATTCAGCTGTGAAAAGGAATGAAGTTCTAGAATGTGCCACTATGTGGACGAAACCTGAAGACACTGTGCTAAGTGAAATAAGCCAGACACAAAAGGACAGATCTTCTGTGATTCCGTGTATATGCAATAGCTAGAATATGCAAATCCGTGGAGACAAAGTAGATTCCAGCTGAGTAGGGGGCTGGGTTGGCGTGGGGAGGTTTGCTTCACAGGTACGGAGAAGTCTTGGCTACGGGTGGGAGTGATGGTAGCATAACGTTTTAAATGTAACTGACGGCCCTGAGTTGAATACTCGAAGATGGTTACGATGGCAAATTTTGTTATGTACGTATTAGCCTAAACAATTTTTTTTTTTTTTTTTTTAAAAAGGAAGCTTTAAGGTAGTTCATTTGAAGGTCATGGTTGACACGCGGGCTCAGTAAGAAAGGAGGTGGACGGGCTGGCTTTTCATTGGTGAGAATGGGAGCCTGGGGAGGGAAGCGGTTTATCACTCCACCTGTAGCAGCTGGGACACACCTGGGCCTGATGGCTCAGGTGGTGCCTGGATGTTACAAAGACAGGACTGGAGAGAGATGGTGCTCAGTAAAGCGCTGAACATTTAGACTTGAACTTTCCTGTTTCAAGGGAGCAGAGACGGGATGGGCGAATGAGAGCCGTCATTAAACCAGGCATTTCGGTGTCAGGGTGTGTGGAAGCAGCTCAGCACCCCCTGGCTGCCTCGGGTTGGATTTTCTCTTCTCTGACCCCAGGAGGAGGGCCCCGGGGGCAGGATGCAGCCATCAGGCCTTACTGGGCAGCGCCATGCGCAGCCCAGTGCAAAGCACAGACTTGAAGGTCCTGCCTCCAAGTGCCCTTAGGGAGGACTGGGGAGGTTGCCAGGGAGGGAGAGGGAGCAATTATCATGGAACTCCCAGAGGTGCCAGCCAGGTGCCAAAGAATAACTGAACTTCCTAATTTACACACAGCCAGCTACCTTGGGAGGGGGCGGCTCACGGCTGTCCTTGCAGATAAAGAAACAGAGGTTCCTAATGGTAATCCCTTGCCCACAGGTGTACAAGGGGAAGGCCAGCTGTTGTGTGGGCCACGAGTGCAGCAGGAGTTGGAGAGAAGGGAGCGCTCCGTGTGGCCCTGCTGTGCCGAGGAGTCTGGGCGGGCATGGACAGCAGGGCCGAGAAGCGGGAACTCGGGAATCCCCGTGGACCGCGTAGCATGGGGCTCGGGTTCTGATTTCTGTGATCTCCGTCTGGTTCTCAGATGACGGCAGCCCAGCTGACATTTTTGCCGTGGGGTTTGAGGAGATGGTGGAGCTCAGTGCCGGGAATATCGTCAACGCCAGGTAAGTGAGGGGCGAGGGCTACAGGGCCATGCGTGGCACTTCGAGCTGCGGCTTTCCCGAGCTGGGCATGGCAGGGAGCTGGCCCCTGGCAGCTTTCCCTGAAACTTCCTGCTGGTGGATCACCCGGCCCGGGGCAGGGGCAGGTAGGTCTGTCTCATGCTACAGTCAGAGGAAAGGCAAGGAAGGCTGCCCGTGCTGAGGTTTCTGCCAGGTGCTGCCGCCTGGGCCACGCGTTGAGGCTGAGTGAGCTGGACCGGGGAGGCGGCT
This sequence comes from Tolypeutes matacus, assembly GCA_026826555.1. Lineage (NCBI taxonomy): Eukaryota > Metazoa > Chordata > Mammalia > Cingulata > Chlamyphoridae > Tolypeutes > Tolypeutes matacus. The sequence continues at coordinate 20,041,604 of JAKSZT010054281.1, forward strand.
TCTGAGCCCAGGGCGTGGGGTGAGGGCTGGGGGTGGGAGAGGAGCTGGCTCCTGCTCCCTGACCAAAAGTGGGAGAGCCTGAGGGCAGGGAGGTGGCCCTTCTCTTCTCTGCACCAGATGCAAGGAAAGAACCAGAACCACTATCCTTTTTTTTCCTTAATTGGTCCAGCTTTATTGAAAGGAACTTTCTAAACGAATTCAACACCACGAATTCTCTTGCGCCTATGAGCCGAGCCCTGTGCTGGGTCTCTGGGGTGGAGGAGGAGTGTGCGATGGGCAGGACAACAAGAGGATACTGGTGCATTCAGGAGCGAGGGCGTGGCGCAGGCCTGGGGCGGGCCGTGGGGGTATGCCAGGGAGGTGGGGAGAGAAGAGCTCCCCGGGCTCGCTGCAGACCGCGCCGTCCTTCTCCCCTCTCCAGTAGCACCAACAGGAAGGTGTGGGGTGAGCAGCTGCAGAAGGCCATCTCGCGCTCCCACAGGTACATCCTCCTGACGTCGGCCCAGCTGGTGGGCGTCTGTCTTTACATCTTTGTACGGCCCTACCACGTCCCGTTCATCAGGTAAGGACGCTTCACTCACAGGCGTCTGGGGAGGCGAGAGCTGGTCAGTCTGCGCTTTGTTCTCTGAATCCCTCCACCCCGGCGCGGGACCCCAGACCTGCGATTATTCCACATAACTAACAAAACCCCACCTGAGAAGCAGGCTGAACGGGATATTGTCCAGCTATTAAGGCACAATGGGAAGCTTCTGACTCGGGAAGCTGAGCCCTTTTGGAAAGGGCAGTTACTGGAGTGTCGTTTTTTTCCTTGCTGAAATTTTACCCACAGGAAGCTGCCTGACCGAGAGCTGAGTCACGCAGCAGGAAATGCCGATTCTTCTGTTTCTTTTTAAAAAGAATCTGAAATAGGACTTGTGGGCAGAAAGCCTCTCTAGCTGTCCTCCCATACTGCTTCTCTAAGGCACCACAGCTCTCTGTGTGTCCAAAAGGAGAAGCCTCAGGTGTTTCCCTTTGGGAAAGGCAGTGTTTGTGGGTGTCAAGACTTGGACGGGCTCACCTTTCCCTCCACCTCCTAACGGCCTTCTGTTCTCCCCGGCCCCGTGCGTGGCATTTGAATTTCCTCCCGTCTTTCTGGTCGAGATGTCGGGCATGGCACTAGCCTTTTCCTGCTAAATCAGGTAGTATTGTACCTGGCTGGGCACCTCAGCAGTCGGAGGACTCAGGTGTGCCCGCGGTGGCCTGCAGATAGCAAGATGGCGGCACTCACAGTCCTCTTCTTTGACTCTTTTGGAAAAGGTTTGGGCCTGTGAATGTGTGATTTTGGCAATTGGGTGGGGTCCACAGTTAGTGGGTGAAGGTCCGTAAAGGTGCAGTTAGGTTAAAGGAGGAAGGAGCAGCGCTGAAGCTCTCCAGGTTCCCAGCCACGGCCACGGTCTGAGATGTCCTCTGTGGCCTCAGGCTGGTTGCGCTCGCACATCTGTCACCGCACTCAACCCCGCATTGTCCAGGGAGCAGACGTGCTGGAAATGTAGGCCTCCGTGTATGGCACCGCCACTGAAACGTTAAAAAAAAAAAAAATTGTTTTCAGTCCGTGGTTCCCTGGGCCTCCCCACTCACTTGGGCTCATTATAAGTTGGCATTTTTTTTAGAAGGTACCAGGATTGAACCTGGGACCTCGTGCCTGTGAAGCAGGCGCTCAACCACTGAGCCCCACCCGCTCTTGAGGTGGCATTTTAACACGAGCGAGAGCCTGCATTGGACCGAAAGTCAATGTGAAATCACCTAGTCCTTCAGATGTGTTGGTTCCCGTGCTCTGCGGGACGGCACAGGGCACGGGACGGTGACATTCTTGCTTCTGCTGGCAATGAGAATGTGAAAACAGAAAGGGGAGCGAGTGTGCGTCGGCCACGTCGGTGCTTTGCGGGTTCTTTGCTGACTACAAAGGGCTTGAGAGTTGGGGCCATGTGGGAGACCCGTGCAGCTCCCAGGAGGAGACCTGCCAGCAGGGAGAGGAGGGGGCCTCTCTGCGGTGGGAGGGCCTGCCGGTCCCTGGGCCGCTTGGCAGCGGACTCTGCGCTGACGATTTCAGGGCTCTTGGCCCTGAGCCTGCTCGCTGCTTCCGGGGTTCTGCTTGGCATGCAGGCCTGAATTTCTCCTTTCCTAGCCGCTGAGAAGCCAACCCAGTGCATGCTTTCCTGCGTTCCAGGGAGGTGGCAGTCGACACCGTGAAGACTGGGATGGGAGGCAAAGCTGGCAACAAGGGCGCCGTGGGCATCCGCTTCCAGTTCCAGAGCACCAGCCTCTGCTTCATATGCAGCCACCTGACGGCCGGGCAGTCCCAGGTGAAGGAGCGGAACGAGGACTACAGAGAGATCACCCAGAAGCTGAGTTTCCCACCGGTGAGGAGCGTGGGCGTGGGGGCTGGTGGCACTGGGGGCTGCGGCCCCTGCTGGGGTTAACCCCAAGACGACTAAGCCTTTGACGTGACCAGAGCACGCACCTGCCCTTGAGGTGCCCAAACCTGGGGGAGGAGGAGACGCTGTGTCATTCCATGCACCAGACCTGGGAGGCAGGTGTGTAATCAAGGTGTGCCAGGGGGGCCTCTCTGCACGTTTTCCAAGGGTCCGTCTGTGCCCTGGATTTTCTTATGTGCGTTTAGCATCTTTCTAGTTCGAGTGAGTGGGAGGGGAAGAACCATTGTGCCCGTGCTCTGTTGAGTCCAGACAGCATAACGCTCGGTTTGAGGTTCACGCCGTTAACCCGTGCGTTCTGTTCAGGTGTGGCTCAGAAACGGCACCCACCTTAGCAATCGGGAACTCGGGGGTCCTGCCGTGAGCTCGCGGCTGCCGGCAGCATGCACAAAGCTGCCCTCTGATGGTGGTCCAGGGGCTTTCATCTGGAAGCCCGAGGAATTTCTTTGCAAATTACGACTTTAATGTTCTCCTTTCTGGGAAAAGAGGATGCCCCGGCACCCGCAGCCTCGTGCAAGCTGAGCCCCAGCTGTTTCGCAGTAGTGAGGGTAGACTTCAGCTTTTCTAGCCACGTTTTCTCCCAGTGTCAGATAAATGTTTGGTTGGGTCACGTGAGATTGGATCCCTTAAAACTGACATCCTCATGCTATTTGTTGGGCTGCACCAGTGCTCGAGGTAGAAATTCCTTAGTTTTCACAAGTGCCCTAATCCTTGTTGTAGTTTCCCATCCTCCTTGGGTTAAAGAAGAAGTATATAAATGGGAATTTTTCAATTTGCAGTTTTCTAGATTATAGTGGACACCATGTATGTTGTGTGTGTGTGTGTGTTAAAGTCCAACCCTTTTTATTTGAAAAAAAAAAAAAAAAAGCTGTTTTTCAGTGGTAAACTTGGAACACTTTCAAAATAATTGAAGGACTCATAATGTAGCCCTTTTTCCCAACAACAGAACTGTTGAGGCACATATAAGTTAGTCCTCTACCTGTGCTATCCAGTAGGGTAGCTACCAGCCACAAGTAGCTACTTAAATTTAAGTTAGTTAAGACAGGGGAGCCAGGGGAGGTCCCAGGGAAGATGGCAGAGTAGGGAGCTCCAGGATAACTATTAGACAGACAGGAAGTGTCTGAAACAACTATTTTGAAACTCCAGAAGTCAGAAGAACATTGTACAGCATCCAGGGAAGAGTGAGAGGAAGATGCTGATAAAGTACGGTGAAGAACAGTAAATTGCTCTCTACACACGGCGGGCATTCACGCCTATCCCTCACTCTTAGGACAGGCTGCCACAGGGTCCGGTCCCCAGCTAACTGCTGGTGACCGAAAGGGACATAAAATCCTCTCCCCCAAGAACAGGGGTGTGGGGAAGCGGATGTGGCTCAAGCTATTGGGCTCCCATCTACCATATAGGAGGTCCAGGGTTTGATTCCCGGGCTCTCCTGGTGAAAGGCAAGCTGGCCTGCGTGGAGTGCTGGCCCGCACAGGAGCGCTGGCGCAGCAAGATGACGCAACAAAAAGAGACACAGAAGAGAGACAATGAGAGGCACAGCAGACCAGGGAGCTGAGGTGGCGCAAGAGATTGAGCGCCTCTCTCCCACTCCGGAAGGTTTCAGGATCGGTTCCCGGTGCCGCCTAAGAGAAGACAAGCAGACACAAAAGAATACACAGAGAGCAGACAGCGAGTGTAAAACAGTGGGGGTGGGGGAATAAAAAATATTTTAAAAAGTAATGGGTGTGCACAGCCAATCACTGATCACAGCATTTGATTAGGGAACTCGGATCACTAGGTTCTGGCACTGAGGGCAGCCATTGTTTCAACCTTACCCCAGACAAAGGCACCAGCAGCCGTTGTTTCAACCCTCCCTGGACAGGTGGAGGCCATGGAGATTTAAAGACGCAGAACTTCCTCAGAGCTGCGGTACAGTCAGCTAAAGAGCTACATTTGCTGGGCAGGCCAGGAAAGCTCAGCTCTGGGGAGCCATTGGAGAAGCTCTTGGCAGCCTTCCTGACCCCGTCCACAGGGCACTTTGGAGTTGGTCTATACCCCTTTTATGGATCCCTGGCCCTGTTTTGTCTGGGAAGGACTGAATTGGGAAAGGCCTCCCTGAGGTGACCCTCCTCCCAGAACTAGCCCTTTAGACAAAAGAAGTATGAGACTCCGAAAGGAGTGTAAAAATCTATAGAGGAGGACAGTCAGGGACAAAGCCCTGCCAGCTTCTAACACCCAGGAGCAGAAGGTTTGTCCCCTGGGAGCCAGAAGGGACAACCAAATTCCTGTACACAGGCAGCTCCAAAACAACAAGCAAAAGCCCAGCACAAGGCAGAGGCCCAGAAAGGCTGGGAAAAAACGGCACACTGCATTTGCCGTGGGCAGAACTTCATGATAGGGTGACTGGAGTTCAGGAAAATCTGTCTTATCACAGGCTGGTTACAAAACCAAGAAACAGATATCCCAGGGAGTAAATCCCATAGCTAACATTTTAAAATATTAACATGTGCAGTGTGCAACAAAGGAGTAAAGGACAAAGAGGACATGAGGGCCCATCCAAAGGAAGAAGATAAAAATACAGAAAACACCAATGAAGAAGATGAGATTGTGGACATGCTGAACAGAGCCTTTTTAAAAATTAGCGTTAAAATGCTCAAGGAGATGAAGGGAAGTGCAGAGTAAGAACATAGGATATCAGGAAAATATAAATGAAATATATGAGAGTCTGAGTAAAGAGAGAGGAATTTTAAAAAGGAGCCAAGCAGAACTATTAGAGTTGAAGACCACGATAAATGAAATGAAAAATGCCCAGGAGGGTTTCAACAGCAGATTGCATCTGGCAGAAGAAAGAATCAGCCAACTTGAAGACAAGTCAATTAAAATGAGTCAGGCTGAAGAGGAGAAAGAGAAAAATTCTTGCTAAAAGTGAAAATAGCATAGGACAGCTATGGGACACCATCAAACACACCAACATATGCATTATGGGAGTCCCAGAAGGAGAAGAAAGACAGAAGGGGGCCAAAGGAATATGCAAAGAAATAATGACAGGGAATTTACCAAACTTAGCAAAAGATGAGGATATGTACATCCAAGAAGCTTAGAAGAACAGCAAACAGAAAAAAAACGTGAAGAAAAATGCACCCTATCATGTCTCACACTCTCAAATGCAAAGGACACGTAGAGAGTTCTGAAAGCCGCAAGAGAAAAGCAACACATCATGTACGAGGGAGTCCTGACTAGATTGAGTGCCAGTTTCTCGTCAGAAACCATGGAGGCAAGAAGGCAGCAGGGTGAAATACTTAAAGTGTTGAAGGAAAACAGCTGCCAGCCAAGAATTTTATATCTGGTGAGACTCTTTCAAAAATGAGGGAGAGAAAGCGGATGTGGCTAAAGTGATTGAGCTCCCACCTACCACATAGGTCCGTGGTTCGGTTCCTGGTGCCTCCTAAAGAAGATGGCAAGCTGGCGTGATGGGCAGGCGCAGCAAGCTGGCACAACAAGATGACGCACAAGAGACATGAGGAAAAACGTAATGAGAGGCACAACAAAACAGGGAAGACGAGCAAGAGAGCAAGCTGACGCAACAAGAAGACACAGCAAGAGACCTAAGAGGAAAGACATCATGAGAGAGACAACAAAAGCAGAGAATGGAGGTGGCTTAAGCGAGTAAGTGCCTCCCTCCTGCATCGGAGGTAAATCCTACCGAAGACAGACACAGCAAGTGTAAACCAATGAGAGGGTGGGGAGAAATAAATAAAATCTTTTAAAAAAAAAAAAAAAAAAACCGAGGGAGAGATGAAGACATTCCCAGATAAACAAAAGCTGTAAGTAATGCTAAAGGGAGTTGTTCAGACTGAAATGAAAGGGCACTAGACAGGGATTCAAAGCAGCATAAAGAAATAAAGACCTGTGGTAAGGTAAGGGCAGGGTAATTATAAATGATAGTAGTAATGTATTGTACTGCTTAGTATGTAACTCCACTTCTTCCTACAGGTGCTAAAATGCAAATGCATAAAGTAACGATCAACGTTGGTTTTTAGACTACAATGTACAAAGATATAAGTAGTAACCAGTACAAAAAATGGGGTGGGGGTAAGGGGTATAGGAAAAGTACATGTGCATGCTATTCAAGTTAAGCTGGCCTCAAATTAAATATAACTGTTCTATTTAGGATGTTAAATTTTAACCCCATGGAAGCCACAAGGAACACAAATGAAAAATATATCCAAATAGAAATGAGAAGGCACTCAATATGGTAGAACACAAATACAAAAGTAGGCTTTAATGAAAGTGAGGGACAAAAATGGTATGACTTACAAAGGCTAAGTAGCAAAATGGCAGAAGAAAATCCTGTATTAACAGTAGTTACTTTAAATGTAAACGGATTAAACTTTTTTGGCAGAATGGATAAAAAAGCATGACCCAACTGTATGCTGTCTGCAAGAGACTCATCTTAAAGTCAAAGGTACAAGTAGGTTGAGGTTGAAAGGATGGAAAAAATATGTATTCCATGCAAGCAGTAACCAAAAGAGATCTGGGGTGGCTCTACTAATACCAGATAAGATAGACCAGAGCAGTTATGAGGGGCAAGGATGTCACTGTATACTGGTGAAGGCACCAATTCAACACGAAGGTGTAATAATTATAAATATATATGCACCTAACAGTAGAGCCCCAAAATATATGAGGCAAATACTGACAGGTTTGAATGGAGAGACTGGTGGCTCTCTGTTAATAGGAGACTAACACACCGTTCCCAGTGGCGGCTGGAACATCTAGTCAGAAGATGAGATGCTAAGTTTAGAGCCTGAGTGACACACTGCACCAACTAGCCCTGCCAGACACGCATCGAACACTCTCCCAACAAACACAGAGCACACGTTCTCCTCGGGTGTGCGTGGGTCGTCCTCCAGGGTAGGACATATGTTGAGTCACAAGACAAGTCTCAATAAATGTAATAAATATTGAAACCATTCTCTGTATATCCTCTGAACACAGCAGAGTGAAGCCAGAAATCAATAACAGGGTGAAGGAAAATTCACAAATAGGTGGAAATTAAGCAACATACTCTTAAACAACCAGTGGGTTAGAGAGGAAATCAGAAGCAAATTAGGAAGTATCTTGAGGTGAAGGAAAATAAAAATACAACATGCCAAAATTCATGGATTTGCAAGGAAGGCAGTGCTGAGAGAGAAATTTATGGCTCCACATGCTTACATTAAAAAAGAAGGAAAAGGTAGCCTGTGTGCTCAGTGGTTGAGCACCGACTTCCCACATACAGGGTCCAGGGTTCAATCCTTGGCCCTGATACATAAAAAAAAAACCACTTCAAATCAGAGACTTAAGTTCAAAACTGGAAAAACTAGAAAAAGACGAGCAAACTAAACCTGAGTGAACAGAAAGAAGGAAATAAAGATTAGAGCTGAGATAAATGAAATAGAAAACAAAACAAAAACACTAGAGAGAATCAACAAAACCAAAAGCTAGTTCTGTAGAAAAGGATCAATAAAATCGACAAACCTTTAGCTAGACTGACGAGAGGGGATACAAGTAACTAAACTCAGAAAGGAAAAGGGGGCCGTTATCACTGACGCTCCTGAAATAAAAGATTGTAAGTGAATACCAAAAACAACTGTATGCCTGTAAATTAAATAACCTAGATGAAATGCGCAAATTCTTAGAAACACACAAATTATACTGACTCAAGAAGAAAGAGAAGATCTCAACAAACCAATTACTGGTAAAGAGATTGAATCAGTAATCAAAAACCTCCCAACAGAGAAAAGCCCGGGACCAAATGGCTTCACGATGGAATTCTACCAAACATTCCAAGAAGACAACTCCAATTCTGCTCAAACTCTTCTAAAAAACTGAAAAGGAAGGAACATTCCATAAGTCATTCTGTGAGGCCAACATCACCCCCATACCAAAGACGGGTAAAGATACCACAAGAAAAACTACCGATCAATACTTCTTAATGAATAAAGATGCAAAGATCCTCAGCAGATCACTAGCAAACCGAGTCCAGCAGCTTATTGAAACAGCTATACACCATGACCAGGTGGGATTTGTCCCTGCTCTGCGAGAGTGATTCGACATAAGAAAACCTCTAAATGCAGGGGCTCTTAACCAGGGGTCCATGAGCTTGAACTGAAATTCAAAAAAGCATTATCCTTGAGGGGACGTGCTGGTGAGGACGTGATGTGTTTACTAAATAATGCACAGGATAGTGTGGGCTTCGGAAGGGGTCCGTGGAACAGAAGCAGGTTGGGAGCCCTGTATTGGCGTGGTAGAGCACGCGAACAGAATGGAGGGCGATCACAGGATCATCCCGGCTGATGCGGAAGAGGCGTCTGGCAAAATCCAGTGCCCTTCGTGATAAGAAACTGGGAACAGAAGGCAACTTCCTCAGCGTGACAAAGACCATCTATGCAGAACCCACTGCTAACGTCGCACTCGGTGGGGAAAGACGGAAAGCTTCCCGCTCAGACCTGAGTCAAGACGAGGATGCCACTGTCACCATCGTTGTGCTACATTATACTGGAAGTTCTTGCCAGAGAAATTAGGCAAGAAAAGGAAATAAAAGGCATCCAAATTGGAAAGGAAGAAGTAAATCTTTCCCTATGTGCAGATGATATGATCCTACATACAGAAAACCCTGAAAATTCCAGAACAAACTCCTGGAGCTAGTAAATGAATAAGCAAAATGGGAGCAAGATCAACGCCAAAAAATCAATAGTGTTTCCATATACAAGCAATTGGATGAAGAAATCCAGAAAAAAAATTCCATTCAAAATAGCAACTAAGAGTCAGATATCTAGGAATAAATCTAACCAAGGATGTAAGGGACTTGTACACAGAAAACTGCAAAACATTGCTGAAAGAAATCAAAGATCTAAATGAGTGGAAGGATATTCCATGTTCATGGATTTGAAGACTAAATATCGATAAGATGTCAATACTACCCAAAACAATTTATAGATTGAAATTAGAGATGTCAAAACAATTTATAGATTCAATGCAACCCTAATCAGAACCCTAACAACCTTCTTTGTAAAAATGGAAAAGCCAATCATCAAAGTTATATGAAAGAGTAAGATGCCCTGAATAGCTAAAGCCATCTTGAAAAAAAATGAAGTTGGAGGATTGAGACTTTCAGATCTTAACTTATTACAGGGAAGCAGATGTGGCTCAACCAGTTGGGCACCTGCCTACCACGTGGGAGGTCCTGGGTTCAGGTCTCAGTGCCTCCTAAGGAAGATGAGCAGAAACCTGCACCTGCTGCAACGAGCTAGACCCCACACCCTGCCTCAATGAGCAGACACCGCAGCCTGCAGGGAGCAGATGTGGCCTAGGCCGCTGGACACTCGCCTCCCGTGTGGGAGGTCCTGGGTTCAGTTCCGGGTGCCTCCTGGAGAAGGCGAGCAAACAATGAGCAGACAGACAAGAGAACCGTCTGGGGGAGGCGGGGACTTATTGTTTATTTATTTATTTAATAAAGTAAATTAAATAAAAAACTTACTACAAAGTATGAACTATAATGTAAACTGTAGTCCATGGTTAGTGGCAATGCTTCAATATGTGTTCCTCAATTGTATCAAATGTACCACACTAATGGAAGATGTTAATGTGGGAAAATATGGGGGAGAAAGGGGGATATATGGGAAACCCCCCTTCTTTTTTTAGGAGGTACCAGGGGTCAAACCCAGGATCCTGTACATGGGAAGCAGGCACTCAACCACTTGAGCTACATCTGTGCCTCACCCCTGTATTTTTTATGTGACATTTATGTAACCTAAAGCCTCTTTTAAAATGAAAAAATAAAAAATGTATTACAAGGCCACACTAATGAAAACAGCGTGGTGCTGACACAAAGACAGGCATGCAGACCAATGGAATGGAATTGAGAGCTCAGAAATCAGCCCTCCCATTTGTGGTCAGCTGATTTGCTGTTGTTTAATTTTATTATTTGGGCAACTGATTTTTTGTTGACAGAGAAAAACACTTTTTTTCAATAGTGAGAAGACATTCTCTAAAACAATTAAAGGATGATTATATAAAGGGTATAAAGCACAGATTTTTCTGATAAGATACAAAATCTTTCCCTCTAAGCAGGTTACTCAGATGTTGCAGAAGAACCTTTTATTAATTCTTATTAAGAGTAGAGCAATAATCCAAGGACATTCTGTCATTGTAAAACAGAAAGAAAATCATATACTAGTTTTACATGAAGATACTGTCTGATAAGTAAACTCTTAAAAAATCTTATAAACCTATCAAATCTTAACCACCTTCACCTTGACAGATAAAATCCCTTTTCTGAAAACCTACAACTTTCTATATTTATTCAGATTATCCTACATATTCCTGTTTCTCAATTTGTAACAACTTGTCATTTTACTTTAAGACAAAACTCTTTTCCATTCCCTTAACAAAACACATCCTGCGTACCTTACATATTTGTTATCAAAAAGATCTTGTAAACTGTCTTCACCCAACATCCTTCTAAACTCAATTTACATTTTTATGCCAATATGAAAAGTGTGCCAAGGTTTATTAAGGGGGGAAAACACACAAAGTAGGTATAGTATACTGTTATTTAGGTCTATTTTTAAAAAACCTGTTTTTATTGAAGTCTGTCATTCATACATGAACATGTATAAACAATAAGTATATAGTAAAGGTTGTGAACTTACAAAATAAACATGCTTCCCATCACACAGGAATCCATACATCACCCCTCCACCAACACCGTGCATTGTTGTGAAACATTTGTTACAAATGCAAGAGCATCGTCAAAGAATTACTGCTAACTATAGTCCCTATCTTACATTTGGTGTGGTTTTCCCCCAACCCACACTATTTTGTAAAAATATATTTTTATTCTAGAGGCTGTGAACTTACAAAACAATCATGCCCACGTGCAGAATTCCCATACCACACCCCTTCACCAACGCCCCACGCCGTGGTGGAACATCTGTTACAGATGATGAGATAATCTCATAGACTATGACCACCAGCCAAGGTCCACAGCGTACATCCAGCACACTTTTTCCACACACCTCCGTTTTCAACACAGTCCATCTTTGGCATTGATGCAAGAATATTATAGTTTTGCTGTTAACCATAGTCTATAGGTCACTCCATGTGTATTTTCCCACGCTTCTCCCCATTCCCACCACCCTGCAGCAGTGACGTGCATCTGCTCTAGCTCACAGAAGGACACTCTTGCATCTGTGCCCTCAACCACAGTTCTCATCCACCTCTGGGTTCACTGTTACTCAGTCCTAGGTTATTCTCGGGCTTTCTTTCAATTGACGTTTACTTCCCCAGACTACCCTTTTCAGCCACAATCCCTTTCATAAACCAGCTGCTACTCACTATAATTTACCATCAACTCTATCCATTTCCACACTTTTACAGTCAAGTTACTTAACAGTAAGCATCAGTAGTTCTTCTCAGCCCTCCTCTTATCTCCTAATGACCTATACTCTAGGTTTTAACTCCATGTGTTTACTCTTCATATTTAGTTCATTTTGAGACCATGCAATATTTGTCCTTTTGTGTCTGGCTTCATTTAGCATAATGTTTTCAAGGTTCATCCATATTATATATGTCCCAATTTCATTTCTTCTTACTGCAGCACAGTATTCCATCATATGTGTACACCACATTTTGTTCATCTATTCATTGGTTGATGGACACTTGGGTTGTTTTCTTCCTTTGGCAATTGTGAATAACACTGCTATGAACATCGGTGTGCAGATGTCTGATTGTGTCATAGTTTTTAGTTCTTCTGGATATATTCCTAGTAGAGGAATTGCTGGATCATATGGCAGTTCTATATTTAGCTTCCTGAGGAACCACCAAACTATCTTCCACAGAGGCTGCACCATTTTACACTCCCACCAACGGTGAAGGAGTGTTCCTATTTCTCCACATCCTCTCCAGCACTTATTGTTGTCTGTTTTTTTTAATGATGGCCATTCTATGCGGTGTTAGATGATATCTCATTGCTGTTTTGATTTGCATTTCCCTAATAGCTAGTGATATGGAACATTTTTTCATGTGCTTTTTGCCCATTTGTATTTCTTCTTTGGAGAAGTGTCTATTTAAATCTTTTGCCCATTTTTTTAATTGGATTGCTTGCTCTTTTATTGTTGAGTTGTATGATCTCTTTATATAGAATGGAAATCAAACCCTTATTAGATATGTGGTTTCCAAATATTTTTTCCCATTGAGTGAGCTGCCTTTTCACCTTGATGAAGTCCTTTGAATCACAGAAGTGTTTATGTTTGAGGAGGTCCCATTTATCCATGTTTTCTTTCATTGCTTGTGCTTTCGGTGTAAGGTTTAATAATCTGCCACCTACCATCACGTCTTGAAGAGGTTTCCCTACATTTTCTTCAAGGAGCTTTATGGTTCTTGCTTTTATATTTAGGTCTTTGATCCATTTTGAGTTAATTTTTGTATAAGGTGTGCCATAGGAGTCTTATTTCTTTCTTTTGGCTATGGATATCCAGTTCTCCCAGCACCATTTGTTGAATAGACTGTTCGGCCCTGGCTGGGTGGGTTTGACAGGCTTGTCAAAAATTAATTGACCATACATGTGTGGGGGTCTGTTTCTGAACCATCAGTTCAGTTCCATTGGTCTATGTGCCTCTCTTTATGCCAATACCATGCTGTTTTTAACCACTGTAGCTAGGTAATATTATTTAAAGTCTGGAAGTGAGAGTCCTCCAACTTCACTTTTCCTTTTTTAAGATGCTTGTGGCTATTTGTGTCCTCTTACCCTTCCAGATAAATTTGGTAATTGTGTTTTGTATTTGTTTAAAAAATGCTGGTAGAATTTTTATTGGGATTGCATTGAATCTGTGTATCAATTTGGATAGAATTGATATCTTAACATTTAGACTTCCAATTCATGAGCATGGAACATTCTTCCAGTTATTTAGTGTTGTTTTTTTAAAATTTCTTTTAACAATGCATTGTAGTTTTCTGAATACAAGTGCTTTACCTCCTTGGTTAAGTTATTCCTAAATATTTTATTCTTTTACTTGCTATTATAAATGGAATTTTTTCCCTGACTTCCTTCTCAGATTGCACATTACAATTGTATAGAAACGCCGCTAATTTTTGCGTATTGGTCTTGTATCCTGACACTCTACTGAAATTGTTTATTAGCTCTAGCAGCTTTGTTGTAGTCTTACTAGATATAGGGTCATATCATCTGCAAATAGTGAAAGTTTTACTTCTTCCTTTCCAATTTGGATGCCTTTTATTTCTTTTTCTTGCCTGATTGCTGTAGCTAGAGCCTCTAGTACTGTATTGAGCAACAGTGGTGACAGTGGTCATCCTTGTCTTATCCCTGGTCTCAACTGGAAAGCTTTCAGTCTTTCACGATTGAGTGCAATGTTAGCTGTGGCATATATGTTGGCCAACTGATTTTTGACAAGGTGGCAAAGACCACTCATATGGGAAAAAATAGTCTTTTCAACAAATGGTGTTGGGAAAACTGGATCTCCATTTGCAAAAAAAGAAAGGAGGGCCCCTACCATACACCATATACAAAAACCAACTCAAAATGGATCAGAGACCTAAATATGAGCTAAAACTATCAGACTCTTAGGAGAAAATGTAGGGAAGCATCTTCAGGACCTTGTTAGGCAATAGTTTCTTAGACTTTACACCCAAAGCATAAGCAACAAATGAAAAAAACACATAAAGGGCACTTCGTCAAAATTAAAAACTTTTGTTCCTCAAAGGGCTTTATCGTAAGAGTAAAAAGAACCACACAATGGAAGAAAATAACATCCATAGACATAGAGAAGTTCTTAACTTAAAAACAAAAGATAAATAACCCAGTTTAAAAATGGGCACAAGACTTTAACAGAAAGCACAGGCAAAGATGTTCAACATCATTAGCCACCGGGGAAATGCAGATCAAACCCACAGTGAGATAGCATTTCACGCTCAGTAGAATGGCTGCAGTTTTACAAAATGGAAAATAACAAGTGTCGGAGAGGATGTGGAGAAATAGGCATGCTCATTCACTGCTGGCAGCAATGGGAAGTCGTGCAGCCGCTGTGGAAGACGGCTTGGCGGTTCCGCAGAAGGCTAAGTGTAGTCCAGTAGTCCCATTACTAGGTGTATTCCCAAAAGAATTGAAGCAGGGACTTGAACACATACTTGCACAGCGGAGCTCATAGTGGCCTTACAAATGCCAAAAGAGGGAAGTCACCCAGGCGCCCATGAACTGGTGAATGGATAACTTTTTAAAAATGTGGTACCTACGTACATACAATGGAATGTAATTCAACTGTAAAAAGGGATGAAGTCCTGATAGCTGCGGCAACATGGATGAACCTTGAGGACATCATGTTGAGGGAAATAAGCCAGACACAAAAGGACAAACACTGTATGAGCTCGCTGATTTGCATCGATTAAAATAAGCAAGCTCGAGTCAGAATCTAGAATATAGGTTACCAGGGAATGGGTGGAGATCGGGAATGGGAAGTTAGGTCTTAAAATGTATGTGGTTCCTGTTTGGAATGATGGGATGTTGGTGATGGTAGCAGGGCACTGTGTACACAATTAACAGCGCTGAAATGTAGATCTGAATACGACTCAAAGGGGAAACGTTAGATTGTATATATGGTAGCAGAATAAAAATGTAAAGAAATCATTGGAACTACATTACACAGTTAGCT
Source organism: Tolypeutes matacus (assembly GCA_026826555.1). NCBI lineage: Eukaryota > Metazoa > Chordata > Mammalia > Cingulata > Chlamyphoridae > Tolypeutes > Tolypeutes matacus. The sequence continues at coordinate 20,056,767 of JAKSZT010054281.1, forward strand.
CTAAACCATGGGCTTTAATAGTATATAATAGTAAACTTATAAAAATGTGCTCTCATCAGTTGTAACAAATGCCCCCCCCCCCCAGTGCATGGTGGTGGTGGGGGGGTGGCACCTGGGAATCCTGTGTTTTATGCATGATGGTTCTGTAAACCCACAATTTTCTATATAAAAAAAAGGTTTAATTAATTAAAATAAATTTAAAGCAATTAATACTAAATTAAAACATTCAAATAAGTTTATTAGAATTAATTAAAACTAGACTAAAGCGATATTCAGAGCCCGCGTCAGCTCTGGGAGGCTGGTGGCTGCTGAATCTGAGCCCTCAGGTGTCACAGAAAGCTCTGCCGGGCTGCAGTGCTCTATAGACTCGTCTTATTTGGTTCTGACCATTTAACTCCTGTCCAGGTGACTTCCGTGGGGTCGGGGAGTGAGCATGCTTCATAATGTAGTAGAACACACAGAGGTTTTGGAGTCCATGGAGCTGAGTTCAAATTTTGCCTCCATAGTGCCCCAGCTGTGTAACCTCCAGCGAGTTACTTAATTTCTAAGGTTTTTGTTTTGTTTTGTTTTGTTTTTTAACTAAAAGAGGGAATCAATGGCATCTGCATCACAGGGCTATGAAATGCACCTGGAGTGAAGCCAGCCCTTGTAGACAGATACAGGGAAGCTGCTATTCCCAGAGGCTTTCGCGAGCTGAGCTGGGGGACAGGAAGGACTGGGGGGCGAGGAGGAGGAGGTGAGGACAGGATGGGGTCCCAGGATGAAAAAATGCAAAATCCAGGGTGCTGTGAGCACGCCTACGTTTCGTAAACCTCGTTCTCCTAACGCTGAACATTCCGGCAATTCCTAGAGGGTGAACAGTTAGAGAAGCCAGGGTGCGCCCGATCCTCGTGATCTGAATTGGCAGAGTGGGTATTTGCCCTTTGCTTCCATGATTAGAGTTGGACCTTTCTCCAAACAACCGTACTATGATTTAAATTAAAATTTAAAAAATAAGCCACAAAAAAACCCTAGGCAGGTTTATGGGATTAGTGGGAAATAAGCTGCCGTAGTCTTTTATTTTTCTTAAGTAATATTTTAAGAACAATGTGGTTTTCTCATCTGTATGGTGATTCCGTTCTTCTCTCCCCTTTCCCCTTCCTTGCAGCCTGTGATGTGACAATTACTGTTTTCTTTATAAATTAGGGAAGAAACGTTTTTTCTCACGATTATGTGTTTTGGTGTGGCGATTTCAACTACCGCATTGATCTTACTTACGAAGAAGTATTCTATTTTGTTAAACGCCAAGACTGGAAGAAGCTTCTAGAATTCGATCAGCTACAGTTACAGAAATCAAGTGGGAAAGTAAGTGGAACTCTTAAAATATTCTTCAGCAGCTGTCCCGGTATGGAATAAAATGTGTTAAATGTATACACTTGTTTTCAGCTAGTTAAGTTCCACCAGTGGATTTAACAATGTTTCTGAAACTCTAGAAAACGTGTGGCACATGAGCTCGGAGAAACACGAGTCCATCCACCGACACCCCGTTTCTCCTTAACCGGGCCGTAGCTGGCCGTGGGCAGGGCTGGCGCGTCTGCTGGTGGCCCAGGGGCCAGTCCTCTGGGAAGGAACCCTGGAGAGCAAGGAAGCCAGTGTAGGAGCTCGCGGCGCGGAGGCCGCCCCCCAGCGCTGCGGCGTGCGCTCCCCCACACAGGCTGAGCCCTCCATTTCTCTGTGTCTCTCCATTAAGTACCAGCGTGTTCAGCTGGCGCCACAGCTGCCCGCACAGCCCGAGGCCAGCACCTGAGCACGCAGCTCCTCCCCAGCTCCTCCCGCGCAAGTGAGAGACTTTAGTGACTGCGTTACTCAGACGTGGGCGGCAGTTTAGGCTCTATTTTGCTGGTATTTCTCCTGTTGGTAAATACACTAACAGATCTTCGTATCTAATATGTATTACATCTGATCAGTACGCGTAACTCCTCAGGCTGCCCTACCAATTAGGTACTGGACCCATTTTATCCACAGGAAAACTGAGGCCAAGGTCAAATAACCTATCCAAGGTCACACGCTCAGTATGTAGAACCACGATTCGGTCCAAAGCTGTCAAACTACATGGCTCATATGTCGTCTCCCCCCTCCCCCAGATGACCCCTGTGCATTTTTCAGTGGCTCCTTCGTCCATGACACAGGAAAGTTGAACAATCAGATCTGCCCTGTTACCCACGGTCACATCAGCCCCTTCCCGATGACCTGAAGCTTGTCTTCTCTTTCGCCTGTTGGGTTCTTGGCAGGGAGGGCTGAGGGGAGGGGGGCACGCTAAGATTCCACTTACCTTTGGAAAACAGAGCTGGTTAAAGCGGGGGACGAGGAAGGGCTCTGCGAGGGGGAGAGCTGGCCGTCCTTCACGGTTTGTCCTGCCCTCCGTCCTCAAGCCCTGCCAGTGGCAGGTGGACAAGAAACCACGCCCTGCCTTCCCAGACAGGGTTTCCTTCCTCCCGGCCAGGCCCGGTGAGAATTAGTGAGTGTTTCCAGGCCTCCCCTTAGTGCCAGGGCCGCTCGAGGGCCAAACGGAGACAGCAGCTCTGCTTGGCTCCCGGGCTTCTGCTTACTGGTTCCCTTCGGCCTTCTTAGCTCTGGGCCCTGGGATTGCAGAGAGCACATCCTGGTCGACCAGCACCTGCCCAGAAGAGGGAACAGGTGCCTGGAGGCGGCTGAGGTCAGGTCGCAGGTGAGTAGCCTGCCTCGCTAACGCCGAGGCACAGGGAGGTCCAGTTTCCAACCTAGTGGCAAATATAAAGTGGATTCTGTTCCTTTTAAAGAATAGGACATTATTTTTTTTAATTTTTGCATGTAGCACACAGAATCTGGGAGGATTAAGCCAGTCTTGTGACTTCTTTTTCTCTAAACAGATTTTTAAGGACTTCCAGGAAGGAGCCATTAATTTCGGGCCCACCTACAAGTACGACGTGGGCTCAGCCGCTTACGACACGAGCGACAAGTGCCGGACGCCCGCCTGGACCGACAGGGTTCTCTGGTGGAGGAAGAAGCGTTCTTTGGATAGAACAGGTGAGCGGCACGTGTGCACCTCCGAGAGCTGGCGGAGGGGAGGGCTGAGCAGTCCCGAGGAAAGGACCACGCTTAGGGGCTCAGAGCGCTTTGCCGTATCCATGACAGCTTTCCTGGAAACCTCAGGCCGAAAGTCGCCCCACCCGGCCTCCCCTAAGCCTGGAGAGTTGTGCTCTGGGGGAGCCCCCTCTCTGGTGTCCTCCGTGAGACGTGGTCTGCAGGGGGGCCTGTTCCCCGCTGTCCCCCTCCCTGCTTTGGGGCACACACACACACACTCACATGTACTTGTGTACTTCACCCAGCCCCTTTTGTTCGACTGTTGATCGAGGCAGGCAGCCACCTGGGCAGATTGAAAGAAGGAATTTCCATTGAGATAGGTGGGTGGTCACCTGTAGGGAGGGGGCCCTGGGAGGTGGGGCCGGAACGGCTCCCTGTGAGTCTCAGCTCCCACCCCTCTCCGAGGGCAAGGGCTGCAGAGCTGTCGTCCCTGGGCCCCGCAGCAGGGCCCTCTGTGCGCCAGGCCCCTATGTGCCTGCTGGGCAGGATTGCTCGCGCCAGCGGGATTTCCTGTTTGGGGTGATCTGCAACCGAGGACCTTTCAAATCTCCAGTCCCCAAAGCAGCCTTAGCGGGTTCCAGCCAAGGGGGCGGGGAGAATGAGGCGAGGCGCGCGGTGTCTTGGGCAGAGGCCCCGTGATCAGCGTCACGTCTGCTGATGCAACTCCGTGTTCTCTGTGGGTCTCTCGAATGGAACCCCGTGAGAAGCCGGAGGACTCCGCCTTCTCGACGGCGACCTGAGTGCTGACGCCAGAGGCGAGCACGCCTGGTCCCCGGGTGCGCTCCTCTATTACGGCCGAGCAGAGCTGCAGGCCTCTGATCACAGGTGCGTGTCCTGCGGCCGCTCGGGCTCCCCTCCCCACTAAAGATTTGCACACGCACGCGCATGTGAGAAACAGGAAAAGGTCAAAGAATTCATAAACGTTAACGTTTTGTCCCTGCCCCGATTCATCAGTGACACCATTTATGAAAATTTAAGGCACACCCTATACGTTTTGTAACTTTTAAATTTTCATCGATTAGGCCATTCTGCCACTTTCTTTTCTCCCCTTAATATTTTTTAGACACAGCTGTGTTCATATCTTAGGTCTGGTTCATTCCTTTGTAATTGCTCTCTGCTATTCCACCAGCCGTGATGGAGTTGAGCACCTGGTGATGAGGATTTTTCTACTCTTTTGTTATTACAAACACCATAGGGCTCTTCAGGCTTGGATTCAGGGCTTTAAATGCTGCACGTTGCTGCTTTGGCCTCTCGCGTCATGCACTGGGGATGGAATGCAAGCAGGGATGCCTTTCTCAGAGCTGGGGTGCACTCAGGCTGGCTGCAGAGCCACCGACGGCCTTGAGAGGTGGAGGTGAGGAGGTGAGGAGGTGAGGAGGCGTCTGCTACCAAAGCAGTTGTGTCAGTTCGCCTTTCCAAGGAGAGAAATTAGGAAAAAGAGCTGGTGGTGAACAGTTAGACACACCTAAATTCTATAGCTACATTTTGTTTCAAGTACATGCATAGAAGTGACCCTTGAGAAATCTTCAGATATGACTTCAGAGTTTGCTGGTTGCATGAGTATATTTAAAAACATTTAATCAACAAGTCTTTATTGAGGGGCCTTATATGCCAGGCCCTGTCTTTGACACTGGAGACAAGCAGTGACCAAAAGAAAGCCCATGTTCTCATATTTCCTAGTGAGGAGAGAGCGATGGCGAACAAATATAAGAGCTGTGCCAATCAGTGTAGTGTCAGGGGGACACACGGGGTTGGTGGGAATTCACACACAGTGTTCAGGGGAGACCCCCCGACAAGATGGCCATTGAGCAGAGACCTGAAGGAAGTGAGAGCGTGAGCCTTGTGGATGTCTGGGGAAAGAGCTTTTCGTGTCGAGGGAATAGGTGGTAGGAGCAGGGCAGCAAATATCCGAGTCCAGGAGAACAGAGAGGCCAGTGCAGAAAGAGTGAGGGAAGAATTACAAGGAAACCCAATTATATGGAAGCCTGTACGCTGGGAAAAGGACTTAGGGTTTTACCCGGAGCTGAGGAGTGGCTTGTCTGGCTCAGACAAGGTGGTAGCAGGGCGTCAGGGAGGAAGCCATGGCGGCTTGGACCAGGTGGCAGTGGGTGAAGGTGAGAAGTGGTTGAGTTCTGGATAGATTGGCTGTGGGGTGTAAGAGGAATTGAGGATGATGCCAAGGTTTTGGCCTGAGCAACTGAAGGATGGAGGAGCCTTTACTCAGAAGTCAGATTCGGGGAAGGTACATATTTGGACAAACTAGTTTGAGCTCCATCTTAGACACTTGCTGGTTTTCTAATTGCAAAAGTAGAACATCTTGATTATTGACAATTGGGGGGAAATATGTAAACAAACAAAAAGTCGATCCATCATTCCAGCGTCTCAGACATTGTCTAGTATTGGTTTGCTATGTGCCTTTCCAATGCATCTTCTGTATACATTAGAAGGTTTTGCACTAAAAATGGTACCCCGTGTGTATGTGTGTGCACACATGCTTATCAGTGTACAAGTGTGTGAAGAAAATTAAGATTACACTATGTGAACTGTTGCATCATTTGCTTTCTTACTTGCTACATTAATATTTTTAATATAACCTTTCGTTTTGTGAAAATTGTAGATTGACATGCAGTTGTAAGAAATTACACAGAGACCCCATGTACCCTTTATGCAGTTCCCCCCACTGGGAACATCTTGCAAAACTATAGTACAAGGTCACAACTAGGACATTGTCAAGACACACATTTCCCTCACCACAAGGGCCCTCGTGTTGCCTTTTTACAACCGTACCCACTTCCCTTCTGCCCCTACCCCCTCCTTAATGCCTGGCACTTACTAGTCTATTCTCCATTTCTATAGTTTTGTCATTTCAAAAAGGTTATATAAATGGAATCATAAAATTTTATAAGTATCCTTTTGGGATTGGCTTTTTCCACTCGTGGTGATTCTCCCGAGATTCATCTAAGTTGTTCAATGTATCAGTAGTCTGTTCCTTTTTATTCCCAAGTAGTATTCCATGGTATTTTAATTTGCTAAAGGTTGCCAAGGCAATATACCAGAAATAGGTTGGCTTTTACAGTGAGGATTTATTAGATTAAAAGTTTACAGTTTTGAGGCTGAGAAAAATGTCTAGATCAAAGCTTCACCAGGAGATGCCTTCTCCCGGAGCTGCAGCTGTGGGCGATCAGGCACGTGGCGGGACGCAGTGGCGCCAGTGTCTGCCTTCTCCTCCAGGCTTCCTTGCTTTCAGCTTCTCTCTCGGCTTCTCGGAGTCTTTCTCTGTCTGCAGCCTCCTTTCTCCCATTTATAAAGGACTCCGGCAAGAGGACAAGGCCCTCCCTGGGCTATGCCCCACCGAAGCAGTCCAATCAAATGGCCCTCAGCGGAGCCCAGTCCAGTCCCCTGCTCCCAGGACTGGACCAGTAGTTTAAGGATTCTTGCATCTTTATTCATGAAGGATATTGGTCTAGAGCTTCCTCTTTGTTTGTACAGATTTGTCTCCTTTCAGTATCAGTTAATAGTAGCTTCATATAATTATGTGAGAAGTGTTCTCTCCTCTTTTTTTTTTTTTTCCTGGAAGAAATTGTGTAGAATTGGTATTAATGCTTGTTTGTGGTTAATAATTCAAACACTTGGTAGAATTCTCCAGCGAAACCACCTGGGCCTGGAGGTCTTGGAGGAGGGCACGGTTTGACTTCTAAGTTGTCAGGTGTGTGTGTGTAGAGTTCTTCCTGGCATTCCCTTACTCTTTCGATGTCTGTGGGGTGTGTGGAGGAGATCCTTTCTTTCATTCCTGATAACTGATCATGTGTGTGTTCTCTTTTTTCCATGGTCAATCTTGCCAGAGGTCTGTCAATTTTATTGATCCTTTCAAAGAAACAGTTATTTGTTTCATTGATTTATGTCTGTTTTTCTCTTTTCATTTTCATGAATCTCTGCACTTATTTCCTTCCTTCTCCTTGCTTTGAGTTCATTTTGTTCTTTTTCTGGATTCTTAACATAGGAGCTTAGGTTATAGATTTGAGACTTTTCCTTTTTTTCTCTGCATTTAGTGAAATAAATTTCCCTCTCAGCATTACTTTTGCTATGTCCCACAAGTTTTGATATGCTATGTTTTTATTTTCACTTAGTTCAATGTATTTTTTTATTTTGCTTGAGACTTTCTCTATGATCCGTGAATTGGTGAGTAGTGTATTGCTTTGTTTCCAAATGTTTGGGGATTTTCCTGGTATGTGTCTTTTTAAAAAAATTTTTATTAGTGAAGTTGTGGGTTTACAGGACATTCGTGTATAAAACACAGGATTGCCGTGGACTTCCGCTCCCATTAGTAACACTTGGTATTGCTGTAGTACATCTTGTTACAGTTATGATGATGGCACATTTTTATAGTTGTCTTATTAACTATATTGTCCACGGTTTAACTTAGGGTTTCCTGGGGAGTGTAGTTTCATGGATTTTTTTTTTTTCTATTACCACATATACAACCTAACATTTCTCATTTTAATTATACTCAGATATTTATTTCAGGGCTGTTTATTATGTTCACAATCTTGTGCTGCCATCACCGCAATCTGTTATCTAAACATTGCCATCATTCCAAAGAAGAACTCTGCATTTTAAGCCTTAACTCCCCATTCCCTACCCACACCCCACCTAGATTTTTACTCAGTGTTTGCTTATTCTAATTCTTTCATATCAGAGACATCATACAATATTTGTCCTTCTGCATCTGGCTTCTTTCACTCATTGTGGTGTCTTTCAGGTTCATCTGTGGCGTTGCATGTGTCAGGACTTCATTCCTTTTTACAGCTGAGTAATATTCCGCTATAGGCGTACACCATTCGTCAGTGGATGGACACTTGGATTGCTTCTGTCTTTGGAATATCTCTGCAAGTCCCCGCTTCCAGTTCTTGTGGGTATACGCCTACAAGTGGCATTGCTAAGTCATGGCGGTAGCTCTGTGCTGACTTTCGGAGGAGCCACCCGTCTTCCACAGCCACTGTGCCAATTTACTTGGCCCCCAGCAGCAAATGAGTATTCCTGTTTATCTGTATCCTCTCCAACACCTCTCCTTTTCTGTTTTTTTTTTTTTAATAGTAGCCATTCTAGTGGATTTGAAATCGTATTCTCATTGTGGGGTTTTTGTGTTTTTTTTGAAGGCCTGGGGATTGAACCTGGGACCTCGCACATGGAGAGCTGGCGCTCAACCACTGGGCCACATCAGCTTCCCTGAGTTGGTTTTATCGTCTGTTTTGCTTGTTGCTTGTTTTTGTGTTTTTTAGGAGACATCAGGAACCAAACCTGGGACCTCCCATGTAGGATGTGAGTGCTCAGCCACTTGAGCCACGTAACTCCCCTCACTGTGGTTTTGATTTGCTTTTCCCTGATGGCTAATGATGCTGAGCATCTTTTCATGTGCTTTCTGGCCATTTTTCTTTGGAAATATGTCTGTTCAAATCTTTAGCTCGTTTTTCATTGGTTTGTTTTTCCTATCTTTTGTTGTTAAGTTGAAGGGTCTCTTTATATATATTCTGGATATTAAACCTTTATAGGATATGTGGTTTTCAGATATTCTCTCTATTACAAGGATGTCATTTTATGTTCATGATAAAATCCTTTGAGATGCAAAAGTTTTAAATTTTGATGAGGTCCCATTTATCTATTTTTTTCTTTTGTTGTGCTTTGGGTATAAAGTCTAAGAAACCATTGCCCAACACAGGGTCCTGAAAATGCTTCCCTACATTTTCTTCTAGGAGTTTGATAATTCTGGCTCTTATATTTAGGTATTTGATCCATTTTTTTTGAAAAAACAAATCATTTTTATTGATACATATTAATAAAGCATACAATCCTTTATTAATAAAGAATTATACCAAATGGTATTTGGTATAATCACATAGTTGTGCTTCCTTCACTTCAGTCGTTATTAGAGCGTTTTCATTATTTCAGTAATAATAAAAAACAGACAAAAACGCCTCACCTCTGTCTTTCTCTGCTTCCTCTGCCGTGTGTAGCTGCCATTGTGTTTCTGTCTCTCTAGTTTATTTGTATTTCTATCCTGTATAGATAGAGTCAAGCACTGTGTAGTCCCTTGTGTCTGGTTTCTTTCCCATGGTATACTTCCCTTTTTTGACCCTTACTGGAAGATTATTAATGTACTTCTTTGATCCATTTTGAGTTGAGTTTTGTATATGTTGTCAGGTAGGGGTCCTCTCTGTTTGTTTTTAATGTAAATTTATATTTTATGTTTTATATTAATTTATATTGTATATTTATGTTTTTAATGTAAATTTATATTTATATTTTTAAAGATACTTAGATTACATAAATGTTACACACAAACTGTAGGGACTCCCATATGCCCCACTCCCCGCACCCCCCGCACCCCCCCACACAGACATCCTCCATCAGCGCGGCACATTCCCTGCAATGGACACACACAGCCCGGGGCTCTGCCCCTGAGCACGGGCCCCAGTTCACACTGTGGAGCACACTCTCTGCACACAGCTCTGCAGGGTACAGGAAGGTATAAAATGGCCCAGATCTGTCGTTGCAGTGTCACTCAGGACGAGTCCCAGGTCCTGAAAAAGCCCCCGTATTACACCTGTCTTTCCCTCCCCCTGCCCCCAGAGCCTCCAGCGGCCACTGGCTCCACATCAGTGCTGTAATTTCTTCCTTTGCTAGAATCACAATAAGTCTGCAGTAGAAAACCAGTGAGTCCACTCTAGTCCACAGCTCTTCCCAGGTCCTGAGGATTCTGGGATGGTGACATCCATTGCACCTCCAACTGAGAAACACCTGCTCTAACAGCTCGTTGTTTGTTTGTTTTTGCAAATGGAGATCCAGTTTTCCCAGCACTGTTTGTTGAAGAGACTATTCTTTCTCACTTGCATGGTCTTTGACACCTTGTCAAAAAGCAGTTGGCTATAAATGTGAGGGTTGATTTCTGAGCTATCCTTGTGCCAATACCATGCTGTTTTGATTACTGTGGCTTTGTAATAAGTTTAATGATTGGGAAGTGTGAGTCCTCCAACTTCATTGTTCTTTTTCAAAATGGCTTTGCCTCTTCTGGGCCCCTTACCTTTCCATATAAATTTGCTGATTGACTTTTCCATTTCTGCAACGAAGGTGTTTGGAATTTCGATTGAGATTGCTTTGAATCTGTAAATTGCTTTGAGTAGAATTGGCATCTTAATGTGTTTAGTCTTCCATTCCATGAACATTTATTTAGGTCCTCTTTGACTTCTTTTAACAATATTTTGCAGTTTTCTGCGTATAAGTCTTTAGATCCTTGGTTAGAATTATCCCTAAATAGTTTATTCTTGTAGTTGCTATTTTGAATGGAACTTTTTTCTTGATTTCGTCTTCTGATTGTTCATTGCTATTGTTTAGAAACACTACTAATTTTGGGGTTTTGATCTTGTACCCCGCCACTTTGCTGAACTAATAAATATTAGTTCACTTTGCTGAACTAATAACTCTAGGAGCTTTTTTGTGGATTTTTCAAGATTTTTTTGTTATCACATCATCTGCAAATAAAGAAAGTTTTACTTCTCCCTTTCCAGTTTGGATGCCTTTTATTTCTTTATCTTACTGCTCTCTTTCTGTTATTGATTTCTTGTTTGAGTCTACTGTGGTTAGAAAACACACTCTGTGATTTCAGTTCTTTTAAGTGTGTCAGGTTTTGTTCCATGGTCCAGGATGTGGGCTGCTTCTCCTTTCAGTTCCATCGGTTTTGGATTCGCATTTACGACACCTGTATGTTCAGTGGTTACACGTTGAAGATGGCTGTGTCATATTACTGGATTGACCCTTGCATCATTAGTGAATGTTACTCTGTCCTTGGTCATTTTCTTTGCTTTGAGTTCTACTTTAATCTGTTCACATAGCCACTCTCACTTTCTTTTGATCAGTGTGTTTTAATTTATCTTGGGCTTTTATGGGAGCATTATAAAAGTGCTTGTTTAACCAAAACCTACAGACTAATTTCATCTAATTAGTCACCATAACAGGCACAATAAATACACTGAATGACAATTATCTATCCTCTTGCATGTTGGACTTTCAAATGCATTTCCTAACAGCAGTAGCAAACCTCCCACTCCCATGGGGAAAAAAGTCTCCAATCAAAAATCCTCTGAGGAGAGCCAAGAGAGGCTTTTAAAGAAGCAGCAAATATTTCTGGGTGATTAACATTTGGGTTTTGACCTCATCCGGGGTGGGCTTCATTTCTTACGCATTTTCTCTTTGGCCAAAGCGACCACATCTTTGATTGTTTGCCTTATATTTCTTTTCATCATTTTACTTTCAGCCTGCCTATATCATTATATATTTCAGGTGATTCCTTACAGCTTAGTTGCATCCAACTAACTGCCAATCTCTTTTTTTGAAATCAATTTTATTGAAACATATTCATAAACCATACAGTTCCACTAAAGTGTACAATCATTGGCATGTGGTATGATCACAGAGTTGTGCATTTATCTTTCAATCAATACTAGAGCATTTTCATTACTCCAAAAGGAAAGGGAAAAAAACAACAAAAAACAAATGCAAAAAATCCCCCACCCCTTAGTAGTCACCTCTCAGTCAATGGCACCTCACCTGCCATTCATAATTGCTAATCTATTTCCATCTCAGTAATTTATTTGTGCTTAATTTTGCATAGATGAAGTCAAACAATATGTAGTACTTTTTGTCTAGTCTCTTTCACTTAGCATACTTCCTTTTTTACCACTGATGGAAGATTTTTAATATACACTACCATCCATAGTTTGTTTTTATTGTAATTTTGCCTAAATATCACCCTGGTATGTACATTTGTTCTATTTCAGGGTAAAGCATTCTTATTTATTCTCTATTAACCATACTCAGCTTTCACGAGAGGGTTAACTATGCTAAATAATCCCATGTTTCATTTTTTAGCTTTCCTTCTAGTGATATAACATCCTTAGACTTTCCCTTCCAACCACTATCCTGCCCATATCTGAGCACTGCTAATTACTAACCTCATGATGTGCTCGCACCATTTCTATTCATTTCCAAACATTTCCAAATAACATTTTTACTAATTCTGCACAGATTAAACCTCAGCTTTCCATCCTCTAACCACAGTCTATTCTCTGGTGACTTATATTCTAGCCATTAACTCCATGACTTTGCTCATTATATTGACTTCATAATAGCGAATTCATACAATAGTTGTCCTTTTGTGTCATAGCTCGTGTTTTGGGTATTAGGCATTAGACTCCCACTTACCTCAAGGTCTTGAAGATGTTTCCCTACGTTATCTTCTAGAAGTTTTATGTTTTATGGTTGGGTCTTTGATCCATTTTGAGTTGATTCTTTTTTAGGGAGTGAGATAGGGGTCCCCTTTCATTCTTTTCATTATGGATATCCAGTTCTCCCAGCACCAATTGTTGAAGAGACTGTCCTGTCCCAGTAAAGTAGACTTGGTAGGTTTGTCAGAAATCAGTTGGTGGTTGAGGTAAGAGGCCATTTCTGACCTATCAATTTGATTCCATTGATCATTGTGTCTATCTTTATACCAATAAAGGAGATTGAACCTGAGACCTTGTACATGGGAAGCACGCGCTCAAGCCACTGAGCTATACCCGCTCCCCTGCCATGCTGTTTTGACCACTGCAGCTTTATAATACACTTCAAGGCCAGGAAACGCGAGTCCTCCAACTTTGACCGTTTTTAGGATGTTTTTGGCTATTCAGGACACCTTTCCCTTCCAAATAAATTTGGGAACGGACTTTTCTATTTCTGTAAAGTAGGCTGTTGGAATTTTAATTGGGATTGTATGGAATCTATAAATCAGTTTGGGTAGAATTGACATCTTCACAATATTTAGTCTTCCAATCCATGAACACAGAATGTCCTTCCATTTGTTTCATCTTGGATTTCTTTTAACAGTGTTTTGCAGTTTTCTGAATACAAATCCTTTACATCCATGGTTAAACTAACTCCTTGATATTGGAGTCCTTTTGTTGCTATTGTAAATAGAATTGTTTTCTTAATTTCCTCCTCAACTTGCTCATTACTAGTGTACAGAAACACCACTGATTTTTTTGTGTTGATCTTCTATCCTGCCACTTTGCTGAACTCATTCATTAACTCAAATAGCTTTGTCATAGATATTTCACAATTTTCTATATATAGGATCATGTCATCTGCAAGTAGTGAGAGTCTCAATTCCTCTTTCCAATTTAGATGCCGTTTATTTCTTTTTCTTGCCTAACTGCTCTAGCTAGAACTTGTAGCACAATGCTGAAGAATAGTGGTGACAGTGGGCATCCTTGTCTTGTTCCTGATCTTGGAGGGAAAGCTTTCAGCCTTTCTCCATTGAGTAAGATGTTGGTTGTGGGGTTTTCATATATGCCCTTTATCATGTTGGGGAAATTTCCTTCTATTCCTACATTTCAAAGTGTTTTTATCAAGAAAGGATGCTGGATTTTGGCAAATGCCTTTTCTGCATGAATCGAGATTATCATGTTGTTTTTCTCCCTTCGATTTATTAATGTGGTGTTTTATGTTAATTGATTTTCTCAGTTGACCCACCCTTGCAACCAGGAAAAAAACCCACTTGATCATGGTGTATAATTCTTTTAATATGCTGTTAGCTATGATTGGCAAGTATTTTGTTGAGCATTTTTGCATCTGTGTTCATTAGAGAGCTTAGTCTTCAATTTTCTTTTCTTATATTGTCTTTATCTGGCTTTGGTATTAGGGTGATATTGGCGTCATAAAATGTGTTGGGTAATTTTCCCTCCTCTTCAATTTTTTGGAAGAGTTTAAACAGGATTGGCATTAATTCTTCTCGAAATGTTTGGTAGAATTCACCTGTGAAGCCATCTGGTCTTGGACATTTCTTTGGGAACGGACTTTTCTATTTCTGTAAAGTAGGCTGTTGGAATTTTAATTGGGATTGTATTGAATCTATAAATCAGTTTGGGTAGAATTGACATCTTCACAATATTTAGTCTTCCAATCCATGAACACAGAATGTGAAGCCATCTCGTCTTGGACATTTCTTTGTTGGAGGATTTTTACTTGTGATTGTTTTGTTGAGTTCCAGTGTTTCTTGTAGAGTCGATGTAGGTTGTGCATTTCTAGGAATTTGCCCATTTAATCTAGGTTGTCTAGTTTGTTGTCATACAGTTTTTCATAATATCCTCTTATGACCCATTTGTTTCTGTGGGGTCAGTCATACTGTCCTCCCTTTCATTCCTGACTTTATTTGCATCTTCATTTTTCCTTTGTTAGTTCTAGTTATGGGTTTTTGCAAATTTCTTGACCTTCTCAAAGAACCAGCTTTTGGTTTTGTTGATTTTCTCTATTGATTTTTGTTATTTTTGTTGTTCTCAATTTCATTTATTTCTGCTCTAATCTTCATTATTTCTTTCTTTCTGCTTGCTTTGGGATTGGGTTGCTGTTCTTTTTGTAGTTCCTCCAGGTGATCAGTTAGGTCTTTGGTTTTAGCTCTTTCTTCATTTTTAATATAGGCATTTAGGCTACAAATTTCCCTCTCAGCACTGTCTTTGCTGCATCCCATAAGTTTTGTTAAGTTGCATTCTTGCTTTCATTTGTCTTAAGATATCTACTAATTTCTCCTGAGATTTCTTCTCTGACCCACTGATTGTTAAGGAGTGTGTTTTTTAGCCTGCATATATTTGTGAATTTTCCCTTCTCACCTATTATTGATTTCCAGCTTCATTCCATTATGATCAGAGAAGGTGTTTTATATAATTTCAGTCTTCTTGAATTTATTGAGAGATGTGTTGTGGCCCAACATGTGGTCTATCCTGGAGAAAGATCCATGAACACTCGAGAAGAATTTATAACTTGCTGATTTGGGATTCAATGTTCTGTGCATGTCTGTGAGGTCCAGCTTGTTTATCATATTGTTCAAGTTCTATATTTCCTTATTGATCTTTCGTCTAGTTCTTTCTGTTGGCATGAGTGGCCAGTGTTGAAATCTCCAACTATTATTGTAGAGACATCTGTTTCTCCTTCCAGTTTTGCCTGAGTTTGCCTCCTGTCTTTTGGGGCACCCTGGTTAGGTGCATAGGTACTTATGACTTGTTACTCTTTATTTCATGATTGATTGTCCCTTTTATTAATATTTAATGGCCTTCTGCATCACTTACTAATTTTTTTTCATCTTTGTATATTTTATGCTCATTAAGATAGATTTTAAATGTTATTTTAGGCATTTGCTTATTTTAGCAAGATGGGGAGAAAGAGCAAACCAAAGGTACAGTAATAAAGGGCTTTATATTTACCTCTGTGGCTTACCTTTACTAATATTCTTTATTTCTTTTTATGGCCTCAAGTTACTGTCTAATGTGCTTTTATTTCAGCTTGAAGGACTCCCCTTAGCATTTCTTGTAGGGTAGGTCTTCTGGTAATGAACTCTCTCAGCTTTCATTATCTGTAAATGTCTTAATTGCTCCACTTTTGAAAGATAATTTTGATGGGTGTAGAATTCTTAGTTGACAGTCTTTTTTCTTGAAGGACTGTCTTCTGGCCTCTATTGTTTCTGACGAGAAATCCACTGTTAATCTTATTGGGGACCCCTTCTATGTTGCAAGTCGGTTCTCTTGCTGCTTTCAAAATCTTCTGTCTGGATTTTGACAGTTTTGCAATAATGTGTCTCAGTGTGGAGTCTGTCCTGCTTGGAGTTTGTTGAGATTCTTTGATGTGTATATTCATGTCTTTCTTCAGATTGGGAAAATTTTCAGCCATTAATTCTTCAAATACTTTTTCTGTCCCTTTCTCTTTTGTCCTTCTGGGACTCCATCGATGCATGTTGGTGTGCTTGATGGTTTCCCACAGGTCCTGCAGGCTCTGTTAATTTTTTTTCATTAATTTTTCTTTCTTATGCTCATACTGGGTAGTTTAAATTATTTTGTCTTCAAGTTCACGAATCCTTTCTTCTGCCTGTTCAAATCTGCTGATGAATCCACCCAATGAGTTTTTCATTTCAATTACTGAAGTCTGCAGATCTAAAATTTCTATTTGGTTCCTTTTTATAATTTCCATCTCTTTATTTTGTTCAGTCTGTGTTTTCCTGATTTCCTTTAGTTCTTTGGATATGGATTCCTTTAGCTTATTGAACATATTTAAGGCAGTTGATTTAAAATTGTTGATGAATATTTCCAATATATGAGCTTTCTCTCGGATGGTTTCTAGCAAATTAGTTTTTCCTGTGAATGGGCCATACTTTCCTGATTCTTGTGTGTTTTGTAATCTTTTATTGAGAACTGCATTTCTGAGTATGAGGTTGTTCCAGCTCTGGAAGTGGCGTTCTCCCACTCCTGGGACTACCAGGGCCTTCGTTGCTGCTGCTATTGAGGGCTGGAGCCATTGATTTGTGACCTTTCCCAAACTACTTTTGCTCCCAAAGGGGGAATGGAAAATAAGAGAGAAAAAGATGTGCTGCTTCTTTAAGACTCCTCTGCCAGTTTTGCCTGAGAGGAATTGGAACTAAGGCCACTTTCAGAGCTGGTTCCCCAGCTAGCTGAAGTAGTTGATGGAAAGCAGTGGTCAGCGATCAGACCACACACCCGTGGGTTTTGGAGGACTCGGTCCTCAGAGCCCACCCTGGCCCCAGCAAGCCGCACTGGGAGCCCAAGCTGCAGGCCCCACTGCTGCCTGCCACGTGCTTGGGGGACGGGGGGTGGCAGCCACTGCTCAGAAAGTGAACGTCATCAGTACGTGCCACGATTTATCAGTCCCTTCGTCCAGCTTTTCGTGGGCGTTACACAGTGTTCCTCTAGTCTGCAGAGTTTCATAATATTTGACTCAGACAGTTCCTGCCAGTTCAGTAGTTGTTTAGGTGGAGGGACTGATTCCTGGAGCTTCGTGCCCCTCCTTCTTCCTACAATCCTGTTGGGGTCTTTTTTATTTTTTATTTTTGTCTGCACCTGTTGACATTTCTAGTTTGTAGAGGTAAAAAGAAATTACAGAGAATTCACCACCATGTAGTTCCTTGGATCTCAAGATCCCGAGCTGCCTTTTTCTCTCTACTTCTCAGAGTCTTATCCTGGTTTATATGTAATGCCTGGGTTTTTAGTTGTTCTTACAGGAGGGAATAGGGAAAAGAATGCCTGCCATATCTTCCCAGAAGTGGAACCCTCGCACATTAATATTTCAGTTTTCCTGGTATTCTGCCTTGTGACTATAAGAACTTATTACATCAAGTTCCTAAACTGTTAGGCTTGTAAATTGGTTCTGCTTTTTCACTGCTGTGATATATTTAGTGGTGAAAACGCTGGGGTTTTGTGGGGTTTTTTTGCAGCATCTTTGATTATTTCTTCATGATAAATTACAGTACAGATGCTTTGCTTTGTCGCTGGGTATGTACATTTTTGGAGGTGACGGTTTGTCTATGATTTATGCACTGCATTTCTTCCCAGGAAGGTGATGTTAGCTTATCCTTTCACCTGTGGTATAGGAAGTGCCTGTTTTCCCACCCCATCGCCATTGTTCTGTTAACTTAGTTTTTTTCCCAATCATCCAGCGTATAGTAAGCATCTGTTAGCCAGGCTTTTTTTTTTTTTAAGGAGGTACTGGGGATTGAACCCAGGACCTTGTACATGGGAAGCAGACGCTCAGCCACTTGAGCTACACTCACTGCCTGAGCCAGGCTTTTAACAAGATGGTTTGCCCTTGAGAAAGGTAAATCACAATACATGAGGAATTTGCCTCAGAGCTAAGGAACAAAGAGCTTGAGAAGCACTGCTGAGGCCAGAATTCACTTCCTGGGACATGACAGGTAATTGAGCTGCATCACAAGTGTTATTAGGAGTTCTCCAGGCAGAGGAAGAGGGAGGGACTCTGAGGACAGGAGGAATTCCTGGAGCCTTGAGCAAGCACCTGGTGGCATGCAGGCCAAGACACAGGAAGCCTGGGAGATGGAGAGAGGGCAAGCTGTAAAGGTCAGTTGGAGTCACTCTGCAAAGGGGCTCATGTGTCCAGCTGAGGATTTAATTTTGCCTTGTAGACAAGGGAAAGCCATCAGAACTTTTTAAGGGGAGGGGTCATATAGTCAGTCTTTGTTGTTAAAGAACACTCACTGGCAGTGTGGACGATGGACTTGAGAGGCAGGAGACTGGTAGTAGGAGAACCAGTTGGGATGAAGTCCCAGTTTCCCAGCTGCTGTGACTAATACCATACGGTACGTTGGCTTAAATAATGCAAACTTATTGGCTCATGGTTTCCAAGGCCAGAAGAATTGCTTCTTCCCAGGGTCAGTAGTATTCCAACTGGCTGGCAATCCTTGGGTTCCTTGGCTTTCCCATCACATGGCCATGTCTTCTCCTTTCTCTTCCAGGTTCTGTTGACTTCTAGCTTCCAGCTCCTTCCATTGACTTTCTCTCCTAAAAGGCCTCCAGTAATATGATTAAGACTCATCCTACTTCAGTTGGCCACATCTTAACTAAAAATAACATCTTCCAAAGGTCCTAATTATGATGTGTTCACACCCACAAGAATGGATAAAGACTAAGAACATGTTTTTTATCCTGGGGTACATAGTTCGACCTACCACAGACGATGTTGCTAAAAGCCACCAAGGATTGATTGATTAAGGTCATAACAGTGAAGATGGAGTGGAGAAGCTGGACTTGAGATTCTTGAATAGGATCAAAATAACTTTGACCAGTTAACCATAGTTGAGGCTAACATTCCAATTTTTAACTTGAATACTCGAGGATAATCTAGATATGGCCAATAGGAGGAAGAGTAGGTTTTTGGGGAAAAAGATGAGTTTGGCTTTATACCTAAGGAGTTATGTTAAGATAATTGGAAACAAGAGGCTGGAATTTGGACACACCATCAAGACTGGAAATGGCGCATGGAAGTAAGTCCCATCAAGGCTAGGAATAAGAGTAGCATTTAAAGCCCATGTATCTATACTCTCCTCACTCAGGGAGAGTAGAGAGACAAAACAGAAGAGGATGGAGGATGAAGCTGTGGACTACCCTGGAATTTAGGAGACACCCAAAAGAGCAGGAATCAGCTTAGGCTCGATCAGAATTTCTGTTCCCCAACCTCTGCAACTTTGACTAAATGTTTGACCAAATCATCAGTGTTTGCAAGAGTCTCATAATGTATATGTCATAGTAGCAGTTTATATTTGTAGAATGTGGGGCAGGGGCGGGTTCTAAGGTATTATGAATTGATGGTACATCCTTATGACTTTGGGGGATTTGTGTTTTCTTAATTGGAAATACTCCTTTTTTCTGGTAATGCCTATGGAGGACAGTCTGAATTCCTGAGGACTTAATTATTGGGTGTGCTAAATTTACATTTATTATCTTCACATACAAGTAATTTTATTCAGCTGCTACTTAAGTGGTGTCAAAATATAGAACAGAACTTATTGGTTCTGTTTTAATAAGAATTGTTTGTAAATAATATATTAATTTGAATGCAAATAGATATGTGAATGTGGTTCACATGTGGTCAAAAATACTTTTATCAAATTAAAAATTCCCTAAAATCTTAACTATTAAATTGTCTAATGTAATGTAAGATTTAACACAAATTCTGAAGTAGTATAGTCTCAGTTTCCATAATCTTTATTATAAAGGATTTTCTAAATTTGTGGAAAATGGAGTAACATGTTGCATTATTTCCTGCCCATGCTTTCCTGTATTTGGAAACTAGATTTCTAGATTATTCTTCTTGATTACCAAGCATATTATTACATGGTATATCACCACTGTTTTTCCATTATGGAATAGTCAGATTATTTCCTTTTTTCCCCTTCTACAAAAATGTTGTAATGAAAAACCTTCTGTAAAAATTTGTCTGAATCTCTGACCCTTCCCTTAGAATAAAGACCTAGAAGTGAGATTACGAGGTCAAAAGAAAAGAATAGAGGAACGTTTCTGAGTCTGTTAGTGCAATTTCCAAATAGCCCTCTGAAAAGACTGAACCTTTTATGGAGTAAGACTTCTCCACCTCCTCAGTAAGCCCTGGCACAGCCATTTAAAAAGTTGTTTCTGGCAACCAGC
This sequence comes from Tolypeutes matacus, assembly GCA_026826555.1. Taxonomy (NCBI): domain Eukaryota; kingdom Metazoa; phylum Chordata; class Mammalia; order Cingulata; family Chlamyphoridae; genus Tolypeutes; species Tolypeutes matacus. The sequence goes on from JAKSZT010054281.1 coordinate 20,076,896, forward strand.
AATTTCCTAAGTGCTAGGTTAAAAAATAATCTTCTGAGAAAAGTGCCAAGATCATACTAAGACAGGCCATAGATAAAAGTGAGAGCCCTTAGTTCAGGACAGCTAGCGCATGCTTGTAGCCACATCGACAGGCTGAGATTCATTGACCTTTTCCTGCAGAACCCTGGGCGGCTGCAGCTGCAGATGGGAGGACAGTTGTTGGACCTTTGGGTAGCTGTCTCGTCCCAGGTTAACTGTTTTTTCACGTCTAACACAGACCTGTGCTGGCTGTCGTGGAGGTAGAAGTACAAGAGGTTGACATGGACGCTCGGGAGAGAGTTTTCCAGGAAGTGTCCTCCTTCCAGGGCCCCCTGGATGCCACCGTCATCGTGAATCTTCAGTCTCCAACCTTGGAAGAGAAAAATGAGTTTCCTGAAGATCTGCGGGCTGAACTCATGCAGACCTTGGGCAATTATGGGACCATCGTTCTGGTCAGGTAGCTGTCACCCTGGCGGACGTGGGTTCCAGAGTGGGACATCAGTCCCGAGAGGCACCGAGTCATTCTCCTAGTTGATGTGGCATATCTTATTTATTCCAGGATCAAGCAGGGGCAGATGCTGGTGACTTTTGCAGACAGTCACTCGGCTCTCAGCGTCCTGGACATGGATGGCATGAAGGTAGGCGTGCTGGGTCGTGGGGCCTAGTGCACCCCATGGTTTCCTTTTGCTTTTGCATGGTCATGTACTCCCCTTTCCTTTTGCATTGGCTTGCACCCAACCTGTGTCTTTATGTGGTGGCACCACATGAAGGAAGGAGCTCTGGTTCTTCCTTGTGGTTCCGTGGTGTGCCGTATCCAGCCCTAGTAACATGCAGAATTTGGGAGAAAGAGCAAGTTTAAGAGTGTAGGTCTGCCTGCACTCACACCTCCATGTGGGAAAGTGCTTTCATCTTTCTCTTTGGAGCTTGTATTTTGGAATATGAAGCTCCCATTCTGATAATATCCTGGTTTAAAATTCACATGTAAATAAAAGCAGATGATAGTTCAACTTTTACTTAAACCAAATGTGTGTGAGCCAGGCAGCAGCCTGGCCTGTCCGTTTCTCTGAATTTTGGCAGACTGTGAAGGCTGGCCTGGCTCCTGCTGTGTGAGTGGCCTGTGATCAGAGAATCGGTCTTACTCATTCATATGTTTTTTTTAAATGTTTTATTTAATTAAATCATAAATGTGTCATATCATTCACTTTGTTTTTCTAGTATGATAACATTGATATTTATTTCCATAGTTAAATGCTGAATTTTAACTAGCCAACAATACATATTAACCATGATTTATTTGAGAATTCCTGAGAGTGTCTGCCCTGCCTGTAGTGTCTAGATGTCTCTAGAGCCCTCAGGAGCCCCCCTGCTCAAGGCACTGTTTACTGTGGCCGTCGATGAGACCCTTCTGAGACATGCATAAGCGTAACCTCTGGAATGATCCCCCAACTCACTTTGAAATCTCTTAGCCATAAAAACTCATTTGTTTTTAATATTCACCCCTTTGGGTCAAGGTGTTTTTCCAAATGCATTGCTAGTTGGCACCTGGTAATAATCCCTTGGTGCCAGGGAGGCTCATCCCTGGGAGTCATATTCCATGCCGGGGTGAAGGGAGTACGTGTATATGTTGAATTTGGCTTAGAGAGAGGCCACATTTGAGCAACAAGGAGGTTTTCAGGAGGTAAGTCTTAGGAAATATATAATACTAGGCTAAGTTCATTCTTTTTTTTTTTTACTTTTTAAAAAAAGATTTATTTACTTTTATCCATTTTTACCCGCCCCCCCACCCGTTTTTGCTGTTTTTGTATCCATTTGCTGGGCAATTCTGTGTCTGTTTCCTGCCCTCTCTTCTCATCCTTCTCCTCCTGTCTTCACCAGGATTTGATCCTGGGAACCTCCAATGTGGGAGAGAGGTGTCCTATTGCCTGTGTCACCTTAGTTCCTGGTTTTTCGGCACGTCTCATCTTGGCTTTCCCTTGTGTCACTCTCCTGTTATGTCATCATCTTGCTGCATGGCTTGGCGGGGCCTGACGGCTCACCCACGTGTGGGACCTGGGGGGCTCACCCGCTTGTGGGGCCTGACAGCGCACCTGCGCATGGGGCCTGGTCACCCGTGTGCCTTCTATATTTTTCTTTGTTTTATTTTTACTGGGAGGTCCCAGGGATCGAACCCAGGTCCCTCTTTATGGGAGATGGATACCCAACCATTTGAGCCACACCAGCCCCCCTGCTATATCTCTTAAGGTTGATAAAAGATACCTAGAGTTACAGTCACTTCCCATACAGGATGATCATAAAATAAATCATCAGGCTTGGTTTTTCACCAGCATTCTAAAAACCAGACCTAGGGAGAAAAACTAGGTCTGGGGACACATGCATGGTTTCTAATATAGCAAATGTTTAGCCTACCCTGGTTATCACAAAATCACATTCTTTTGTTTTTGATGGTTGTTCCACCCTCATAGGTGAAAGGCAGAGCAGTGAAGATTAGACCAAAGACCCAGGACTGGCTGAAAGGTTTGCAAGAGGAAATCATCCGAAAACGGGATAGCGTGCCCCCTGTGTCGCCCACTGCCAATTCCTGTTTGCTAGAGGAAAACTTTGACTTCACAACTTTGGACTATGAGTCAGAAGGTGAGTAACGCTGTGAGGGCTTTTCTCCATCAGTATGCCAGAGCAGGCCAGGCATGACCGTCTCCAAGTAGTAGGTGGGAGGGTTTTTTAAATTAGAGACGTTATAGGTTTACAAAAAAATCAGGCATAAAATATAGAGTTCTCACATACCACTCTATTATTAACACTTGGCATTAGTGTGGAACATTTGTCACAGTTCATGAAAGAACTTTTTAATAATTGTACTGTTAACCATAGTCCATCATTTACATTAGGGTACACTGTATTGTACAATCATATGTTTGTTTGTTTGTTCTTTTTATTCTAGTAACATATATACAACCTAACTTTTATACAACCTTTTAACCACAGTCAAATATATAATTCAGTGCTGTTAATTTTGTGCACAGTGTTGTGCCACTGTCACTAACATCCATTACCAAAACAGTGTAATCAACCCAAACAGAAACTCTGTACAATTTAAGCATTAACTCCCCATTCCCTACCCCAAATCCAGCCTCTGCTAACCTATATTGGAGATTCTGACTCTATGAGTTTGCTTATTCTAATTATTTCATATGTGAGGTCATAAAATATTTGTCCTTTTGTGCCTGGCTTATTTCACTCAATGTGATGTCTTCAAGGTTCGACCATGTTGTTGCTTGTATCAGGACTTCATTCCTTTTTTCAGCTGAATGGTGTTCCATTGTGTGGATATACCACGTTTTATTTGTCCATTCATCAGTTCACAGACACTTGGGTTGCTTCCATCTTTTGGCAGTTGTGAATAATGCCACTAGGAACATCTTGTTCATATCTGTTTTGGTCCTTGCTTTCAGTTCTTCTGGGTATATACCTAGCAGTGGGATTGCTGGGTCACATGGTAATTCTGTACTTCCTGAGAAACCACCAAACTATCTTCCACAGTGGCTGCACCGTTTTACATTTCCACCAACAATGAATGAGTGCTCCTATTTCTGCACATCCTCTCCAACACTTGATATTTTGCGGGTTCTTTTTTAATAGCAGCCATTCTAGTGGGTGCAGAATGGTATCTCATTGTGGTTTTGCTTTGCATTTCCCTAAGGATGGGGTTTTAGAGCTCTCTTTGGAAGCCCTTTGGCAGTTATAAGACTATTTGAAGTGCAAGCACAGCATCTTCTGTGATAAACCCAGGCTGTGTTCCGGGGTAGGACCGACACACTGCGGTGTCCTGGAGATGCCTATATCAGTACACTAAGGACAGTGGTCTGGGGCACGTCAGGGTTGCATACGGGCCAGCACCATGTCTCGGGAGTGGGCTGAGTCGCAGGCCCTCCTTGATCACGTGTGTGCCCCTCAGTCTTTGACGTTGAAGAGACCCCCGGGGGGGGGCAGGCTGTGTTCCTCCTAATCATTTCCTGGGATTCGCTTCCTTCTTCAAGGGGACATTCTTGAAGACGATGACGACTACCTGGTGGACGAGCTGAGTCAGCCTGTGGTCTCAGACAGCGAGCTCCTGGGGGACGGCCTTTCTGACACCCCCGGCTCCGTGGCGGCCCCTTCCAGCAAGTCGCCAGCACTGGCCAAAAAGAAGCCGCACCCAACCTACAAAGGTAGCCAGGGTTCCCCTTTCCTAAACAGCCTGTGGCAGGAACAAGACATAAAGGGGCCTCCAACCAGAGGTCTGCATAGAAGGGCTAGAAACTGGGCGCTGGAAATCAGCCCCCAACCCCACACTGATTCTCTCTAGTTGTTGCATTTTATTTCTTACAACCGCTTCTACCCCTATAAACCACCAAATTCATGATAATCCTTGTCTTTTCTGTATAATCAAAGGGTCACAGTTCCAAACGGGTTTCACATTTGTGATTTTTTCCCCCACACGTTTCTGATCCAACACCATGAGACATCTAACACCTGTGTCCGAGTTGCTGACAGATTGGTATCTCTGTATAAAACGGTCTAATTATACAGCAGCACTACACACTAGCGTGGCATCTTAGACATAAATAAGGGGCACTGCAAGGTCGTCCTGACGGAAATGCACGTCCCTGGATGAAATCGTTTGATAACTCCCTGGAGTGAGTTTTTTTGTTGTTGTTGTTTTGTTTTTAAAGATTTTATTTTTATTTATTCATTTATCCCCCCCTTGCTGCTTGTGCTCACTGGGTCAGCTAACCACGCCGTGCGGGCGGGCTTGCCTTCACCAGGAGGCCCCAGGAACCGAACCCAGGGCCTCCCATATGGTAAACGGGAGCCCCACTGATTGAGCCACAGCCGCTTCCCCCTGGAGTGAGTTTTAAACCCACTAGAGTTGCGTGGGCTGGAAGGCAGGAGCCCGCGACTCGGCTCGCTGGGAGCCAGGGTGCCTTCCAGGGTGCCTTCCAGCCGTCACGGCCTCCCCCCGGGTGAGGAGAGCGACTGGCAGCTGCAGGAGCCCCAGCCAAGTGGCAGGGCCCTGTGAGGTGGGGCTAAGAAGGGAGGGCAGGGGTGAAGGTGAGGGGGGAGGCTCTGCCCAGCCCCTCTGCCTGAGCTGTAGCCTGGCCACACGGAGCCTTCAGGAGTGTCCAGACGCTCCCGAGCCTCCCATAAGATTTGGCTTTAGGGAGGCTCGGGGCCCTGGAAACCTGGCATCTTGTTAGGTTCCCCAGGTGACGTGGGTGGGCGGGTTTGGGGCCCGCCGCCCGATTCAGAAACACAGCCTTTGTGAGAGTGTTGAGGTGGTCTGCACGGTCCCGCCCGGGGCAGAGTGTGCACTGCAGAGAAGTGGCAGCCCCTTTCCAGGGGTGGCTGCCCTTGGAGTCCCCTCAGGGCGGGGCAGGTGGGGGTCTGAAAGCCTCTTTGAGGGAAGGAGCAGGATGGGACTGCTAGGTGTCTGCCCCCTGGATTTGGGGGTGGAGTGGAATGGGTCTGGCTGCCTTGTGGCGCCGGGGAGAAGACTTAAAGCTGCCCCGCGTTTATAAGCTCTGCGGCAAGACTGAAGCCCTGGCCTCCCCGTGTCTGTGTGGGGCGAGTCGAGGGGTGGGTGCCTCTGAGGTCGCTCCCGAAGAGGGAGCAGGGGCTTGCCCTGGACAGCAGTCCGCCCTCTGGCAGAGAAGTGGGAATATTCTCAGCTTCCAGACAACCTGCCATGTCTTAGAGTGAGGAAGGAGAAACTTGTCTTCTCGGGATTGGTGCCTCTGGCAGTCTGGTTTTCGACTTTCTCCTCTAGTCTGTGTGGAAGTTTCGTTGACTAATTACCTCAGCAGGAAGCACACCTAGGCTTTAAAATGCTTCATTGTCGCACGCCTGGAAAACAGGCTTGTCTGTGGTTCGCTGCGTATTCCAAGCAGGCATCGGTGCCCGCGTCCCCCCTGCCCGCAGACGGGGTGCCCGTTTCTGACTGGAACCGGCTGCCACCCGGCAGGGGCTCTTCCTTGCTTCGCTTGGTTTCTGGGGCCCAGACCTGTGTCTCGCCTTCCCGCCTTCTGAAGAGACCGTCTTACCCGTGTCCCGCCGTGTCCTCCAGATGACGCAGCCCTGGTGGAGCTAAAGCAGAAACTGGACCCAGCTGGGGATCACCGCCACCGCTCTCCAAGCAGGTCTCTGTCGGTTCCCGGTCGGCCTCGGCCACCGCACCCCCCGCAGAGGCCACCCCCCCCAAGTAAGCCCGCCTCGCTTTCGGCTAACCACGATGCCTGCTGGGAGCGACTGCCTGCTTCCTGCTACTGACAAAACACTTGTACATCGCTTCTGCCTGACTTCTGCGAACCCCACACTGCGCTGTCCCCCCTCGGGCTCCTTTTTGTCTTCGAGCGGGACGTGTCTGGTATCAGGGGTGTCCGTTTCTCCAGGCTGGGGAGACGATTCCTTCATAAAGCCGTCTTCGCCCCTCAGCTGTGCTTCTGCTCTGAGCTGCCTGCAGCCTGAAACCTTACGGAGTGGAAAGCTGGGGCCACAGCCAAGGGAGAGGCTTGTCGAGCTCCCCGCCACTCGGAGCCAAGCTCCTGTGTCCTCCACCAGCCTCCGTGCGTGTTAGGCACCCATAAACCCAGGTCCTCTAACGGGCGAGGGGTCAGCCCTTCTGGCTCGGTGGCCTGGGGGCTGTGGCTGCCCCTCGGGCCCTGATGACTCTCACCGGGTGACGGCTTTCTTCCTGGCACCCCAAAAACAGTGGTTTGCGCAGCACGCCTCCCCGGAGACCGGGAGGCCAAGCCGTGCCGTGCTTTCCATCGGTTTCCATTTCACCCCCGCAGCCTGCCCTGCCCACAGACGTGGCAGCCACACGTTCCTCGCACTGGCTGACGTTGACACCACAGCGGCAGGCTAGGGGCAAGGCAGAAGCACCTGTTTTTTTAAACATGTTTTTGCTTTTTGAGTATAAATTAATATTGTGGAGAATTTATAAATGTAGAGAAATACAGGGAAGAATAAAATTTTTAAATTCACTCGACTCCCTAGAGGTAATAGTTGTTAAAAGACTTCTAGGCTCACTCTCTTTTATTTTTAGTTACATCTCTCTCTCCACACAATTTTAATTCATTTTTTAATGAAATTAGTATCCATTTTGTTAATTTCTTTCATTTAATGTGTCATATTTTCCCATATCAAATATTATACTAAATTGGCTGCAAGTATAATTTAACATAGTTTATTCTTCTGCTTTAGAACTTTAAAAATTTTCTCCAAAACTGAGAAACTTTTGGTTGGAGTAATGGTGTGTTTTATACCACTTAAAAAATCACTTGACTTTTAAATCAAATTTGAAACTCAGTATGGCAGGTTACCATTTGCTTTCAAATGATAATTCCCCGGCATGCCTACGTTATTGACACAACTGTTACTCAATCAAAAGAGAAGCACGAAAAGTCCCTGTAAGGCCACCTGCGTCCGTGGACGCCCTCGGAGCCGGCCTGGCTCGTCCGTGGGGCCTGCTCTAAGCTGACTCTGCTTTGTTGATTTTTTACAGCTGGTTTCATGGTGAAAAAGTCAGCTTCTGACGTGTCCATCTCCTCCGGCACCCACGGGCAGTATTCAGCTCTGCAGATGGCAAAACTCCTGCCAGGAGCTCCTCAGCAGCCAGTGAGTGTTTCCGCGTCCGCTCCAAGCGAAACGGGGTTTGTCCCCAAGAGCATGTTAGGCGGGTGTGTCCGTTTGCATCTCTTTAAACGCTGCCCGTCCACCACTGGCCCTAACCCCACCACTCAGAACAGCAGGTCTTTTAGGGGACTTGTAGGTGGGCAGGCAGGGTGTTGATAAATGATCCCGTGTCCCCGTGTGGCAGGAGTTTTGGTTTCCAGGCCCATCTGCTGCTTTTCCCTTCCGAGTTTTGCCTTTGCCCTGGGCTCACAGAGCAGTGGTGGTGGAAGGGAAAGAAGGAGCAGCTGAGGCAGCATCTTGACAGAACAAGCATTGTGCTAGAGACTGGAAAGCCCTAAGAGTCCACGAGGAGCAGGGCCCCGGCTTGTCCTGTGCTGCCGCATGCTTCCTGCCTGGCTCGGTATTTGACTAGGTCAGGGAGAGCTGGGAATGGTTGCCCGTGGTGCTTGCGCCCTTCACCCCGTGGCAGCACACAATCGAAACCTGCCGTCCGCGGCCTGTGCATGCCCGACTGCTTCCGTCACCACTGTGGGCTGGCAGGTGAGCCGTGGAGAAGCAGGTACCTGTGCAGACCCCAGTTGGCTCCACTGCCTGTAAGCCCCCAGCTGAGAGCTGATTTCCGTTGCCTCGCAGTTTGTGTTTGGGTTTATAGTCTCTCTGTCTCCGCTTCGTCAAACCTCTCTTCCCTTTGGGGGCAAATGCTAGGGCCGTAGCCTACAGGTGACCACTCACAGGTGTCCCTGGGCAGGTTCTGCGGCCGCAGGTGCGTGTGGATTGTCCTAGGAGCTGAGGCAGCTCCGCCTGCCACTCCGTCCTCTGCCATCACGCGGTCCAGAATCGCTGCGGTAGCCCCGACTGGCCTTGCGCCTTTGAAACAAGGCAGATCATATCGCTCCCCTGCTCAGAACTTCCAGGGGCTTCCTTCTCCCCAGTAAAACCCCAGGCTTCACGAGGCCTCCTGGTGCCCTGTGACCAGGCCCAGGCCACGTCCCCGCCCTGCCTCCTGCCCTGCTCGGCATTGCCCCTGGGCCTTTGTACACACGATTCGCTCTGCCTTGGGACACCCACAAAGCACAGGACGTTTTTCCTTCCGGTCTCAGCTCAAATGTCTCCTTGTTAGAAAAGCTCCCTGGCACTTTACATCAACGAGCCCCCATCCCACCCACGCTGTTTCCCCCTCTCCTGCTCTGTCTTCTAAAATATCAGCGGGCAGGGCTTCCGTCTGTGCTGCCCACTGCTGTGTCCAGGAGTGACCAGTGTGCCTCGCAGACCATCAGTATCTGATGAGTGGGTGCAGGATGCGCGGGTGTAAGTGATGAACTAGAGGAGGCGCGCTAGGCAGCATTAGCCGTGTAGGCCTGCTGAGGTGAGAGTGCCGGGCATGCGGCGAGCTGCTGAGCGAAGCGTGATGCCAGCTGACGGGGTGACGGTGAAGGTGGTGCAGGTGCTGGGCGCAAGCCGTGCCCAGGTCCCCCCACAGCGTGTAGACGCGGCCGCGCCCGATGGCCCCCTTCACAGCAGGCGCCATCAGAGGCGACCACAGGCTTGAGTTTAAGAGGTAGAAAAAGCACTTCCAGGGAAACCCATGCTCGCCGTGACCTCGGTCCTCACCAGCAGTCCCATCCCTGCCCTCTGGTCGGCCTTCAGTGCTGCCTGAGAAAGCTTTAGGAAATACCCCTCTGAGTGTGTCATCCTGCAGCTTCACCCACTGGACAAGGTGCAGGCTTACGAGGCCCCGTCACACGGATCTCCTCTGCAGATGCTCTCCCCCTGCCCCCAGCCCCTTACTGCATCGGGTCCAGACACAGGGGGCTGACCCCTGGTCCCCCTTCTGTCTCGGGAGCTCTGACATCAGCGGGTAATGTGCAGCTCAGATGCACAGCCTTTCCCAAACCTCTTCTGGGTTCTGTGGAGCTTCGTGACCTTGCATCTTACGTTGTAGCACTTGTATGCCAGTCCTTCCGCTGGACTCGAGGAAGGGCCATTCACACATTAAAAATGAGTGGCCAGTCAGGGTTCTCCAGAGAAACGGAACCAACAGGACGTTTGTGCGTTTACTAAGAGATTTATTGTAAGGCATTGGCTCACACGATTGTGAGACCTGGCAAGTCTGAATTTGTAGGACGGGCCAGAGGCTGGGATTTCTGGTTAGAAGGATGTTGAATTCTTGAGTTCACATTCCTTAGGTTGGAAGCTCTGGAGGGAGTGGAGGGTGTGGTCCTGAGGCAGGACGCCTTGTGATCTCAGGTTCTTGCTGGTGACCCTCCAGCAGATGGGCTGAGGCCCACCCACCTGGGGGGAGGGCCATGTCCTTTACTTAAGGTCACCTGGCTGCCGAGGCTACTGCCATCCACCAGATGCCTCCCCGGTGACAACTAGACAGCGTTTGTTACCAGACAGCTGGACACACACAACCATCACACGTAAAGAAGAGGGTGGTTTGTCTCCATGGCAAAACGTGCCACTGCCTGGTTTGGGAGACCAGGGTCACAAATCTTATGTCTAAATATCATGGCATATGGATATCATGTCTACCTCGATTTCTGTTGAGTGCTTGTTTTCTTCACCTTTTAAGTTTCCCACTCGTTTACAGCAGTGGAGTGGACACACCATATGAGGCTCTTTAACTGCTTCTCTCCCTGATTGTCCTCCAGCCCAGAGCAAGGACGGGGATCAGTAAACCTTACAACGTCAAGCAGATCAAAACCACCAACGCTCAGGAGGCGGAAGCTGCCATCCGCTGTCTCCTGGAAGCCAGAGGAGGTGGGTGTCCTGTGGGGCCTTCCTCCCCAGCCGAGGAGAAACAATGGACCCCATCCCTTCTTACCCTCCTCACCCTTTTGAGTGGCCTCAAAAAAAAAAATAACGCTTTATTTACCGGAAGCACTATTAAATGCAAGTACCCTTTAGCATCGTTTTACAAAATCCCACTACTAAAATCTATCTACTGAAAATGACATTCAGAATTCAGTCATTATGTAAAAGTAATTCCAGGGTCACTGAGCAGCACATAAGGGAGAGGCTGACATCATTGAAAAGGTAAATGCTGGCTCTGTAAAAAGAAGCGTTCACGGCATGTGCCCTGATTTCAGGCCCCAAATCCCCAGCCAGGGTGGGCCCTGGACCTCTGGCCCGGGCCCTCTTCTCTGTCCATGGCCTGTGAATGCGTGTACGCTTCATGGAACCTTCGGGCTCACACTCTAACTCGTACATTCAAAACCACCAGTAACAGTTTTGTTTTGATTTTGATTTTGTACCAGAATCTGTTGGAGAGGGGAGAGAGGGCAGATGCTGTTACAATTCCAGTGGCCTAGTTTGCTTTTAGTCGAATGAGTTAGTCATGTCTAACTTATTCGGAATTCTCAACGTTTAAGGGAGGGCGTGAGTCAGGAGGTCGAGAAACACTGCTGTAGGGTAACACAGCCACAAACGGTTCTTCTATTATTTTAAAAAAATAACTAACGTCCTTTGTCCGTAACTGATGACTGGAGAAACGAGCTGCGGTACGTCCGCACGGTGGTACACTGCTCAGCCACAGAAAGGAAGGAAGTGCTGGCACATGCTACAGCATGGATAAGCCTTGAAAACATCATCTAGGTGAAAGGAGCCAGTCACTGAAAGACGCGTGTCCTGTGGCCCTGTGTGTATGGAATGTCCAGAGTGGGCAGAGCCCTGGATATAGAAAGTTGGTCGGTGGTTTCCAGGGACTGCGGAGAGGAAGGGATGGAGAATGACTGATGATGAGGGCAGCATTCCACTGGGATGACGAAAATGTCCCGAAATCAGATGGTGGAGGTCTCCACAAATAGACTGGAGCCTGCCGCGCTGCGCACTTAGAAAGGGTGAATTTCGTGTATGCAAATTGCATTGCAATACAAGCTACTTTTAAAATGCTGAAGAAATGTAGAGGCTAATAGAGGTTTCAGGTTGAAGTCTGTCCGGGTTCCCAGCTTAACATTTTCTTGGTCACGGGCTGCACTGAGCTGTCGATGAGTGTGAGGTCATCGTCCTGAGAATCACAGGCCGGCACGGCTCTGCGTTGACCTCAGGACCTAGCCCGTCCTCACGGACAGCACCCACAGGCCCACGTCACCGTCGCTGTCCAGCAGGCGAGTGTGGATAGTGCGGCCAGACTTGGCTGGTCATTCTTGACAGACCTCAAAGATTTGGTGGCTTTTGTTTGTTTTTGTTTGTTTTTTTTTAAAAAAAAAAAAAAAGGAACTACATCTTAGTAAGTTGTAGATTGTCCGAAGATTAAATCATGCCATAAATTGCCTTGTTCTTTACGCTTCAGCCATGTAATCGTCTGTCCTTCCAGGGACCCCAGAAGAAGCCCTAAATGCCATGGTCCTGGAGGATCAAGGGCCCCCAAAACCTGAGCCCCTGCCTGGGGCAGCCAAACTGGAGTCCTCCCCTGTGCCCCAGCTCCTGCCCCGTCGGCCTGCCCCGAGAGTTCCTGCCATCAAGAAGCCAACACTGAGAAGGACCGGAAAAGTAAGGGCCTGGCAACACACTCATACTCCTGAGCTGTTCACATGTCCTGTTAGAGATTCTATCTCCTGGAGGAAAATCCAGTTGAACATACTCTTTCCATACACATTAATGGGTCCCAAACAATACCATTGTTGAGGAAAATACTTCCTAACAGCTTTCTCGGTCCTCTCCCTGCTGCATCTTACTGCTAGCTGAGCAGGAAAAAGGTTTACAGCCTTTCCACAGATTCTCACTGGGGCAGGATCAGCTAAGAGCTATTCTGCTTCATAAAAGGTTCCATTTGAGTCCCCAAACAAAGCACTGCAGGTTGCTTTCCTCCGAATGTTCTAATAATTTCCATTTGCATGTGGTCTCTGTGCACCTAGTTCATGTGTATAGATTTTATTTCTTAGAACCAACCCCAATACCTACGTTAGCAATTGTTGACAGACTTGCGGCCCCGGCCGGATGGGAGGTTGCACAGCTTTTCTGCCACTTTTCTTGCAGATTGTTTTTTGCTCTCGCTCTCAAGCTTCTCAGCCTTGCTTGCTGCTACAGAGACATGAGTTTGTAAGGACGGTAGCAGCACAGAGACTGGCTCCTATAGAGGCATCTGGATCTTCCGTGTGATCTCGGTGTTTAGTGACAGGACACTCGGTAATCCCTTGCCTGCCGTCCAAGGGTGATCACGGCGTTTTCACCTGTATAAAGTGTGAGAGGTGGCTTTGGTGCTTCATCCGTGCAGAGCTTGCTGTGCATTTTCCGGGTTGTCGTGCTTTCCCACGCTTGCTGTGCTTTCCCACACTTGCTCGTGACCACCCATCCGTTTTCCATTCCTCCTTACAAAAGTGATCGCTTTCCTCCTCTTTTCTTTTAAAAGCCAGGTGCAAGGTCACAGCTGCCTGGGGTGGGGGTGGGGAGAGGCAGGTTAGTGCTTAATGGTACAGCGTTTCTGTTTGGGGCGATGCATGAGCTTTGGTAACCGCTGCTCGTGCGGGTAGCACAGCACTGTGACGTGATTGACACCACTGAACCATACGCTCGAAGGTGGTGAAAACAGGGCATGTTCTGTCGTTACAGATGCTACCACAATAAAAACAATAAATGAAAAACATTAACCTTTAAAAGGCAGGTGCAGAAGTGATTCGTTTTCCCAACCTGCAGTACAGGAGTGGGGATTTATTTCCAGTTTGTTTTCTAAAGAACCAAAGAGAAGGCTGAAATGCCTGTGCTAAGCAACTCACAGCAACTCTTGTACAAAAGCTTCATCCTGCGCTGGGCAGTTGTTTCCCTTTGTGATAGTTTTGAACCAGAACCAAGCAAATGACATCCATTCTTCTATACTGAATGTATGTGTAGTTTAATAATGCTTAGAATTAATACTTGAACTATTAATACGTTAATAATTTATAAGTATATCACTTCTGAAATTAAGAAGTTTCCTAGACTTAAAGAGGACGGTAGCATCCATCCGTCACTCACTTAGCTTACTGCTGTAGTGTAAGCATCCAACGCACTGGGTGAATTACCTGCCGCAGCTACCACCTGAAAGGAGAATGTTTGCAGAGAGGTTTGGTTTTAATAAGGAAAGAGTGTAACCCCAGTTCCTAAAGCAGCAAAGAAAAATTTGTCCCAAATTATTTACTGTGGCCCTGGTTTTAAAATTGCCACTCGTGTGCCGTTGGACCTGCCCGTCTGCTTGGTAAATGTGTGCGTTTCTCCTGCCCTCCTCCTCCCTGGTCGCCATTCTCAGGGCCCCAGACATTCTCGAGCCCTGTGTCTGTGAGAACATCCATGCCCTCGCCCCTGCTGAGCTCCCCAGCCGTGGCTCCCTATTTACCCTCTCCATCTCGCCTTGCCTTTCCTCAGCCCACGTCGCCACAGGAGGAGCTGAAGCAGCAGACTGTCCATTTCACACTCGGGCCCCCCGAGAGCAGCACTGACCCCCCTCCCCTAACGACAGCCCCTCCTGTTCCCAAGCCGAGAACGGTTCAGCCTGGGAAAGGGGCCGCACAGAGCCCAAGCAGCGGGAAGCACGTGGCGGATGAAGTCCCTCTCTGGGCAGGCGCCCTCGTGCCTCCGCCTTTGGAGGGCCTGCCTCGCGTGCCCACGGCTCCCCCACGGAGGAAGAAGTCGGCGCCGGCGGCCTTCCACCTGCAGGTTCTGCAGAGCCACGGCCCACTCCTGCAGGGGCCAGCGTGCTGCGGCAGCAGTGACTTTCTGTCTGGACGCCAGCCTGTTGCTGGTGCGCTCTCGCCACAAGCAGACTTCCCTGGCGCTGCGTCTGCTGCCAGCCCTGAAGCGGGTGGCACCAAGGAGGTGAAGTCGGAGACAGCCGCCCTGCTTGGCGACTCTCGGGATCCCTTCTGGAACCTTCTGCATCACCCTAATCTGTCGAAGAATGCCTGGCTTTCCAGGAGCTCTGATCGTTTGGAGTCAGGAGCCAGAAGCCTTGAAAGGGCATACGCAGACCCGGCCCCTGCCCGGGCTTCAGAGGCTGAGGTGGAGCCGCGGGGCGGCGGACACAAGGCCTTCAGCCACTGGATGGCCACTGGTGACACAGACAAGACGGCGCTGCAGCTCTTTGACCCACTGGCGAAAACATGACTGAGGAACTTCGGCAGCCACCGTCTCGTGGAACGTGTATCTTCTTCCCTCGCAGGCATCACTTTAGAGGGGGAAAATCCCCTTTTTATCAAACCTCCGGGTCAAAGAGGCATCCATTTAAAGGCACACTGAAAAACACATTTGTCCTTCTGTCGCTCTTGTGTAGTTTACTAAAATTGTGTCTCAGTCAATAAGATTATTCAGACACCAAAATATGTCTTATTCAAGACTTGTGCGTTTTGTTTTCTGTCAGGGTATGGGAAATCCTCTGGTCAAGTTGGTGTACGGATTTTAGGAAAGAAAAATCGAAAAATGCCCAAGAAATGCTCTGCCATTGAATTTTAAATGGTTGTTCAACTTAGTGTGTATGGGGTGTTTTCTGTTTGTTTTTGTTCAGTTGGCTGGTTGTGGGTTTTTTTGTATTTTACAGATTTGTAGTAACTTTTTGGCGACCGACCTGAACATTGATGCATAAAGTAAAGATATCTTTAAATGGTAATGCAGACCCGTGAATAGCCATACCTGGGCCACATAAACCAGGTTTTTAAAAAATGAAAGTTGGAAACAGAAAGTACGTTAACTAGTGACGGCTCTACATTCCATTGACCCCTCACGGTTGTTTATGCACCTGTGAAACTTGGCCCTGTGCAAACCCTGCGGGAGGTGCAGTGTGTTGGTTCTGAAGAATATTTAGCATTCGGAACAAGCACAGGCTACGTCAGCTGGTCCTGGCTCAGGCACCTGCTCCACGCTGGCTATAGCCTACCCTCTAAATAGCCACTGGCCTGATCCTTGTACACCACTTACTCCAAGTTTTAAAAAACCATTCATTGCAGTAACATACAGCGCAGCATTTCCCGCTTTAACCGCTCTGCGCGGGTACAATTCAGTGGTCTTCATGACTTCCACCATGTTCTGCCACCATCACCACCATCCATCCCCCCGACCTTCTCATCACCTCAAACAGGAACTGTACCCACTAAGCACAGCTCCCCCTTCCCCTCAGCCAACTCTTTATACACGATCTATTCCTTATACGAAACCTCATGGATCCTCCGCGCCCCCACACAAAAGCCCAAAACATGGCAGCTCCCAGTGGCATGTGATGTTGCTTCTCGTTGTCAGTGTGACGCTGTTTTCCTCTGCTCTGCCTAGCTGCAGCTTTAGGAAGGAAAGTACCACGTGTTCCTGGGCGTCCGCGTCTCCAAGGCAGCGTTTCTGGGTTTGCTTGTTTAAGTGTGTGCCAGGTTTACTTTTATCCTCTACATTTTTCCTGGACATTTCCAACACCACTTCCTGCTAGTAAAGTTCACGACTGTACAAGCCTCTCGTGTCTGAGAATTAGCCGAGCAGTGACGCTGCGACGCCCTAAAGGTCAGGATGGAATAATTACCTTGCGTAGAATATTCCACTCTCTCTTGGTCAAACCCCTGGGATTTCAGAATTGGTTCTTACTGCCACCATCAAGTTATATTACATGTTATTTAAATTTAGCATTCAGAACAAGCGCACAACTACATTTATCTCATTTCTCCTGAACACTGGTAAAAACAACATCTTAGTGACCTATGGAGGCAAACAGATAGTACAGGCCATTGGCCTGTCATTAAGATGGTATTTCTGGACTTCGCTGAATAGGATGCCTTCTGTAGCATTTCAGCACCTTATAGCTTTTTTACCTCTGACAAATGCAAGAAGTAAACCGTATAATCCGTGAAAGAGTTGGGAGGAAGAGAGCAAGGAGGTTAATTTTAGGCTTGGAGAAGCTGAATGATTTGCCAGGGTCCCATTGCTACTAAAAGGCAGAGCTTTTTAGGGACTGGAGACTTCCTAATTCAAATGCTCTTTGTCCTGTAACGTCTGTTCCCACCAAAACAGGAGGTGAATTTGAAAGCAGGCACATGGGACAGAGAAGAAAGTAGCTTGCGGTGCTGGGAATAGGCCCAGTTGCTAGGTTTCTTCTTTGCTCTAGAAAGCCAATAGCAAACAAATGGTGCCAAGAACAGATTTTCAGTGAAGGCAGGTGCACATCCCACAACTGGCTCTTAAGAATCTGACCGTGCGTGCTGGTGCACAGGAGGGTGTGTGAGTTGGGGAGGTGGGTGCCAAGTAGTTCAGCATTAAGAGTTAAACAGGCATTTGATCCTAGTTATTCACACTTGGGAACAGCATCGCAGGGTAATGCACTGGTGGTAGGTCCAGCTCTCACACCCGGGTTGCCTTTTAAAGCTGAAAGCATGATTGGAATCGCCGGGTTTCCTAAATTAGCGGCAGTCGGGTGGGCTCATCTACACAAGGGACAGCCGCCACCTTGGCGCTTTCTGGTCTTCCTTGGATGCCCACGCCCAGCCCTTTTCATCGTGATCCCCAGTTCCTTCATTACCACCGCGTGTAAGATGCGGCGTCGGCACCGTGCAGGTCAACCTTCTCTCTGACCCCCGTGTTCCCTTTTACCACACAATCTTCTCAGACTTGTCAGTTACCTTAATTTGTTCTGGTAAGTGATTGAAATTAGAACATTTGTCCAAGCCATTCCTGTAAATTGAAAATTGCTGAAGTTGCAGACACTTAATAAGTGTCTCCCTGATGTATGTATCAGTATAAATGAAATATTGTATTAATTACATTTGTTTTATACCGAAATAATTTCACTGGGAAGGAGAGCTGCAAAAACTATTTATGGGGTGATTAGCAATTAATAAAAACCGTGCAATGTTTATTTGAAGTGAAAGTTTGCACTAAAGTTGTAAATAATACCTATTAAATGTTTTGGCTTTTTTTTTAATTTGGCTTATTTCCTTTCAGATATGAAGAGAACCTTGGATATCCTCTTTGCTAGGCTTCTGTTCTAGACCAGATGCGAGTGCTACTAGCTCTTTCTCCGCTGGCGTTTTTATTTTCCGTTCAGGATTTTTTTTTTTTTTTTTTTTTTTTTTTTTTCATGAAACTAAATTGAAAAGACAGTAAAGTCATCATTTGGTTAAGAATTTACGGTTTGGAGCCTTTGGCAAGGACCACTGCCTCCCTGCATGTAATAACTTCATGGTACGGTGTCTGTGAGGCTTGGGAAGCGGTGGAATCGAGTTTCTGTAGTAAACTGCTCACAGTACTTTGAGTTTTACTGTGTAGAGGCCAAAGAAGACAACCTCTGAGTTCTTTCTAGGTTCATTCTAAGCTCATATACAAAATATAGGCCATTCATGTTCTCTGATGATTTTCAGGCATAAAGATATAGTGGCGCCCTCAAGGTAACAGAAAACGGCTGTTCCTTCCCAGTAGACGCTCCACTGATTCTCTGCGTCTAGGTGCGTGGCCCTGGGCTTGCAGGACTGGCCAGAATACAAGGCAAGCTGTTTGTGCACAAAGGACAAGTGATTCACTGTGAACAAGGGGACAGGGAAGATTTGAGAGAAGAGGGCTGAGAACTGACAAAGTAACAACGTGCATTTGTATGCATGCACAGGATGTCGGCTGATGGTGTGGGCAAGAAAATTTCAGAGACTCTTAAAAGCTTAGGGTTTTATTCTGTATAAAAGAGAAGTGGCAGGTAGCAGAACCAGCTAAATCGGTCTGTGGCACAGCGGTTACTGTCGTCTAGGCTAATAGCCCCTCAGATGCGTGTGGCACATAGTTTATAAATGGCGTGAGGAGTGGTTAGGTCGCTGCCATCTACTCAGTAAGAAACCATCGCTCTCACTTCCTTGATTACAGCTTTCAAGGGAATATTCAATTGTATTGACATTTTCACATAACCCTAGGATTAATTTACATGTCCTTTCTACTTTAAAAAAAATTCTTACTCCTGTTTTTATTAGAGAAGTTGTAGTTTACAGTAAACATCATGTGGAAAATACAGAGTTCTCATATCCTGCTCCCCTCACACACTGTTAACAGTTTGCATTAGTGTGGTGTGTTTGTTATAATCGATGGAACAATATTATTATAATTATCCTATTAGCTATAGTCCACAGTTTACAACAGGGGCCACAGTGTTGTACAATCCTGTGGGTTATTTTCTACTGGTTTTTAAAACATTTTTAGTTCATTTCAACTTATCTTTAATTCCTATTTTTCAACTTTTATTTTCTTAATTAAAAGTTGTACTGGGTTCTTTTAAGTCTTATTTAACAACAGACATTTAAAGTTATACATTTTCCCCATGACTGTAGCTCTAACTGCATCCTATACATTTTGGAATGAAATACTCTTCTTTTATTAATTTCTAGATTGTAATTCACTTTTATTTGGTCCAGGGACTGTTTAGAAGAATGTGTAATTGCCAACTAGTTGAGGGTTTTGGCATTTAAAGATTATTCCTAATTACTGGACTGTGACCTAGAAGATGGCCTAGAAAATCATCTACTTTTATCAAATTCAGGTTTGCTTTGTGGCCAAGCACAGGATTGATTTTTTTTTTTTAATTAAATAAACATTTATTGATACTGCAAGGGCTCAGCAGTAGAGGAGAAGAGTTAAAAAGTCTGAAGAGGTTCAACAAGGAGGCATTTCTGCCACGAAGCTGTGTGGTGTGCTCTTGAGGATACCTTGCTGGAAGTACTTATTTGGACTGTCTTAGTTTGCCAAGAATGCTGTAACAAATACCACAGACTGGTTGGCTCAAACAAGAGGAATGTATTACCTCGCCGTTTAGGAGGGTAGATCGTGCTTTCTGTGAAGTCTGGGGCAGACTGGTATCGTTTGCTGGCAGTCCATGGTTCAGTCACTGCCTCATGGCATGATACTTTGCCGGCTGTTTCCCACTCACTTCTTTATGTCAAAATGTCCTTGCTCATGAGAATTCCAGCCGTATCGTATTAAGGCCTACAGTGAGTCAGTTTGGCCTCTTTTTTTTCCCCCACTTAAAAAATTTATTGGAAAGCAGATATGGCTCAAGCAGTTGGGCGCCTGCCTCCCACATGGGAGGGCCCAGGGTCGGTCCCCATTGCCTTCTAAAAGAAGACAGACACAGAGAGCACACAATGAACAGACACGAAGAATAGACAGCAAGCGCAAACAACAAGCAAGGGAGAAATAAACCCCTGAAAAAAATTTATTGAAGTCTATCATTCATACATGTATAAATAATAAGTGTACAGTAAAAGTTATGGATTTACAAAACATACTTGCATAATATACAGGGCTCCCATACATCACCCACCACCAATACCTTGCTTTGTTGTGTAACATTTGTAGCCAGTTATGAAAGATCATCATCAAAGTATTACTACTGACTGTAGTCCATATCTTACATCTGGTGTATTTTCCTCCAACCCACAGTATTTTTTTTATTCAAAAACCATACAGCTCATCTAAGGTGTACAATCAGTGGCATCTGGCATACTAACAGCTGTGCACTCATCACTTCAATCAATATTAGAGCGTTTTCATTATTCCAAAAACAGAAAAAAAAACACTATCATACCCATATGTTAGCACTACTAATTACAAATACCATGGTGTGCTTTGACCATTTCTATTCAGTTCCAAACATCTTTTTGCCAACTTTGCACAGATTAAACCTTAGCTTTCCATTCTCTAACCGCATTCTATTCCTGTGACTTAAATGCTAACTATTAACTCTGAGTTTTCTCATTACATTTAGTTCATAACAGTGAAATCATAGAGTATTTGTCCTTTTGTGCCTGGCTTGCTTCACTAAACATAATACCTTCCAGGTTCATCCATGTTGTCATGCTTCGTGACTTCATTTCTCCACTCAGCTGAGTAATATCCATTGTGTATATACGATATAGTTTGTTGATCCATCCATCAGTTGATGGACACCTGGGTTATTTCCATCTTTTGGAAACTGTGAATAATGTCACTATGAACATCAGTGTGCAGAAGTCTGTCCATGTCACTGCTCTCAGTTCTTCTCGGTATACGTCAAGTAATGGTATTGCTGGGTCACATGGTAGGTCGGTATCTAATTTCCTTAGGAACCGCTGAACAGATTTCCCCAGTGGCTGTACCAATTGACATTCCCACATCCTCTCCAACATTGTTTTAATAGTTCTCATTCTGGTAGGTGTGAAATATCTCATTGTAGCTTTGATTTGTGTTTCCCTAATAGCCAGTGGTGCTGAACAATTTTTCATGTGTTTTTTCACCATTTCTATTTCTTTAGAAAAATATCTATTCAGGTCTTTTGCCCATTTTTTAATCTGGCTTTGGTATCAGGTGATGTTGGCTTCATAAAATATGTTGGGTTAATTTTCCTCCTTTTCAATTTTTTGGAAGTGTTTAAACAGGATTGGTATTAATTCTTATCAGGGGCTTCTTTGGGAGTTAGAGGTTGTCCTGAGTACCGTTGTGGCAACGGATGTAGGCCATTTTAAATCAGCACACACCACTCAGAACTGTGTGGGAGAGAGTGTGGTCTACAGTGTGAACTGTGGTCTATGGTTGGTGGCAAGGCCCCAGGATGTGTGAGTCCATCGAGGGTGGTGGGCCACACTGTGGGAGATGTTTGTGTGGGATGTGGTGGGAGGTGTGGGAGGTGGGCAACATGGGAATCCCAGTGGGTTCCGTGTAATATTTTAGGTAATCTAAGCACCTCTTAAAATATATGTATATATATATATATAAATAACATTTTTGTAAGCAAATACACATATGCATATATATTTACATATCATTTTACAAATGTTTGTATGTATTGTGAGAATTTTGATTTTTACCCACAATAAAAATAAATAAAAAATTTAAAAAAAATAAAAACGTAAGTTTAAAAAAAAAAAAAAAAAATATTTGGTAGAATTCACCTGTGAAGCCATCTGGTCCTGGGGTTTTCTTTGTTGGAAAATTTTTGATGACTTATTCAATCTTTTTGTTTATGATTGGTTTGTTGAGTTCCTGTGTTTCTTGTAAAGTCAAATGCAGGTTGTTTTTGCATTTCTAGGAATTTGCCCATTTCATCTAGGTTATCTAGTTTGTTGGCCTACAGTTTCTCATAATATCTTCTTATCCTTTTTAAATCTGTGGGTCAATCGTAATGTCCCCTCTTCATTCCTGATTTTATTTATTTGCATGTTCTTTCTTTTTTCCTTTGTTAGTCCAGCTAAAGGTTTGTTGATTTTTATTGCTCCTCTCAAAAAAAATAGCTTTTGGGTTTGTTGATTTTCTCTATTTTTCTCTATTGTTTCCTTTGTTGTTCTCAATTTCATTTATTTCTGCTCTAATCTTCCTTTCTGCTTGCTTTGGGATTGATTTGCTGTTCTTTTTCTAGTTCCTCCAAATGTTCAGATTTGTTTTGATTTAGCTCTTTTTTAATATAGGCATTTAGCACTATAAATTTCCCTCTCAGCACTGCCTTCGCTGTATCCCTTACGTTTTGTTAAGTTGTGTTCTCATTTTCTTTTGTCTCAAGATATTTACTAATTTCTTTTGCAATTTCTTCTGTGACCCACTGATTGTTTAGGAGGGTGGTATTTAGCTTCCATGTATTGTGAATTTTCCCCTTTCCCACCTATTACTGATTTCCCGCTTCATTCCATTTTGATCCGAGAAGGTGCTTTGCATAACTTCTTAAATTTATTTAGAGATGTTTTGTAGCCCAACATGTGGTCTATCCTGGAGGAAGACTTGAGAAGAATGTATAACCTGCTGATTTGGGAAGCAATGTATTGTATATATCTGTCAGGTTCAGCTTGTTAATTCATATTGTTCAAATTCTATTTTTTTTTTTTCCTTCCCTTTATCACTGTGTTATCAGATGTCTGGTATATGTCCTTGTTGATCTTTTTTCTAGTTCTATCTACTGATGTCAGTGGTGTGTTGAAGTCTCCAACTACTATTGTAGTGATGTCTGTTTCTCCTTTCAGTTTTGTCAGAGTTTGCTCATGTCTCTTGGGGCACCCTGTGTAGGTGCATAGATATTTATGACTGGGGGAAGCGGCTGTGGCTCAATCAGTGGGGCTCCCGTTTACCATATGGGAGGCCCCGGGTTCGGTTCCCGGGGCCTCCTGGTGAAGGAGCAGCAGCTCATGGGGTACCTGGAAGTAAAATAGGAGGGCAGTATACTGAATGTCTGACCCGTAACTAAGTAGAAGAGTTCTAGCTCAAGTGAGCAAGAGTCTGACTTCAACAACAGAACCAGAGCCAGAGCCACTTAATAAATTCCCAGACTTGAGACAATTTACAGGCCCAGAGCCCCTTGAATGAGGAGGCCAGCTCCCCTTGGGGAAGGATCCTGTTACACTGCCAAAAGTTTATACTGTTAGTTTTCCTCCCAGCTTTCCCCAAAGAGACCGACGGCCTTTTACCAGGGTAACTGTGCACTGGGGAAAAGGAAATGAGCAGCCATTTCAGGGATTATTAGACACTGGTATCTAATCAATGTTAAGGGTTAGCAATAATGGGATATAAGGGAATATGGAATTTTTCCTTGTGGAGTAATGAAAACATTCTAAAATCGATCGAGGCGATGACAGCACAACTTGATACGACTTAGAGCCACAGGGTGCACCCTCTGGATGGACTGTACAAGGCATGGCACTAACACAGAGAACCCTGTGGTGGGCGATGGGCTGTGGTTACCAGTACAGCTATGAGCACATTCTCTCGTGAACTATAGCAGCTGCACAATGCTAATACAAGGTGTTAATAGGATGGTTTACGGAAAAATACACCAAACGTAAGCTGCAGACTTTAGGTAGCAGTAATATTTTGATGATGTTCTTTCATCATTTGTAACAAATGTTAACAACAAAAAACCTGAAGATATTTGTGTCCCATGTGAATGCTCACCAGAGGTGAAGTCAGATGATTTTAATAATCAAGAGGGTAAGATGACCCGCTCTGTGGCTAATGCTCAGCCTCTTTCCCCAGCCACTCCTGTCATTGCCCAAAGGGCTCATGAACAAAGTGGCCATGGAGGTAGGGATGGAGGTTATGCCTGGGCTCAGCAACATGGACGTCCCCTCACCAAGGCTGATCTGGCTACAGCCTCTGCCGTGCCCAATCTGCCAGCAGCAGAGACCCACACTCAGCCCCCGATATGGCACCGTTCCCCAAGGTGATCAGCTTGCTACCTGCTACACTGGACCACTTCCATCATGAAAGTGGCAGCGATTTGTTCTAACCAGAATAGACACATACTCCAGATACGGGTTTTCCTTCCCTGCACACGATGCTTCTGCCGAAACTACCATCCATGACTTACAGAATGTTTTATCCACCATCATGATATTCCACACAGCATTGCTTCTGATCAAGGAACCCACTTCACAGCAAATGATGTGCGGGAATGGGCACATGCTCATGGAATTCACTGGTCTTACCATGTTCATCATCCTGAAGCAGCTGGAGTGATAGAATGCTGGAATTGCCTTTTGAAGACTCAGTTACGGCGCCAACTAGGCGGCAATACCTTGCAGGGCTGGAGCAATGTTCTCCAGCGTCCACTGTAAAACAGTGTCCACTCTATGTTGCTGTTTATCCCATGGTCAGGATTCATAGGTCCAGGAATCAAGGAGCCTCTGAATCAGCAGGCAAAGAAGGGAATTACTGTACTGGCTGGGGTGACTGATCCCAACTATCAAGGGGAAGTAGGACTGCACCTACACAATGGAGGTAAAGAAGAGTTAGCCTGGAATACAGGAGATCCCCTGGGGCGTCTCTTAGTACTACCATGCCCTGTGATTGAAGTCAATGGAAACCGGCAACAACCCAACCGGGCAGGACTACAAGTGGCCCAGAAACTTTAGGAATGAAGGTTTGGGTCATCCCACAAGCGAAGAACTACAGCCAATTGAGAGGCTTGCTGAGGGTAAAGGGAACATGGAATGGGTAGTAGAAGAAGGTAGTAATAAATGCAAACTATGACTACGACCAGTTACAGAATCGAGTACTGTTATGATCATGAAATTTCTTCCTTGTTTTATTATGAGCATGTCTGTATATGTATATGAGACAAATATCTTTTTCTTCCCTATCTCATCCCCTTATTGTATGACATAAGTTGTATTAGTTTCACGTCATAGTATTTAAGTTATAGGATGTCAAGTTTAATAGTGAATATTACCCAAACACTTGCACCCTATTTTGGAGAGATTTAGTGCATTTCCAGTTGAATGCAGGACAGTTGAGTCTTGATAGGTGAAAAATATGTCTCTTACTGTTTTTTAGAGATTAAGTATGGTTTAAGCTGATGTGTATGGCTGCCAGGTAGACAAGGAGTAGACTGTGATGGTCAGGTTCTTGCGTCAGCTTGGCCAGGTAGTGGTGCCTGGTCGTTTAGTTGGACAAGCATTCTGTGGACTTAAATCATTAGGTTAATTGCATCTATAGCTGATTACATCTACAATCAACTCAGCAGATTGCCTTCAGCAATGAGAGAAGTCTTATCCAATCAGTTGATGTGATGATTTCAGCAGTCAGAAGAGAGAATTTCCATCTCTGCTTCACACAGCTTCCCCTTGCATGAGCCTTCACTGGAGTTGCCAGCTTGTGGCTTGCCCTACGGAATTTGGACTTGTGAATCCCCACAGTCACGTGAGACAATTTTATAAAATCTCATAATATTTACAGATATCTCCCATTGGTTCTGGTTCCCCAGAGAACCCTGACTACTACACCTGGTTATCTTGGACACTGAAAACCTATTTGTAGGAATGATTGAAGATGTAGCCTGAGTGTACCTTCGCCCTGTTTTTCTCAGGTGCCTGGGAACACCACCAGTCTGGGATCCTCCTAATTCAAGTGGCAGGCTTGCGATTCCCTGAAGCAACCCCAGACCTGGGTCGCTACATTCCCCCTTAATTTGCATACGTAGCCCTTTGCCTTCTGCCATCCAGCTTAATGGATATGTGGGGTTATCGGGCTCCCTTGGCGACGTTGGACTCTGACTTGGGTTTGATCTCGAGAATTTGCGAAAACCGCAGCTAAACTTCTCAGTTGTTACTTCTGAGTCCGTAAAGGCTGGCAGATGACGAGCTGAGGAGGGACAGCAGGGTTAGAAATTCAGCCTCTGCTCTATGCCCTGGACCATGTACTGTGGTGCGGAAGGAAGGAGAGAGGGGCCTTTTTAAAAACTGCCCACAGGAACATCTTTTTGAAATTGCGCATAGAGGACCTGCCAAATATGCTGGTGGCATCCCATCTCAAACAAAGGTAGCTTTGACTGCTGGTCTCCTCTCTGGTTTCTTGTCTTTTCCTAGATTTTTGTTAATTCCTTAATATTCTTATTTGACCAATGAAAAACATTTTTTTAACCTTTTCAGATCTTTTCAGTTCTCACTGGGAAATTGGCCCAAAATTACCTAGACGGTTTGTACTGAAAGCAGAATTCCATTCATGTCCTAGTTATTTTTTGTGAGCGTGAATGTAATCAGCAAGCACATCTGTCAAAAAGGCACGGAGGCCTTCGTTCTCTGGGCGTGCTGCCCGTGTCTGGCCGCTGCCTTGACAGCTGCAGGACTCCTTGTCCACCGTCTCCCACCTGATCTGCTCAGCCCTTCTGCGTCCATTGTGGCCACCAACGGACATGGTCTTCAATGTGCTGTTGACACTTTATTCAGTGATTGTATTGACTTTGTTTGCCATTTGTTTCCTTATCTCTACTCTCTACCTTCTCATCATATGTTTCTTAGTTTGAGGATTGCTTGGTTCTAGAATTGAACATTGTGTACTTGTTTTGCTTTACTGTCCTGCCATTTCTCTCCATCTTGCTTGTACCAGACCTCCTGTTGCCCTGACGAATGTGGGCTGAGCTCCCCTGCCGTCCTCCTCATCCCGCCCCAGACTGCTTTCCATTCCTCCAGCTTGGTATTGCCACGTGCTCTCCTCTGCAGCACAGCTAGGGCAGGCCTGATGGTACCTTTGTTCGAAAATCTGGTCCCTAGCTTTCTCTTTGGAGGTTCTGTTAAACTTCGATTCACTTCATCTGACAGCATCCTATTCCCTTCAGAAAATTTAAAGCGTTGCTATTTTTTATTTTCACAACTTCAGTGACAGAGATGGCTCTACTCTCAAGGCTTTCCTTCATTTCCCCTCAGCACCACCCCCCTTTGTCTATAAAAGAGGGGACTGGCATGAAAATCTCAAGATTGCTGAGAACTAATCTCCCCCAATACCACTTCTAGTTCTTAGCCACCACTTTTCAAGAAAAATGACATGAGCTTTTAGTCATTTATTTTTTGGTTGCTGCTGGTGAATCCCCCCCCCCAGTTTCTCCCCCCACCCCCTCTGTTTTTGTCCTTTTAATTAGGTATTGGGAGAGAGAAATTCTAAGACCTGCTTGGGAGCACCAGACTATCTATTGTGGTGACAGAATATAAAAATGAACAATTCTTAATGTTAACAATATGCTAAATCTTCCATGGATTTGTTACAACAGACATACATAGATTTTTAAATCAAACCAGTTTGAACCCTAGCTCTCACTAGTTTTAAGCCTGGGCAAGTTAGAAAAATTTTAATGTTTAGTTTCCCTATCTCTAAAGTTTGGATACTACTGCCACCTCATATTCCCAGCTGAAGCACCTGTGTTCACAGGTGCTTGCTGAATCACAGCTCTGCTTTATTAGAACAAGGAGCAAAATGGGCGAGATGGGAAATCCTGAG
Source organism: Tolypeutes matacus (assembly GCA_026826555.1). Lineage (NCBI taxonomy): Eukaryota > Metazoa > Chordata > Mammalia > Cingulata > Chlamyphoridae > Tolypeutes > Tolypeutes matacus. The sequence continues at coordinate 20,104,229 of JAKSZT010054281.1, forward strand.
TTAAGCCTGCAGTAGGAGATGGGGAAGGATTTGGAGTAGACTGGACAGCATTTGGTAGTTAACCCTATGTGGGGAGAGAAGCTGCAAGCAGGAGAAGAATCCTGCTGGAACTAATTCTGATGAGTTACCTGAAATACAAACAGGCTAAACAGAGTAGGGAATTCTTGTGGGCCTTCCATGTTTTAAGTGTCTTAATCTAACCATCCCAGAGAGCAAACATTCTGCACTCTGAGTGAGAGAAGCGGACCGCCAGGGGCCTTGTGCCTGAGGCTGTGCTGCCTCCAGGTAGTCAGAGATGGTCCTGGGACTCGGACACACCAGGCTTGCTTTTTAAATTAGCTTCAACAGCCCTGAGGCTAACGTTTTGATTAGACTAAAGACCCAAAGTGCTAGTAAACTTGGTGTTTCCAGCCTTGGGGACCAGAAGTTAAACTCCATGACACTGTTCTAAAGATTTAAAGGAATTTTTACAAGAATTTTTTGATATTAAGCTATTTATGCCTTCTGCCACAGTAAGATAATTTATTATAAAACAATACTTTTTATAAAGCAAATTTCTAATGGAAGAGCACAATCCGTACTATAAGTAATTTAAAATGACATTTATTGTGACATTTATTGAATATGTTCACATTTTTCTCATGGACATAATTTTTATAGCAAGTGTCCAAAACCCAATCACACAAACGCATTTCATATTTCAGAGAGGAAAATTCAGGAGGGCATGCCCCCACTCGCTGTATCTATACACTAAGACCAGTAGTCAAGGCGCTCATGCTGTTACAAAATCTATCAGTTGCAACAAAAAGTCAAACACAGACTTACCACATGGCCTAGCAATTCCATTCCCAGCTGTATCCCCACTAGCAGTGACTAGGTATGTCCACAGCAGCATTATCCACAATAGCCTAAAACGGAAAGAACCCAAATGGCCATCAAATGAAGAGAGAAACTAAATGTGGCATAGTCAATGGAATTATTTAGCAAAAGAAAAAAAGACTGCCTCATGGGTGAACTTTGAAAACATGTTAAAAGGCCGCCTTATATGATTCCTTTGCTATGAAATGTCCAGAACAGGTCAGTCCACAGGGTTGACAGGCCGGGAGAGAGGGGGTTGGGGAGCGATGAAAATAGATAGCGGTTATCATTGTACAAGTCCATGAATACACTAAAAACCTCTGAACTGTACACATAAACATTTTATGGCATGTCAGTGATCTTAGTTACTGAAAAGTCCAGCACGATTTCCTATTTCTCATGTGCTACAGGTCAGTTAAGCCCACTTCCAAATGAACAAGGAGAGTCATATTTATCTAAATAAAATCTGAGACTCATATTCTTATTGCTAAAATACATAATGGCTTAGAGTAGCTTTATTTCATGCTATGATCAGTAATGAATTAGCTACTTTATCCTTATCTGGGACAAATTACAAGTCTAGGTAGCTGTTAGTCTGGAACGCATCAGTCTAAGATTTGTTCTCAGCACTGTGAAGGTAGAAACACATAAGGAAACTGAGCCATGCGTGACAACAGATCTGACCCAGCTAGCACCGGCGCAGAACTGCACGCGGGTGCCCAGAACAAAGGCAGTCTCTCATGCTCGGTTCACTCTTCTCTCCATTCTAGGTTCTCTGTGCTGAGCTGGCCATGGCTGTCCTTTCAGCATCACCAGTGCCCCTCCTGGTGTGAGCCCGCCGCAGAGGAAGAGGCTGTTCTCGGGCCACGGCGGCTCTACGCCTGCCCTAGGCGCAAGTCCGTGGGGCACGCGGGCACAGGAGACGTCTCTCCTGAGTCGAGGGCTCTGACTGAGAGTGCGGTACTCTGAGAACAATTCTCTGCAGCATATTCCAGACTGTGTTGATGCCATCATGACTATGTTTGCTTGGAGCTTAAAAAAAAATAAAAACCACCAAGTTTCTTGCATTGCGTCCACATAAAAATAGAAGACGGCAACTATTAATTTTCAAGGTCTTTGGCCAAAGTTTCACGGATGAATTGTAAGGTACGCTGGTACAAAAAAGCATCCTTTTTCTTTGGCTTACAAATGTTTAAATGATTAACGTCCACAGGAATTAGATCTCCAATGCCTAAATCTGAAGAAAACAAAAATGTCAGTAAAACCTCAGTAAAAATACGAGCGGTCGTTCAAAATGTTGATTTTGTTGGGATAAAGGGCTCTTAAAAGATAAGGGAACTTGAAGTTTGTCTGGGTTAAATTACCTTTGCCAATTAATGCAAGAATGGATTCTTGGTAGGGAGGGTAATTTCGGGTTTTTCCTAAGTTGTTTTAAATGTGGGCACTGTGTTCTCTTCGCTCTAACCTAGCAGTGAGCACTGTCATGGCCAAAACCTTCATCCCAACATTCGGTCTGCCGTTGGTTCGGGCTTCTTTTTACCCCTACGGCATAGCTACTTTAAGAAAAAGCTTCTTTACGTTCCACAACAAAGTACTTTTCTAATTTTACTTAGCTAATATGCACTAAGTTAAAACAGGGGGCATTTGGCAGGCGTTAGATGCACTCTGTCCCTGGCCTCAAGGAGCTCATGGAATGGTTGAGGCTCCGAGGACAGCACCTCACAGGTGACCTGCACGGTGAAGGAAAAGCATTTCATGTCATGTGATTTATGGGGCGTCTACTATGCCCAGAGTAACGGCAGAAGTCATAAAGAGAGTTGTACTTTAACACTATTATTTTCCCATCAGAATATTTGCTGCTTGAATAGTCCCCATTTACTAAACCTTTAGTAGATTTAAAGTTTTCACATGCAGCTACTAATTTGTTAAATGAGATGTTCCTTTCAATCTCTGATAGAAGGGTTTTATATTCTTGCCTTAATTCAGTAAAGTTCAGTGTTGATGGCTAACCTGGAGTTAGCCAAATCATCTTTGAAATGAAGGGAGGGCAGGGGGTAATGCAGAGAAGTTTTAACTCGTGGCTGAAAAGAATAACAGATTTAGAATCTAGATCTTCATAAAACTGTCTCTAGAACTAATATAGTTCTGAGGAACTATATATGAAAATAGATTTTTATGAATAAATGCTTACTACCAACTGCATATAATGGCCAACGAGCTTCAAAAGAGGAGATACCTGCTGATTCCGCAGACACCACATGCAGTTTAATCATGCTGCCAATAGTGGTTGGTAGTGTTTCTACAAAATTCAGCACCTGGAAGTTTTTGTCTTTAGCAAACTCCAAAAAATCATCCTGTAGTGTTTTGAGTGCAGGAGAATCTGTGAAATCAGAGAAGGAGACTGTGACAAGTTCTGTTTACCCAGTTCATAATAAGATGCAAGTGGTGACTCGGCATGCATGTTTGTTTTCCTCTCCCGAGAAGCCATTAAGGTGAGAGTAAAGGGGTAAAACAGCCAAGAACTGAGGGGATTCATCCCCTCACTGGCTGCAGGGTCCCAGCCCACCTTCCACCCACCTTCCACCTCACAGTGCTCACCCTATGTGAAAGGGAAGCCAAGAAGCACCAGCTCTCAGAGGAAACCCTCTGATTTGAAAACAACGCATCCACAAAACAAGAGGAGGAAGATGTGAGTAAAGAACAACCAGGGAAGAAGAGAGAGTTCTTGTTAAATAAAATCTGACTGAAAAACATAATAACAGGTTTAGTCAAGGAACGCTCCATAATGCAGAATAAAGAGAAAATATGAGCAAAAAGACAATTTGCGGGAAGCGGCTATGGCTCAATCAGTAGGGCTCCCGTTTACCATATGGGAGGCCCGGGCTTCGGTTCCCGCAAGCCCGCCCGCGTGGCGTGGTTAGCTGACCCAGCGAGCACAAGCAGCAAGGGGGGGGGGATAAATGAATAAATAAATAAAATCTTAAAAAAAAAAAAAAAAAAAAGACAATTGGCATATTAAGGCTTGAGCCAGGGGCTCCAAATTCTGATTAACAGGAGTTTCAGAAAGAGAAAATAATTTATAATTACTATGCTGAATCTCAAAACTCATTTATATTTTAACAGTTGATTTTTTTCCCCAAAACTCAAAAATGTAGTTCACTGGAAATTTGGACTTAAAAGCAAAACATTCTATAACTTCTAATTTTAAACCCCATTGAAGCTAGCGTTCCCATTACTGCTATACGTCTTCAGATCAGATGGAGAGTCTGAGCTCAATTCATATACAGCTAGTAACTTACATATACACAAATACGGACAGTTACAACTAATTTATGTCTACACCTAGGACTAGTTTCTGTATACTTTTCCATAGGCCCTTCATAATGTTAGAAGACAAGCTCCTTAAGGCAGACACCACGATTTACAGGCCTCTTGTTTTCTATAATGTAGTAAAAATAAGTCAATTAAATAGTCACAGAATAGTATGTACTGTACCTTCTAGCATTTTTATAGAAAAAATATGACTCTCTTACTTAGTTGTAGGTGCATAGGAAAAGGCCTAGAAGGATTAACCCCAAGTGTTAAGAGTGGTTACATCTGGAAAATGGAGAGGTATTTAACTTTTGTAATTTTCCTTTTTTTTTGTAATTCTTCTAATACATTGTTTTATTCTTAAGAAAAACACCAGAATTCTAGGTTTCTATGGATCACAGGGCATCTGGAGATAAAAAGATAAGACTTACACCCTCCCTTCAAAGAGTTTACAGGAAGAAATGATTCTTTGTTCATTCCTTTAAAATAAAAACCTGACTTCCAGGAAGATGGAGAACTAGAGAGGCACAAGCCTCACTTCTCTCCCAGAAAAAAAGCCGAGGAAAGGCACAAACTGTACTAGGGCTTGGAACAGCAGGGAAGGCTGGACGCCACCAGAGGAATGATGGCGAAGAAAAGGAGACTGTGCTGGCACCCAGTCCCCATCCTCGGAACAGACAGCAGTGGGTCCAATTTAAAAATGGGCAAAAGACTGGAATAGACATTTCTCCAAAGAGGAAATACAAATGGCCAAAAACACCTGAAAAAATGTTCAAAATCACTAGCATTAGGGAAATGAAGACCAAAACTACAAGATATAAGGCATTTCACACCTTATAGAATGGCCATTATTATACCGTGGTGTAGACACACGATAGAGTATTATGCAGCTGAAAGAAGAAATGAAGTCGTGAAGCATATGACAACATGGATGAACATGGAGGATGTTATGCTGTGTGAAGCAAGCCAGGCACAAAAGGACAAATATGGAATGATGGCATTATTATGAACTAAATATAATGAGCAAACTCATGGATTTAACAGGTAGAACATAAGTCACCAGAGAATAGAATGTGGGTAGAGAACAGAAAGCTGAGGTTTAATCTGTGCAGAATTGGTAAAAAGTTGTTTGTAAATGTTTGGAAATGAATAGAAATGGTGAAAGCACATCATACAGTTTGTAATTAGCAGTGATAATATATGGGTTTCACAGTGGTTGAAAAGGAAAGTCTAAGGACATTATATAACTAGAAGGAAAGCGAAAAAATGAAACAAGGGGGTTCACTGTGCTATCCACTCTCATAAGAAAAATGAGTATGGTTCAATAGTGCGTGGGGTGGAGCAGATGTGGCTCCGTGGTTGAGCGTACAAGGTCCTCGGTTCAATCCCAATACCTACTAAAAAATAAAAAAATAGTGCATATATGTTTTCCTCTGATACAGAAATATGTATATTTATGTTACAAGATGTTAATATCGGGTGATATCTGGGCAAAATTACAACCAAAGCAAACTATGGAAATAGTGTATATTAACATATTAATATCCTTCCATCAGTGGTAAAGTATGCTAACTAAAAGAACTACATATTGTTTGACTCCATCTATACAAAATGTAAATACAAATAAATTATAGAGCTAGAACTAGATTAGCAGTTATTTTTGGCTGGAGCAGGATAGAGAGCTTGAGAGGTGCCTAGGAAGGGGTAGGGATTTTGTTTTTTCCTTTGGTAATGAAAATGCTCTAATATTGACTGAAGCGATGAATGCACAACTCTGATTATACCAAATGCCACGACTGTACACTTTAGATGGAATGTATGGTTTATGAATATGTTTCAACAAAACTGATTATAATAAAAAAAAATCCCTCTTCAAGGAGGAAACTCCCGTCCCCTTCTCCTTGTAACTGATGTTCCTATAACCCTGATTTCTTTGGTGAGAGACCAGCAGCATTACCCTTGCTGAGCTCTTTGACTTCCACAGAGGGAAAGAGAAGGTAACGCACGTTGACCGAGAACTCGGCCAGCTGGGACCCGTGGTGGGGGACGCTGTAGAAGACGAGCCCTCGGGTGTTGTTGATGACGGCACTCATTTCCGGCTGCTTCGAGGCCTCCAGCAGCATCTTTTTGACAAGAAGGCCTGGCCACAGAGAAGAAAGAAAAGAGCAGTCTATCTTCTTTCCTCCATTATTCTCTTTAAAAACAGTGTGCAAACATTAAGTCTCTGTAGTACATCAAACAGCGACTCAAAATAATAAATCGTGATCCTGGAGAATGTGCAGCACAAGCCCGCAAAGAGCTGAGGTTCTGGAAACGTGTCTGTACGGCGGAGGCGAGTCTGAGGACGCGGCCAGTGCCCAGTGCCCAGTGCCCCGGCCTCGTCCTCTCCACGGCAGCCCACCAACACCAAGACGCGGGATACCTCCGGCTGAGCCAGCACGGAGACAGCACCGCCCTCACTCCCAGCCTGGCCTAGGATCCTACAGCGAACGCCTAGACACCACAGGTGACCGGGGCCCTCTGAGGACGCGAGGGGCCGCAGCCACCTCTCAGCAGAAAGGCCAGGCGGAGGGCCCCCAACCCCGAGCATCGCCTCAGATAGCCGGGGCTGGGCTGGGTGGCAGCAGGTGGGCAGGCACGAGACCATCTCTGTACTCGGAAGCTCTGGGCAGGGTGGCGCTGGGCTGGGCGGCAGGCAGGCGCCGTGGGGGCGGGGCAAGGGAGGGGAGCCCCTGGAGCAGCTGGGAGTCCTAAGGGGCAGGCAGAAAGCAGGGCTCTTTATTAATCACCACATGCACTAAGCTGTCAAACTCACATCCCTTTTACACAATTGGTTTTTTGTTGTCCCCTTCTAGAAAAACAGCACGGAAGGAGAGCAGTCGTTTAGTAAACCCCTCCGTGCTCGCCTGGCAGGACGGAGCCCTCCTTACCTCCCATGCTGTGGGACACCCAGATCGTCGGCCTGTCCCCCACACCAGCAGCTCGGAGCTTCTTGAGGAGCTCGTCACTCCTGAATGCGATGGACTTTCTGAACAAAGTGAAACCAGCAGGCATGAGAGGAGGCCACCGATCCCCTAGGCTTTGCTATCCAATTCCTTAAAGCAAGACTATTTAACTGTTTATTGGACAGGTGTTACATGGACATTTTGGATTTAGGTATGACCCTGTTCTCTGCTTAATTTCTGAACTTGCTCGTTCCCTATTGGCAGCTTGTCAGCACTGGCATAATTAGGACTACCTAAGCCCAGAACAAGCCACTCATCTGTTGGACAGGTAAGGCCAGGGCACCCACCGTGTCCGGCGATTTCTACAGTCAAACGTGGGTCTCTCACCAGCAGCCCCGACCACCACAGACCGCCCATGTCCTTTCTCCCTCCCTGGCCTGATGAGGGAAGGTCACCAAGGACGGGGCAGTTTTCTTCTGCATTTACCTACATAATGTCAGCTGTCACTGCTACTTAGTTCTACTTGTATTTACACAGCAAATATTAGGCTTTTATCATCTGAGCTTGTCATTTAGAAATACTAGAAAGCTATTAGCATTGGAGAATTCAAAATAAGTCATTTGCAAACTGAAAGGGAAATTCAAAACTATCTACCTTTTACCTACAGAATCCTTCCTTCAAAATAAAGGCTCTGCAGAGCTACATGCTACATACACCCAGGTAAAATGGGGATGGCGGCTTGGAGCCTTGCGGGCTTGTCCCCAGCAGGAGGTGAGGCACAGGTGGACCGCACTGGCGGTGACCAGCTCTCCACGTGCAGGCCGCGCTTCAGACGAGCTACGCCGCGACCCGCCTGAGGCCAGCCAGCGAGTCAGGCCACCTTCTAGGTCTTGTCGCCCAGACAAAGCGCGCTCCTTCCTGCGTTTGCAACTAGCCTATGCTGCTTCGCGTCATCTTTGCTTCGTCAGCTGAGATGACTGTGAGAGCAAAAGCAGCACTTTTCCTTGTGGCAGGGAAAGACACTTTGCTTTAGAATCCGTGAGTTTAGTATTAGAGTACAGTGAGTCACGCTGGGAGCCCAAGCTTGATGGCATACCGAAGCCTTACACTGTCTGTTTACAGCTACTCCCTCTAGGAGGAAGAGGAGAAAGATTAGGGTAACTTTTCAGAAGATCCTGCCTGTGGCCGTAAAAGGGACAATCAGCCCTGCCCCGAGGAGCACAGAAGACTGCTACCTTTCCATGGGGCACCTTGCTCTCCAGTCGCTGAGGCTGGTGTCATATTCCACAGATATGATTCGGAGAGCAGGGCAGTCTCTCGCTAGCCAGGTCTAAATAAAATAAAAGGTACAAAAGAAACATGATTTTCCACTGCCCCAATTATTTCCTAGTAATTGAAATTCATAACTAAAAGCCTCTTGTGATAGTGACAATTAAAGATGACATTGGAATAAAATTTGAAGGTGACTATAAAAACAATTCCAAATTTCTGAAAGATTAAAAACAATTCCAGCACTTTATCCTTTTTGTCTCTGGTCACAAAGTTGTATCAATATTTATACCATTGGGGGACAGATGTGGCTCAAATGGTTGGGTGTCCGTCTCCCATATGGAGGGACCCGGGTTCGATACCCGGGACCTCCCGGTAAAAAAAAAAAAAATATTTATACCATTAAGCCAACACAGGTTTCAAGAGAATATGTTCGATTTTACTCTGTTATGGTCAAAAGCAAGGCCTGTTTCTATCAAACCGGCTTTTTTGAGAGCTTTGAATAGAAAGTTGTTATCTGCAGACTGAGAGTAGGGTCTGCTGGTTCGAATTTGGACCTGAGGATGCAGAGGCACTGATAACTTACAGTTCTGTTCCTGTGGGCCCTTTGTATGTCAATGTTACCAGAGAAAAAGTGTAAACAATTCCTTCTACTTGGCAAAGCCTCTGCGAAGGTAAGAAGGTAAAAAGTGGTGGTAAAAAGCCTGGAAACTATTTGCACATACATGCAGCATCAATTTTAAATGAGCTTTAGAAAACTTCCATCCAATGAATTCATTCCAGAGTTAAGGCTCTTTGGAAGAAATAATGTCAAAGAAATCCCCAGTGAAATTACTCTTTCAAAGTCTTTCTATTTCTATCATGACTGTAACCAGAGACTTAGCTATTATGAATATAATTATGTTCCTACTATACTATTTATATATGATGTTTTTACTGGAAGTGAACTATTACTGGCCCTTGGCCCATTCTTCACTTTGTTTTACTTAATGGAATAGTCTCCTTTAGGATCAGAGACCGCACCCCAACCAGAAATGACTCAAGGTGGGGTGGGCACGCCCAGCTGTTATGGAACACACCAAAAGTGTGCCTGAGGGAAGCAAAGTGCATGGGAAAGTCCCTAGCCCACACAGAGACTGTCCAGCCACCAAGCGGGCGCAGACAGCCAGGGGCCCTGGGGCAGCACGGGCCAAGGCTGCCGCAGCCGGCTGCTGCTCACCTTGGGCCAGCAGGTGGTATACCTGTCTCCGTCCTCGGCAGCCTTTCCCGCTGAAGCCTGATCGCAGTCCTGCTGGCGCCATGTTCGGAATGCTGCTCCCAGGAGGCCGTGGATGAAAAGGACATCTGCTTTAATGGGCTCGCTGAAGCGGAAAGAGTCGTAAAAGCAGGCAGGATAAATGCACTGGGGCTTTGGTAAGACACGTTTATGTGACACAGAGTCAAACAACGAGGGCCAGCTGTAGGAGCACAGGTTCACAGCGGAATCCTTTGAGGGGTTTGGCCGAGGACACACGGAGCACGCTCACTGCCCTCCCACTCAAGACGGAGACACCTGTCACCGACTGCAGTGCGTTCAGAGATCAGCGGAGTGGCAGATGTCATCATCAGATTACCCTCCAAAGAATCCCATGAGAATATTCCACAAATCAATAAGAGCATTTCAGAAATTAAAATGAGAAGATGGAATGTTGTTTCAAAGTCAGTATGCATTAAAGAGATTTTCAAACTCAAGGAAAATAATGTTTATCAGAAATAGAGTAAATGAGATTTTGAAGTAGGTTTCCTTGGATATGACATTTAAAGGGTGCAGATCATCTATCTGCTATTTATTGGATACACACAACTGTGCAACACATACATAAAATGCACTGCCATATTTAGTTACAAATTGGAGTTAACCAGATAATCTAATTCTCAAATTTAAAAAAGAAGTTTTTGCTATTTTCTGAGCTCGTTTTTTTACATGCCTGACAAAAATCCAAGAAATACATAATATTTTCATTGTGCTCTTTTCGATATTTATTGTCACAGCAATGACTCAAATGGAAATAGTGACCAGAAATAAACTTAAGCAGCAGCATGAGTCAAACATGAAAACCAACTCACGCCGACGCATGCCTTTACAGCTGTCGTAAACTCTCCCCAGACCCCTGTGCTCCAGGCCAGGCTAGGCTGGCTGTCTGCATACAGTAATGTCCGTCTCCTTCCTAGCCACACTGACCTCCACAGTCTAAAGCAGGTCCTGACCCAGATCCAGAGAAGAACTGTGGATCCCAAAGCGTCAGCGGGACACGCCACACAAGGCGCAGGAGGCCCTGGCGTAGAACTACCCCGACTAGCTAGCTAGCTGGTATACTTTCACGACACCCTTCAGCGCTCCCAAGGCTATTATGGACAAACTGTTTGAGTAAATGAGGCATTTTACTTATTTTTAGGACACGTAACTTATTTAAATTAGGCAGCAATAAACTGGAATTTTACTGTACTAGGCTTTCCATGCCTACGGGGCGGAAGGTGCTCGGGGCTGCTTTCTCACCGTGTGCGACACTGGGGGTGCAGCACGTACACGCCGTCATGGTATCTTTCTCGCACAGTTTCTCGGTCTAGATTAGCTAGAATTCTGGCAGCATGTGAAGCCTCCATGATGTGTTGAGATTTCATTGCTTCAGCCATTAGGGAAACCCAGCCTGGTGTGGGGAAAAGATTAAAAAAAAAAAGAAAGAAAAGAAAGCAGCATCTCCTGACTACTGAGGCAAATATGTCTTCAGATTGTTGAGAGAGGTTTTCATTAAAATTTTTCTTTATTTTATTCTGAAATAATTTCAAACTTACAGGACAACACAAAAATAACATAAACCCTATACAGGTAACTCCAACATCCCCTCTACCCAGATACCCAGGTCCATCAAATCTACCATTTTGCCAGCATTGCTGTATCTCTCTCTCTCTCTCTCCATCTATCTTCTGAACCTCTGAGAGCATGTTGCACACATCATGCTCCTTGAACACATAATACTTCCATGTACATTTTCTATAACAGGTATATTCATTTATGTTAAGTGCAGTCATCAACCGTAAGAAGTTTAACACTGATACAAAGCTGTATCGATGACTATGCTGATATGCGTATATGTAAACATATACACACGTTCTATATTGCAATGTTTTCTTATGAAGCCATCATGTCCTTTTGAGCCTCTTCTCCATTTCTCCAATCCAGTGCCATTCATTGCACTTAACTGTCATTATCTGTTTCTTTCTTTTCTTTTTTTACGTGAGGAAACACAGACACAACACAAGTCCCAAACCCTGTCCAGCCACCATTCAGCGGGGTCAATCACATCCTCAAGGTCGCGGTGCCCTCACCACCACCCATTGCTAGGATTCCCCTTTGCCCCGTCGGGAACCCGACATTTATTCTGCAGTAACTCCCTCTTGCCTCTGTCCCCCACCCCTGGTAAACTGCACCCTATTTTCTGTCTCTATGAGTTTGCATATTCTCTGAGATTTTCTTTGTGGTTACCATGGGACTTAAATTTAGCATCCTCAGTCTATTAAAATCTCATTTTATTTGATACCAACATAACTTCACTAGTATACATAAAAACTATGTTCCTACACTCCTCCATTTCCCCACCCTTACGTGGTTCTTGTCACAAGTTACTGGTTTACACATTATGAGTCCAAAACCACTGATTTATCATTACATTTTGTGCATTTTAGATCCTTTAGGAAGTAAAAATTGGAGTTAGAAACCAAAAATACATTCGTACTGGTATTTACATTTACCCATGCCACTATTTTTTTACCAGAGCTCTTTAATTCTTCATGGGGCTTCAGTCAATTGTCTAGTGTCCATTTCTTTCAACATATAGAACTCCTTTTAGCATTTCTTATAGGACCCATCTAGTGGCGTCAAAATCACTCAGCTTTTGTTTATCTTGGAATGTCTTATCCCCTACCTCATTTCTGTAAGACAGTTTTGCTGGATATAGAACACTTGGCTGACAATTTTTTGGTTTCAGTACTTTGTATGTCATCCCACTGCCTTTTTGCCTCCATGGTTTCTGATGAGAAATCAGCATTTAATCTTATTGAGGCCCCCTTGTATGTGACACATTGCTTCTCTCTCGCAGCTTTCAGAATTCTAACTCCAGCATCCAACAGTGTGATTATTACATGGCCGCTGTGGGTCTATTTGGTTTTATACTGTTTGGAGCTTCTTGAGCATCTTAGATTTGTATGTTTATGGCTTTCATTAAATTTGGGAGGTTTTCAGCCATTATTTCTTTGACTATTCTCTCTGCTCCTTTCTCTCTTCTCCTTCTGAGATTCCAATAATGTCCATATTGGTATGTCTGATGGTGTCCCACAACTTTCTCAGGCTCTGTTAACTTTTCTTCATTCTTTTTTCTTTCTGTTCCTCAGATGGGATGATTCCAATGGTCTCCTCTTCATCTTCACTCATTCTTTCTTCTACCAGCTCCAATCTGCTGTTGAACCCCTCTAGGGAAATTTCAATTTCAGTTCTTGTGGTTTTAGCTCTGTTTGGTTGCTTTTCATAATTTCCATCTCTCTATTGATATTTTTTTTTGTGTTCATCTATCATTTTCCTGATTTTCTTTAATTATTTGTCCATATTTTCTTTTAGCTCTTTGAGCATATTTAGGACCAGTTTTTTTTTAAAAAAGGTTTTTGCGTGGAATATCCCAGGTCTCATCCTCCTCATTGATGGTTTCTACTGCTTTAATCTTGTCCTTTGCCTAGGTCATAGCTTCCTGTTTCTTTGTATGTTTTTTGTATGTTTTACAACCTTTTGTTGAAACTTGGACATACTGATATTTTAATGTGTTAAAATTATTTAAACTGGAATTTAGATTGAGGTGTCTGCTCCTTAAGCTTGTAAAGAGCTAGTGTTATGACAGAGTTATCCTTAATGGCAGTAGCTGCAAAAAAAAAAAAAAAAGAAAAAAGAAAACACCTTTCCAAGTCTTTGCAGATTGACCTGTGCCAGTGCTCCCCAGGGCTCATTCACACAATCAGTTTAGAGAATAGCTACACGCCAAAGCAGGAGCCTCCCTGGTCCTTTCTGCACATGCATACGTCTTACCTTGAGCATGTACACGTGGCCCTAGGAATTCCCCCATTTATACAGATAGGAATGTCTGCTCTTCCCTAGGAAACAACTTCCTCACAGTCCTGGGCACTGCACTCTATGTCTTACAGCCAGCAGTCCCTTGCCCCAGGCAGCATGAACTGACTGCTTTCCCACAGTTCTGTAGGAGAGCTCTGTGAACTGCCTTCTACACACAGGGCAAGTTCTGAGATGAGCAGTCCCTCAGGACACCACCAGATAGACTGGGCCAGACATACATGCTCCCAGTGCATGCACGAGGGTTACTCAGCTTCCTCCGGAACCAGGGCCAAGAATCTACACTGGGAGGGCAGACCTGTCCATGCTGAGCCAGTGAGGACTTGAGGGACCAGCCACAGCGCCACAAGATCCTACTGCTTTTAAGTGACCTTCTTCTTGATTTTGGACTTGCCCTGTTACTGCAGTCCTTTAACTGCTTTTTGGTGCTTTGAGAAAGATGTTTCTGCCAGTTCTTGCTGGTTGTTCTGTGGGTGGACGGAGGAGCCAGAAGCATCTCTTTCTATCTTTTATAAAGTATCAAATGTTCCTTGAAAAACACGTTTAACATTTAGTGTTTCTTAATTACATGACATTTGTTAGTTGTTTTTAAAAAGTATTTAATAGTGAATGTCTCATTTTAACATTCCCATCATTTCCCAATTTCATTTACAGAAGTCACCAGAGTTAAAAGTTTGGTGGAAAGCCTTCCAAAACTGCTTAGAAATAATTATGTATATATGTATAAATGTATACAAATATGTACAATTTATACATATACACAGTGGCTCTATATACATGTTTTTGTTTTTACCTAAATGAAATCATATTCCTATGCTCTGTGACTTGCTTTTGCATTTCAGCAATATGTCTTGGACTGCTCTCCATACACATCAATTTCCTTCTTTTTAATTGTAGCATTATATGAGTATACCATCCTTTATATAACTGTTGTTCCTATTGACAGAAATTTAGATTGTTTCCAATTTTTCCATAATATGATACGCTAATAAACATTCTTAAAAGTCTTTATGAACATATATTTAGGGTGTTTAGGTAGGAGAATCCTAGAAGTGTTATTACTAGGTCAGATGGTTAATATTTTCCTTTCAATAGATACTGCCATGTGCCCTTCAAAAAACAGAATCAACTTACATTCCCCCCAACACTGTATGACAGGGCCAGGTTCATCACACATTGCCAGCCAAGAATTTTATATCCTGCAAGACTCTCTTTCAAAAATGAGGGCAAGATTAAGACATTCTCAGATAAAAGCTGAGGGAGTTCTTCACCACTAGACCTGCCCTACAAACAATACTAAAGGGAGTTCTTCAGATTGAAAGGAAAGGATAGTACACAGTGGTTCAAAGTGGCATAAAGAAAGACATTTGGTAAAGGTAAGCATTGAGGTGATTATAAATGCCAGTAATATTGTATAGTATTTTGTGGTATGTAACTCCAGTTCCTAATTCCTATAGATGGTAAAATGCAAAAAAAAAAACAAAACAAAAAAAACCTAATGTATCTATGGTTTTGGACATAAAATGTACAAAGATTTAACTGGTAACAAGTAGTAAAATGGTGGCGGGATGGAGGGGTATGGGAACAGTGTATGTGTATGCTACTCAAGTCAAACTAATATCAGATTAAATATGATTAAATAGATGTGATTAGTATATATTTAGGATGTTAAATATTTACTCAATGGTAACCTCAAGGAAAACACATGAAAAATATATTCAGATAAATATGGAGGGCACTCAAAATGGTACAAAAAAAAAAATCAAACAAATATGACAGTACACAGTAACAGAAGAATTGAGGGACAAAAAAGGTAAAAGACTTACAAAGACTAAATGGCAAAATGGCAGAAGAAATTCCTGTTTTATCAGAAGTAATTTTAAATTTAAATGGATTAAACTCTCCAATCAAAAGGCAGAGAATGGCAAAATGTATAAAAAGGCATGACCCAAATATATGCTATCTACAAAAGACATCTTTCTTATCAGATTTTAATTATCCTTCTCCATTGTGTTCTAGAATGGAGGCCCTATGAAAGCAAAGGATTTTTTTAAAAAGCAGTTTTGAGATGTATTCACCATACAATCCATCCAAGGTGTTCAGTCAATGGCTTTTACCATAATCACACCAAGAACACTAGCTCACACTCTAGGTATTCAGTAAATGTGTGTTGAATGACTGGACAATGGCATCTTCGAACTACAGAATCCTAGCCCTCCGAAATCTTGGAAGCATAGAATTTTGGAATCCTAGAACCAGAAAGCCATCCGCCTTGCAATGGCTCAGCTCACAGCCTCTCAAGACCCACAGACTCAGCAGGGCAGAGCTAGAGAAAACTCCCCCCTCACTTGATAGATGATGAAACTGCAGCCCAGAGGGATGGGGACCTCGGCTGAGCTAGCAGATCAAGATGCCAACCAGCTTGGCAATGCGCCCCAGAGGAGGATGTGGGGTGAGCAGGGCTGCCCAGTGGGGATGCGGGTGGCGGTTTTTCTCTTTTAGTACCTTAAATACATCATACCACTTTCTTCTCAACTCCATGGTTTCTGATCAGGGGTTGGCACTTAAGTCTAACTGAGGTTCCCATGTATGTTATGCATTGCTTTTCTCTTCCCAGTCAAGAATCCTTTATCTGGCAAAACTGTCCTTCAAGAAGACCTAACAATCATAAAAGCACCTAACAGCAGAGCCCCAAAGTGAATGAAGCAAAGACTGACAGATTTAAAGGGAGAAAGTGACAGTTCTACATTAACAGCAGGAGTCCTTAATACAACGCTTGTAATAATGGATAGAATGACATCTAGACAGAATACAGTGAGGAAACAGAATTATACCCTAAACCCACTAGACCCAACAGACATATACCGAATACTTCACCCTACAACAAAAAATACACATTCTTCACTACACATTTGTCATTCTCCAGGATAGACCAGATCTTAGGTAACAAATCAAGTCTAAAGGGATCAAAAATATTGAAATCATACAATGTATCTTCTCCAACTACAATGGAATGAAGCTAGAAATCAATAACAAAGGAGAAATGAAAAATTCACAAATATGAGGATAGTAAAGAACATAATCAGGGGGACGGATGTGGCTCAACTGGTTGGGCGTCCGTCTCCCATATGGAGGGACCCAGGTTCAATCCCCAGGACCTCCCGGTAAAAAAAAAAAAAAAAAAAAGAACATAATCTAAAACATCCAATGGGTTAAAGAGGAAATCACAAGCAAAATTAGGAATTACATTGAGGCGTATGAAAATGAAAATATAACATACCAAAGCTTACAGGATTCAGAAAAGGCAGTGCTGAAAGAGAAACTTATAACTCTAAATGCTTACATGAAAAAAAAGAAAGATTTCAAATTAGAGACCCAACCTCAAAACTGGAAGAACTAGAAAAAGAAAAGCAAACTAAATCCAAATTGAGCAGAAGGAAAAAAATAACGAAGATTAGAACAATGATAAATAAAATAGAAAATTAAAAAAATAGGAGAGCATCAATAGAGCCGAAAGTTGGTTCCTTGAAAAGTTAAAAAAAATAGACAAAACTTTAGCTAGATTGAGAAAGAAAAAAAAAAAAGGGCACAAGTAACTAAATTAGAAATGAAAAGGGGGACACTACTACTGACCCCACTGAAATAAAAAGGACTATAAGAGGATACTATAGAAACTATATGCAAACCAATAAGATAACCTAGATAAAATGGACAAATTCCTAGAAGCACACAAACTAGCTAAACTGACTCAAGGAGAAACAAAAGGATCAGCAAATCAATAACTAGTAGAGAGATTTAATCAGTAATCAAAACTGTCACAACAAAGAAAAGCCCAGTAGGGTGGTTTCACGGGAATTTTACCAAACATTCAAGAAGAATGAACACCAAACCTGCACAAACTCTTCCAAAAAATTGAAGGGAACACTCCCTAGTACATTTTAATAGGCCAATATTAAGCTCATAGCAAAGCCAAATAAAGACTACAAAAAGGAAATTACAAACCAATATCAACTATGAATTAGATGCAAATATCCTAAACAAAATACTAGCAAACTGAGTACAAAAGCATATTAAAAGACTATACAGGGAAGCGGCTGTGGCTCAATCAGTAGGGCTCCCGTTTACCATATGGGAGGCCCCAGGTTCGGTTCCCGGGGCCTCCTGGTGAAGGCAAGCCCGCCCGCACGGCGTGGTTAGCTGACCCAGCGAGCACAAGCAGCAAGGCGGGGATAAATGAATAAATAAATAAAATCTTTAAAAAAAAAAAAAAAAAAGACTATACACCATGATCAAATAGGATTTATCCAAGGTATGCAGGAAAATCAATGTAATGCACTACATTAACAGAATGAAGAAAAAACAATCATCTCAAGTGATAGGAAAAAAACATTTGACAAAATCAACCACCACTTCTTGATAAAAACACTTAGAACACTAGCAACAGAAGAAAATTTCCTCAGCGTGATAAAGGGCATATATGAAAAGTCCACTGCTAACATCTATTTAATGTGAAAGAGTGAAAGCTTTCCCTCTAAGAACAGGAAGAAGACAAAGGTGCCTCTGTTACCACTGTTATACAACACTGTATTGGAAGTTCTTGCCAGAGCAACTAGGCAAGAAAAAGAAAGAAAAGGCATACAAATTTTAAAGGAAGACCTGAAACTTTCCCTTTTTGCAGATGACATGATCCTATATACAGAAAATCCAGAAAAATCCAGAACAAAGCTCCTAAAGCTAATAAATAAATTCAGCAAAGTGGCAGGGTACAAGATCGACATCCCAAAATCAGTAGTGTTTCTATACCCTAGGGATGAACACTAAGAATAACTCAAGAAAAAAATTATTTACAATAGCAACTAAAAGAATCAAATATCTAGGAATAAATCTAGCCAAGGATGGAAAGGACTTGTACATAAATAGTTACAAAATACTCCTAAAAGAAATCAAAGAAGACCTAAATAAATGGAAGGGCATTCCATGCTCATGGATTGGAAGACTAAATATAATTACTGATCCAACTCTCACAAAACCCTCCCAACTGCCCAGGACTGGTTATTGAAAATGCAGAGGGGAGTGGAATTATTTCCTGCCCAGGAAAAAGTAGAGGCTACCAGGAAAGGCTGGAGAACAGCCCCTGAGAAAGTTTGATTTGCAAGGCTCTAAATAGCCTTGAGGCAGGCTCCTGTCACACTGTTGCAGTCAGTGTCGCAGCAAACACATTCCAACCAGGATTTGAACTGAGAAGGCTGCTGAAGAGCACCATCTTCTGGCAGACCAAGGAAGTCCATGAAAGGAAATTAAAAGTAAATAAATAGGGAAGCGGCTGTGGCTCAATCAGTAGGGCTCCCGTTTACCATATGGGAGGCCCCGGGTTCGGTTCCCGGGGCCTCCTGGTGAAGGCAAGCCCGCCCGCACGGCGTGGTTAGCTGACCCAGCGAGCACAAGCAGCAAGGGGGGGATAAATGAATAAATAAATAAATTAAAAATCTTTAAAAAAAAAAAAAAAGGTAAATAGATAGAGGCTTTTTTGGCCTTTACAGCCTTCCTCCCCAAGGTCCTTGAAAGCAGGTCTATAATCCATTATGGGGTTCAGGGCCTGGATTTGAGCAACTAAACAAGGACAACCCTAAAAACCCAGAACAGGTTGAACCAAGAATCAGTAACACACATAGCCTCCTGCCACTAAATCTCTACAAAAGAGAGGGAAACTGAGCATGAGAGTAAACTCACCATCATAACCAGATGCCTAGACATCAGCAAAAAAATTACAAGCCACATTAAGAAAATGGAAGATACAGCCCAAGCGAAGGAATATATCAAAGCCCCAGATGAGACAGAGGATTTGAGACAACTAATCAAAGAGATTCATACAAATCTCCTAAGTCAAATCAATGAGTTAAAAGACAATATGGCTAAAGAGATAAAGGACATCAAGAAGACACTGGGAAAGCACAAAGAAGAGTTTGAAAATCTGAATAAAGGGGAGAGGATATGGCTGAGTGGTTGAGTGCCTGCTCAGCATGTACAACGTCCCAGGTTCAATCCCTGGTACCTCCTAAAAAAAAAACCTTAATATAAAAATAACAGCGCTCATGGGAATAAAGACATGATAGGTGTGAGATCAAAAACATATCAAAAACAAAACAGCAGACTCGAAATGACAGAAGAATAAGTGACGCAAGACAGAACAGCTAAAATTGAAGAGATGAAGAACAGAGAAAAGTATGGAAAAAAATTGAGCAGGGAGTTCAGGGAGTTGAATGATAACATGAAGCACAACAACATACTTGTCATGGGAGTTCCAGAAGAAGAAAAGAGGAGAGAATTTGAGGAAACAATGGCTGAAAATTACCCAACTCTCATGAAAGAAATGAATTTACCTGTCCAAGAAACACAGAATAAATCCAAATAGACCTACTCCAAGATACATACTGCTCAGGATGTCAAATACCAAAGATGAAGAGAAAATTATGAGAGCAGCAATGGAGAAGCAAACCGTCACATACAAGGGACACCCAAAAAGATTTAGTGCAGATTTCTCATCAGAAACCATGGAGACAAGAAGACAGTGGTATAATATAATTAGGATACTGAAAAGAAAAATTGCCAGCTGAGATTCTTTAGCCAGCAAAACTGTCCTCCAAATATGAAGGTAAGTTTAAAATATTCACAAATAAACAGAAACTAAGAGAGTTCATTAAAAAAGAGTCCACCTTTGCAGGAAATATTAAAGAGAGCCTTATAGCCCACAAGAAAAAGACAGGAGAGAGAGGCTTGGAGGAGAATGTAGAAGGGAAAACTATCAGAAAGGACAACCAAAAGAATAAAAAGGGAGACAAAAAGAAGATATGACATATGAAAGCCAAAGAATAAAATGGTAGAAGTAAATAATGCATTTACAGTAATACCATTGAATGTGAATGGATTAAACTCCCCAATCAAAAGATATAGGCTGACAGAATGGATTAAAAAAACATGAGCCATACATATGCTGCTTACAAGAGACTCACCTTAGACCAAGGGATATAAACCAGCTCAAAGTGAAAGGTTGGAACAAGATACGCCATACAATTACCAAAAAAGAGCAGGGTAGCTATACTAACATCAGAGAAAACAGACTTTAAATGCAAAAAGGTGATGAGATGCAGAAGGCTATTATATATTAATAAAAGGGGCAATCCACCAAGAAGGGTTTACAGTCATAATTATGTATGCCCCTAACCTAGGTAGGTGCCCCAAAATACATGAGGCAAACTCTGGCAAAATTGAAGGGAGAAATAGACATCTCTACAATAACAGTTGGAGAGATCAACACACCACTCACATCAATAGAAAGAACTACACAGAAGAACAAAAACGAAGCAGAGAACTTGAACAAAATGATAAATGAACTAGACCTAACAGACATATATACCATACTGCATCCCAAAGCAGTGGGTTATACATTCTTCTCAAGCGCTTATGGAACTTTCTCCAGTATAGACCACATGTTGAGTCACAAAGCAGGTCTCAACAAATATATAAAGATTGAAATTATACAAAGCACCTTCTTAGATCATTATAGAATGAAGCTAGAAATCAATAATAGACGGTATATTTATTTGCCAAAGGGGTGCCAATGCAAAGTACCTTCCATCTCTCCATTTTAGTCCAGACTGACAGTGGTTTTATTCATACAGATCTCACTAAAAGCTTGTTGGTTTAGCACGCAGGAAGCAGGGGTCCAAGCCATCAGACAGTAAGACTTTCCACAAGTCTTTCTGGGATAACTACATTTTCGATCCTGACTTAAAAGTTACAAGTTTAGTTAATTCCTCAAATGGGGCACTATTGTCTGGGGGCTTGATTTCCAGAAGCTTGGAATTTCCAGAATCAGTCTCTGGTTTCTTTGTGCCCAATAATTCAGTTCTCAGCTTATCTCTTTCCTCTCACATTTTGCAATAAGGTGTAAGGAGAAGCCAAGCAGCATCCTCCATATTTAATTTGGAAATTTCCTCAGCTAAATGCCCAAGCTCATCACTTTCAAATTTTTCCTTCCATATAACACCAGGAGTCAATCTTGTTAAGTTCTCTGCAACTTTAAAACATGATTGCCTTTCTTCCAGTTTCTAATAATAGATTCATCATTTCCTTCTAAGGCCTTACCAGAAATAACTTTAGGCTGTATATTCCTACCAACAGTCTCTTCAAAGCAATCTAGGCCTTTTCAATCAAGCATCTCACAATTACTCAAAAAAATACCCCTTACCCATTTATAAAACCATTTCAGCATTTTTGGTAATTGCAAACAGCATGACCCCACTCTCCTAGTACCAAATTCTGTAGTAGTCTGCCAAAGGGGTGCTGATGCAAAGTACCAGAAATCTGCTGGCTTTTATAAAAGGTATTTATTTGGGGTAAAAGCCTACAGTTACAAGTCCCTAAAGAGTCCAACTCAAGGTTGCTTTCTCACCAAAGTCAGGTGATCTCTGCCTGGTCTCTCCTTACCCTCTGGGCTTCCAGTCCTCTCTCTCTCCTGGCATAGGACTCTTTCTTTCTGAGTCTTCTATATTAGTCTCAGCTATTCTGTTCTCTTCCCAAGGTCAGCTGCAAACTATCAAGTAAATGGCTAATCTCTCCCCATGGCCCGAGGATCAAAAATGACGGAATTTTCTCTTCCTGTGTCTGTCTCAGTCACTCTTTCTGTGTGTTTGTTTCTATCAGACCCAACAAGGGGGTGGAGATCCAACCTGAGCTATACCTTTCTGATGTAGCCCAATCAGAAACCCTAAATTGATTTTATCAAATAATCTTAATCAGAGGCCCCTCAACTGAATACAATCAAAGGGTAACACACCCAGAGAAACAGATTATTCTACAACATAATCTTTCCCTTTTGGGGATTCATAAATAATCTCAAACTGTCACAGACAGAAAAGGGAAAAATTTGAAAATGTGTGGAGGCTAAAGAACACACTCCTAAACCATCATTGGGTCAAAGAAGAAGTTGTAAGAGAAAGTAGTAATAATCTTGAGACGAATGAAAACAAGAACACAATATATCAAAACTTATGGGATGCAGCAAAAGCAGTGCTGAGAGGGAAATGTATAGCCCTAAACACCTGTATTAAAAAAGAAGCGCTAAAATAAAAGACCTAACTGAATACCTACAGAAACTAGAAAAAGAACAGCAACCCAAACCCAAAGCAAGCAGAAAGAAATAATAAAGATTAGAGCAGAAATAAATGACATTGAGAACAAACAATAGAGAAAATCAACAAAACCAAAACCTGGTTCTTTGACAATATCAATAAAATCAACAAACCCCTAGCTAGACTAACAAAGAAAAAAAGAGAGAAGATACAAATAAAATTAAGAACAAAAGGGGGGTATTACGACTGACCAAACAGAAATAAAAAGAGGATATGAGAAACTTTATGTCAACAAATTAGACAACCTAGATGAAATGGATAAATTCATAGATATGCACAAGCAATCTACATTGACTCTACAAGAAATACAAGAATTCAACAAACCCATCACAAGGAAAGAGACTGAATAAGTCATCAAAAATCTTCCAACAAAGAAAACTCCAGGACCAGATGGCTTCACAAATGAATTCTACCAAGCATTTCAAGAAGAATAACAATCCTGTTTAAACTCTTCCCCAAAATTGAAGAGGATTGAAAATTACCCAATACATTTTTTTTCTTTTTTTCTTTTTTTTTTTTTTATTAATTAAGTTTACCCAATACATTTTATGAAGCAACATCATCCTAATACAAAAGCCAGATAAAAACACTGCAAGAAAATTACAGACCAAGCTCTCTAAAGAATGCAGATGCAAAAATTCTCAACAAGGGGACGGATGTGGCTCAAATGGTTGGGTGTCCGTCTCCCATATGGAGGGACCTGGGTTCGATCCCCAGGACCTCCCGTTAAAAAAAAAAAAAAAAAATTCTCAACAAAACACTTGTAAATAGAATCCAACAGCATATTAAAAGAACTTTACACCATGACCAAGTGGTATGCAAGGGTGGTTCAGCACAAGAAAATCAATTAATGTAATATACCACATTAACAAATTGAAAGGAAAAAACCACATGATCATCTTGATCGATACAGAAAAGGTATTCAACAAAATCCAGTATCCTTTCTTGATAAATAAATTAATAAATATGCAAGAGTAGCCAGAAATAGCAGCTATGTATAGCAGTGGAAGCATAGAGAGACTGAGAAGTGATGTATTTTTATTATTATTGTTATGGAAATAATGAACATGCTCTAATAATGGCTAAAGTGATGAATGCACAACTATGTGATTATACCAAATACCACTGATTGTACACTTTGGATGACTGTACACTTTATTAATATGTATCAATAAAACTGATTTGTTAAAAAAAAAAAAAAAGGATAATAAAACAAAAGAACAACTTTATGTCAATACATCTGACAACTTAGATGAAATGGACAAATTCATTGAGAAATTTAACCCAAACTGACACAAGAGAAAGAAAATCTTGATTGGCCCTATAGATAATAGCAAAATTGAATTCATACTCAAAAAACCTTCCCACAAAGAACACCCCAGGGCCACATGGTGAATTCTGTCAAATTTTTAAAGGAGAAATAATACCAATCTTACACAAACTCTTTCAGAAAATAAAGATAAAAATATTTCCCAACTAAGTTTTGGAGGGCAACATTATTCTGATACCAAAACCTAACAAGACATCAGATTGGGGGAAAAAGAAAAATTACCAACCAGTAACTCTCATGAACATAGATGCAAAAATCCCTAACAAAATATTAGGAAGTCACATCCAAAATATTAAAGGACATCATGTTCAAGTGGGGATTATCCCAGGTTGAATCAATGTAATTCACCATATAAAGATACTAAAACTAAAAACCCTTATGATTATCTCAGCAAAAGCAGAAAGAGCATCTAATATGATTTAATTCATATTTATAACAAAAACAGCCAACTAGGAAGAGACAGGTACTTCTCATTCTAATAAAGGGCATCTATGAAAAACTTAGAGCTAACATCACACTTTATGATAAAGTAGTCAACACTTTCCCCATAAAAGCCAGAAGAAGTCAAGGATGTCAGTTCACTACTATTGAACATGTTCCAAAAGTCACGGATAATACAATAAAGGCTAGAAAAAGAAATGAAAAACATAAAGGCTGAAAAGAAAGAAGTAATACTACCCTTATTTGCAGGTGTCAGTGGTGTTTACATAGAAAACCCTACGAAATCTTCAAAAAAACTAAGGTCAGAGAATTCAGTGCCAAGAAACAAAAAAAAAATTGTATTTCTATATGCTAGCAGCCAATAATGAGATACGACAATTTTTAAAAACACCATTTACCACACCATCAAAACTGTGAAATACTCAGGATTAAGTTTAGCAAGGATTTGTGCAAGATCTCTTGCTGAAAACAGTGCCAAGAGAAATTAAAAACCTAAGTGAAGAGATATACCATGTTCTTTCTTTAGAAGACTCAGTATTCTTAAAATAGCGACTCTCCCCAAATTAATCTACAGATTCAATACAATCCTAATCAAAACCCCAACAGGCAAACTATGCCCCTTGGGCCCAGTCTAGCCTATTGCCTGTTTGGCACAGCTCATGAGCTAACAATTCTTTTTACATTTGTAAAGAATTGTAACAAACAAAATGACATAGAAGAATGTGCAGAAGAAACTGTATTTGGCCTGCAAAGCCTGAAATATTTACTACCTAGCCCTTTATAGAAAAAGTTTGCCAACCCCTGAATTCACCTACATTAAAAATTAAAAACTGCTGGTCAAAAGACAACCTTTAATTGTAAATTCACGGTTTCCAATATACGTATATGTATGAGCATATGTATGTATATGTGTATTTATTTGTACATGTGTGGACATATTACTTATATATGTATATGCATGTATATTTATTTGAAAATATGTGAATATATTACCTAGCACCTTCCAGTAGAAGAGCCAAGAAGCAGAAACGCCCAGGAGCAATGGGCAGATGTAGCACCCAGATCTCGGCTTCTAATATCATTCTCCATTAAGAGGAAACAGGGTTCCTCAGAGAAGTGAGTCTAGACCACCCCTTAAAATAATGGGGGCTCAGCTCAAGAACACAGCAACCCACTTGGCAGGTTTCCCACTAAACAAATCTGGGGCAATCTGCACATGAAATTATTAATCACACACCATTAAAAACGTGGCCTTGTGTCTGTACCCATAATAAATACCTACGTACACGTGCGCATGCATGGGGGGGGGCTCTTGCTTCCAGGAGAATGCCAGGTGCTGCACATGAACGCAGAAGGCATGCGGGGGTTGGAAAATCATTTCTCAGCTATCATGAAAAAGACCAGATCAGGCAGGAATTATCAACACACAAGAAGCATGATACTCGCATGGTCTTAGTTTCTCCCCTCAGGAAAACAGTAATTATATAGCAGATCTCTTCTTAGTCTTTTAATTTTTTAATTAAAAATTAAACCATCTCTTAGATGGTCATCATGGCACCTGTGTGTGTCCACACACAGTGCTGGGTTGACCTGTGTCCACACACTGTGCTGGGTTGACCTGAGTCCACACACTGTGCTGGGTTGACCTGTGTCCACACACAGTGCTGGGTTGACCTGTGTCCACACACTGTGCTGGGTTGACCTGTGTCCACACACTGTGCTGGGTTGACCTGTGTCCACACACTGTGCTGGGTTGACCTGTGTCCACACACTGTGCTGGGTTGAAGCCCGAATCCCCACTAGCTCGGAATGTGACCTTATGTGGAAATGGGGTTGTCACAGAGGGATTGACAAGGTCACAGTGAGGTCACACTGGAGCAGGCTGGGTCCGCAATCGAATCTGACAGGTGTCCACATAAGAAGAGGGGCGGGCACCGTGGAACGGATGAGGCAGAACACACCTTAGACTGCAGGCCAGCGGCCAGAAGCCATGGAGCGACCTGGATTGGCTTCCTCCAACACTTAAAGGAAGTACGGCCCTGCTGGCACCTTGCTTTTGGGCTTCCAAACTCCAGAGCTGTAGGCAACAAATGTCTGTTGCTTTAAGCCGTTGAGTGTCTGGTGCTTTTCTACGGCCCCCCTAAGAAACTCGGCTGTACAGATCACCTTGGGAGTGGAGTATCCACACATTTCAAGCAATTCCTAAAATTACACGTGCCAAGGACCCATAAAAAACCCTAGGCAAAATCTAAATCTATTGAAAAAGTAATGTATCGTTAAGCTAAGGGAAAGAAGCCAAACACGAAGGACCATATTGCATGATTCCAAAAGGTCCAGACTAGTGAATCTACAAAAACAAATGAGATTAGCAGCTGTCTAGAGCTGGGGGTTTCGGAAATGGGGAATGACCGATACCAGGTGATGGGTTTCTCTTGGGGTGATAAAAATGTTCTAAAATTGATTGTAGTGAAGATCACACAACTGTGAATTTATGAAAAACCATTGAAATGTACATTTTAAATAGGTGAGTCGTATGGTATAGAAATTAAATCTCAATAAAGCTGCTGTAACAAAAATGAAAAAGAAAAAGATGTAGTTCAGGTAGAGGTGGGAGAGGACAAGCAAAGGCCTGAATCCAGAATAACATACATGAGGCAGGTACCTGAGCGAACAATAGTGCAGTGAAGATGGTCGTTCAGAGCCATATTTCCGATGATGCGCATTATATTCCTCTGTATTTTAGGGCAGTCCTTGTAAAGCTGGTACAGCCTCTGAAGTAGTTGCAGGCCTCCATTGGCTTCAATTTGATCACAATGTGTGGATATCTAGCACAACAAATTAAGGAAAGCTCACTTTACGTAGGACAGATTCCCCACACTAGATGACAAAGCATTCTGATGGCCCTGCTCCAAATGCTGGTATCAGCTTATTTAAATCATCATCATCAACAGCAAAAATTCTAAGAAGGCGTATCTTACCAGGACTTCTGAAAACTGTCCTGCTTCGCCCTTCATCAGAAGTAGCCGGACAGGCTTATTTCCATCTATAGTGATAACTTTGATTGGCTTGAAACTACCTTAAGACAGTTCTCTGACCCTGAGAAATCGCCACTGAGCCACAGGAAATAACCCTCGATGCCAGCAGGCAGATTCTGCTTCTGTGCACAAGGCCCCAAGCAGACACGGGCGAGCAATACTTGCGCCTCACCCACTCCCCAGGGCACCCAACGTCCACAGCTGCCAGCTGGCCTAAAACTCAGGAGCCAGCAAAGTTCCAAAAAGAAAAAAGATCACGTAAAAATAAAAAGAGAGGAAGATGGATTTGAATTTTTAATGGAGAAGAGAGATAAAAGAAAGGAAAACCAAAGAGCACCCTGTATTAAGTAAGGGGGCAGGCTCAATCGGCGAGCTATTGCAATCTAATGTCACTGAGCACTGCCCTGCCTCTTCCCAGCACTAGTTTTGTTTGCCAACAAGACAGCATGTCATGGATATATGACAGTTTTCGTTTTCTGAATCTTTATTAAATTTTTTCACATTTTAAATGTATAACAAAGAATGCCTTTTAGATGTCAACTGAGACACGTAATAATTTGAGAGGCTTCTGGAAATGTAACACTTCTATTCCATACACAGCTACTTTCTCCTGAGGATACATCCTATTGCTTCACAAACTACTCATAAACCACAAAAGCTCCAGCTCATTTCCTTCAGGACCGCAACCCTTGATTAACTCTTCTTTGTGCTCAATTCCCAATTCCTTTAAGCCACGTCTAATGGTTCCCAAAATTATACTGGAGACGATGGTGTTTCCACGATGACCACTGGCATCAACCTCACCAGGGAGATGTGTTAAATATGCAAATTCCTCGACTCCACCCCAGACCTACAAAATGAAAGTCACTGGAGGCGGGCAGGAAACATGCATTTGTAACATGGTTCCAGGATGATTTTTATGTACTAACGTTTGAGCAACACAGATCTAAAGTTTCTTTGCTTTTTAATTTTTTAAAGAAACTGTGATCCTAGTGGAAGAGTTGCCACAATGCCAAAAATTTAAAAGATCATTGCTACATGTTACAGTTATAATTCAGGAGTATGGTCCTCCAAATATCTCCTTTCTTCCTACCAAGCCACCTCTTTGGCAGATGTTTAATAGCAATTACCTGATAATACGATGTGTAGAAATGATCTGAGAAAGGCAGTAGAACACAGCACAACTCAAAGATAAGTGTGCCATATTTAGTAGAAAAGTTGCTTTCTATTTATGCAATTAAGACTAAATCCAGGGGGGCAGATGTGGCTCAAATGGTTGGCCGTCCGTCTGCATATGGAGGGACCTGGGTTTGATCCCTGGCATCTCCCGATAAAATTTTAAAAATATATAGAAGGCACACATGCCGCCAGGCCCCACCGAGCCACGCAGCAAGATGTGACGTAACAGGAGAGTGACACAAGGGACAGCCAAGACGAGACGCACCAAAAAAAAATAGGAACTAAGGTGGTGTAGGCAGTAGGACACCTCTCTTCCCACATCAGAGGTCCCCAGGATCGAATCCTGGTGAAGACTGGAGGAGAAGGATGAGAAGAGAGGGCAGGAAACAGACCCAGAGAGTTGCCCAGCGAATGGGCACAAAACAGCAAATGGGGTGGGGTGGGGTTAAAATGGATAAAGTAAATAAGTAAATAATGAATCTTTTTTTAAAAAGGAATAAATCCATTTTTAAAGCATGAAAAAATGAAATTCATGTACTGATGCTAAATCATGGTTATTAAGTCTAACAAAATGAGAAATAGGCAGAAATTTAAAAAGTAAAAAGCTTTTGTTTACTTTTATAGTAACAGGATAATTTCCCTTAAATGAGGCAACCTGTACGATTTTTTTTATGTAATCATAAAAAATAAGCCACATTTGGAAAAGTGAGTTACCTCAGAATGTTTCACTATCGCTTCTAAACAGAACATTTCTACTGTAGCTGAAGGAACTTCTCCAAAACTTTCAGCATAAGGAAGTCCATTTCCTCCAAAACACCATAAGCCACCCTGAAATTAAGAATTAAACATTTTATTGAAAAAAGTGACTATTTTTTGTATGCCAAAAAAAAAAAATCTCTGTACACTATACCGTATAAGAAGGTACTACTATGTAGAACTCTAAATATTTTGGAAACTTAAAGGGGACTTTAGTGATACAAACCATTACTCAGGAGAACAGAAGACAAGGAATTCCTCTGAGAAGAGTGCACTCATCTGAAAGCAGCTCTTCAAGTAGAGCCAGCACTGATCACAACGCTGGTGCCATCTCTTTCAGCACCTAGTAATTAGGCTGCTATGGAATACTCCTACTTACGCTAGGAGAGTCTACTTAAAGCCCAATAATCAAAATCAGAAAAAAAGCATTACAGGACAAATTCAAAAACAAATACATAATCACAGAGGTGTAAATTCCACCTTAATGTAATTATGAATTCCAAAAATATAATTGAATCATGCTTGTAACCTGATCTGTTAATCTGGGCATGATTAGGTTAGGATTAGGGCGTTGAGCCCCACCCCTTGGTGGGTGGGGAATCGAATATAAAAGGCAAGGCAAAGGACAGTTGAAGCAGTCTTTTGAGAAGAAGTTTTGATGTTGGAAAGAAGGCCCCAGGGGAAGAGAAGCAAGCCGTTCGCCTGATCGTCTACAGCTGACCTTGTGGAGGAAACAGGAGCTAAGCCCGGAGAGAAACGCAGCCCTGGGAAGAGAGGAACCCCAGAAGCCTGAACCCTGGCAAACGCCAGCAGCTGTCTTGCTCTAACACGTGGCAATGGACTGTGGTGAGAGAAGAAACTTAACGCTTTATGCCCCGGTATCTGTGGACTTCTACCCCAAATAAATACCCTTTGTAAAGACCAACCCATTTTTTGGTATTTCACATTAGCACCCCTTTAGCTGACTAAGACAGAATTTGGTACCAAGGAGTGGGGAGTGCTTTTGCATATACCAAAATGTTGGAACGGTTTTTTGGAGGAATTGTGAAATGCTTGATGGAAAAGGCCTAGACCACTTTGAAGAGACTGTTGATAGTAATATGGACGCTAAAGAGACTTTCTATGATGCCTTAGAAGTAAATGATGAAACTTTTATTGGAAACTGGAGGAAAGACGATCCATGCTTTAAAGTTGCAGAGAACTTAACAAGATTAACTCCTGGTGTTATAATGGAAGACAGAATTTAAAAATGGCGAACCAGAGCATTTAGCTAAAGAACTTTCCAAGGTAAACTCGGAGAATGTGGCTTGGCTTCTCCTTGCAGCTTACAGCAAAATACTAGATGAGAGAAATACACTAAGGACTGAACTTTTGGGCACAAAGAAAACAGAAACTGATTCTGGAACTTCCAAGTTTGTGGAAATCAAATTCCCAGATGAAAATGCCCTATTTGAAGACTTTACTAAACTTGGAACTTGGAACTCAGAATTGAAGATGCAGTTATCTAGGAAAGACTTGTGGAAAGTCTTACTGTCTGATGGCTTGGACCCCTGCTTCCTGCATGCTAAACCAACAAAGTTTTTGAGAGAGCTGTATGAACAAAACCACTGTCAGCTTAAGAGGACATGGAAAGGAGAGATTGAAGGAGAATCAGCTTTAAGAAGAAAACCGTGGAAGCAGAGATCTGGACTTAAGACATCTCCTTGGGCCGAGAGAGGAGCCCCGCCCATGTGTACAGAGAGGGTGAGTTTGCCCCTGCCGTTGAAGAGGGTGGATATTCCTACCCGATGTTCTGAGAAGTTTTGATGCCACATGGTGCAGAGAGGGTGAGTTTTCCCCAGCAGTTGAAGAAGGTGGATGTCCCCACCCGATGTTCAGGAAGAGTTTTGCCACCCCAGGGTGCAGGGAGGTTGGAGCACATTCCTCAAAGATTAGGGCGGTTAAGGTCAACACCCCATTGGTCTGAGAGGGGTGTACCTGTCCCCCATAGATTAAAGAAAGCCAGGTGGTCAACCCATTGCTCTGAGAGGGTTGAGCCTGTGTGCCAAAGGTTAGGGAAGGCCAGGTGGTCAACTCGTTGCTCTGAGAGGGTTGAGCCTGTATGCCAAAGGTTAGGGGGAATGTTGTATTCACCTCGCTGTACTGGGGAGGCTAAGACTCTAACCCAAAGATTGGGTAAGGTGTGGCAATCACCCCAACACTCTTGGACGGGGAGGTCTGGAGCTTGGTCGACACCCAGATGCTTGATGAGGGTGGAACCAAGAAAATGGCCATTGGGCAAGCCTGTGGAAAGGGTGGGTTCCCATGTGGCCCCAAGGAAAAGAAAACATCTTCTTAAAAATGACTCTCAGACTTTGAAATCGAATGGAGGATGCCCTGCAAGTTTACTGAACTGTAGAGGATCCATGACTCATGTTTAACACCCCAATTTCTCCTTATAATATTGAAAATGTTTATCTTTTGTCTTTCCATTTGTGTATTGGAAGCAGTAAAATGGTTTTGTAAGATTCAGAGATCTACAGCAGATGGGATTTTGCCTGAAGACAAACTGTATTTCTTTAAAATGATTTTGATATGATTTTGTACTTGGATTGTTACTGATTTAAGTTTTTTTAAATATTGTAATGTATTTTTGGAATTCAGAGGGTGGAATGTGGCAGTTTGATGTAATTATGAATTCCAAAAATATAATTGAATCATGCTTGTAAACTGATCTGTTAATCTGGGCATGATTAGGTTAGGATTAGGGTGTTGAGCCCCACCCCGTGGTGGGTGGGGAATTGAATATAAAAGGCAAGGCATAGGAAAGTTGAAGCAGTCTTTTGAGGAGCAGTTTTGATGTTGGAAAGAAGGCCCCAGGAGAAGAGAAGCAAGCCGTTCGCCTGATCGTCTACAGCTGACCTTGTAGAGGAAACAGGAGCTAAGCCTGGAGAGAAACGCAACCCCGGGAAGAGAGGAACCCAGAAGCCTGAACCCTGGCAAACGCCGGCAGCTGTCTTGCTCTAACACGTGGCAATGGACTATGGTGAGAGAAGAAACCTAATGCTTTATGGCCTGGTATCTGTGGACTTCTACCCCAAATAAATACCCTTTGTAAAGACCAACCCATTTTTTGGTATTTCACATTAGCACCCCTTTGGCTGACTAATACACTGCTCTATGCCAATCCCCAAGATACGTGAGTGAGAAAAACAAGGTGCAGGGCTGTGCACAGTATGCTGCCATTTGTGTGAAAGAGTGGGTGTGTGTGCAGGTGCATGCTGGCTTGGGAAGTGGAAGGGCTGGAAGGAAGACCTGGGACTGTGCCTTGTCTCTAAGTGCTCCATCTCTGAACCTGGCCCACAGACCACCTTCTGGCAGAAGAGGACAATCACAAAATAATGTCTTTCAAAAACACACATACAGAAGAAAAAAAAAAAAAAAAAAAAAAAAAAACACATACAGAGAACCCAATATTGTCTATAGGAAAGATATCCCATAAACTTCTGTATTTTGATTTAATTTGTAGGATCCATGATTCAGTAAACTTACTAAATTTTCAAAATAGTTTTTGGCCACCCTTTATTTTTTATCCATGTCTTCCTCTTCATATAATATTCTATTTATCCAAGTTTAAACATACCAGGGAAATGGTCAATTCAGCAGAGGAAGAGTGGACTTCAGGGGATGGGACATTTTTCTTGAAGATTGCCCACCACAGCCCACACCCCCACTGCTACCCCCCACCACTCATCTCACCCATCTCATCTCATCCAAACCAGTCGAATCTAGCCCAACCAATTCCAACCCATAAGAGTCTAATCTAAAGACTCCAAGGAAAGAAAGGGGAGAAGACAGAGAAAAATGGTCTAGGATTTAATTTTTTCTCTATCATTTCTGCAACAATTCCGTTCCACTCCAATTCCATTCTTTTTTAGGAAAATCTTGTAAGTTATTAATGACCTGGCAGATTGAGTGGCCGTAAGAAACAAAAGCAAAAAGGAGTGAATAAGAAGGTATAAAATCATGGTTGTTTGTATGGATTGTGTTCTAACCTCTAAAATGAAAATAAACATATATCTTTTAATGTTGCTTTATCACTGGATTATGATATCACAGGATTAAATACACTCTTAGAGTTAAGAAATGCCCACACATCAAATTCCCTAAGTTCAACTAAAGCTAATCTCTGAAGGATAAGAAATGCACAGGAAAAGCTGGCGAGAGAAAGCATTAAAAATAATAAAGGGTCAAGTATAAAAATTAAAAGGCAAAAACAATAATAAAGCATAAGAAAAAATGGCAACTAATCAAGTAAGTTACTAAAGAATCTATATCCATATTACATATTAATTACAGGTGTGTTGCAAAGTCTTTTATTTATGACTTTTTTATTATAATACTCAAATTGAGTTATATATTAGAGTTAACGGTATTTTTCAAAGGCACTTCAACAAGTTTATAACAGCCAGTTGATTTAACACAGTGGATTTTTTTTTTTTTTTTACCATATAATCTACATTCCAATTAAATATAACCTTTAATGTTACCTCTATTTTTGTCTGTCATATAAAAATATTTTGATTCTTAATAGAAATAGGCCAGTTGCTATTTATTCAAGCCTCATCTAAATCTGTGCACAGCACAGCGCCTTTAGCAAATGTGTGATTTGTCAGTAAACACATATTGAGAGCAGTGGGTATGAGGCACAGTACTCGTACTGGGGAGATTATAGACCTCTGGGAGAGAAGAAGAGAAATAAATAAGCAAAGAAACATGTAAAATAATTACAGAATGCAGTAAGCACTCTAAAGGGCAAAGTGCGATAAACACAGCACGACAGTGGAAGTTCTCTAGCAGTGAGCAGACTGGGACCTGGAGGACCAGAGCGGCCTCAGCCGACACTTCACAAGCTCAAGGACGGGAAGGCCAATACGGCGGGCACGTCATGGGCCTGAGAGAGTGGGAAGAGACGGGTGGAGAGGCAGTGAGGACCGAGATGTCAGGCAAGCTGAAACCAAGGTCTGCTAAGACATGACATCGGGAAATAATTACCTTTTCTAGGAGATACCTGGGAACGAGCTGGGTTTGCTTTGCCTTTTTCCTTAGACATGATGAGCAGATTCATCCACAGACAGAGGTGGGGGTGGGGTGAGGGAATCAGAGTTTACAGCACAGTGGCGTGCTCATACCAAGAGAGGGCATCCTGGTCTGCACACGTGGTATCAGGAGCAGCTGCACATCGGGGGAACTGGTGGGACCTGGAAGCCTGCCCAGCCCCCTGAAAGCAAGCTGTGCAGCTCCCGTCTGTGCAGCCGTCTCTGCAGGGTGCCATACCCTCTGGCATTCGAGAAACCTCCCATCCGTAAACCGTGTCTGCTGATATCTTGCTCTCATCATACTACCATCCCATTGCTAAACTCAAGACTGATGTCAGAAGGGATCTAAATACAAGGACTCAAGACCCTAATGGTGAAGAGACCTAAAGGAAGATAATACTAGAATGGCAAGATTTTAGCTGGACTATCCTTAAGCCAAGACTACAGCGGCTTTGAGACATTACTGCCTCATTTCAATGCACCATACGCCCTGATCTTTTGACTCCAGGCAGTTCACCCATTAGATCAAAAGTAAGTTATTCACCATTGCCAAAAGCTGGAAACCCAGGTATCCATCAACCAATGAACAGATAAGCAAACTGTGGAGTATACACACGATCGAATATCATGCAGCTGTAAGGAAAAATGAAGTCATGAACCATATGACGACATGGATGAA
This sequence comes from Tolypeutes matacus, assembly GCA_026826555.1. NCBI lineage: Eukaryota > Metazoa > Chordata > Mammalia > Cingulata > Chlamyphoridae > Tolypeutes > Tolypeutes matacus. The sequence goes on from JAKSZT010054281.1 coordinate 20,139,454, forward strand.
CCTGGAGGACATTATGTTGAGTGAAGCAAGCCAGACACAAAAGGACAAATACTGTATGATTGTGCTATTATGAACTAAATATATTGTGTTATCTTAGGGAGTTAATAACTTGAATATGGATCACCAGAAAATAGAATGAGTCTAGAGAATAGAAAGCTGAGCGTTAACTTAGTGCAGAATCGGTAAAAAAAAAAAAAAAAAGGATGTGTGTTAATCTTTGGAAATGAATAGAAAAGGTGAAAGCACAACTTAATGTTTGTAACTAGCAGCGCTATTATATGGGTATGACAGTGGTTGAAAGGGAAAGTATAAGGTCATGTAAATTACTAAAAGGAAAGCTAAAAACTGTAACATGGGACTGTACAGCATAGTAAAACCTCATGTGAAATACAAATATGGATGATATTGCATATCTAAGACTGTTTTTTTACAAGTTGTTACAAGATGTTAATATCAGGCAAAAAAAAAAAACGCATTATGCTAAGTGAAAAAAAAAACAGGCACAAAGTACTACGTATTGTATGATTTCATTTATTTAATATGCAAACAAATCAATTTATAAAGATGTAATTAGATTAATGGTTATGTAGGACTGGGGAAGGATAGAGGGACTGAGAGGTGACTGCTAAGGGGTGTGGTTTTTCTTTTTGCAGGAATGAAATTGCTCTAAAACCTTTTTGGTAATGGATGAACAACACTGTGGTTATACTAAGAACCACTGATTACATACTTTGGATAGCTTGTATGGTATGTGACTATATTTCAATAAAACTGCTTTAAAATAAATAAATATGCAAGAATAGCCAGAAATAGCAGCTAGGTACAACAGGGGAAGCACAGAAAGATGAGAGTTGATGAATATTTTCTCTGTTTTTTCATTATTAATATTGAAATAATGAAAATAATAATAAAGTGATGAATGCCAACTATGTGATTGTACAGAGAAGCAAGGGAGAAGCAAACCGTCACATACAAGGGATGCCCAGTAGGACTTAGCGCGGATTTCTCATCAGAAACCACAGAGGCAAGAAGACAGTGGTATGATACAATTAAGACACTCAAAGAGAAAAAACTGTCAGCCAAGAATTCTTTATCCAGCAAAACTGTCCTTCAAATATGAAGGTGAGTGTATTAGCCAAATAGGGTGCTGATGCAAAGTACCAGAAATCAGTTAGCTTTTACAAAGGATATTTATTTGGGGTAAAAGTTAACAGTTACAAGGCCCTGAAGAGTCCAAATTAAGGTTACTTCCTTACCAAACTCTGTTGCCACGTGTTGAAGCAAGACTGCAGGTGACACCTGCAAGGGTTCAGCCTTCCTTTCCTCTTAAAGCTCTGTGGGTCCAGCTTCTTCCAATCTCAGCCGCGGGCTGGCATAAAGCTCGTCTCTCTTCCCGGGGCTTGTTTCTTTCTGGGTGCAGCTGCTCTGGTCTCTTCACAAGGTCAGCTGTAGACTATCATGTGAATGGTTCGTCTCTCTTCCCAGGGCCTCTGCCTTGTCTATGGAGCTGTCTCTCTTCCTCTGTGTTCTTCTGTGTGTATCTACCTCCATGTTCTTGACTGAGCGTCCGACTATTTAGCCCTCCAAGGGGGTGGGGACTCAACCCCCAACTCCCTAATGACATGGTCAAATCAAAGCCCTAATCTTGATTTAATAAAGTAAAAGTGAAACCTCTGAATTTAATACAATCAAAGGGGTATCACACCCAGAGGAACAGACTAGTTTACAAACATAATTTCTCTTTTTGGAATTCATAAATAATATCAAACTGCCACACTCCATCCTCTGAATTCCAAAAAGAAAATTACAATATTAAAAAAAAAAAAAAAAAACTTAAATCCTTTCAGTTAGCAATGCTAAGTACAAAATCACATCACAGTTATTTACAGAAATACAGTTTCTCTCTGGCTGTAGACCTGTGAATCTTACAGCAACCTGGCCTTCCCTAATCTATGGGAGACAAGCCACCACTCTCATACCTACAGGGTGTTGACCTCACTCTCCCAAACCCTTGGGGAATGTGCTCCACCCTCTCTGTAGCCTGGGCGGCAAAATTCTCCCTGAACAATGGGCTGGAATATCTACCCTCTTCAACTGCCAGGGCAAACTCACCCTCTCTGTACACATGGGTGGGGTTCCTTTCTTGGCTCAAGGAGATGTCTTAATTCCAGACCTCACCTTCCATGGTTTTCCTCTTAAAGCTATTTTCTCTTCCATCTTTCCCCTCCATGTCCTTTTTAGTCCAGGCTACAGTGGTTTTATTCATACAGCTCTCTCAAAAAGATTGTTGGTTTAACATGTAGGATGCAGGTCCAAGCCATCAGACAGTAAGACTTTCCCAAGACTTTCCTAGATCATTGCATTTTCAATCTTGACTTACAAGTTCCACGTTTACTTAATTCCTCAAATGGGCCACTATCGTCTGGGGCCTTGATTTCCAGAGGCTTGGAATTTCTGGAATCAGTTTCTGGTTTCTTTGTGCCCAATAATCCTGACAGCTTGTCTCTTTCCTCTAACATTTTGCTATAAGATGCAAGGAGAAGCCAGGCTGTATTTTCCACATTTGGTCTGGAAATCTCCTTGGCTAAATGTCCATGTTCATAATTTTCAAATTCTGCCTTCCATATAACATTACTAAGTTCTCTGCAACTTTAAAACATGGATCACCTTTCCTCCAGTTTCCAATAATAATTATTTCCAATATTATTATTTCCAATAATAGTTTCATCATTTATTTCTAAGGCCTCATAAAAAGTCTCTTTAGCATCCATATCCCTACCAACAGTCTCTTCAAAGCAATCTAGGCCTTTTTAAAAAAAAAAACAAAAAAAAAAACATTATTGGGTTGTTGTTATCTTTATTATTCCCCACCCCACCCCCATTGTTTTTGTGCTCTCTGTGTTCATTCACTGTGTGTTCTTCTGTGTCTGCTTGTCTTCTCTTTAGGCAGCACCGGGAACTGATCCTGGGGCCTTCCAGAGTGGAGAGAGGTGCTCAATCTCTTGCGCCACCTCAGTTCTCTGGTCTGCTGCATCTCTTATTGTCTCTCTTCTGTGTCTCTTTTTGTTGCATCATCTTGCTGCGCCAGCTCTCCACTCAGGCCAGCACTCCGTGGGGGCCAGCACTCCTGCGCAGGTCAGCACTCCTGCACGAGCCAGCACTTCACGCAGGCCAGCTCTCTGCTGGCTCACCGCACAGGCCAGCTTGCCTTCACCAAGAGGCTCTGGGAATCAAACTCTGGGCCTACCATATGGTAGACAGGAGCCCAATCACTTGAGCCACATCTGCTTCCCTCTAGGCCTTTTCTATCAAGCATCTCACAATTCCTCCAAAGAATACCCCTTACCCATTTATAAAACCATTCCAGCATTTTGGATTGCAAAAGCACCACCCTACTTCACAGTACCAAATTCTATGTTAAATCAGCCAAAAGGGGTGCTGATGCAAAGTATCAGAAATCTATTGGCTTTTTTAAAGGGTATTTACTTGGGGCAGAAGCTTACAGTTACAAGGCCCTAAAGAGTCAAACTCAAGGTACCATAAGAGGTACTTTCTCACCCAAAGTCTGTTGCCATGTGTTGACACACGATGGTGGGCTACGCCTGGAAGGGTTCGGCTTTCCTCTTCCCTCTTAAGGCTCTGTGGGTCCAGCTGCTTCCAATCTCAGCTGTAGGCTGGCATAGAGCTTACCTCTCTTCACACAGCTCATTTCTTTCTGGGTTCAGCTGTTCTACTCTCTTCACAAGGTCAGCTATAAACTATCAGGCGAATTGCTCAACTCTCTTCCTGGGGCCACAGGATCCTCTTCTGTGTCTATAGAGTCTTCTCTTCTCACTTATAAACAGATTGAGCATCTGTTTACATAGGCCACCAAGGGGACGGGGACTCAACCTTGCATGCACTAATGACGTGGTCAAATCAAAGCCCTAATCTTGATTTAATTAAGTAAAAGTGAAACCTCTGAATTTAATATGATCAAAGGGGCATCACACCCAGAGGAACATACCAGTTGACAAAAATAGTATCTCTTTTGGGAAGACATAAATAATATGTGAGTTCAAACATTCACAAACAAACAGAAACTAAGAGTTCATAAAAAAGAAACCACCTTTTCAGGGAATATTAAAGGAAGCCTTATAACCTGAAAAAAAAAAAAAAAAAGACAGGCAAGAGAGGCTTAGAGAAGAGTATAAAAGAAAACCAGAAAAAGTAACCAAAGAGTAAAAAGGCAGACGAAAAAATGGTATGACACATGGAAACCAAAGAATAAAATGGTGGAAGTAAATAATGCAATTATAGTAATATCATTGAATGTGACTAGATTAAAATCCCCAATCAAAAGATAAAGGCTGGGAAGCGGCTGTGGCTCAATCAGTAGGGCTCCCATTTACCATATGGGAGGCCCCGGGTTCGGTTCCTGGGGCCTCCTGGTGAAGGCAAGCCCGCCCGCACGGCGTGGTTAGCTGACCCAGCGAGCACAAGCAGCAAGGGGGGGATAAATGAATAAATAAATAAATAAAAATAAATAAAAAAAAAAAGATAAAGGCTGACAGAATGGATAAAAAAACATGAGCCATCCATATGCTGCTTACAAGAGACTCACCTTAGACCCAGGAATACAAACCAGCTGAAAGTGAAAGGTTGCAAAAAGCTACTCCACGCAAATAGTAACCAAAAAAGAGCAGGGGTAACTACACTAATATCAGACAAAACAGACTTCAAATACAAAAAAAATTATGAGATACAGAAGGCCATTATATATTAATAAAAGGGACAATAGACAAGGAAGATGTAACAGTCACAAATATCTATGTACCTAACCAGGGTGCCCCAAAATATGAGACAAACTCTGGCAAAAATGAAGGGAGAAACAGACATTTCTACAATAACAGTTGGAGACTTCAACACCCCACTCACATCATTAGATAGAACAACTAGACAGAAGATCAACAAGGAAACAGAGAACTTGAACAATATGATAAACAAGTTAGACCTAACAGACATATACAGAACACTGCATCCAAACTCAGCGGGTTATACATTCTTCTCAAGTGCCCACGGATCTTTCTCCAGGATAGACCACATGATAGGTCACAATGCGGCTCTCAATAAATTTAAAAAGATTGAAATTATACAAAGTACCTTCTCAGATCATACTGGAATGAAACTGGAAATCAATAATAGACAGAAAAGAGGTAAATTCACAAATGTGTGAAGGCTAACCAACACACTCCTAAATAAGCAGTGGGCCAAAGAAGAAATTGCTAGTAAAATCAGTAAATATATTGAGACAAATGAAAACGAGAACACAACATATCAAAACTTATGGGATACAGCGAAGGCAGTCTTGAGATGGAAATTTATAGCCTAAACACCTATATAAAAAAAGAAGAAAGAGCTAAAATCAAAGATCTAACTGAACAACTGGAGAAAGTAAAAAAATAGCAAACCATTCCCAAAGCAAAAAGAAGGAAAACAATAATAAAGATTGGAGCAGAAATAAATGAAATTGAGAACAAAAAAAAAAAAAAAAAAGAGAAATCAACAAAACCAAAAGCTGGTTCTTTGAGAAGACTAATAAAATTGACAAACTCATAGCTAGTTAACAGAGAAAAATAGAGAGCAGTTGCAAATAAATACAATCAGAAATGAAAGGGGGGAAGTTACGAGTGACCCCACAGAAATAAAAAGGATTGTTAAGAAGATATTTTGAGAAACTGTATGCCAACAAACTAGACAACCTAGATGAAATGGACAAATTCCTAGAAATGCACAACCTACACTGACTCCACAGGAAATACAGGAACTCAACAAACCAAAAACAAGCAAAAGAGATTGAATCCATCATCAAAAATCTCCCAACAAAGAAAAGTCCAGGACCAGATGTTTTCACAGGTGAATTCTACCAAGCATTTCGAGAAGAATTAATACCAATCCTGTTTAAACTCTTTCAAAAAAATTGAAAAGGAGGAAAAATTACCCAACATATTTTATGAAGCCAACATCACCCTAATACCAAAACCAGATAAAGATATTACAAGAAACTTACAGACCAATTTCTCTAACAAACACAGATGTAAATATTCTCAATAAACTACTTGCAAATCAAATCTAACAGCACATAAAAGCAAGTGTGCATCACAATCAAGTGGATTTTATTCCTGGTATGCAAGGGTGGGTCAACATAAGAAAATCAATAAATGTAATACACCACATTAACAAATTGAAGGGAGAAAGCAACATGATTATCTTGATACAGAAAAGTCATTTAGGGAAGCGGCTGTGGCTCAATCAGTGGGGCTCCCGTTTGCCACCAGGGCCTTCTGGTGGGGGCGGGCCCGCCCGCACGGCGTGGTTGGCTGGCCCGGCGAGCACAGGCAGCAAGGGGGGGATGAATGAATGAATGAATAAAATCTTTAAAAAAAAAAAAAAAGAAAAGTCATTTGACAAAATCCAGCAGGAACCCTTTCTTGATAAAAAATAGTTTGAAAGATGGGAATAGAATGAAAATTCCTCAACATAATTAAGAGCATATATGAAAATCCCACTGCCAACATTGTACTCAATGGGGAGAGGTTGAAAGCTTTCCTCTAAGACCAGGAATTAGACAAGGATGCCCACTGTCACCACTGTTATTCAACATTGTGCTAGAAGTTCTAGCTAGAGGAATTCAGACAAGAAAAAAATAATAAAAGGCATCCAAATTGGAAAAGCAGAAAAAACTCTATTTGCAAATGACATGATCCTATAATTAGAAAATTCTGAAATGTCTACAACAAAGGTACTTAAGCTAATAATGAGTTCAGCAAAGTGGCAGGATAGAAGATTCAACATGCAAAAATCAGTATTTCTATACAGTAGTAATTAGCAAGCTGAGAAGGAAATCAAGAAAAAAATTCCATTCACAATAGCAACAATAAGACTCAAATATTTAGGAATTAATTTAACCAGGGATGTAAAGGATTTGTATTCAGAAAACTACAAAACAGGGAAGCGGCTGTGGCTCGATCAGTGGGGCTCCCGTTTACCCGGGGCCTCCTGGTGGGGGCGGGCCCACCCGCACAGCGTGGTTGGCTGGCCCGGCGGGCACAAGCAGCAAGGGGGGGATAAATGAATGGATAAATAAAATCTTTAAAAAAAAAAAGAAAAGAAAACTACAAAACACTGCTAAAAGAAATCAAAGGGGGGACGGATGTGGCTCAAACAGTTGGGCGTCTGTCTCCCATATGGAGGGACCTGGGTTCGATCCCTGGGACCTCCCGGTAAAAAAAAAAAAAAAATGTAAAAGAAATCAAAGACGACCTAAACAAATGGAAGATATTCCACATTCATGAACTAGAAAACTAAACATTGTGAATTTGTCAATGCTACTCAAACTGATTTATAGATTCAATGCAATACCAATCAAAATTCTTTGCTAATTTACCTGCCACTCCATTAGCCATAATGCCTAACCCAGTGCATGGCACACACCCAAAATCAATATGTTTATTCAGTTACTGAGATGAATGACTACCCTAAGGTTCTAAGTGTGAGCCCCTGGCATGATATCTTTTTTTTTTTTTTCCCTCCTTTTTCCTTAAAGATTTATTTTATTTATTTCTCCCCCACCCCACCTCATTGTTTCGCGCTTGCTATCTGCTCTCTGTGTCTGCTCATCTTCTTTTCATTTTTTTAGGAGGCACCAGAAACCGAACCCAGGACCTCCCATGTGGGAGAGAGGCGCCCAACCACCTGAGCCACCTCCGCTCCCCACTTATTGTGTCTCTCATTGTGTTTCTTCATTGTGTCTCCTTGCTGCGTCATCTTGTTGCATCAGCTCACTGCACCAGCCTGTGCTCGCTCTCTTGCTCGTCTTCCCTAGGAGGCAGCAGGAACCAAACCCAGGACCTCCCAGGCGGTAGGCGGGCGCCCAACCGCCCGAGCCACATCCGCTTCCCTCTCCTGTGCCCTTTTATAGGCCCCCCCTTCCCTCCTTAACTCTGAATTCTGTTTCCATAATTTCACCATTTTCAAGATCATGGGGGACAACTGGACATCCACAAGCAGAATGAAGTTAGACTCCTACCTCTCACCACAGACAAAAATCAACTCAAAATGGATCAAAGTCCTGAATGTAAGAGCTAAAACTACAATATTCCTGGAAGAAAACAGAAGGGTAAATCTCTGTGACCTTGGGTTAGGCAAAGGTTTCTTAGATTTGACACCAAAATCACAGGCAACAAAAGAAGAAAAAAAAAAGGTTAATTGGACATCATCAAAATGAAAAACTTCTGTGCTTAAAAGGACACTATCAAGAAAGTGAAAAAGCAATCCACAGAATAGGAGAAAATATTTGCAAATAATAGAGCTGCTAAAGGTCTAGTAGCCAGAATACAGAACTCTTACAGCTCAACAATTAAAAGACAACCCAATTTAAAAATCAGCAAAGGAATTAAACATACGTCTTTCCAAAGAAGATACACAAATGACCAATCAGCTCATGAAAAGATGCTCGGTGTCATTAGCCATTAGGGAAATGCAAGTCAAAACCACCTGACATCCCACTTCACACTAGGATGGCTAGAATCAAAAAGACAAGTGTCGGGAGCAGATGTGGCTCAGGCAGCCGGGCGCCCGACCCCCACATGGGAGGCCCCAGGCCCGGTCCATGGTGCCCCCCAAAGAAGACAAGACAATGAGCAAAAAAAAAAACAACGAGCAAACAGATGAGGAAGCCATTCCAGGGGAAGGAAAAAAAAAAGGACACGTGTTGGGGAGTGGGTGTAGCTCAGTGGTTGAGAGCCGCTTCCCATGTACAAGGTCCCAGATTCAATCCCTGCCCTGGCCCCACCTCTGCTCCCGCAGCACGGCTGCTGGGAAGAAATTCAATGGACTCTAGGGTGGCGAGTGCATTATCTGAGCAAACAGTGGCGATCGCGACTCCTGGTCTGACGACTTCCTTCAAAGCTCCCGATTGTGATGGACAGTTTTGATGGTCTTGAGGGCAGCTGAAGATTCCAATTTCAAACCCAAAAAAGCTGGCGAAGGGCCGCCAGGACCCTCAGCAGGACCTGCAGGCGGGCCAGGAGGCCGAGGCCGAAGGGCAGCAGCAGGGCGGGCGGCTTGTTGTGGGGAAGGGCCTGCAGCCGCTGCCACTGGATGAGCAGGTGCGTGTCGCAGCAGACCCACCAGCCTCTGCAGCGGGGTCGCGCCGGGCGCGGGGTCTGCGAGGAGAGCGCGAGTCGGTTTACGGGGGCGCGAGGGGCGGGGTCCGGCGGCCTGGCATGATATCTTGAAAAGAGTGGACACTCAAAAATATTTACTGAATGAATAAACGAGCTTACCTTCTGCGCAGCTAAACTCTGACTGCTTTCGCTTAGGGCCAACGATGTAAAATACCGGATACACTCATCTAGCTCTGTTTGAGGTAAAGAAGCCAGCAACTGTCTGAGCTCTTCTTCAGTGGAGGAATCCTGAAATAAAAGGAAAAGAAATTCTTCATAAATAAGCTTGACGATAGAGTTCAACAAAAAGTAAGATAAATATAAATCATTCACAATCAAAGGCATGTAAATTAAAGTATTCACTGCCTGGAGAGTGATATCAGCAAGATGGGAGAGTAAAACGTTCCAAATACAAGGTCCCCAAAGAAATATCAAAAGAGCAAGCAGAAACCATCAGAATTAACTTTCCCAGAGCTCTGAAAACAGCCAAAGGTAAAAAGCAACCAAGTGATGGCTGAGTCAAAGCAGCAGCAATCTACAGACAGCAGGAAAGCTGCATGGGGTTTCAGTGGCCCTGACCTGTACCCTGGCTTGGCTGCCATCTGTGGATAGCTGATGCATTCCCAGCTTGGGCCCTAGCCCTGATTCTGGGGGTAACAGAGCACCCTGCACTTGCAAATTGGGGTATGTCTATTCCAACCCATTTGGAGGTGACCTGAAAAATGGACTCAGGGCCTCGTCTGCCTCGCCTCACCTGGAACTCAGCTGAGAGAGAGAAGTGGTGTAGAGAAGAGGCATGGAACCCAGCAAACCACAGGCACTTAGGGAGAAATACTGAGGCTGCCACATACCACTGAGCACCTGAGGCCAGGAGGAAAAGCTGGGAAGAGACTTTTCTGGCGAAAATAGGACATCCAGGTGCATTCATGCATAATGGGGAGTGGTTTTGTTCTGTTTTTTCAATTTGGTTGTTTTTTTATTTTACTTTTAAAAAGATTTATTTATAATTAACTATGGTAAGTGCTCTATATAGCCTAAATTAAAGATCAAATACATATATCACAGATTTGGCCAGAAAGATTAAAAAAAATTACTTGAAGTACAGTATGCTGTCTTCAAGAAATACACCTTAGAAGCAAGGACACAATCAGGCTCAAAGTGAAAACCTAGAAAAAGATACTCCATGCAAACAGTAACCAAAAAAGTTCTGGAGTAGTGATACTAATATTGGGCAAAATAGATTTTAAATGAAAAACTTTTATGTGAGATTAAGAAGGTCATTATATATTATTAAAGGGGCAATTCACCAAGAAGAAATCACAATCATAAATATTTCTGCACCTAACTTGGGTGTACCAAAATACATGAGACACACAGTGTGGCAAAACTGAAGGGAGAAATAGACGTCTCTACAATAATAGTTGGAGACTTCAATACACCACTCTCAGCATTGGATAGAACATCTGGACAGAGAATAAATAAGGAAAGAGAAAGCTTGAATAATAGATAAATAATCTAGCCCTAACAGACCTTTATAGAGCATACCCCAAAACAGCAGGATACACATTCTTTTCAAGGGCTCATGGATCCTTCTCCAGGAGAGACCATATGTTGGGTCACAAGACAGGTCTCAATAAATTTAAAAAGACTGAAATTATTCAAAGCACTTTCTCTGATCATAATGGAATGAAGCTGGAAATCAATAACAGATGGAAAAGGAAAATTCACAAATGTATGGATATTAAACAACATATCTTAAATAATCAGTGAGTAAACGAAATTGCAAGTGAAATCAATAAATATCTGGAGACAAATGAAAATGAGAATACAACATATCAAAACCTATGGGATGGAGTGAAAGCAGTACTGAGAGGGAAATTTATAGCCTTCAATAATTACATTAAAAAAGAAAAAAGAGGGAAGTGGCTGTGGCTCAATCAGTAGGGCTCCCGTTTACCATATGGGAGGCCCCGGGTTCGGTTCCCGGGGCCTCCTGGTGAAGGCAAGCCCGCCCACACGGCGCAGTTAGCTGACCCAGCGAGCACAAGCAGCAAGGGGGGTATAAATGAATAAATAAATAAAATCTTAAAAAAAAAAAAAAAGAAGAAAGAGCTAAAATCAAAGACCTACCTGCACACAAGAAGAAACTAGAAAAAGAACAGTAAACTGATCCCCAAGCAAGCAAAAGGAAAGAAATAACAAAGAAATTAGAGCAGAAATAAATGAAACTGAGAACACAATAGAGAGAATCAACAAAACCAAAAGGTGGTTCTTGAGAAAATCATCTAATTGACAAACCCTTAGCTAGACCGACAAAGAAAAAAAAGAAGATGCAAATAAATAAAAATCAGAAATGAGAAGGGGGACATTACCACTGACCCCACAGAAATAAAGGAGCGCATAAGAGGATACTACAAACAACTGTATGCTAACAAACCAGACAACAGAGTTGAAATAGACAAATGGAAACATACTAACCACTTATACCAACCCTAGAAGAAATAGAAGACCCCAACAAACTAATCACAAGTGAAGAGGTTGAAACAGTCACCAAAAACCTCCCAAAGATGAAAAGCCCAGGACCAGATGGCTTCACAGGTGAATTCTACCCATGATTCAAAGATCTAATACCAATCTTGCTGAACTCCTCCAAAAAACTGAAGAGGGAATGCTACCTAACTCCTTCTATGAAGCCAGCATCACGCTGATACCAAAGCCAAAGATACCATGGAAAAAAAAATTACAGACCAATTTCTCTAATGAATATATATGTAAAAATCCTCAACAAAATACGTGCTAAATGAATCCAAAGGTACATTCAAAGAATTATACACCACTATCAAGTGGGTTTTATCCCAGATTTGCAAAGGGGCTCACCACAAGAAAATCAATTAGTGTAATATACCATATTAATAAATTGGTGAAGAAAAATCACATGATGTTCTCGATTGATGCAGAAAAGTCATTTGACAAATGGAGATAAAAACACTCCAAAAAAACAGGAATAGAAGGAAACTTTCTCAACATGGTAAAGTGCATATATGAAAAACCCAGAGCTAATACTGTACTCAACAGTGAAAGACTGAAAGCTTTTCTGCTGAGATCAGGAACAAGACAAGGATACGCACCACTATTATTCAAAATTGTGCTAGAAGTTCTAGGTAGAGAAATTAGGCAAGAAACAAAAATAAAAGGCAATAAAATTCACTGATGATATTATCCCTTAACTAGAAAATCCCAAAAATTCCACAACAAAGCTACTAGAACTAATAGACGATTTCAGCAAAGTGGCAGGATACAAGATTAATACACAAAAACCATTATCATTTCTATACCCTACTACTGATTTTTTCCTGAGGAAGTCAGAAAAAAATTCCATTTACAATAGCAACTTAAAGAATCAAATATTTAGAAATAAATTTAACCAAGGACATGAAGGACCTAGATTCAGAAAACTACAAAACATTCCTAAAAGAAATCAAAGAAGACTCAAATAAATGGAAGAACATTTAATGCTCATAGATAGGAGGACTAAATATTGTTAAGACGTCAATCTACCTAAACTGATTTACAGATTCAACATGATCCCAAAAAAATTCCAACAGCCCTTTTTACAGAAATGGAAAAGCCAATTATCAAATTTATTTGAAAGAGTAAGAGGCCCCGAATAGCCAAAAATGTCCTAAGAAAGAAGAATGAAGTTGGAGGACTCTTACTTTCTGACTTTAAAGCATATTACTTAGCTACACTGGTAAAATAGCATGGTACTGGCAGAAAGAGAGACATATTGACCAAGGGAACTGAATCAAGAGCTCAGAAACAGACCCTCACATCTATAGTCAGGTGATTTTTGACAAGGCTATCAAGCCCACCCAGCTGGGGCAGAACAACAAATGGTGCTGGGAGAACTGGATATCCATAGCTAAAAGAAAGAGGATCCCTATCTCACACCACATAACAAAAATTAACTCAAAATGGATCAAGGACCTAAATATAAAAGCTAGAACCATAAAACTCCTAGAAGAAAAGGTAGGGAAACATCTTCAAGATCTTGTGGTAGGTGGTGGCTTCTTAAACCTTACACAAAATCATTAGCAATAAAAGAAAAAATAGATAAATGGGACCGCCTCAAAATCAAACACTTTTTGGAGTGAATGTGGCTCAAGTGGTTGAGCACCTGCTTCCCAAATGGGAGGTCTTGGGTTCAGTGCCCGGTGTCTCCATCTCCTAAAAACAAAAACAAACAACAAGCAAAACAAACAAAAAAAAAATAACTCAGGGGAGCAGATGTGGCTCAGTGGTTGAGCACCAGCTTCCCACATAGGAGGTCCCAGGTTCAATTCCCAGCTGCAATACCTCAAAAAAAAAAAAAAAAAAACACTTTTGTGCTTCAAAAGACTTTGTTAAGAAGGTGAAAAGGCAGCCTACTCAGTGAGAGAAAATTTTTGGAAACCACATATCTGGATAAGGGTTTGATCTCCATGTTGCATACAACTCAACAATAAAAAGACAGGCAACTCAATTTAAAAAATGGGCAAAAGACTTGAACAGAAATTTTTCCAAAGGAGAAATACAAATGGCCAAAAAGCACATGAAAACATGTTCAACATCACTAGCTATTAGGAAAATGCAGATCTAAACCACAGTGAGATACCATTTCATGCCTTACAGAAAGGCCATTATTTAAAAAAAAAAAAAAACAGAAAACTACAAGTGCTGGAAAGAATGTGAAAAAAACACTCCTTCAGTTAGTGGGAATGTAGAATGGTGCATCCTCTGTGGAATACAGTTTGGTAGTACCTCAAGAAGCCAAATATAGCTGCCATATGATATGGCAATCCCACTACTAGGAATATATTCAGAAGAACTGACAGCAAGGACGTGCACAGTCATTTGTACACCGATGTTCAGTGGCATTATTCACAATTGCTAAAAGCTGGAAACAACCCAGGTGTCCATTAACTGACGAATATATAAACAAACTGTGGTCTATACATACAATGGAATACTATTCAGCTGTAAAATGAAAGGAACTTGGGATGCATATGGTAATCTGGATGAACCTTGAGGACATTATGTTGAGTGAAAAAAGCCAGACACAAAAGGTCAAATATTGTATGGTCTTACCAAAACGAACTAAACACGATGAGTAAACTCACAGAGGTAAACTCTAGAATATAAGTTACTAGGAGATAGAATGTGGGATGAGAAGGGGGAGCTGATGCTGAATGTATATAGAATGTTTAATAAGGAGGGTTGTAACTGTGGGGAAATGGTTAGAGTTGATGGTAACACATTATAGTGAGGACAATCTATACAGCTGATTTATAAATATGATTGTGGCTGAAAGGAGGTTAATGTCAATTGAAAGAAATCTAGAGGATAATCTAGGGACTGTATAACATACTGATTTCAGTGGTGTATGATGATTGTGGTTAATAGTACAAATATAAGAATGTTACCCTATTACAAGGTGTTAAGTATATAGAGATATATGGGAAAAATACAACTAATGTAACATAGACACTACAGTTAACAGTAATGTATTATTTTTACATTGGATTAATGAAAACAATCTGAAATGGACTGAGCTGATGACAGCACAACTCTCTGATGAAACTGAGAGCTGCTAAGTGTATACTTTGGATGGACTGAACAAGGCAGGAGACTGAAAATACTGTGAACCCCAAGGTCAATGATGGAATGTGGTTAACAGTACAAATACGAGAACATTCTCTCATGAGCTATAACAAATATACAGTAGTCGTACATGATGATAATACTAGGTTGGTTTGTGGGAAAAACACACCAAATATAAGCTATGGGCTATAGATAACAGTGTGACAATGTTCTTTCATCATTTGTAACAAATGTCACAACAATGTAAGGTGTTGGTGGTGGGACAATGTATGGGAATCCTGTATGGAATCCATGATAGTTTTGTTAACTCACAACTTCTCCAATTAAAAAATAATAATTTTTTAAAGGAACCAAACAGAAAGTCTGGATATGAAAAGTACAATAACTGAAATAAAAAATTCACTAGAGAGGTTCAACAGCAGATTTGAATGGGCAGAAGAAGGAATTAACAAACTTGAGGATGAAAAATTGAAATTATTAACTGAGGAGTAGAAAGGAAAAATAATGAGGAAAAGTGAAAAGGCCTAAGGGACCTGTGGGACAGCATGAAGCATACAAACCTACACCTTCCATGAGTCTCAAAGGTAAAGAGGAAGAGAAAGGTGCAGTAAGAATAGCTGAAGAAATAATGACCAAAAACTTTCCAAATTTGATGAAAGACTTGAATACACACATCCAAAAAGCTAACAAACTACAAGTAGGGAAAGCTCAAAGAGATCCACACTGAGCCACATTATAGTCAAATTGCTGAGTGCCAAAGACAAAGAGAGACTCCTAAAAGCAGCAGCTCAGCATGTAAAGGGGATCCTCAATAAGATTAAGTGCCAATTTCTCATCAGAAACCCTGGAAGCCAGAAGTCAGTGGGATAACATATATAAAGTGCTGAGAGTAAAAAAAAAAAAAAAAAAAAATGATTAACAAGAATTCCATATCCCACAAAACTGTCCTTCAAAGATAGGGAGAAACCAAGATGTTCCCAGATAAAAGCTGAGGGAGTTTGTTACCACTAGAGCTGCCCTATAAGAAAAGGATGAATGGAAAGAACACTAGACAATAACTTGAAGCCCTTGCAAGAAATAAAAATTCACAATAAAGGTAACTAAATGGAAAATATGAATGCCAGTAGTATTGTATTCTTAGTTTGTGATCTACTTTTTATCTTATTATATGATCTAAAATACAAATGCACAAAAATAATAACATAGCTATGTTATTGGGCACACAATATTTAAAAATATAATTTGTGAAAAGAAAAAGTGAGGGACGGCAGGGCAGAGGAGAAGAAACTGTGTATGGTTATAGATTTAGTATATTAATAAAAACCCATGGTAACCACAAAGAAAATTTCCAAAAGTATACAGAAAAGGAATTGAGAAGGCAATCAAAATGGTTCACTATAAAAGATCAACAATACACAAAAGAAGGCAGTAATGGATGAAATGAGGAACAAAAAAGTATAGGACTTACAAAAAACAAATGGTGAAATGGCTAAAGTCCTGTCTTATCAGTAACGACTTTAAATGTAAATCGAGAAAAAAATAGCTGGAGGACAGGCTGAAACTGCCTGGAAAAAAAAGATCTTCTAGGGTTGAGGACACCAGCCTGAAAGGGCTTTCAAAGAGCGCCATTTGCTGGCAGACCAAAGAAGTGCACGTGAGGATATTAAAAGTAAATAAGTGAAAGAGGCTTTTTCTGGCCTTTATACCCTCCCTCCCCAAGGCTCTAGGGAAGGGTGTCTGCAACACAATACTGGGTCCAGAGCCCAGATTTGAGCAACTAACCAGGACAACCTAACAATCCAGGTTGAATCAAGAATCAAAGAGCAGCAGTAACACAACCTCCCACCACTAAATCCCTATGAAGAGAAAGAAATTGAGCATCTGAGAATACTACTATCCTAATCAGATGCCTAGACATCAGCAAAAAATTATAAGCCATACTAAGAAAATGGAAGGCATGGCCCTAGAAAAGAAATATAATGAGGCCCCAGAGGAGACGCAGGATTTGAGACAACTAATTAATGAGATGCACACAAATTTCCAAAATCTAATTAATGAGTTGAAAGACAATATGGTTAAAAAGATAAATGACATCAAGATGACATAGAGCAAGCAAAAAAAAGAATCTGAAATCCTGAAAATAAAAGTAACAGAGCTCACGAGAATGAAAGACACAATAGGTGAGATCAAAAACTCATTAGAGGGATACAACAGCAGACTCAAAATGCTTGAAGAAAGAATAAGTGATACCCAAGACAGAACAGCCAAAATTAAAGAGAGGAAAGAAAAAAAAAAAAAAACAGAGAAAAAAGAATGGGAAAAAATGAGCAGAGACTCAGGGAACTGAAGGACAACACAAAATGCAACAACATATGTGTCATGGGTGTTCCAGAAGGAAAAGAGAAGGGAAAAGGGGCAGAAAGAGTTTGGAGAAAATAATAACTGAAAATTTCCCAACTCTCACAAAAGAAACAAACTTACATGTCCAAGAAGCGTAGCGCGTACCCCAATCAGAATAAATCCAACTATTTGGATCCTACTCCATGACACATAGCACTCAGAATGTCAAACGTCAATGATAAAAAGGAAATTCTGAGAGTAGCAAGAGAGAAGCAAAACATCACATACAAGGGATGCCCAGAAAGACTTAGTGCAGATTTCTCATCAGAAACCACAGAGGCAAGAAGATAGTCGTATGATACAATTAGGATACTGAAAGAGAAAAAACTGTCAGCCGGGAGTTCTTTATCCAGCAAAACTGTCCTTCAAATATGAAGGTGAGTATAGAATATTCACCCGAAAAAGGAAACTAAGAGTTTGTAAAAAAGAATCCACCTTTGCAGGAAATATTAAAGGAAGCCTTACACCCTGAAAAAAAAGATAGGCAAGAGAGGCTTGGAGGAGAGTATAAAAGAAAAGCAGAAAAAGTAACCAAAAGAGTAAAAAGGCAGACGAAATATGGTATGACATATGAATACCAAAGAATAAAATGGTAGAAGCAAATAATAAATTTACAGTAATATCATTGAATGTGACTGGATTGAAATCCCCAATCAAAACATAAAGGCTGACAGAATGGATAAAAAAAAACATGAGCCATCAATACGCTGCTTACAAGAGACTCATCTTAGACCCAGGGATACAAATGAGCTCAAAGTGAAAGGTTGGAAAAAGATACTCCAAACAAATAGTAACCAAAAAATGAGACAAAACAGACTTTAAATGCAAAAAAATTTATAAGAGATACAGAAGGCCATTACATATTAATAAAAGGGACAAGTTACAAGGAAGATGTAACAGTCATAAATATCTATGCACCTAACCAGGGTGCCCCAAAATACATGAGACAAACTCTGGCAAAACTGAAAGGAGAAACAGACATCTCTACAATAATAGTTGGAGACTTCAACACACCACTCACATCATTAGAAAGAACAACTAGACAGAAGATCAACAAGGAAACAGAGAAATTGAACAATATGATAAATGAGTTAGACTTAGACATACACAGAATGTTGCATCGCATCCAAATTCAGCAAGTTATACATTCTTCTCAAGTGCCCACAGATCTTTCTCCAGAGTAGACCACATGTTAGGTCACAATGCAGCTCTCAATAAATATAAAAAGACTGAAATTATACAAGGCACCTTCTCAGATCATAATGGAATGAAACTGGAAATCAGTAATAGACCTGAAAGAGGTAAATTCACAAACGTGTGAAGGCTAAACAACACACTGCTAAATAATCAGTGGGTCAAAGAAGAAGTTGCAAGGGAAATCAGTAGATATATTGATACAAATCAAAACAAGAACACAACTTACAAAACCCATGCGATACAGTAAAGGCAGTCTTAATAGGTAAATTTATAGCCTAAATGCCTATATTAAAAAAGAAGAAAGAGCTAAACTCAAAGATTTAACTGAACAATTAGAAAAACTAGATAAAGAACAGCAAACCAATCCAGAAGGAAAGAGATAATAAAGATTAGAGCAGAAAGAAATGAAATTGAGAAAAAAAAAAAAAAAAATTGGAGAAAATCAACAAAACCAAAAGCTGGTTCTTTGAGAAGATCAATAAAATTGACAAACTTATAGCAAGACTAACAAGAGAGAAGATGCAAATAAATACAATCAGAAATGAGGGGTGGGGGGGCAGTTATGACTGACTCCACAGAAAAAAAAGGATCACAAGAGGATATTATGAGAAACTATATGCCAAAAAACTAGATAACCTAGATGAAATGGACAAATTTCTAGAAATGCACAACCTACACTGACGCTACAAAAAAATACAAGACCTTAACAAACTAATCACATTTAAAGAGGTTGAATCCGTCATCAAAGATCTCCCAACAAAGAAAAGTCCAGGACCAGATAGCTTCACAGGTGAATTCCACCAAGCATTTTGAAAAAAATTAACACCAATGCTGTTTAAACTCTTGCATAAAATTGAAGAGGGAAAATTATCCAACACATTTTATGAAGCCAACATCACCTCCTATTACCAAAGCCAGATAAAGACACTTCAAGAAAAGAAAATTACATGCCAATCTTTCTAATGAATATAGATGCAAAAATTCTCAACAAAATACTTGCAAATCGAATCGAACAGCGTATCAAAAGATGACTAAATGGGATTTATTCCTGGTATGCAAGGGTGGTTTAACATAAGAAAATCAATCAACGTTGATTTTGTCAAAATTAACAAATTGAAGGGAAAAAAAACACAATAATCTTAATTGACGTAGAAAAGGCATTTGACAAAATCCAGCACCATTTCTTGATAAAAAGACTTCAAAAGATAGGAATAGAAGGAAAATTCCTCAATATGATAAAACGCATATATGAAAAACTCACAGCCAACATCACACTCAATGGCGTAAGATTGAAAGCTTTCCCTCTAAGATCAGGAACAAGACAAGGATGCCCACTGTCACCATTGTTATTCAACACTGTAGCAGACGTTCTAGCTAGAACAATTAGACAAGAAAAAAAAAAAAATTAAAGGCATCCAAATAGGAAAAAAGGAAGACGTGATCCTATATTTAGAAAATTCTGAAATGTCTACAACAAAGCTATTTGAGCTAATAAATGAGTTCACCAAAGTGGCAGGATACAAGATCAACACACAAAAATAAGTAATGTTTTTGTACACTAGTACTGAACAATATGAGGAGGAAATCAGGGGGGAAAAATCCATTTACAATAGCAACAAAAGACTCAAATACCTAGGAATCAATTTAACCAAAGAAGTACAGGACCTACATGCAGGAAACTACAAAACATTGCTAAAAGAAATCAATGACGACATAAAGAAATGGAAAGACATTCTGTGTTCATGGATTGGAAGTCTAAATATCATGAAGATGTCAATCCTACCCAAAGTGATTTATAGATTCAATGCAATACCAATCAAAATTCCAACAGCCTACTTTAGAGAAATAGAAAAGGCAATTACCAAATTCATTTGGAAGGGAAAGTGCACCCAAATAGCCAAAAGCATTCTAAAAAAAGAAGAGCAACATGGGAGGAATTTTACTGCCCTACCTTGAAACATATAACAAAGCTACAGTGGTCAAAACAGCATGCTACTGGCATAAAGACAGACACATCGATCAGTGGAATAGAATTGAGAGTCCAAAAATTAACTCTCACCTCTAGAGTCAACTGGTTTTTGACAAATCTACCAAGTCCATGTTAACGGTACAAAACAGTGTCTTCAACAAATGGTGCTGGGACAACTGGATATCTATAACCAAAAGAATGAAAGAGGACCCCTATCTCACTCCCTATACAAGAATCAACTCAAAATGGATCAAAGACCTAAATATAAAAGTCAGGACTATAAAACCACTAGAAAAAAATGTAGGGAAACATCTTCAAGACCTTATAGTAGATGGTGGTTTCTTGGACCTTACACCCAAAGCACATGCCACAAAAGAAAAATATAGATAAACAGGACTTCCTCAAAATTAAACACTTTTGCACCTCACAGGACTTTATCAAAAGGGTGAAAAGGCAGCCGACTCAAAGGCAGAAAATATTTGGAAATTACATGTCTGATAGGGTTTAATATCCATGATATATAAAGAGACGTTGTAACTCAACAATAAAAAGACAAATGACCCAATTTTAAAAATGCGCAAAAGGCTTGAATAGACATTTGTCCAAAGAAGAAATAGAAATGGCAAAAAAAACACATGAAGAAATATTGAACATCACTAATGACAAGGGAAGTGCAAATCAAAACTAAAATGAGATGTTATTTCACATCTATCAGAATGGCCACTATTAAAAAGACAGAGAACTACAAGTGTTGGAGAGGATGTGGAGAGATAGGAACACTTCTTCACTGTTGGTGGGAATGCAGAATGGTACAGCCACTGTGCAGGACTGTTTGGCAGTTCCTAAAGAAGTTGAATATAGACTTGCCACGTGACCCTGCAATACCACTACTGGGTATATACCCAGAAGAACTGAGAGCAGTGACACGAACAGACATCTGCACACCGATGTTCATAGCCACATTATTCACCATTGCTAAAAGTTGGAAACAACCCAGGTGTCCATCAACAGATGAATGGATAAACAAACTGTGGTCTATTCACACGATGGAATATTACACAGCTGTAAGAAGAAATGAAGTCATGAAGCATATGACAACGTAGGTGAACCTGGAAGACATTATGTTGAGTGAAGCAAGCCAGACACAAAAGGACAAATACTGTATGCATTACAATGAACTAAATACATTGTGTAACATGACTCCATTTATATAAAATGTAAATATAAATCAATTTATACAGATGAAATTTGATTAGTGGTTATGTAGGGCTAGGGAAAGCATGCTAAGGGGTGTGGAATTTTTCTTTTTGGAGTAATGAAATGATACTTAAATTTTTTGTGATGATGAATGCACACATTGTGATTATACTAAAAGCCACGGATTATATACTTTAGATAGATCATATGGTATGTGAATATATCTCAATAAAACTGCTTAATAAATAAATAATTATGCAAGAATAACCAGAAATAGCAGCAATATACAGCACAGGAAACAGAGAGATTGAGAGATGGAGAATTTTCTTGTTAGCCTCTTTATTACTATAATAATTGAAATAATGGAAATGCTTTAATAATGATTAAAGTGATGAAAGCACAACTATCTTATAACAAATATCATTGATTGTACATTTTAGATGAATTGTATGCCTTATTAATATGTACCAATAAAACTGATTTGTTAAAAAAAATAATAGAGTGGTATATGGGAATCCTGTATTTTGTGCATGATTTTTCTGTAACCCACAACTTCTCTAATAAAAAAAACAACACACCTCAAAAAAAAAATGTAAATGGATTAAATACTCCAAACAAAAGTCAGAGAATGGCAGAATGGATAAATGAAAATCAGATCCAACTATATGTTGTCTACAAGAGACCTTAGATCCAAGACACAAACAGGTTGAAAGTGAAAGGATGGGAAAAAAGTTCCATGCAAATATTAAGAAAAGAGAACTGGGGTGCCTATACTAATATCAGGAAATAACGGATACTAAGTCAAAACTGTTACAAGAGAGAAAGAAGAGCATTATGTATTGATAAGATCAATTCATTAATAAGATATAACAATCATAAACACATATGCAGTTAGCAAGAGACCCAAAATATATGACGTAAACATTGACAGAACTGAAAGGGAGAAACAGACAGTTCTACAACAAAAGTGGAGACTTTAAGACATCACTTTCGATAACAGAACATCTAGACAGAAGATCAATAGAGAACCAACAGAGTATTTGAACAACAGAACAACTAGCCCTAACAGGCACATAAAGAACTCTCCACCCAAAAAACAGGATACACATTCTTCTCAAGTTTACACGGCTTACTCCCTAGAATATACTATATTTATGTCACAAAACAAATCTTAATAAATTTAAAAAGACTGACATCATACAAGCTTCTCCTCTGACCACAATAAAATGAAGGTGGAAATTAATAACAGAAGGGAAACTTGAAAACTCACAATTATGTGGAAATTAACACTCAAAGAATGGGTCAAAAAAGACACCACAAAGGAAGTTAGGAAATATCCTGAAGGAAATGAAATGAAAAGTTATGGGATATAGTGAAGGCAGTGCTGAGAAGGAAATTTACAGTTCTAAATACTTATATTAAAAAAGAAGAAAGATCTCAAATCAGAAACCCAACCTCACAACTGGAGGACCTAGAAAAAGAAGAGCAACCTAAAACCAAGTGAGCAGAAGGAAGGAACTAATAAAGGTCAGAGTGGAGATAAATGAATAGAGAATAGAACAACAACTGAAAAAAATCAACAAAACCAAAAGTTGGTTCTTTGAAAGGGTCAATAAAATTGAGAAAAGCTTCGCTTGACTGACAAAGGGGCCAGGGACGCAGCTCAGCATCCTACAATGTCCGGACAGCCCTCCACAGCTAAGAATTATTTGGTCTAAAACATCAATAGTGTCAAAGTCGAGAAAACCTCAAAACAAGCCGTCACTTAAAGAAAGTTCCCATGCCATGAGGTCACCCTATGGCAACACAAACTCCCCGTCCCTGGAGGGGTAAAATATTATAGGAAGAACACCCCTGAGGACTCAAGGAGTCTTTGCGTGGAAACTGCTGTCGGTTTTACATCCTAGTTTACCTGCCTGTGAAAACTGGCTAACTACTTCTTTTTGAAATTTGATTTTGCACACAAAGTAAAGATGAAACATTAAAGTATTTTTTACTATTTGGATTATTCTATTTACTTACTTCTTTTAAAGATGGCAAAGGAGGCGGTGGGAGAAAAAAACGGAGATCACTATCTTTGCTTCTCGCCAAACCAATAAGAGTTCTTGAATCAGAGGCCTGAGCAATCATCCTATACTGGTAATCTATTGAAAAAGTAGATTTGTTAACACCCAAATAAAGGTGTTGCAAGGGTTAAAAGAATAAACTATTTGAAAGCCCTCTCTAAATGTTAAACTCCCGCACATTTATAATTCCAAATTTCCCAAGTAATTTTTCACAACTGTATTTACAAAATATATAAGCATAAACATTTAATATTTCAGCAACTGATTTCACAATTCTCCTCAAAATATATGGGGTACCAGGTCACATCTAAACAAAGCTTTTTGGAAAAATGAGGTTCCAGTGTGAAAACTGATAGGCCAGAACCAATTTCTCTAACTTCTTCCTTTTTAATCATTCCAGCTTTCAAATGCTTTGATCACCACTTAAAATGCCTAAAGTTGCACTTAGGTGTACTGTGCCTGGTATTCCACAAAGGCCATGAATATTTAGTTTGAGGGTCCAGACGGTAGTTCTTTGTTTCAGCCTTCACAATTAAAATATTCCATTATTTATGTATCAAAAAACAAAATTCCATATTATATCAACAACCACTAAAGCAGGTGATCTTTTCAGTAATGTCAGTTCTCAACCTGGGTGAGAACTTCAGGATCAAGTAGGGGACTTTCTCAAAATCTACAAACGGTGCCTCCCTGACTTTTCTGTTGTAAGTAAGTCTAATGGAGTCTTGCAACGTAGATTTTGGAAAATGCTTTTATTTTAAGGCTCCACTAACATTCGGTAAGCTTTAATAATTATAAATTATTATAATATAATTATAGCCACTACAATCTACTTAACTTGCTGGAGTCAGAGATCATATTCTGAGATTTAACTTTCCTTTCAACTTTATTGTTTTATATTTGTTTACCCATTTTTACAAGATGACTCTTGCTAACAAATTGTTGTTTAGTCCTGGTACTCATCGGAGCCGATCTGAGCCCTTACTCGTACATTTACTGCAAAACCATGTGGTTTTTAAATATTGAAGTATTTTAAATAGTCCTAAAAAATAAACCAAAACCCACAAATCAGGTATAATTGGCTAATTATTAGTATTAAAGCCATGTAAATTGTCAAAGTGAAAGCAACTATGACTGCGTGACACAGCAAACAGTTAAACATTGTATTAAATATGAACCACATGAAAATGCTGGTGCTACATTAAGTAATAACGATCAGAATCAGGACTTTCTCTCAAGGAAATAACTGATCAAATAAAACGTGATTCTTGTAGAAAGTTACCCAAATACATACTTCATCTTGGAAAGAGGGTGTTCTTCCCAAACACTTCAGGCTACCAGGCCAAAAGGTTTTCTCCCTTCTTCATCACTAGTGTTTTTTTTTTTTTAATTTCTAATTTTGAAATAATTCCAAACTTACAAAACATTGCAAAAATAATACAGAAACAACACGTCATTCCAACCTAATCCCACCCAGATACCAAGATTTGCCAATTATTAGCATCTTGTCACCTTTCCTTATCTCTCTCTCTCCCTCTATCATCTATCTCATCTATCAGTCTAGCTATCTATCAATTTATTTTCTAAACTTTTAAGAGTAGGTTACGTACCTTGTCCTCCTCCACCACCTAACACTTTCATGTACAGGTGCTTCTTTGTCAATTTTTGAAGAAAGCTTTCTTATCTACATTAAGATGGCCTCAATCCTGTGCCTTCCTACCCCGCATCCCCTTCTTTGCCGTGAGAAGCCGGAGCCGTGGGCTCACGGTGGGGCCGTTACCGTGCCAGTGGTGGCTCTGGGACAGCTCCTGCACGGCCTGCAGCCGCGCCGCCTGCTCCTCGGACCTGCTCCTCCTCAGCAGCAGCCACACGCAGCACTCGTGATCATCCACATCCGCTGTACTAAAGGTGTCTTGGCAGGAAAAGAGGACACTTTCACTCTCCCATTTACTGAAGACGGTAATTCCTAAGTACAGGAAGCCTGCAGTGGGAGAGTTAAATCTCCTCCAGGTTTTGATGGTGACTTCCGTGCTGGTTCTCAGTTCTGCCTGTGGTCTATTATGCACACTGCATGCGTCTTAGGTCTCACGTGCCATCCCTCAGACGCATATAATGTGTGTCGTCTCTCTTCATCCACCCAAAACTTTTTATCATGAAAAATATCACACACATGGAAGAACTGAAAGAAGAGTAAACATCCACAGGCCCACAACATCTAGATTAATAGTTGTGATTTTGCTCTGTGTCATCTACATCCGTGTGTGTGGTTTTTGTTAAGCTATTTGAAAGGAAGCTGCAGACAGAATGGTTTTGCGGTTCAGCCTGCATTCTCCTACGGCAGCACGAGGCCATTATCACAGGCAAGACCACCACCAAAAATCTCCTGAAATCATCTCATGGCCAAGTCCAACTCCATATTCAAGTTTCTCCAACTGTCCCCAAACTCTATTTAGAGCTGCTTTTTAAACCAGGATTTAACCATGTCTCCTTAAATCTCTTTTAAATCTAAAAAGTTGTTCCTTTTCTCTTTCATTATGCCAACTTTTAATAGCGATCTGGCCTGCTCATTTATAACTAGTCCTACATTGTGGATTTGTCTGGTTATAAAATCTATATTTTTGCTGGAATATTCTCATTATGAAAAACTATGGATGATTTCCTAACAAGTTTAAAATTTTGAAACCTTATCAAGAGAACAGGATATTTTTAGCCTTGATATTTATTTATGACTATCAACAACACATCCAAAGTTGGAAGAAAACGGTCCAAAGTATTGCGCACTTAAAAATAAATACCACCCAAGTGAACGATATTACTGAATTTTCCATAGATATAGTAAACATTAGCATAAAATTTGGGGGGGTGGGAAATCTCAGGTTGATCATCAAACGACTTTCATATTACTGATAGAGATTCCGAGTTAAATATTTGGTACTCACCAGTAAATGGACTCCATAATATCTTGGCTGAAGCTGTCAATACTTTTCTTACTGCTTTGTGAAGTTCTTTTCTTGCCTGGTAGGTTATTCCTAACATGATTACAAACTTAAATGAAACCAAGTGTGCACTCTTAATGCTATGCTCCAGTACTTCAAAAAAAAAATGTATAAATTACATTTTTGCAAAAATTTTTCACAAGAAAAATATAAAATTGCATCTTTCCTCTATTTGATGATCAATATCAATGCAATTGAAACAATTAGGGGAACACAGAGCTGGAGACCCCTAAATAAGACTGCTCTCCACATCAGGGAGAAAGTAAAAAATAAAACATAACAAAAATTGAAACTAACAAAAATGATTCTATAGGACTAGCTGTATTTAGGAAAACATCCTTTAAAAATAACCTATCTTAAACTGAAAATTGGAAATACCTTACTGAGATTAAGCCTTGGTGTGCAGGTACATCATAAGCTATGAAAATTATCTGTGTAACTGGAATTGCAACACATCACAAAAGCATGCTGAAGCACAGGAAGGTGATAATAGTTAACACAAGTGGGAGAGAGTGGTGGGGTGGGGGCCAGCCAGAACAGCCCCTCAGGGAAGGCCACGTGCTATCAGGCGTGAGCCTGGTGAAAATATACTCCTCTGCTCTAGAACCCGAGTTCACCAGGCAGCCTTCCACACGACCAGGCCACTGAGAAGCAGAATGCCCTGGCTGTGAACAGGTAAGCAGGTATTCTATTTATGAATCAGCCTCGTGACTTCAGTTTGCATTAATAAATCCCTTAAGGCAGAAATATTTCTGAGCTAAAGGACAAAACCGTGTTTCATACTCAGCAAACTGAGGGTCGTTCTCTGAACCGAGGATCCCACTAAGGTAGGGGTTCTTAACTTTTTCTGTCCCCATGGACCCCTTTGCCAGTCAGGTGAAATGAATCCTACTGTAATTTATTTATTGCATACATTCATAAGTAAAGGAAATGCTAGATTTCAGTTTGAGGTCAGAGAAAATAAAGATAATAAGCTAATTTTTTTCAATTCAAACTCACAGACCTCTGGAAATCTTTGGATCCACGGACCCCTGGTTAAGAACCCCTGCACTAAGGTGTGGAATTCCAGGTGGAAAGCAAACAGGAGGCTGCTTTTCACTCCACTTCACTATTCGAGAGTGGCAAACTTGGGCTAATAGAAATCCAAATCTTGGTCTTCAATTAAATTTTTTTATAGGAGCTTGGTTCTCACAGGGATTCAAGATTCTTAAGAGTTAACTGAACCTGTTTTATTAATGTTATGATTTAAACAGACTCCTTTTTAAATTCAACAACTAGCTTCCGTTTTTCACAAAGATGGGATTACTTTGCCATAAACTTACCAAGATTTTCTCCTTTATCTAAGGAAACTGTGTTCACATATATATATGACTTCATTTTTTCTCTTTCTACCACTTGAGTATCTAACGTCAAAGACTTCTTCAGGGCCAGAATTTCATATGTAAGAAATAAAGAACCTCTTAAAAAGAAACAACAAATTAATCATCAATATAGGATCTAAATGTAACACAAGCTTTTCGTAGTAAACTTTTTCTTTCTTTCTTATTGGGAAACATAACATATATACAGAAACGTGTGTATAACACACAAACACAAATTCACTTCAATAATAAATAACCACATAACGTTAACCATATCTTCTCTGATCATTAACCGTTCTCTCATCTCTGTAGGTAATTATTATTCCAGTTTTATGATAGCAATGCCCCTGCTTTTCTTTACAGTTTTCCTGCCTTTATCTACATCTTTAAATAATGGAGTCTAGTTTTGCCTGTATTTGAACTTCATATGACTGGGGGGACACTCTATGTATTATTCTGCTCAGCCTTGTCTGTGAGATTCACTCATGTTGCTGCATGTACCTGCAGTTCATGCATTTATATTTTTGTGTGGGATGCGATTCATCTACTGCATGAATATACCACAACGGGTTGGTCCATTTCCCCAGAGATGGGCATATGGTAAATTCCAGGTGAGGCTACTGTGAACAAGGCTGTCATGCAGCCTCCACACTACTATGTGCTCATGTGGATGTGTTTCTCCAGGGTACATATTCAGAAGCAGAATCACATCCTTCCTGACAGTCTACATATTGTTCAACTTTACTAGGTTAATGCCAAACTGTGTTTTCAAAGAGATGATGCCAAGTTTACACTAAGGTCGATTTTTAAGTGTGAAACCTAATGTGGTTTGAGTACCCAAAGTGAAGGTTTCCTTCCTAAGCTGAAGCCACTCCCTAAATCCAGACACAAGGCTCCTTCTGTATGGACCTGTAGCTTACTGCCATCAGTTATTCCAAGCCTCCTGTCCGTTGCTTTCCACCCTAGCACAAGCAGGTGACACAGAAATCCTGACTCTGGCCAGCACCAGAGGGACAGAGAGAAGGCTCTAAAGAATTCGCAAATAAAGCAAAATATAAATATAAAGAAAAAAGAATCCACAACTCTCTTGGGGTCTTCTCTGAACAGCCCAAAAGACCAATGTTTGGATCATTTTTATCATGCCTTCCAGGAAAGACAAAATTCTTTAGCAAAAAGAATGTGATTACTTCTTACCACATGCCTGAATAAACTGTGATCTAGATGAAGAAGCTACCTTCAATGGAAATCATCTAAATGTTTGCCTTATATTAAATTGTCATGGAGAAGTGTATTTCCTTTATCATTTTAGCATCTAAGAGTTGACTTTATATTTATACTAGTGAGAAAAATTAACACAGTATACTAGTAATATACATAAATGTAAATATATATTTTCCACCCTCACCCTCTCACCCCTGCCAAAAAAAAAGGGCAAGGAAAGAGAACAAAAAATAGTTTAAGGAAAGAGGGGCACCCCTTTATTAAGTGTGTGCCTCTGAAGAACACGGGCTAGGAAGTGTGCACCTCAGTTTCCAAGCTTGACTGCTTTACAGTGAGTGAAGAGATTTTCAAAAATGCTCTCGACTTTACTCCATTTTCACCTTCTTCACTCACTTTAGAATCTAACAGAGCTAGAAAAGAAGTGTTTTAATACATAAGGCTATACAACACAGCGAATCCTATTGTAAACAATGGACTAAAGTTAATAGCACAATTATAAAAATGTTCTTTCATGACTTGTAAGAACTGTTCCACACAAATGCAAGGTGTTAATAACGGTAGTAAATGGAAACTCTGTATTTTATGCATAATTTTTTTGTAAACCTACAACTTCTCTAATAAAAAAAATCTAATACAAGACGCTATTCCACTGTGATTTTTAAATGCATCAAAGCTAATTATTGAATGCCTGCTATGTGTAAGTGCTGTTCTCCTAGCAACTGCACAAAGACAGGCAGAATCCTCATCGTACACTTGTACCCAGGAGAAAACCATTCTCAGAAAGGTAACTAAACTTGACTACAATAACATTTAAGGGGTAAAAGCAGTGATCAACTCAATCTGTCTAATTCCAAACCTACACCCTTTTTACTACCCCATACCAGCTGTAAATCACTTCCACTGAAATTCCAAATAGTAGTGTAATGAAGACAATTCATATAGCACAGTCGACACTTACCCTAGAATAAGTGATCCAGTAAACTTTATTATATTTCCTTGAAAAAGAAGGAAAAAAGTCATTGTAATTAAATTCATTTTTAAAAGTTTGAAAAACTAGGCAAAAGTTTAAGTCTCTACCTATGTCATATATAATTGGATAAGGAGTCACTCATATTTTTCCAAGAATATAATCAGTTGCTATTAACACATGGTTTCCTATCCCAGATACAAAAACCTAACCCATCAGCACTGTGTACAGAAGTGTAACTTCTAGCTGTGGCAATTCCCACCCAGGCTCCCCTACCTCCACCCCATCAAATCTCCAGAGACCCTTATCCCTATTCTACCACTGTTGCCAGGACTATACGCTGCCGCTGAATGCTATGTGCAGGAAGCTCACTTCCCATCTGATGAGGAGAACTCTCCCCGGCACTACAGGATTCTGTTGAGGGATGATGTCTGCCCAGTACCAAGTGAGGACATGAACTGACTTTTCCCAAAGAACTGTGTTATAATTAGATGTTAAGTACCACACGTAGGTAGACCCATTTTAAGTATCATTTGCATTTTACAAACTTAATGTCTATTTGGCACTTGGAAAGCATTTTTAATATTTACAAAATTCCTAGTTGCAGACACAGCTAGTTGCCTATGCAATTTACATAAACCCCTTAATCTTTACGAACACAGCCTCATTACTATCTAAAATATTAAAGTTCCTAGACTCCTCTGCACCTATGGCTGGCTGTACAACACAACTGGAGCCAATGACACATCGTTGGAAGTCGGTAAAAACACAAAGTCTATAAAAAGAGAGAGCCTCATAGGTTGGCTATTGGCCTTTTTACCTTTATATGTGTGTGTGTGTGTGTGTGTATATATATACATTTTTTTTTTTTTTTTTTAAGATACTTAGATTACATAAATGTCGCATAAAAAATATAGGGGATTCCTAATGCCCCACTCCCCACAGCTTCTACATTTTCCTACATTAACATCCTTCATTAGTGTGGCACATTCATTGCAATTGATGAGCACATTCTGGAGCATTGCCACTAAGCATGAACTATAGTTTACATTGTAGTTTACACTCTCTCCCACCCAATTCTGTAGGTTTTGGCAAGATATATAATGGCCATTCAGGACAATTCCCAAGTCCCTAAAATGCCCCCATATTACACCTCTTTCACTCTCTCTGCCCTCAGAACCTCTAGTGGCCACTGTCTCCACATGAATGATATAAGTTCTTCCATTGGTAGAATCACAGTAAGTCTACAGTAGAACACCAGTAAGTCCACTCTAGTCCATAGTTCATTGCCCAATCCTGAGGATTCTGGGATGGTGATGTCCACTCCACCTCTACTTGAGAGGAGGCTGCAATCACTTGGGGCCAATGGATGGGACTCTCTTGCTTGCAGATAGAGATTCTCTTAGTTTCTTGGTATGGTAGTTTCCATTATCACCTCCTTGTTAGTTGTCCTGAGTGAGACCAATGAACTGGAAATTAGGTGTTGCAACTCTGTTGAGATTCAGGGCCCAGCTGGCACATGGACAGCCCAAGGATTTACATCTCTTGGATGTATACATAACAACTCTAGTACTAATTATAGGTTCAAAGAAAAGGACAGAAGAGCCATGTATAAGGAAACCACCGGTGAGTCCAACTCTGTCACACTGTAGGGCCAAAGTAGGGCCCACTGGCAAGGCACCAAGCTCCTGAGCTACCTGCTCTAACTATAGTGTCTGGATGTCTCCAGAACCCTCAGGAGCCCCACTATTTGGGGAGGTGTCTTCTTTGGCAGTCAATGAGGTCCTGATGAGACATGCATAAGCGTAACCTCTGGAATAACCTCCTAACTCACTATGAAGTCTCTTAGCCATATAAACTCATTTGTCTTTACCTTTTCCCCCTTTTGGTCAAGGTCTTTTTCCAGTTGCATTGCTAGTTGGTGCTTGATAGTAATCCCTCGGTGCCAGGGAGGCTCATCCGCGGGGATCATGTCCCACGCTGGGGGGAAGGTAATGTATTTATATGCTGAGTTCAGCTTACAGAAAGGCCACATTTGAGCAACAAGGAGACTCCCAGGAGGAAACTCTTAGGCACCCTATAGTACTAACTAGGCTAAGTTTCAATTTCAAGAGTAAAGGTTCACACGCACAGTGATCAATGTCAAGGGCCTATCAATGGACCATCCTCCTTCACTAGTCATTGACCCTGTAGTGGGGGGATTCTTGCTGATCCATTAGAGAATGTGGCAGAGGTCCCCAGGACGGGAATTTGATATTCCTTTGGTTATTGTGTGAATCTCCACCCACCGTGACAATGCCCCATGAACATCTGAACACATTTAAATGCCTTATACGTATGTCCAAATGAGCTTCCTCCCATGTATCTCCCATCACTGACACCCTGCACCAATGATCCTCCCCTGCTACAGTTATAACCCTTCTGTGATCCAAAACTTCTTCAAAAATGAAGCCAATAAAATAGCCAAATACAATAAGAAAGTGAAATAATGATAATTTTAAAAATAAGAAAATACAAAAAAAATTTTTTTAATAAAAATAAAAATTAAAAATTGGGGATAATAAAAAAATAAAAATTTTTTTTTTAATTTCTTTAACATTTTGCCTTTCATCACTGTAAGATCTGTTGTCCTATATGCACAGTGTCATTTTCTTCCATTTATTGCCCCAGTGTCTTACTTTTTTCATTTTGTCCTCAAAGAAGTTTTAGGTTACAGAAAAGTCATGTACCGAATACAAGGTAGTCCCATATACCCAGCATCCTCCCCGCTTTCTGCCTTCTTGTTGCTCAAGGATTCAGCAACTATCTTGTGACCATGAGGACAGAGGCACATAATAAAGACAATGGAGCAATAAGAGAAGGATTGTTAGGCTGCTATTCCTGCCCAAAGCTGTAGCTCTTGACTTCTTGTTATGTGAGGAAAATTAAAACCTTACTAATTTAAGCCATTGTAGTCAAGTCTGTTACATGTGCTACACAATCTTAACTGATTTAATACTGATGATGGTTAGGTACCAAGGCCGTTTAACCTAGAATCGATGTGAGTACAGAGGTAACACTGCCTTTGTCCAGAGGGGCACTTATATACAAAATGCAAAGTGACAAGGAAGGTTTTCTGGAGGAGGACCTGGCTATTGGTGGGAGGTAGATTACTGCTCGACCCTCAGCTTCAGGAAGCAAGGACATGCCTTCCTTCCCAGAACCTAACACAAGTGCCCAACACATAGCAAGAGCTTCAGCCATACCTGCAGAATGAGAATGCAGTGATGCTGACATGGAGTTCAGAAGGATAAGAATGATGTTGAAGAAAAAGTAGGAGAGGGAAAAGAATTGAAAACAAAAATGAGCATGCCTGGCTCTGAACCTACACATTTGGGGCAGGCCATTAGTAGAGAACAGGCACAGATAAATCTGAAACTTAACTGTGGGTTAAATAAGTTTTTGTGGCCCACCCTGTAAATCCAACCACCACTTACACCACTGTTTCTATAAGATGTTGTTTAAATTAATCTGAGACTTAACCATGGGTTAAATAAGGGGTTTTTGTTTTGTTCTGTTGTTTTGTTTTGGAATTATCATGGAATTGAACCTGGGACTTCGGATATGCGAAGCAAGCACTCAACCACTGAGCTATACCTGCTCTGCTTCAATAAGTTTTTGTGGCCCACCATGGAAATCCAATCACCACTTATATCACAGTTTCTACGAGGAGGTGGTTTTTAACTGTACTCACGGATCTCTCTCCAGTATGTGCCACTTTTTGGCGGGGGAGTAGAGGTTCCTATTCTTCTGCAACAGATTACACAGTAAGCAGCCAGGGACATTCTGTGGTGTAGAACAATTGTAACAATTAAAACAGGTCTTTCAACCATAAAAACATGTCACCATCACACTGCATAGGACAGCCCACAAAGTTAGATTTTTCAAGACCAGGAAGAAACTTTCCAATTAAAGAACACTTTCTCCCCTTGAAAACCTAAAGTAGAATTATTAGAGTAAATCTGCACTAGTACTTCGATTATTCTGCATCAAATTGTAACCACTGTGAGCAATGATTAATAGGAAGCAAGAAATAAAGATTACCAAACAGAATATCAATATCAATATAAGCATTTAAATTTTAAAATGTCTTAAAAATATGACGACAGAAGGCCCTACAGAATTGAGAAGAAGCTCTGAATGGAAGATATACTTAGAATCCATGGAAGTATTTAGGTTTTCTTGAGCTCCCTCAGGATGGTACCCGTCATTGTTAAAATCTTTGAAATTTAATTGCTGGCAACCTTTCAAAGAGAACTGTCCCGCCCAACTAATCTGTCAGCTGAGTAAAGATTATCTAATATGATGCAATGGTTTCTAGAGCAACCCAGCAATTCTAGAACCATGTCAGATTGTCCTTGGGTAAGGACACCTTTTTTCCTTTTACAGGTGAATTCAGGAAAGAATTGCTAGCTTTTACCATATGATGTCGCTCCAGCCAAGAAAAGGTGCATCTTCAAGTCTTTTATATCATCTGTAATTTTCTTCACAAACGTCAGGCATGTTTTCTCTTTCCTTCCTCCCTCCCTCCCTTTGTTTCTTACACAGAAAATTTCAAAGGTATACAAACGTGAAGGAGAATTGCAAAATGAACCCTCATGTACCCATCACTGAGCTTCAATAGTTACCCACAAATGGCCAATCTTGCTTGAGCTAATACTAGTTCTGTCCAATAGAATTTTCTGCATGATAGAAATCCCTCTATTTGCACTGTCCAACACAATGTGGCTACTGAAGACTGGAAATGTGGCCAGCAGAGAAAAATGGCTAGTGTGCTAGGAAATGTCATTTTTAACTTAAATAATTTAAATAAATAATTAGAAATTAAATGACTTTAAATAGTACAGTAGTGGCTATAGTACTAAACAGCACAGATACCCTAAACCACATTCGCTCTCCACAACCACCACACTCCATTACTTTGAAGCAAATCTCTAATATCCTATTATTTAATCCAGAAATACTTTAGGACCTACCTCTCTCCTGAAAAACATTAACCATTATTATGTCTAAAAAATAAATTCGATTCTTTTTAAGTATCATCAAATATCCAAAGAGTGTTTCGATTATTTCACAAATGTTTGGTTTTTGTTTTGTTTTGCACTATTGGTGGGCAGTGTGGAGTTTTGAGCTGGAGCCCTGGGAAGTCGGCGCACAGAGGAGCTCGGTCGTGAGGAAGGAGACGAGCCGTTCGCCTGAGAGTCCACAGCTGGCCTTGTGGAGAGAGGCAGAGCCTGGAGGGCCTGACCATGAGCCTTGAGAACAAGAGGAAGGCCAAATGGCGGCCATCTTGCTCCAACACATGGCAACAGACTTTGGTGAGGGAAGTAACTTACGCTTCATGGCCTGGTAACTGTAAGCTTCTACCCCAATTATTCTACCCCAGTTATAAAAACTGACCAATTTCTGGTATTTTGCATCAGCGCACCCTTGGCTAATACAATGGTTTTTGTTTTCTTATCCCTATGATTGCTAACTTTTTTGTTTCTTAATGTTATCTTTGCCTCTTTTTAAAAAAAATTTTTGAGTTTTCCAGAAGTTTATTAATTTTTTTCAAAGAACCAATCTATTAGTTTTGCTGATCATCTCCATTTTTATTTTCTATTTCTGCTCTTCAATATTTTTTTATTTCCTTTGATTCAACCTGTCCTTTTCCTAACTTCTTCAGTTGAATGTTTACTTAATATATGACGGATATTTCTTGCTCTTTCATAAATGCATTCCAGCCTATAAATTACCGTCTAAGTTTAATATTAAGTTTATCTTACCTAAATCCCACAAATACTGATATTTCCATTGTGATTTCCTCTAATTCATGGATCTTCTGGGAGTATGGTTTTTAATTTCCAAATATATGGAATTTTAAAAGATTATCTTTTCATTGTGGTACATGACATAGATCATTTAGAATTTGTGGAGACTTGCTTTGTTACCTGGCTGCAATCCATATTTATAAATGTATCATATGCGTATACTTTGGTGTGCATAGAATTTAACATATTATTTCAAATGTATTATGTTGTTAAAACTCTCTATTACTTTATTAAATTTTGCCTGCATGGCAGTGATGGTTTCAAACTGTATGTACCCCAGAAAAGCATGTGTTTATTTTTTTCTAAGATTTTATTCCCCCCCCATTATTTTGTGCTCACTGTCTGCTCTGTGTTCTTCTGTGTCTGCTTGTCTTCTCTTTAGGCGGCATCTGGAACCAATCCTGGGTCCTTCCAGAGTAGAAGAGAGGCACTCAATCTTTCACGCCACCTCAGCTCCCTGGTCTGCTGCATCTCTTATTGTCTTTCCTCTGTGTCTCTTTTTTGTTGTTGTGTCATCTTGCTGCGCCAGCTCTCTGCACGGGCCAGCACTCCACGTGGGCCAGCACTCTGCTCAGGCCAGCTTGCTGCGTGACCAGCTTGCCTTTCACCAGGAGGCCCCGAGAATCGAACCCTGGACCTCCTATATGGTAGACGGAAGCCCAATTGCTTGAGCCACTGAGAAAAGAATGTTTTTAAAGAAATTCATTCCTCTGGGTGTGACACCACTGTAACTGAGACCACTGGATGAGGCTGCTTCAGTTAAGGGGTGGCCCACCTCAATCAGGATGGATCTTAATCCTATTACTGGAGTCCTTTATACAAGAATGAAATTCAGATAGAAAAGAAAACCATGAAAGCAAGAAGCTGAAGGCAACAAAATCCAGGAGAAGGGAGAGACCAGCAAATGCCGCCACGTGCTTCCTCTGGCAGAAGAGGCAAGGATCTCCAACAGCCGGTTTCAGGAAGAAAGCATCGCCTTGAAGATGCCTTGATTTGGTCACTTTCTTGGCCTCAAACTGTAAACTAATAAATTCCCATTGTTTAAGTCAACCCATTTCATGGTATCTGCTCAAGCAGCCTACAAAACTAAAGCAATGATCTATCCGTTTCTGAGAGAAGTTTTTAAAAAATTTTTCTCACTGGATTATACATTTGTCAATTTCCCCTTGTATCTGTCCATTTTTTCTTTAAATTCTCAGTCAGTAAATACTCATTTGAGTCCCTGTGAACCAGAAACTATTCTAGACCCTGGAGAGATAGCAATGAACAAGAAAAGTATGTCCTTGAAGTCATGGATCTTAGACTCTAGTGCAGAATTTCCCAATTTACTAAACAAGTATTATCATTTTTTGCCATGATGTGAAAAGATAAGTCATTAGCTACACACAAATTCAGTTTTTAGAATGTTGGTATTCTGTTCTTGTTATCATCATACACAGTGCCTCTTTTTCCTTATTAACATTTATTGCCTTAAGTTCTATTTTGTATTATATTAATATTCCCTGAACAGTTCTCTTCATATATTCTTGGTCCTTTACTTTTTAATATTAATTTTAGGTTTAAGTTTAGCCTATCAAGTTCCATGAAAAAGTATAGAGTGATTTTTCATTTTGCTCCTTGTCTTTTTGCTCATTGTGTGTCTTCTTTACAAGGCACGAGAAACCAAACCCAGGATCTCCCATGTTGGAGGCCGGCACTCAACTGCTTAAGCCACATCCGCTCCCCTTCAAAGAGTGATTTTAATTGGAAGTGCACTAAGTTTGTAGAACTGGTGAAAACTGACGTCTTTATGATCCTGAGGCTTCTCACCCATGAATATAGTGTATCTCTCCATTTACTTGGGTCTTCTTTTACTTCTTTCAATAGAGCATAATTTTCTCCCTAATGCACTACACAGCTTTAGTTTGACCTATTTCTAGATACCTTTGGCTTTTACTGCTGTTGTGAATTTTATCTTTTTGTTATTAAAATTCCTAATTAGTTATTGCTGTCTACAGAAGTTATTTTTGCATTTAGCAACCTTCCTGAACTTAAGGCCATTTTTTTGACATCCCCTAACTCAAGCAGCCCTTCCACTTACTCTGTAACCATTGCCACCTGATACCTTCTTGTTAAATGATTTGTTTGGTGTCTCTCTCCCCCCACTAAAATTAGTTACTTGTTTACCATTGTATCCCCAGCGTCTAGAATAGTGATGGCACAGACGAGGTGCACAAAAATATGTGTTGAATAAATGGACGGAGGTTTTAAATCTGGATGGTTCAGACAAACGCAGGCTTTCAAGCGAGGGCGGTAGATGAGAACTGGTTCGGTCTGAGGGGTTGGATTTAGAGGGCTCACAGGGATCACCAGGCAGGCGTATGAGCGGCCCCTGGAGCGCCTCAGTGGCTGTCCCATGTCGGGAAACTGAGGACATGGTCAGGGGAAAGAATGTGTACGAGAAGAAAAAAGGCAAATTTAAAAGAGCAGCATTATGGAAACCAACGGGGGTGGGGGAAGATATGAGCGACAGAGAAGAAACGGAAGAGCTAGATTCCTAAAAGATCCGGAAGCATCACAAGTGCGGGAAGGACAATTTAACCTGAGGCAGAGAGCAAGAGGTTTATCTCAACTGCTGAAAAGACCACCACCTGAGCGCTCAGACCACAGGGGCGAAGGTGGGGAAGGGGCTGACAGAACCCGCCGGCGCCCTTCCCTCTGTTTAAAGCGACAGCCCTCGGCCTTGACCTCTCCAGTCCCCGCTGCGGTCCGCACGCCCCGGGCTTGGGCTGCTGGTCAACCTCTCCTGCCCACGCAGCCCGGGCCTCGGGCAGGACCAGAGGAGGGCGGCGGGGCAGAGGGGCGCCGAGGCCGCCCCGCACGCCGCCCGCTCCCGCAGGCCGGGCCC
>JAKSZT010054281.1:20184807-20210582 GCA_026826555.1 Tolypeutes matacus
TTTTTTTTTTTTTTTTTTACACACCGGGAGGTCCCAGGGATCGAACCTGGGTCCCTCCATATGGGAGAAAGACGCCCAAACATTTGAGCCACATCCGTCCCCCTGCTGGGAGATTTTTGATGACGGATTCAATCTCCTTAATTGTGATTGGTTTGTTAAGTTCTTGTATTTGTTGGGGTGTCAGTGTAGGTTGGTTATGTGTTCTAGAAATTTGTCCATTTCATGTAGGTTGTCTAGTTTGTTGGCATATAGTTTCTCATAATATCCTCTTATGATTCTTTTTATTTCTGTGAGGTCATTTGTAATTTTCCCCCTTTCATTTCTGATTGTATTTTTTTGCATCTTCTCTCTTTTTTTCTTTGTTAGTCTAGCGAGGGGTTTGTCAATTATTGTAGAAATGTCTATTTCTCCCTTCAGTTTTGCCAGAGTTTGTCTCATATATTTTGGGGCACCCTAGTTAGGTGTGTAGATATTTATGACTTTTATGTCTTCCTGAAGGATCTTTCCTTTTATTAATATATAATGGCCTTCCGCATCTCATCACTTTTTTGCATTTGAAGTCTGTTTTGTCTGATATTAGTATAACTACCCCTGCTCTTTTATGTTTACTATTCGCGTGGAGTATCTTTTTCCAACCTTTTACTTTCAGCTGTTTTATATCCCTGGGTCTGAGGTGAGTTTCTTGTAAGCAGCATATGGACAGCTCATGGTTTTTTATCCATTCTGTCAGCCTGTATCTTTTTTTTTAAGATTTATTTATTCACTTTATCCATTTTAAACTCCCCCCCTTCCCCATTTGCTATTTTGTGTCCATTCACTGGGCAATTCTCTGTGTCTGTTTCCTGCCATCTCTTCTCATCCTTCTCCTCCAGTCTTCACCAGGATTCGATCCTGGAGACCTCTGATGTAGGAGAGAGGTGTTCTGCCACCTGCACCACCTCAGTTCCTGGTTTTCAGAGCTTTTGGAGCATCTTGTCTTGTCTCTCCCCTGTTACGTCGTCATCTTGCTGCATGGCTCCCGGGGCCCGGAGGCTCACCGGCACACAGAGCCTGGCAGCCCATGTGCCTTCTATATATATATATATATATATATATATATTTTATTTTACCAGGAGGTCCCGGGGAGCGAACCCAGGTCCCTCCATATGGCAGACGGACACCCAACCATTTAAGCCACATCTGCCCCCCAAGCCTGTATCTTTTGATTGGGGAATTTAATCCATTCACATTGAATGATATTACTGAAAATGCACTATTTCCTCCATTTTATTCTTTGGTTTTCATATGTTATCTTGTTTTTGTCTCTCTTTTTACTCTTTGGTTATCCTTTCTGCTTTTCTTTCTTCTATACTCTCCTCCAAGCCTCTCTCTCCTGTCTTTTTCTTTCAGGTTCTAAGGCTTCCTTTAATATTTCCTGCAAAGGTGGATTCTTTTTTACAAATTCTTAGTTTCTGTTTGTTTGTGAATACTTCATACTCACCTTCATATTTGAAGGACAGTTTTGCTGGGTAAAGAATTCTCGGCTGGCAGTTTTTCTCTTTCAGTTTCCTAATTGTATCATGCCACTGTCTTCTCGCCTCCATGGTTTCTGAAGAGAAATCTGCACTAAGTCTTACTGGACGTCCTTTGTACATGATCATTTGCTTCTCTCTTGCTGCTCTGAGAATTTTCTCTTTATCTTTTACATTTGACGTTCTGAATAATATGTGTCTTGGCATAGGTCTATTTGGATTTATTCTCATTGGGGTACAGTGTGCTTCTTGGACATGCAAATTCATTTCTTTCGTGAGAGTTGGGAAATTTTCAGCTATTATTTCCTCAAATACTCTTTCTGCCCCTTTTCCTTTCTCTTCCCCTTCTGGAACTCCCATGGCACGTATGTTGTTGCATTTTGTGTTGTCATTCAACTCTCTGAGCCCCTGCTCAATTTTTTCCATTCTTTTCTCTCTGTGTTCTTTTCTCTCTTCAATTTTAGCTACTCTCTCTACGGTATCACTTATTCTTTCTTCTATCATTTTGAGTCTGCTGTTGTATGCCTCAAATGTATTTTTTTTTTTTTTTTACCGGGAGGTACCAGGGATCGAACCCCGGTCTCTTCATATGGTAGACGGACGCCGAACCTTTTGAGCCACATCTGTTTCCCTCAAATGTATTTTTGACTTCACCTATTGTGTCTTTCATTCTCATGAACTGCGTTACTTTTCTGTTCAGGATTTCAAATTCTTCTTTGCGTTCGCTCAATGACTTCTTGATGTCATTTATCTCTTTAACTATATTCTCTTTCATCTCATTAATTTGATTTTGGAAATTTGTGCACATCTCACTGATTAGTTCTCTCAAATTCTGCATCTCTTCTGGGACTTTGCTGTATTCCTTTTCTTGGGCCATGTCTTCTAATTTTTTAGTATGGCTCGTTATTTTTTGCTAGTGCTTAGGCATCTGGTTAGGTTGTATTTTACTTAGATGCTCTATGTCTTTTTCTTTTATGGATTTTCGTGGCAGGAGGCTGTGAGTTACCACCGCTCTTTGATTTTTGGCTCAACCTTGATTGTTAGGATTGTTCTGCTGGTTGCTCAAAACTGGGCACTGGACCCAGTAATTGGTTGTAGAGTCTTTTCCTAGGGCCTTGGGCAGGGAGGCTATAGAGGCCAGGAAAAGCCTCTCTTACTAATTTTCTTATGTGCACTTCCTTGGTCTGCCAGGAGATGGCGCTTGTTGGCAGCTCTCAATTCAATGCCTGGTCGGAGCGTATTTGTTGTGACACAGACCAGATCAATGTGATGGAGCTTCCTGTCTGGGGGCTAGGAGCCCTGTGATTCAAACTTTCTGAGACAGTTCTCCAGACTTCTCTCGTAGCGCCCCCCTTTTCCCAGCTAGGAAATATTTCCACTCCCCTCTGAGTCCTCAACAATCAGTCCCTGTTAGTAGAGGAGGAGGTTGGGAGGTTTGTGTATCTTTAGCCCCTTGCAGGCTCCAAGGCAAACAATGGCGCAGCCCCACCCGGCCTGGAAGGGCTCTCGGGACAGGGCAGACCAAACCTGGGAGTCCAAAGCAGGGTCAGCCCCAGGCTCTCTCTCTCCTCTCCTGTGGCGTCAACAGTTAGTCCAGGCTAGAAGAGAGGGAGGTTGTGAGGGTCGGATTTCTCCAGTCCTTCACCGGCTCCCAGGGCAAACCTCCGTGTGGAAGGAGCCTGGGGCTCTGCAGCCCAAATTTACAGGTCAAAACCTGAGTCAGCCTAAGGCTGTGTCCCTCTCTCTCCCCTTTGCGGGAGTGGTAGATCCCTGGAGCCCCCTTTGTCTGCAGTCGCAGGCCTAGAGGCCCAAGAATTCTGAAAAGTGTGGGGGAGGGTGCCGGCAGCAGCAGAAGCTGCTACTTGCAACTCACGGTTCTGTTGTCGCGATTTCCCTCTTCTGACCCTCTCTCCTCTGGGTGGTGTGCAGCCTTCACCTGCTGTCCTAAACCCTAGAAGATCTTTTTCAGGGCTGTTTCAGCTAGAGGACACTCTAGCTATTTTTCTGGAGAAGAGATTCCTGTGTCTTACTAGTCCGCCATCTTCCCGGAAGTCCCCACCCTGAGTTTTAATGTTGGAGTACGCAGGCTCAGCCCTTGCATCTCCTCTGGACTTCTCTTCCTTCCCTTGGTGACTTGATATGATGTCACGGCTCTAAGTACCATCATACATTGACTGATGACT
This sequence comes from Tolypeutes matacus, assembly GCA_026826555.1. Lineage (NCBI taxonomy): Eukaryota > Metazoa > Chordata > Mammalia > Cingulata > Chlamyphoridae > Tolypeutes > Tolypeutes matacus. Next base: position 20,188,502 of record JAKSZT010054281.1, read on the forward strand.
GGAATTTCGTCTTTGCCCTGGACCCCAGTGCTGCCCCCCAAAACTGACTCCAGCCTCCTAGTCCTTGTCACTCAGGTGCCTAACAGGCATCTCAGCTATGACATGCCCAAAACCAAACTCTTCTTTTTTTATTTTCATTTTTAATGGCGAATATGTAGAAGAAAATTATTGTTTTAAATAAAACAAAACAAAACTCCTCATTGGTCCTTTCTGGCCATACTACAAATCACCAAAAAAAAAAAAAAAAGCCTTCAACTTAAAAGGGTTGGCAATGTATTCATCGGTATTTAAAATATTTAGAAGCAGCTATCTTGTTACCTCATTTGTAATTTCTTTGAACCTAACCTTTCAGTCATGCAGACAGGTGGGAAAATTTTCCTCCCAAAACTTGTAAAAGCAAACGCTTGCTTTTGCTTTTACCTACAAAACTTCTTTCTACATTCCTCCTCATCTTAGTAAAAGGCCACTCCAGAAGTCTTGGCGTCTCCTCAATTCCTCCCTTTTAAAGCTCATGTCTAGATTCAGCAGTCAGGCTGGCTTTGCTTTAAGAATTCTCCTAGAATCAGCGTCTTCTCACCTCCACTGCCCCCATCTGTGTCCAGATCTTCATCTCCTGCCTGGATTCCTGGGCAGTCTTCTAAGTGATCTCCCGTTGCCCTGACCTCTCCACTGCCTGCCCTCCCACCATCTCCTCAGCCCAGCAGCCAGCAAGACCTTCATATTTAAAGTAAGTCAGAGTAAAAGCCAGAGTACCTGAAAATCACCTTCCCAGGCTCCTTCCTGCCCTTTGATCTGCCTTTCCCCCAAGTATCCAGGAGGGCTGCTCACTTGTCTCCTCAGGGGTTTTCTCAAACATGACCTTATTAGTAAGGCCTTCCCTGAGCTCCCCTTTTAAAACTGCAAGGTCCTGTCACTATCATCTAATCCTCTTTCCCTAGTGTTCTGGTTTTCATTGGTTGGTCCTAGCACTTCCCACTAGAATGAGAGCGCACTAACGGTGAGGGGTCTCACGTATTGTTTGTTCCCTGCCGAATCCCCGGGAACCAAATAGTGCCCGGATATAATAGCCTCACAGTAAAGTGTCTAGTGAGGGGGTAAATCCCTTAAGATAGCAAATTTACTTCTTAGGAACAAATCAATTCCCCATGAGCATGGGCATTCTAACACTGCAACCATAAAATTGAACTAAATTTTCCTGAACCTTAGTGGATAACTGTAACCTAAGTTTCCCAACCTAAGTGTAAGATAACATACTAGAAACTCAATTTAGAATCTGGGACAATTCTCACATGGGCCAACCTATTTATTTACATCATCATACAGCACAGTAAATTGTTAATTGAACTGTTACCAAATGGCTCCGGGTTCTGGGCTTCTAGGTTCTTGGTTTACATCACATAAAATAATTTAAGGACCCGCCATAGGGTAGGCAAGGGAGTAAAGAGCTTATTAAGAAATAAGAAAGCGAGAAAAGTATACGGTCTGAGGCACGGAGACTGGCGTGCTGCAGGGTGAGTGGTGCGCCTGGGGCCCCAGGTCGGTGCTTTGTAAAGAGTTTGCTGCTCTGATTGGCTGCCCCACCCGTCATTTTCCCAGGGCCTGATGTTGAGGCCCCCTGAGAGTATCCGGGGCTTTCCCTTGACCCCAAAGGAGATCTTGCTGCCAGTCGGGTTCTCATGGCTGGGTTCTCACAGGGTCTTTCCAGCAGCCTTTTTCTCAGGAGGCTTCTGGGCGGGGTCTCAGGGCCATGGGGTCTGTCCACCATGGGGTCTCTCTGCCATTCTCTCTCCTTCCCCCTTTCACTGTGCTAACCTCCTCAGAACCATTTTAACGGTAAGTAGTTGAAACACGTTAGGATCATCTTTTCAGTGAGGCTTGATTTTATTTAAATAGTTAACATACCATTAGTCATATTCCTTGTGACTGGACTAAATCTTGTAGGGATCTTTACTTTGCAGTTCTTTGTTAGCTTCACTTATACTTAAAAAAGTAAAACTTAGTTTTATTGTTTTCATAAATTATGCTGATCTTTGTGGGATTAAAGGTGTTATCTTTGTAATGCTGGTATTTCTCAAGAAGCCAGAAAATTGCATAAGATTCATTTTTCTCTGAGAATTAAATCTGTATGCTACATGACATTTTTATATTCATCTTTTGCTAAACACATTATTGTATATTAGATCAAAAGATCATTGTTATTTGGGGTTTTTATAAAAGAGACATATTTCTGAAATTTATGCTGCCCACCAAGAAATTTTATTCCTCTTTCCCTTATAAGGAGAAACTAAAAGCCCAAAAGAAATAGCACTGAATTTGGAGCTCTTCTTTGACTCAGTATTCTTATAGAGGTATTGTTAGATTTTCTTCACAGATTCTGAATGATAGTTCAGACTAGTTTTAAGGAAGAAAAAATACTTGAGTATCTACTACAAAGGGGACCCTGTCTTTGGCAATTATCTTTAATTTTCATAACATTCTGTTAATGTAGGCTCTGGGGCATTAAGTAACATAGTCAAGGTCACAGAACTAGGTGATAAGGCTGGGTTTGAATTCAGATCGGCCTCTTGCTATACATCCTATTTTATTAAAGTGACCAGTTTTGCCACTGGCAAGGTAATGAATAGTTATGGGTTTCTTAAATGTAGTGATCGTGGCAAGTAAGAAAATTCATTTTTAAAATCAATTCAGGAGGTTGTGATTTTAGGCTCTGTTAGCTGCAAAAGCTTTGAACAGTCCTTTATTTTTTCACTTGTCAGTGATAAATTTTTTTTTTAATCTTTTCATTGACCTCTTTCTCTTATTCACACTAACAGTTCTAAAATAAAGCTGTATCTATAATTTGTTAACCCTTGAGGCAGAGAGAGTGAGGAATTGAATGGCAGCTTAGAACCTCCTAAATTATCCTGAAAGTTCTACATGCTCCTGGTGTAGTATGACAACCAGCATCTTACAAGCGTGTTTATCTCCACAGTGATCCTGCCATGAAGCAGTTCCTGCTGTACTTGGACGAGTCCAATGCACTAGGGAAGAAGTTCATCATTCAAGACATTGATGACACGCATGTCTTCGTGATAGCAGAGTTGGTTAATGTCCTCCAGGAGCGAGTAGGTGAATTGATGGACCAAAATGCCTTTTCTCTTACCCAGAAGTAAAAATAGGAAGATATCAACCACTTGAGAATTGTAAGGCACAAATGTGAAACACGCTGTCACACCATTTGGTATCTTATGCAACGGATTACACCTAGAGAATTGTTTGAGAGCATGCTACCGGAAAGACTATGGTACCATTTGTTCCGAAAAAAGCCATGGAACCAATTTTGTTGTTTTGTTTTTTAATTACATGTACCCTAGAATTTAAAAAACAGAAAGGAAAAAAAAAAGTGCTGAAACAGTGGCTGTGATTTGGCTTTTGTTACCATTTATTAAAATATAAACTTAATGTTTTTCATACCTTTTTTAATACCAATTTAATGCATCAAGAATATAATGGAATATGCTTCTAAAATATTCTTTTATTTTGCTTGTTCCTAACGACTGTGGGTTTTTGTTTTGTTTTGTTTCAATTAGAAACTTCACAGTGTTTTGATAAATATGCCATGGAAGGAACTTGGATAACATTTATTTCTCGTGAATAATGCTTAACAGCCAGCTTTATTGGTGAGAAAGATGAGGAAGAGATACGTATAAATATGAGTGTAAACTACAGTTTGCACTTCCCTCAAAATATAATTTTTACAAAGGTCAGAAACAACCATATGCTGCTCTTCAGTTTTTCCCTGTTCAGGCTTTGTTGGACAAACTTCCCATCAGGGCAAGCATTCTTTCATTAAGAAGTCAGTGTTACCTGTACCTTATTCTCTCTGTGAATCCCATTTAAAGTTACCTAAAAAAAGTAGGACCAGAAGGAAGCAAAGTCACCTGTAGGGGAAGCAGTATACTACATAGGGTCAGAATATACTGCGCACGATCCTATAATCATAGGAAGCCTATAAACATAGGCGCCGGCAGGGCTTCTCCCTTCCTGAAGATGGTGGCCATGGGATGAGGACCTGTGGTGGGCGTTTTCCCAGAGGAGAGGGGACTTCGGTGACATCTGAGCAATCATGTCAGACTCAGTTTACCTGCCTCCTCCTCTTACGTTTAGTCAGAGCACCAGTGTGCCATTTCCACTCACTCACACATACGCTGCTGAAGCTGGAAAGTATAGTCAGGTGTTTTATCAGGATTTCCATGTAGCTCGGTCCATACAATTTTGATCTTCACAGTGCACACAATTTTGGTGGGTAATTGCTATACCTGGTATCAAAACCAGTACTAAAACTTGGTAAATGGAAGATATGTTTCTTCAGAATGTCCAGCTGTACAGAAAAGCTGTAGAATCTTGTATTTCAGACATAGAAAAGTCAATTTTCAATATGCCTCAGGCATTTGTCACCTAATACATTTTAACATGAAGCCTAAAGAAATTTTTTCTTAGAATCCCAGAGGAAAAAGGTATGGAAAGGGAGCAAATGTGGCTCAAGCAGGTCAGTGTCCGCCTCCCACCTGGGAGGTCCCAGGTTCGGTTCCCAGTGCCTCCTGAAAAAGCAACAAGCAAAACAAAATAGAAAAAAACAACTTGGGAGCCGATGTGGCTCAGTGGTTGAGTGTCGGCCCCCCACATATGAGGTACTGGCTTCAATCCCCGGGTCCCAGTACGTGGAAAAAAAAAAAGTTATGAATTCCAAAAATAGATATGGATTGTGCTTGTAAACTGGTCTGTTCCTCTGGGCGTGATTAAGTTAGGATTAGGGTTTTGACTGGGCCATGTCAGTAGGACTCAGAGATAAAACACATGGCAGAGCAGAGGAGTTAGTTGGAGTCCTGATGCTGAGTTTTAATGCTGGCGCCCAGGGAAGTAAGCACACGGAGGAGCTTGGTCGTGAGAAAGGAGAAAAGGCCCCGGGAAGAGAGAAGGGCTGTTTGCCTTATAGTCTATGGCTCACCTTGTGGAGAGAAGCAAAGCCTAGAGAGCCTCAGTCTACAGCTGGCCTTGTGGAGAGAGCAGAGGAGCTGAGCCCTGAGACAAGCAAGCCCCGGAAGAGAGGAGCCCAGGAAGCCTGAGCCCTCGCAGACGTCGGCGGCCATCTTGCTCCAACACGTGGCAACAGACTTTGGTGAGGGAAGAAACTTATGCTTTATGGCCTGGTGACTGTGGGCTTCTACCCCAAATAAATACCCTTTATAAAGGCCAACAGATTCCTGGCACTGTGCATCAGCACCCCTTTGGCTGACTAAAACAAAAAGCATGGAAAAAACTACATTGGTGATAATCAATTGCAAGAATGTGCCACACTAACAAAGGATGTTTATGTAGGAGGTGTGGGAAGTGGGACATATGGGAATCCCTATATTTTTATGTAACATTTATGTAATCTAAGTAGCTTTTTAAAAAATTTTTAAATGAAGTGGAAAAAAAAAAATACATTGGTTAGTGACTACATAGACTGTTACATGAAGGAAAATATTTCCTTAGTTGTGTTGGAGCAAATGTTAAATATCTTTGGACACTACATTAAGGAAGATGAGACAGTGTGGCAATATGCCTGCAGCATCCTGGTTGACTTGTCCAACTGAGAGAGAACAGGAAATAGCCAAATGATACCAGGAATAACAATTAGAATTTTAGTGACAATCTTCAAACCTTTTTTAAGAACCCTGAAACTGTCCCTGTTCCCCATTCCAGTAAGATCACACTGCTTTGGCACTTAGTTTTTCACTCACTCTTCCGTGGTCTTTTGCTGATTAAAAATAAGAAGGATTTCTATTTCAGAAGAAGGTTTTTCTTCTGGTTTCTTGAGCTCATTGGAATTAAGTGAGCTTTTAAAAACATAGATGCCTGCCCGCAGCCCCCAGATATTCAGGTGTGATTGTCCTGGCCTGGGACCCCAAGCACCAGTGTTCTCAGAAGGGGCCCCTGGAGATGTTAATGTGCAGCCAGAGCCGAGAACCCCTGGCTGCGTGTGTCCAGGCTCTGGGTGAGACTTTTGTTTTGGGGTTTTGTTTGGTTTTTAGTAGGCTGATCTACCAACACAGCTGTTTCCTTTTACTGCCAAAGACATGCAGCATCTACCCAGCAAAAAACCAGCTTCTGTCAAACTCCGCCGATTAGGAAACTGAATCCCCAAGTGGTTGTAAGAGCTTGCTTATTGATGGCAGTTTCCTTGGTTTGGATTCTTTGGTTTGAGGAAACTAATGGCAGCACTCTTAATTGGTTTGGGGTTTTTGCTTTTAACATTAAATTCACTGTACGGTAATTTAGTCATTTATTTACTACCACGTGGAGGAATTTTTTTATTGATGTATTCATACATGAACGTACATAACAATAAGTGTATAGTAAAGTTGTGAGCTTACGAATCAAACATGCATATCATCATACATCACCCCACCACCAACACCTTGCATAGTTGTGAGACAGTTGTTACAAATATGAAAGGGCATCATCAAAATAGTACTACTACCTACAGCCCATATCTTACATTTGGTTTATTTTTCCCCCAACCCACCTGATTATTAACAGCCTGTATTAGTATTAGATACTTGTTATAGTTCATGAAAGAACGTTCTCTTATTTTTTTCTGATAACCACAGTCTGTGGTGGAGTTTTTTAGTGAATAAACTATGAAGCTGTGTCAATAATTTCTCAGGCAGGCTCTTTCTGAGGGGAGTGTCTAATATTCAAGATTGTCTTGTTTGCATAGCTGTGATAGTCACTCGCTGTCTCCCCATGGCCTCAGTAACGTCTGCACTTACACAAGGTCTTTGGATGGATATGCTTTATATTTTGTTAAATCAAGAAAAGTTGAGTTTAACACCCAGAAAAATAAGGTAAAGCAGAGGCAAGACTGTGAAAGCTGCATAAACAAAATTAATTTGTAACATGAAGAATTCCAGGAATCTTTATGAAGGTTTTGAACTTCCCTTAGGACATAAAATGTGAGCTAGTCTTACCTCGATCTAAGAAAACCCATTAAATCATTTGGTGCTTGCAGCTACAATTTGCAATTAATGCATCTTAGCAATTTTAGGAGAAGCTACCTTAACTAAACATAAATGTTCTCTGAGTGTGTAAGACTTTTTTTAAGATTTATTTTATTTATTTATTGCTCCCCCCTTGTTTTGCACTTGTGTCTGCTCTCCGTGTCCATTCGCTGTGTGCTCTCTGTGTCTGCTTGTCTTCTCTTCTCATCTTCTCTTTAGGAGGCACCAACAACCGATCCTGGGCCTCCCATGTGGAGAGAGGCACGCAATCGCTTGGGCCACCTCAGCTCCCTGGTTTGTTGTGTCTCTCATTGTCTCTCCTCTGTCTCTTTTTCAGTTGCACCAGCTCTCCGTGTGGGCCAAAGACCTCCCACGTGTTAGACTGGGGCCCAATTGCTTGAGCCACAGCCACCTCCCTGTTTAAGACTTTAGTATAGCTATACAAGGTTGATTGGTCCAAGAGCTGCTCTGAGACTTTTCCAGAACAGGATTACGGCCATGACCTAGGCAGACGGGCGGTTGCGGGCTGCGTCCTCGATGCGATGCTTCTCCGTCTTCAGGGTGGAAATCTGGGTGCCGTCCAGATTCTGACTGGGGAAGTCTGGGCTGCAGCCAGGACTCTGCGTTTTTGACAAGCTACCAGGTGAGGCTGCTGCTGCTTGGCAAGTCACACTTAGAGCAGCAAAGTAAAGTTTTAGCACAAAGCTGAGGACCCATGGGGGGCGGCGGGCTTCGGTTCTCAGCAAGAGCAAAGCTGCATTCCTCCTATTTTCTTGTTTTTCAATCTTGTGGACACTGTCAGAGAACTAATAAATCAACTGCCCCTACAATACAGAGGTCTATGATACCGTGTCAGTGTGCTCATTTAGCTGGGGCTTTTAATTTCATATCCTTATTTTTCCTGCACTGCAAGTTCCTCCTTACTTTAATTCTTTGTATGAAAGCATTCAGATACATACAGTGTCTGTGTCAGTCAGATTGAACAATGTTATTCATACTTGATTCTGATGTTTTAAAAAGAAAACAGTACAGAATTGAAATCCTTTTATGCTCTTCCCCAATCGCAGTCCCCTTCTTGCTCCCCAAGGGCAGGTAGTACACGGCATTGGTGGGTGCTCGTCCATGTCATTTGTGTGTGTCACATCCTGTGCATCCATGAAATATACATCCTATTGTTTCCTGTGTTTTTAAACTCAGATGACACATCAATGGTATCGTGCTACAAACATCATCGTACAATTCTTCCATAGTATTCCTTAGACCTGCCCAGGTTGGTCCATGTGTGTTCAGTTCATTCATTACAGCTGTACTCCATCACAGGAGCACATCAGATGTACTTCTCTAGTCCTTTTCAATGGACTTTTAGGTAGTTTCCAGATTTTACTGTTGCAATCACTGCTGCAGAAAACATCTCTGTTTCGTCCTGCACATGTGCAAGTGTTTAAATTACCTCCCAGGAGTGGAATTACTGGGTCATAGGGCAGGCACATCTGAACTCCAAGAAATCTTGCCAGACTGTGCTCCAAAATGGTTGAATCAATTAACAGTGAGCCAGCAATATGTGGAAGTTCCTATTTCCACACATCCTTGCCAACACTTTATTTTTTTTACTAATCTGGTGGGTTTAAGGTGGAATTTAATCTCAACTATTTTGTTTAATCTTTTTATATTTATTTTTGAAAGCTGTTCCAGTTGTGTGTGTGTGTGTGTGTGTGTGTGTATGTGAGACGGGGTAATTATCATACTGTTTTTAAAGGGAAGTAAATAGTATTTCAGCGTCATTATTTTTATGGTTTAATGTTTAGCCTAATTATTTTAACTCTAATCCTGGGTAAGAGTACTGTTTGTAACAACCAAATTACAAATGAGCTGTTTTGCACAAACACAGTTTATATTCATAAAATGGAAACTTCCTGCAATAAGCTGGTTTCCCCCCCCCCCAGTCTAAATTTTATTAAAAATAATAAACCATTTTGAGCTATTTTGTAAATAAGCATAGGTTAAGAGGTTTATCTGCTCCCAGAGTTGATCAATAAGATGCTAAACATAGCTTTTTTTTAAAAATGAAACCACAGTTTCTCTTCATTGGCCCATTACAAGTTTCATATTTACTCTCATTTTGCTTATCTCAGTTTTGGAAATGCTTGAAAATGCTCAAGTATAATTTACCTAACAAGAATTTTATCTTTATATCTGAGAAAGAAATTCATGAATAATTTTATGTAATCCTAATATTTCCCCTTCTGGATGGCATCTCAAATTCAAGAATATTTCAATTGTTTTCTTCTTTGCTTGATGTATGATCAATTTTTTCTCATCAGTTATACTATATTATTGTTTTCGATGATTCTCAGAAGTTCTGGGATTATGTAGGAAGGATGACAAATCAGTAGAAAAACATGAAAGAAACCAGACTGATTTCAAATTTATACATTAAATTGTAATTATTCACTGTATTTTTTACCAGATAATCTTTGTATTTCGTATCTAAAGTCAAGGCCTAAGACCCAGCTGTCAGGTAGGTTTTTAAAGATGGATCTTTTATTCTAGCTGAAATTTTAAAATAAACTTTTTATTGAAGTGTGACATATGTACAGAGAAATGCACAGGTCATAAATGTTCAGATCTCTGAATTAGGGAGTGGATGTGGCTCAAGCAGTTGAGTGCCTGCCTCCCACATGAGAGGTCCCAGGTTCAATCCCTGGTGCCTCCTAAAAACAAAAACAAGCAAAACAAAACGAAAAAATCATCTCGGAGGAGCCAATGTGGTCAGTAGTTCAGCGCCGGCTTTCCCCAGTCAAAGTCCTGGGTTCAGTCTCTGGCCCCGTACCTCAAAAAACAAACAAAAAAATCTCTGAATTACCATAAACTGAACACACCTGTATAATCAGCATCCAGCTGAAGAAACAGAAGATTGCACTTCCCAGAAGCTCTCTCAAGGCTCTTCCCGTCAATACCCACCCACGGGCTACCGCTATGCTGACTTCCACGGCATCTGTTAGTTGTGCCTGCCTGCTTTTTTGAACTTCGTCTAGACTGAGTCATGCAGCATGCAGCCGTGTGTCCGGCTTTTCTTGCTCGACCTATTCGTGAGCCTCATTCACACGGCTGCATGAAGTCACAGCTTGTCCGTCCTCCTGGCTGTAGGGCACTCCACCACGTGCTGTGCCACACTGCACGTGTTCCGGCTGAAAAATAAGTCGATGCTGAAATTAATAAATATGCATTCATCAAGGCAGCTAACAGCACTGAGATATAGATGTGACTATGGTTTAAAGGGAAGTGCTAGATTATATATATGGCAGATAAAAATTTTTTTAAAAGATCCATGGAACTACACTACACAGTGACTCCTAAGTCAAAGCATGGACTTCAATTAATAGCACAATTATAAAAACATGCTCTCATCAGCTGTACCCAATGTCCCCGCACCAGTGCAGTATGTTGGTGGGGGTAGTATATGGAACCTGTGTTTTATGCATGATAGTTCTGTAAAACCACAACCTCTCTAATAAAGAAATACAGTCATTAATCAAACCTCAATCTGAAATTGATAGACAAAAAAACTGCCATTCTAATTAATATTCTCCCCAATATTCTATGATTTTTATAATAGTTTCAATTCACTTAGTCATCACTTAGTCATTCAAAAATTGAGGGAAGCAGACATGGCTTAAGCAATTGAGCTCCCACCTACCACACGGGAGGTCCCGGGTTTGGTTCCTGGTGACTCCTGGAGAGGACGAGTAGGATTGTGAGCTGGCACAGCAAGATGACACAACAAAGAGACACAGACGAAAGATAATAAGAGACACAACAGCACCCCACCGTGTGCTTCCCGAAAGTGCAGAACCCCAGGCTCTGATGAGAAAAACCCAACAAATCCAAACTGAAGGGACTCCTATAAAACAACTGACCAGTATTCTTCACAAGTGCTAAGAAGGAGATGTGGGCCAAGCCATCGAGCTCCCGCCTACCACACGGGAGGTCCCAGGTTTGGTTCCCGGTGCCTCCTGGAGAGGACAAGACAGTGAGCTGGCGCAATGGGCAGGCACGGCAAGCTGACGCAACGAGATGAGGCAACAAGGACACACAAAGAGGAAAGACAATGAGAGATGTAACAAAAGCAGGGAGCTGAGGTGGCTCAAGCGACTGAGTGCCTCTCCCACATGGGGAGTCCCGGATTCGGTTCCCAGTACCTCCTAAAGAGAAGACGGGCACACAGCAAATGGACAAAGAAAGCAGACAGCGAGTGCAAACAACAGGGGGTGGGGGGTGGTAAATAAATAAAAAATCTTTATTAAAAAAAAGTTTAAAAAGTGCTGAGATCATGGATAACTAGGCAAGCCTGAGAAACTGTCTCGGACCAGAAGGAGCCACTATAACTAAATGTGAAGAAACACAAGGGATTTTTTAGTGTTTTTTTTGTTTTTTTTTTTCCTGTTTTGTTTTTTTTATTTTACCGGGAGGTCCCGGGGATCGAACCCAGGTCCCTCCATATGGGAGACGGACTGCCAACCATTTGAGCCACATCCGCCCCGAGTGTTGGTGTTATACTCTGTAACTGCTCAATTTTTTTCCTTTATGTTTTATTTTGTTTTATTACTTTAGTTTTTTTTTTTTTTTCAATTTGTTTCTTAGTTCTAGTCGTTTTCTTGTGGCTTGAGATTTTCTATATAAAGGGTCATGTCATCTGTGAATAGAGACAGTGTTACTTCTTTCTTTCCAATTTGGATGCCTTTTATTTTCCTTTCTTTTTACCCTAATTGCGGTGGCTAAAATTTCCAGTACAATGTTGACTAGCAGTGGTGAAAGCAGGCTTCCCTGCCTTTTTTCTGATCGTATGGAGAAAGCTTTCGTCTTTCATCACTGGGATTTCGTCTTTCATCACTGGAACCCTACTTAGGGACTGCTTTCACTCAGTATAATATTTCCGAGATTCATCCACGTCACTGTTTCAGTAATTCATTCCTTTTTAATTGCCGAGTGCTGTTTCAGAATGGCTATCCATTCTCCTGTTGATAGGCATTTGAGACAGCCAAAAATGATTTTTATGGTAATGGAAGTTTGAACTAGGGGGATAAGGGAAGGCAGGTTTGACGGAAATTGGCACAAGGGAACTTTCTGGGTGGTGTAAATAAACCATGTCTTATTGTAGGTGGTGTTTGCACGGATATATACATTTGTGAAGTCATTCAATTGAGCACTTAAAATCTGCTTATTTTATTACATGTTAACCCTCAACCACAAACAATTTTTAAAGATCATTTCAACATCACTGACTCTTAACACTCAAGAAGCTTTCAAATACCGAGGGTGGCATTCCTAGCTGCTCCAAGTCTGTGGCAGCACAGCATACCGTGCGCGACGTGCGTGGAGTTCTGCTGTCAGACTGCCTGGGTTCAAATCCCGAGCCTGCCATTTGCTTGTGCATGGCATCGGACAAGTCATTTATTATTTCTGTGCCTCAGTTTCCTCGCCTGTGAAATGACGATCCTATCTCCCTCACTTAGTTGTTCAGAGGCTTAAACGAGCAGTAACATTTAAGCACTGACAGGGCATAAACCCTATGCAAATATTAACCAAAATTTCAATGGCCAGATCGATTAAAAGGTAAGTGGAGGCTATACTACGGATTTTTAAAGAGACACACGGTGTGAAATCTTGCCCCGTACCCTAAGAAGGAGTTGATGGCTTGTTGAATCGGTGACGCTGGGCTACATCTGCGAACAAGCTGAAGCTGTCGGGGCGCGTGGGCTCCGGCGGGCACTGAGGGAGCTCTTCCAGCAGGGGGCGCTCTGACCAAGAGCCAAGCCCAGGCCTGCGGGCCCTTCCGCGGGACCCGAGAGCCTGCCCCTCTGCTGCCAGCGTCTTGTCGGTGAGATAAACCAGTGCCTGGGACTAAAGGGACCTGGACTGGATTTCAGACCACTTCTGGTAGAGAAAGGATGCACTTGACCTGTACTGCCAGAAGAGCGCTGTTGCCCAGTTGAAAAATCTCCACATTTGGGGATTACAGACACTCTCTTTAAAGACTTCCTCCTCCTTCCTTAGAGACCACAGTGTAGACGGATTTACAAAGGCGTCCCTGACCTCATGCTAACTTTATTGTATTAAAACAGAATTAACAAAAATAGAAGCCCTCACAGACCCTAGAGGCCCGTCAGCAAGAGCCATTTTATTTCCGTCTTTTTTTAAGTTTATTTTATTATTTCGCTTAGTTAGCTAGAGCCATTTTAAGGAGTTTGGTCACCACGAGGAGAAGATGGAGCCTTCTCGACTAAAATTAATATTTTCCAGCTCAACTTCGATATTAATCTGTGAAGCACACATGCGGCTTTATTCTGAAGCTCACCGCCTGGTGCTAACACTTTAGTCATTTAGCTCATGGTTGCCCTTGAAGACCCCAATTTAAAATCAAGTCAACAAAAGGGCACGTGTCTCACTGATTTCACGTTGCTAGGCAACTCATCCACTTCTCCACTGCTTTGCTTCCATTACGTAGGAGATGTGGAAAGGTTAGGAGGAAGTATGTACCATTTAAAACAGACAGAGGGAAGCAGATGTGGCTCAGGCAGTTGGGCTCTTGCCTACTACATGGGAGGTCGCTGGTTCAGATCCCAGTGCCTCCTAAAGCAGACAGCGGGCTGGCGCGACCGCCAGGCACAGTGAGCTGATGCAACAAGATGACGGAACAAGAGACCCAGGGAGGAAAAACAATGACAGACACAACAAAGCAGGGAGCGGAGGTGGCTCAAGTGATTAGGCTCCTCCCTCCCACATCAGAGATCCCGGGTTCGGCTCCTGGTGCCTCCTAAAGAAACAAGGAAGACAAACAGACACAGCAAGTGCAAACAACAAGGGGGTGGGGAGAAATAAAATAAATAAAAAATAAAATAAAAGAAGATGGATGGATGGATAGATAGATAGATAGAGTATATAGGTAGCCAGATGATAGAAAGATAGGTAGGTAGGTAGATAATATATGAAAGATAGATAGATAGATGGATGATAGATATAGATTTTTTCCCCTAAATCGTTTCTAGGAAAACTATCCAGTCTGTGGACTTCATGCTGTCTTATTTCTCAAGCCAATTTCCTGCTCTTTCAGTCTTATTAAGAGAAATGAAATTTATATTTAGAATTCTACTATTAATAAATGAATGTCAATGTATATTTTCTCTCTCATCCTCTGAAATTTTTCATATAAAATCTAAGTTATCTGTAAAACTAATATCAAAGACAATTTTTCCTTAGTGTCCTGCCAATTGATATTCATTATTGTCTCTGTATGTGTTTCGGGTTGCAAGGCCGGAACTCCAGAAGCTGATGATTTCCTGGAGGGTAGCTTGCCTATAATTATAGGCACACAATTATAATGATTCCTATGGATGTGATCCGAAAACCATTCAGAAGTATGAATTTTTCATCTCATATTTTTCCTTCTTAAAACAATAATTGAAAATCTAAAAGTATTACTCATTATTAAAATAGCTAAATATAGAATCCTTAATCAGTATATCTAAACACTTTATTTAAAATATCAAAGAATATCAAGGCAAAACTAGTCCAACCACCTTTCCAAGCTTGAAACTTCTCTATCACAGCCCTGCCAAGTAGTTGCCTAGCCTATTCTTTTAATACCTCCAGAAAAATGCACTACCTTTCAGGGTAACTTTATCCAGATCACCCTTTACTTAAAATATGAGAAACAAATACAGGTTGATGTGTGCAACCTTTCCCACAAAGTCTAGTGATATTTTATTTCAAACTATTATAGCTTCCACATGAACATTTCATCCATGCATCTATGCATCCATCCATCTACCCATCCAATTATTCATCAAATATTTCATTACTACCTGGGGATGGTGAGACAACAGTAATCATGAAACTTGTTCTTTTTGCCCTAAGGTCGAAAACTTTTCTGATGCCTACTTAAAGCCTGAAGATTCCAAGATGGCTTTGCGTCTATGCTAACGTTACCTGCAAGTTTCAGAGGCTTAATCAAATGAAATTTATTTTGTACTCCCTTAGCAGACCCACAGGCATTCCTTGTTGGCAGTCAGCTCTCCACTTGAGTAGACTCAGAAATCCAGGACATTCCACCTGACAGCTCAATTCCCTGGAGACTCAAGTCCTCTGCATCCAGCTGTGCTTGGCTAGAAATGACACACACCACGTCCTCACATATCCATCGCAACTATCAGTCACATGGCCTCACCTGGCTGGAAAAGGCTGGGAAAGGTGGTTCCTGGCTGGGCAGAGACCTCCTAGATACAACTCTATTGTATGGCAGGACTTAATGGTGGATAGATTCTCCATTGGCTACAACGTCCAAAACTTTGCGTTATTTTTCAGCTATAAGGTTACTTTAATGTCGATAATCATTACTGGAACTGTGTGCTCTTTTCTATAGTTTAAAATTCAAATAATTCTCTTATCTTTCAGAGACCCTCTTTCTCTATTTTTTCCATATAACAAAAATTATGTATTGAGTGTCTAATAAGTAATCCTCTTTGGAGCAATGCTTCATTACACAGGTATGACTTGATGTTTATATCCAGTGGTCCTACAGGCAAACATCACTTTTAGCATCTGATTCCTAGGATTTCCATTTACAAAATCTAAGCTTTTTACTAATTCAAACTGAAAATGACTAACATTTACATAACAATGAACACTTTTTCAAAATAGAAATTATAATAGTTTAAGCACATAGCCTCAATGAGAAGGTTTACTTTCCTATGTTTTTGTGTTCTAGTGCGTTTTCACTATGTTTTGCCTGTTTTTTTTTTTTTTTTTTTAAAGATTTTATTTATTTATTCATTTATCCCCCCCTTGCTGCTTGTGCTCGCTGGGTCAGCTAACCACGCCGTGCGGGTGGGCTTGCCTTCACCAGGAGGCCCCGGGAACCGAACCCGGGGCCTCCCATATGGTAAACAGGAGCCCTACTAATTGAGCCACAGCCGCTTCCCTTGTCTGTTTTTTTGACACGTACTCTTTTAGAGTGATGATCTTTGTTAACTTTGTGAGTGACAACGTTATCACATTTTGTTCTCTATCTCTTTTTACACTATTTTCTTGGGGCTTTGGTTTCTTCATTTGTTCAATAGCTTCACTGGCCTGAAAACATAATAGACGGATGGAAAGGGCATTGAGGTCCTCAGAGGTTGGTGTAAATTAAAACAGCTAGGAAGATTTCGTCAGCAAGTTAAGAGAAAACCCAAGCCCAAATTGTTTAAGCAATAAAGGGACTTACCACCTGAGAACAAGGAGTTTTAAAATAGTGAAGGTCTGTAGAATACACACCAGAACTGCTACTTCTGCCTTCCTTCTGCTCTTCCTTCTGCTCTGCTGTCCAAGGTGTGTGGACTGGGTCCTCTCCTGGTCACAAGGTGGCAGCAGCAGCCCCAGGCATCACGTCCCCACCTCTGCAGTAGTTCTCAAAAGTTTCCTTCTTGGGACTTCCACTACGGACCTCAAAGAGCCTTTAAAAAAATGTGAGTTATGTCTGTGGATATTTACCATTTTATAAATTAAAACTGAAAACATTTAAAATACTTAATTCATTTAAAATAATCATAAACCTACTATATGTTAACACAAATAGCACATTTTAATGAAAACAACAACTATATTTCCCAAAACAAAGAAAATTTGGTGAGAAGGGTGACATTGCTTTACATTTTCCCACATCTCTTGAATGTCTGGCTTAAAAGAAGATAGATGGATTCCCTTATCTGCTTCCGCATTCAGCCTGTTGTGCCATCACACAGTGTGCTGCCTCTGGAGAAGTCCAGTGTGCGTTCATGACCAACGAGAGTGGAAAAGGCACTTAACATCCTAGTGTTATTATGAAAGCAGTGTGACCTCACTAGGCCCTTCGAAAGGGGTCCCAAGTCTCATTTAAGAACTAAGAAGCTGTTTCCAAAAGACTTCCCTAAGCGGGTGTGGCTCAGTGATCAAGCGCCTGCTTCCCACATAAGAGGTCCCGGGTTCAAGCCCTCCTAAAAAAAAAAAAAAAAAAAAAGACTTCCCTAGAAAACAGCCCCTCAGGTTTCATTGACCAGAACGGGATCGCCTGCTCACTCCTAAGAAAAGAGAACAGAAGTGGCAGGTCCGTATACTAGTGGCTCTCAAACTGGAGCGTGCGTCAGACTCACCAGTGGGGAGTGTTAGAACACATTGCTGGGTTCTCACAGCAGCTTCTGATTCAGAATTTGCATTTCTAGCAGTTTCCAGGTGAAGCTGCTGCTAATGGCCAGCGGGCCGCACCTTAAGAACCGCTGGCTTAGACCCACCAGGGGCAGGGCTGTGGCCAGGCTTCCCGGAGGACACAGTCACACGGCTGAGCACAGGCATCTCACTCCATTAGGGCTTATCAGCAAGCGGGAGGGGAGAACGGTTCCTGGTAAACCAACCGCGTTTACTGTGCTTATATCCTCTTAAGTTCATGGTACAATCCCCAAAATAGAGAAATGCTTGCCATTAGTCCTTCACGGTCAAGGGAAGAAAAGCGTGGCTGGGGGAGGAGGGACGGAAAAGGAAAGGATGGGGTAGGGATAAAGATTGATTTTAAAATGCCGTCTTTCTCCCACTACAGGCTCCTGGCTTAAGAACTTCCATTGGATGGGCACGATGTGGCTAAGCTACATGGAACTGGGGGTGTCTACCCCTTGCAAACTCATTTTGATGCTTTATCCTTTAAGAAGTCTATTGAGGGGTGAAATTGCATACACCCCGTACCTGTACCTGCTTGCAGTCCGCCTTGCTCCTCATTTCACGTGGCTTAGTGAAAAGAAGTGTCCCTGATGGTAGGTTGCCATAAATATTCCAAACTACAAGAGAAGCCACGGGCTAGGAGGGGGCACTATGTATTTCTCTTTATTCAACTTCATTCAGTCACAGAATTTTAGAGTTGGAAACTGTAAGGGAGCAGCTCCCCACCCCAACGAAGGCTGGAGAGATGGAGTGATTTGCCCAGGCGTACGCAGTCACCAGGTGGTGGTATGGAGAGGGTTATAACCCAGGCCTTGTGGCAGTGCCTCTTTTGGATAGCCTTTCCAAAATACCCTCACTGTATTAAAAAATTCTGAATGTAAAGTTCAGACTGGTTCTTCCATGTGGTGGTTAAGAGAAAACAAAACAGATACGACCCACGTATCTAAAGTGTTTGTTCTTTGAGCAAAATCAATCCTGTTGTATTATGCACCAGTCACCAGCCACATACCCTAATAGTCTTTAGTCCCAATTACCACAGCCCTGTGCTCCCAGCTCCGTTCCCAGCAGCTTCCCAGGGGGCAGCCAGCCTCCTGAAGCTGGGGTCACATCACAGACTGGGCTGCCCCTCCCTCCGCCCCCCCCCCCCAGCTTCCTCTTGGATGCTTCCTAGGTCCGGTGCACCCACCCCTGGCTCCTCTGCCCTCCTGGCCGTCCTTCCTACCCCAGTCTTTGCAGACATGTGCTCATCATGCCCAGCCTCCTAGAGGAAGGTGCAGGAGTCACCAATTCCTTTTCTGGCAAGGAACACAAGTTTCTTTTACAAATCGCTCTTTTTTATGATTTTACCCATTTTACACGTCAAGGGATGAGGCAGCTTTTAGGACATCTTCAAAGGACAACGGGCCCGACTTGCCTTAGCTGTCGCTTATGGAAAGCCACTTTCGTGCCCTCCGGGACACTCACAACCATTCTGCTTAGGGACAAATTTGCACCCAGCTGCATTTCCCTATGCTGAGAGGGTCTGGTCGGATGTCAGGGCTGCCAGAAGGAAGTGACCCGGCAACAAGGACTGGGAGAAGGAGAAGGATGCTTTGTGGGGCCGAGCCCGGCAGGCTGCTCACAGCTCGCCCTCTGCATGAGGGAAGGGGGAGGGCTGGAACTAAAGCCTGCTCTCTCTCTCCAGCCATGCTCTTTTTTCTTCTCCAGCGAGAGCTGAGCGGGTTTTTCTTTTGTTTTGTCTAATACTTTGCGCCTGGGGGCAGAGGAAGCAGGTAGCTGAGTGGGGGCTCCAGGCTTTAGAGGGAGAGATGAGGAGGGGACCTGGCAGGTGGGCCCTGCCACGTCCACCCCGCTTGCCAGGGTGGAAGCACGGGCAGGCGCGAGCTCGAGGCTACTTCGCAAGGCCACCCATTTCCCCGATGACCACTCTCCACTCCAAGGCTCTCCTTATCCAAACCAATCCCGCTACCATAAACCCCTGGTTCTCTTTCGGACGGTGCCTGGTGCAAAGCAGGAGCTCAAGTCTCCATTAAAAGGGAGAAATGCTCCCACATCCTCGCCCTCCAATGTCTGGAGTCATCCGTCCTGGTCCTCTAAGTCCTCTAAGTCTGCTCCTCTCTAGGATAAAACTTCCCGTTTCCTTCCCCAGCGACTGATGAAACTGAGTAACACTATTAACACAGCTTCCAGAGCCCCCGCCCTCCTTGCCACCCTCCACAGGATGTGCTGCCACTTAGCAGTGTCTCCCCTATACCGTGGCTCGCAGCCTCCGGGACCCAAGGCGAGCCTGGATGTGGCCCGGCCGGCACAGACAAAGGCACGGGGTCTCCCCTACTCAGAGCACCCAGCCACAAGGCTTGGGTCTTCTGCTCCAGCGGCTCCCACTCCTGTGCCAAGGGCACTGTCCCTCTCCCACGCAGGGTCCTGGCTCCCCGTGCCTGCAGGGCCCGAGGCAGCAGAGGCTCCAGGCCACGGATTGCGTGGCAGCCGGACAGAGGAGATGCTCACCTGTGCGCTGGGCCAGGGTGGGTGGGACGAGCGTCTGATCTTCAGGATCTGGACAGCCAGGGCGAAGTGACAGAAGAGGGGGTGCAGAGAAGTGGGGAGGGAAGAGAGGGAGCAGGGACCAACCCAGGAGGCAGACGGTTCCTTGGCGTGTGCACCACATTGGAGTCCCAGCTGCGTGGGACACTGACCAGAGGCCTGGGAGATGCAGTCCGAGGCAGGCGGGGAGGAGAGGATACCTGCAGAGGAAGGTCATGAGCCTCCAGGAACAGAGCAGCAAGATGCTCTCTCCAAGGTGGACCTAAGCCTAAGGGGCAGCCCGTGAGGAGACTCACAGCCACCAACACGGTATGAGTCATGCTTCTTGAAGCAATTATCAGTCAGCAGTTCTGGCAGATTGGTTTAATTCCTCCGGTTGGGTTGCCAAGAATTCTAATGTTTCACAGTATACCTCAAACACAACAAAATGGGAATTATTGGGCGAGTGGGATTTCCAGGGCCAGTAGAAGGGTCCCCAGTGCCAAATCTCCCTCCTAATGGCTCTCAGTCATCTCAGATTCCTGAAAAAAGAGGTAACATTTTTCATTTCATAATTAGAGAAGGAAAAAAAAGCTTAAAATGCCAATTCACAAGAGATTTAATAGATTCCTGTAAATGAGTCTTCTAGTTAAAATGTCTTAAACTATTTTCCTCCAGAAAAGGCAGAGGGAGAGAATAGATCTCTACGTGTGTGTGTGTGTGTGAAGTGGGAGAGTAAAGTCAGCCAAAAGGAATAGGGAAGAGAAGAGTAAATAAGTAAAAAAGAAATACAAGAGTAAAAATAGGAATCAATGTGGCAGAGTGCTTGGCCCAGGATAAGAATTCAGTAAACATTAGCTATTATTTTTGACCCGGTACCTATTATGTGTCAAGCACTATACTGAGTACTTTACATAAATTATTTCCTTTAATTCTTTCGACTGCCCTGAGAGGTAGATATTGTTATTTGAACATATGGTTAAAGAAACAGTGTGAGGAATATTGTTCTCCTTGTCACTTGCCGGTAAGTGGCAGAGCCAGGTATTCAATCAAGACTCTTTGCTACGAAGACCATTCAGATAACCACTGACACTGCGGGAAGATGCAGAGGCAGAAAACAAATTTGGGGGCTGTTTGAGTTTTGCTGAGGGTTGGTGTACCCTACAGGGCTTGACTGAAGGAAATTTTAAACATGAGGGTCTTGGGAAGCGGCTGTGGCTCAATCAGTGGGGCTCCCGTTTACCATATGGGAGGCCCCGGGTTCGGTTCCCGGGGCCTCCTGGTGAAAGCAAGCCCGCCCGCACGGCGTGGTTAGCTGACCCAGCGAGCACAAGCAGCAAGGGGGGGGGATAAATGAATAAATAAATAAAATCTTAAAAAAAAAAAAAAAAAATAAATAAATAAATAAACATGAGGGTCTTAAGGAAGATGGCAGTGCCAGGAGAAGAGTGGTTTCAAGGTTAGCATTTTTTCATTTCTCAAAAAAAGAACACCTGTGTTATTCAGGCTTAATGGTATTTGTTAAATCATTTTTATTCTGTTACGTAGATTATATTTGTTGGGTTATGGAAGTTTTTCAACCGCAGAGCTTCAATTTTAATCCTATCCCTGACTCTTTAAAGCCTCAGAATAAGGGTGAGATTTTTTGATTTTTCATAATTTGTACCAGGCCCTTGACAGCTGATTCCAGTTAATTTGTGCTTGTGTGTGTAAGTTATGTGTGTATATATAACTATACATATAGTTATGTGTATATATATATATCTTAATAAGTTATGTATATATTTTAAAATAATTGTTTTGAAGTTGGAAATTTCTGGGGCAAGGGCCATTTTGTGTGCTTCCTTTGCTTTCTTTATACTACTTACCATAATGTGCATTCATTTGAAGCATAATTATTTATTCCATTGAAGTGGGTGAGAATTATCTTTTATGTTTAGGTACTGTAAGACCTAAATGTAGTTTTCCTTCTTAAAGGATTTAGAATGAAATTTAGACGTGCTTATAAAATTTTGTATTCAAATGCCATTACTACTTTTATTAAAAGTAGTAATTTATTATATTTACATGCATGCATGCACCAGGCAAATATCCTCAATTAAACTTTACCTTTTGTAAAACAGAAAAATCTAGGTGGCACCTTTCAACATTTGTAAAATCATGGGCGTGGAATTTCAACATTTGATAGACCCAGTCCAAGTTTTTTTCCCTTACGAGCAGATCTCCATAGAAGCAGAAACTCTTAAATCTGAATCTAATTTGAAAACTTTCGCAAATAGGCAAAACAAACAGTGCCGAGCCCTTGCAAC
>JAKSZT010054281.1:20215582-20249956 GCA_026826555.1 Tolypeutes matacus
GGGGGGGCGGCGGCGGCTGCGGGGCGAGGGCGCCCGCGCGCGGCGCCTCAGCCTTTTGTTCGGCGGGGAGAGGACGCGGCGGGAGCGGGAGCGGGCGCGGGAGCGGGAGCGGGGCGCGCTGGGCTCGGAGCCATGTTTTTTCCTCCCCGGTGGCGGCGAAGCCCCTCGCGCGGTGCGCGGGGAGGGTCCCCCCGCAGTGGGCCGGCGCCCGTCACCTGTCGTGCCGGCTGCGGGGCTGCGCGCCCGCCTCCCCGCGGCCCGACGGCGGCGCGGGGGCCACTGGAGCGGGGGGTCCGCGGGTCCCCAGCCCGCCTCGGCGCCGTGGGGCAGGAAACGCGGGGCGCGGGGCCCGCAGCCCTCCGCCTTCCACCTGCGCGGGGCCGCCGCCTGCCTCCCTCCGGGGGAGCGCGCTGGCCTTGCCGGGGCCGCGTTCCCTGCTTCGGTGTGCGGGGTCCAGCCCCCGCCAGGCCCCCGCCAGGCCCCCGCAGCAGGCAAGTTTTAAAGGCGCGTTTGGAAGGCGACAGCCCGTCCTGGGGGGCCCTGCTCCGGGCCTCCGGGCGCCTCGGGTTCCATCTCGGCTCTGGAGTCCGCTCTCAGGCCCGCGGGGCTCGAGCCGAGGGCCCGGGGCGCGCCGGCCCCAGGTCACGGATGGCCGCTGGCCTCGGGGGGCGCCTGGACGAGCCCCGGCACCTTGCACGACGCTGCGGTTCCCGGGGCAGCCGCGCCCGCCGCCCGGCCGGAGGCCCTGTCCGCGCTGCGGTGCCCTGGCCACGTCCAGGCGGGGAGAGCGGCCCGCGCGCCCGCCCGTCGTTGGGAGTTCGCGGGGTGACACCGTTAGAGGGAGGCCTCGCGGCCCGCCGAATCTAGAGTTCAGGGCCGCGTAGACGGCGCTTCATCTGAGAGAGGGTTCTCAGGGGCTGTGACAGGAGCGGTTCTTCGGGTTGGGGGGAGTGTTGACCTCCACGTTTCGAAGTAGGCAGGCCGAGTCAGGAGTCGTGAGCGAGAAAACACCTTAATGCGGTGGAGTTCTCAGACACGGAAGAGGAGTAGAAAGACGGCGCTGCTGCTTGTGCCTAGAAAATAATCAAAGATGTGCTGATTACTGTATGTCTTCAAAGAATGGCTTCTAGTTTTCATTTGGAGCCATATTTGAATGGTCGCAGTTCTTCTCCCCACCAAAATTCTGAGTAGAGGTGTTTTTTTTTTCCCCATCTGTAAAAGGATGCATGGGGCATGAAGTTTGTTTTAAATTGAACCGTCCCACATCGATGCTGAGAGTCTAAGTGATGGTGGAATGGTCTTGCCTCAGTTGAAATTTCAACTCTTGCTAATTAGTTACAGGACAGCTGTAACCTGGGTTTTCTTTTTGGTTCGGCTGCAGAGTCACTGCGTTTCAGAAATCAGGAATGTTTATTGAGTGCCTGCCGTGTGCACTGCTAGTCCAGGTGGGAGTCCCTTTCTTCACCTGTTAATGGCATTTGCCATATGAGTTCCGGTCTCTTCTGTTTTCTGCTGTGGTTGCAGAAAGATTGAAGATATGGAGCGACCCACCTGTGCATGTGATTGGCAAAGTGCTTTAGAAAATAGAGTAAAACCTCAGTTCTAAACTGCTTTGACTTAGTTACTGCATTGGTTCCTATTTAAGAGTCTGGCGTATTTTCAGTATTACCAAAAGCCTTACGGAAATTGAAGGTATGCCCTTAGTGAGCTGCTGAGACTGCATGGAATATGTAATCGAAATGTCAGTTCCTTTTAGTTTGGTTGGATTATGTTAATTTAGCTACTAAATTTTAACATATTAAACATACTGATTTTTTTAACAAATCAGTTTTATTGATACATATTAATAAAGCATAAATCCATCCAAAGTGTACAATCAGTGGTATTCAGTGTAATCACGTAATTGTGCATTCATCACTTCAATCACTCTTAGAGCACTTTCATTATTCCAATAAAAAAACAAAACTCATCACTTCTCAATCTCTCTGTGCTTCCCCTGCTGTACACAGCTGCTATTCTTTTTCTTTCTCTCTAGTATATTTGTATTTATATTTTGTAAAAACAGTTTTATATATGCAATATCATCCGTGTTTGTATTTCACATAAGGTTTTACTATCTTATAGAGTCCCATGTTACAGTTTTTAGCTTTCCTTCTAGTAATATACCTGACCTTAGACTTTCCCTTTCAACCACTGTCATACCCATACAATAGCACTGCTAGTTACAAACACTATGATATGCTTTCACCATTTCTATTCATTTCCAAAGATTTACAAACAACCGTTTTATGAATTCTGCACAGACTAACCCTCAGCTTTCCATTCACTACCCTCCTATTTTCTGGTGACTTATATTCTAATTATTAGCTCCATAAGTTTACACACTATATTTAGTTTATAGTAACACAGTCATACAGTATTTGTCCTTTTGTGTCTGGCTTGTTTCACTCAACTTAATGTCCTCCAGGTTCATCCATACTGTCACATGCTTCAAGACTTCATTTCTTCTTACAGCTGCATAATATTCCAGCGTGTATATACATCAAAATTTGTCCATTTATCAGTTGATGGACACCTGGGTTGTTTCCAATTTTTGGCAATCGTGAATAATGCCTCTATGAACATTGGTGTGCAGATGTCTGTTTGTGTCACTGCTCTCGGTTCTTCTGGGTATATACCCAGTAGTGATATTGCAGGGTCACGTGGCAAGTTTATTTTCAGCTTTCTTAGAAAATGCCAAACAGTCCTCCATAGTGGCTGTACCATCCTACATTCCCACCAACAGTGCATAGCATTCCTATCTCTCCACATCCTCTCCAACATTTACAGTCTTCTGACTTTTTTTTTTTTTTTTTTTACCGGGAGGTACCGGGGATCGAACCCCGGTCTCTCCACATGGTAGACGGACGCCGAACCTCTTGAGCCACATCCGTTTCCCAGTCTTCTGACTTTTTAATAGCGGCCTAATAGGTGTGAAATGATACCGCAATGTAGTTTTTTTTTTTTTTTTAAGATTTTATTTATTTATTCATTTATCCCCCCCCTTGCTGCTTGTGCTCGCTGGGTCAGCTAACCACGCCGTGCGGGCGGGCTTGCCTTCACCAGGAGGCCCTGGGAACCGAACCCGGGGCCTCCCATATGGTAAACGGGAGCCCCACTGATTGAGCCACAGCCGCTTCCCACGCAATGTAGTTTTGATTTGCATTTCCCTAATCCCTAGTGATGTTGAATGTTTTTTCTTGTGTTTTTTTTGCCATTTGTATTTCTTTGGACAATTGTCTTTTCAAG
This sequence comes from Tolypeutes matacus, assembly GCA_026826555.1. Taxonomy (NCBI): domain Eukaryota; kingdom Metazoa; phylum Chordata; class Mammalia; order Cingulata; family Chlamyphoridae; genus Tolypeutes; species Tolypeutes matacus. The sequence continues at coordinate 20,218,871 of JAKSZT010054281.1, forward strand.
TCTTTTGCCCATTTTTTAATCAGGTAATTTGTCTTTTTATTGTTGAGTTGTATGATCTCTTTGTATATCATGGGTAGTAAACCCTTATTGGATATGTGATTGAGAAATATTTTTTCCCATTGAATCGGCTGCCTTTTCACCCTTTTGACAAGGTCCTTTTTTTTTTTTTAAGATTTTATTTATTTATTCATTTATCCCCCCCCTGCTGCTCGCGCTCGCTGGGTCAGCCAACCACGCCATGCGGGCGGGCCCGCCCCCACCAGGAGGCCCCGGGAACCAAACCCGGGGCCCCCCACATGGCAAACAAATGGCCCCACTGATTGAGCCACAGCCGCTTCCCTTGACAAGGTCCTTTGAGGTGCAAAAGTCTTTAATTTTGAGGAGGTTCCATTAATCTATTTTTTCTTTTGTTGCACATGCTTTGGGTGTAAGGTTTAAGAAACTTCCTGCCTACCACAAGATCTTGAAGATGTTTTCCTACATTTTCTTCTAGAAGTTTTATGGTGGTTTTTATATTTAGGTCCTTGATCCTTTTTGAGTTAATTTTTGTATAAGGTATCTACTTTCTTTCTTTAGGATATGGATATGTAGTTCTCCCAGCACCATTTGTTGAATAGACTGTTCTGGCCCAGCTGGGAGGGCTTGATAGCCTTTTCAGAAATCACTTGACTGTAGAGGTGAGGGTCGATTTCTTAGTTCTCGGTTTGGTTCCATTGGTCAATGTTTCTGTCTTTATGCCAGTACCATGCTGTTTTACTGCTGTAGCTAAGTAATATAAACATACTAAATTCTAACATGTTAAATGTTAGCTGTGGCAACATCATGATGAATAGGAGCTCTCACTAAGATATCGTTTAATTAAAGCAAGGGGAAATAAACTCTTTACTATTTAATAACTAGTACATCTTTAAAATATAGGACCCTCTGGATAAGAGTAATATGTGCATTACGTTGTTGCCAGATGTTGCTACTTTCCTTCCGTTTGGATAGTGACATGTGGTACATCTATCTTTCTGGAATTTGCAGAGATTCAAGTGATATTTTTGTTTCCCAGCTAATACTATAATGGGTTGTGTATTTTGCTCTATGGGAGGGTATATAGGGTTCCTTTCAAATTAATCTTAAAAGCACTAAAGGGAAATAGAGGTAAAGGTTTATATAGTTCTGGTATGGGAAAAATCTTTCTAAGCTTGACAACTATCAAGAAACCATAAAATAAAAGATTTGACAGCAGTTTTGACAACATTATTTTAAATGTCTACATAGTAAAGAATGGTATGAACTCAAAAGAAAATTGATGAACTGGAAAATTGTGTGCAGCGTATATATCGGGTATCTCAACATGTCAAAAGCTTTTTCTTTCAGTAAGAAAAAGGTGAAAACCTCATTAGGAAAATGGGCTAAGGATATGAACAGATCTTTTTTTTTTATTTTAACTTTTTATCTTCTAAATTTTTAGACATTAAAGAAGGACGACGAGTATAATGAAGCAATGTACCTGTTGCTTAGCTTCAGCAATTATAAAACATGGCCAGTTTGTTGTGAGCTGTGTGTCTTCATTCCCCTCCCTATTATATAATTTTGTCTGTAAATATTTCACTATATGTCTCCAAAAGAAAAAGACTCCTTAATAGAAAAACAAAAGCCAATCATAATACTAGTGTTTCACTTTAAAAAACAAAACAAAACAAAACAACTTTATTCTTATCAAACATTCAGTGTTGAAATCCAAAGAAGGCCCATGCGTTGTACTTGGTTAGTTTGTTGCAGGTCTCTTTTAACCTATATGTTTTATATCATTTTTTTTCTTTGCAACATTTTACTGAAGAAACTGAATGTTGCTGATTATATCCCTGAAACCTTAGATATGTCAGTTTGATTCTTGTCTTTCTTCTTCATGGTAATTTCATATAGAGGCTTCATCAGAAGACTTGGGTTTTAGTTTTGGTGGGGACAGGACTGTTTCCATCAGGAAGGTACGTGCTTTCTGGCTTCTTTCTTTCTGTGATGTCCGCACCCGTTCCTGGAGGCTGCCTTGACCTGAGGACCCTTAGCGACTGCAGCATGGTTTGCCAGTCGCTAACCAGTCTCACTTTGCCAGAGCTGCTATGGCAGACATCCCGCAATGGGTTGCCTTAAGCAACAGGAGTTTATTGGCTCATGGTTTCGGAGGCCAGAGTCCAAAACCAGGGCACCGGCAAGGCCGTGCTTCCCTCTGGGTCAGTAGCATGCTGGCGATGGTGGACCCCGCCGCGTGGTGACGTCCTGGTTTCTTCCTCTGGCTTCCTCTGACTCACTGCATCTGACTTTCTTCTGCTTATAAGGGACTGCAGCCCTGCTGCTTAAGGCTCGGAGTCAGCCGGGCCACACCTGACTAGTCATACATCCTTATGGGGTTCTGTTTAGAAGTGGTGCCCACTCCCAGCAACGCGGCCTAAGGCGGGGCAGGAGCACGGCTCGCTCGTCCACACGTTCCATCATGCCCCATTTTTTGTTTAATATGTACTTTAAAGAAATTTCTCCCAGCCCCCTCATTGCTTGCAGTTGCTGGTCTTCTCTTTCTAGGAGGCACCGGGGGCTGAACCTGGGGACCTCCCATGTGGGAGGGGGCGCTAACCTCTGAGCCATGTCCGCTCCCTGCTTTGCTGCATCTCGTATGTCCTCGCCGTCTCTTGGTTGTGTCAACTCACAATGTCATCTTGTCACGTCAGCTTGCGCACCTTCTCTAGGAGGCACGGGAAACCGAACCCGGACCTCCCATGTGGTAGGCGGGAACTCGGTCCCTGAGCCACATCCGCTTCCCCTGTCATTCTCATTAACTGAACTAGTTCTCTGACTAGAAACTCCCCTTCATAATTATTTGGTTACCCCAAGGTATAAGATTGTGTAGGAAGGGTGAAGGCAATGTCTGATTGTTTCCCCTGATTTACCAGGTCTCAAATCACGAGTGGATTCCCTGGCATCCTCCCGTGGTGACCGGCTGCTGGTGTTCAGTGCCCGTCTCGGGCACAGCTTGCTCAGGTTGCCCCCCCGAGCCCTCCTGCCATGCCTCTAGCATCCTTGCTTTCTGGCGCGAGCGTGGCGTGCTGTCTCAGGCTCATCTTGTACAACTCGCTTTCTAGACTTGAAGTCAGAACACACGTTTTTTAAAGGATGAGATAGGAAATTTAAATGGCTAATATTCAATTTTCTAGTAAAACGAAATTAAAAGCAAAAAACAAGATCCCACTTTTCAGTTATATTGGCGGTGTAGTATAATGTGGGATGAATGGACACACTTGTTCTAGGTAGCTGTTGTTGCCTACCACAGTGTGAAGTGTGCACATTCCATACAACCCATACAGCATGACGCACAACAGCTAAAAGGTGCGCTCGGTGGCGTTGAGTGTAATGGTGTGCCTTCATCACCACAGTCACGTTTAGAGCATTCTCATCACTCCAGAAAGAAGAGCCGCACTCCCCGTCCCCGGCCCTGCATCACCCCTGATCTTACTCTGCCTCTGTAAACTTATTTATATTTAAATTGTATATAAATGGAATCATGTAATATGTAGTACTTTGTGTCTGGTTTCTTTCACTTAGCGTAAGGTTTTTTAAATTATTGTAATTTTTTAAGAGAATTTGTAGGTTTACAGAAAAGTCATGTAAAAATGCAATGTCCCCTCCCCATATACCCCCCCATTGTTGACACTTTGCATTGATGTGGTACCTTTGTTACAGCTGATGAAAGAATATTAAGATATTGCTGTTAGCTATAATGCATACTTTACATTAGGTGTATTTTCCCATATACCACCCTATTAACACCTTGAAATAGCCTTGTGTATTTGTTACAGTTCGTGAAAGAATGTCCTTATATTTGTGCAGTTAACTGCAGTCCATCGTCCACAACAGGGTTTACTGTGTTCCATCGGGTCCCATGTTTCGTCCTCTAACATACAGGACCCCAAATTTCCCCTTTGAACCATATTCACGAACGTTAATTGCACTCACAGTGATGTGCTGCTGTCATCACTGTCCATTTCCAAGCATTTACATCCAACCTGAATAGAAGTTTTGCACATGTCCAGCAGCAGCTCCCCATTCCCTACCCCATTCCATCCTGTAGTTAGAATTTGATAACCGATTTTCTAACTGTGAATTTGCTTGTCATAATTTGTCCATAGTATGAGCTTTTACAATATTTGTCCTTCTGTGGCTGCTTATTTCACTCAACACGACGTCTTCAAGGTTTGTTCGTGCGGCCACGTGTATCGGAACCTCATTCCTGTGGTTGAATAATCCATCGAGTAGATATACCACGTTTTGTTTATCCACTCATCGGTTTGCGGACCTTGGGGGATTTATACCTTTTAGCTTTTGTGAGTAATGCTGTGACCACCGGTACATGTGCTTGTACATAGTCTTTGACCCCGAAAGTCCACACTTAGGCATTTAGCCTAAAGAATAATAAGGAACTTTAGGAAAGGTATGTACACATAGTAAAGATCTGGAAATGCCTTACATAAGCACGTGAGTCTGTAGGTTATGGTGCGTTCGTCCCTGCAGCCGTTGAGGACCGGGGTCTGGGCCTCTGTTAGCCCATCTGGGGAGCTGGCCACGATAGCACCGAGCGGAGAAGGCAGGCTGCGGCACTGCAGGTCTGGCACGTAGAGCGTAGGCACAGGAAGGGCTCTGTCAGGGCAGGAACCAGGCCTGCTCGGAGGCTCTGGGGTCAGACATGGAATTGATAGTTGTTTGGGCTGCCATGGTCTGCAGCCTCACCAGTTGGTTTCATTCTTGTGTCATTAATTCAGATTTCTTGGAGAGAGAATAGGATTGACCTAGTTTGGGTGCACTGTGCACCCTTCGGCTGTGGGTTGTGTGTGTGTGTGTGTGTGTGTGTGCGCGCGTGTGTGCAGAATTGTTCTCAGTTGACAGTCCCAGAAAGACCGTGTGGAGTGGAGAGTTGGGGTGCTTTTAACAAAAGAAAGGGGACAGCATTTCAGGAAATAGCTGCTCACTGCATATCTAGTTAAAATTAAATAAATTCTTGGCTCAGAAGTTTCGAATTAATTGTCACAACTCCTTAAAGTTACTGCCAGCTGATAAACTGGGGCTTTCTTATCCCTTTTAATGAATCTGTGTTTATGAACCAACCTTTCCTTTTAAGCTTCAGCTCTTGATCCAGCTGAAGGGAACACTGAGTTCTAAAGGCCCTTTTGTATCTGTTTCTAAAAACTGATGCGCGCGCAGTGTTTTTGAGTTCCACTTGAAACTCATAGGCAGACATCACTGGGGTCAGAATTTCTTCATCCTAGTGAATGTTTCTTTACCAGTTTCTTGACAGTGACAGGAGGAAGATCATTTTAAACTTCTCGAGGCAGTTACTCTTCCGATGTGTATGTCTATGGAATTTTCATCTCTACTGAGGGGAACCAGGAATCCTGAGTAGAAAACCCTTTCGGTACCATGTTATTTTTCCCTGAACCATCCCTTTCTCTCATCTTCAGCTATTAAGAGGATCTGTTATCTCCCTGGAGGAACACATGCATCCTTGCTAACTGCTCTGATAAGAAAGTAGCTTCGGAGATCCTTGGATGAACGGCAAGCTGAGCTGTTCCTGCCGGGACAACGTCAGGATCCGTGAGAAGTTGATTAGCCGTGATGTAACCATATGCTGAGGATATTCCGCATTATCTTCACATATAATGAGTTTCTTAGGCTTTAGACAGTCCCCTTAGCCACAAAACCAGATGGACAAATTCAGCTTCAATGGTGAGAGCGTCAGTACATACAGCATAAGAAGTTAGGCTTTTTTTGCTGTGTTTGTAAAACCCTGGCCACCCAAAGCTGACATTTTAGGTTGAGATTGGTTAAGTAATCAGAAAGCTTAACTGTAGTATTGGCCTTTGTCAAATTAGAAAAGAATGCCTTTAAAACGAAATGCCTGGGGAGTGGATGTGGCTCAGTTGAGCTCCCGCGTCCCACAGGGGAGGTCCTGGGTTGGGTCCCTGGTGCCTCCTGAAGTAACAATAAGGAACAACAAGCAAAACAAACGACGAGACCAACTTGGGGAAGCCAATGTGGCTCTGTGGCTGAGCACCAGCTTCCCACATACGAGGTCTCAGGTTCAGTCCCCGGCCCTGGTTCCTCAAAAAAAAAAAGCCTGGATTCAGCATATCTGAGAAAAAGAAGTTTCAGGGTGTTGGAGCTTGTGGCCAGTCAGGTACAGGAATGCAATTAAAACTCTGGTCACATTTTCCAGCCCTTACAAGTAGTATGAATGCTTTCTCATTTTTGTTCTCATCATTTCCCATGAAACGAGAAATGCAGTTTTGTTTTTCATATGTAGGAAATTTACTTTCCTGGATTAATTTTCTGACACCTGAACAATGAAATAAATTTTTTTAATGCTTGGAATAGAACATAACCACTCATAACAAAAGATAGGAAGTGCACAGATTGCTTATCTCTTTCCATTCACAGTAATTTTCAGTTCTGTGGCCCAAGTGAGAGTCAAAGTGCACACATTGTTTTGTCTCCGTCTGTAGCCTTGGTTCTGAGGAAGGTGGGAATAAATGAAATGCTGTGGCATTATTTATGCATTATGGCTTACCAGAGTGTCAGTTCCCAGCTTTTGAGACTTATGGCATCCCGTCTGTGTTTGATTTTGCTTTTCCCTTCTCCACTCTGACGGCAGTGACAGCCAGGTCTCTAATCAGTGGGAAGTGGCATGCTGAGGTATGAGATCCACAAATTACTGCCATAACTCAGTCTTCTCTTGGTACGTCAACCTGTAATTTTAAATAGTCGCTACCAAGTCTTTTCTAGACCATCAACAAGCTGCATGATTGCATTGCTATATAGAATATATTTATTTTAAAATTCTGATCAATTGAAATGAATGTTGTTTTGAAAAATATGGCAGTATAAAAAGTAGTCTCGGGGGCGGATGTGGCTCAAATGGTTGGGTGTCCGTCTGCCATATGGAGGGACCTGGGTTCGATCCCCGGGACCTCCCGGTAAAATTAAAAAAAAAAAAAAAAAGTAGTCTGTCACAGTGAATACGATTTGCATCTTATGTGCAAGAAATGTGATAGAAAACTATTAAGTCCCTCGTACGTTAAAAATGGTGTTTTTTTGTTTGTTTTTTGTTTGTTTTTTACGGACATATATGTAGAAGCAGTAGGTTTATAAAGTGCTTCAGAATCAGCTTTCTATATGTTTAATGGAATTCGTTCATTTTAAAATAAAGCAGTCTCAGGGTTGACTGGTTCAGAAGTGGTTTGAGTGTTGTTTCTGATTCTGAGTGCCAGAGGTGTCCCAGCACCTTCCCTCCCTTGGCTTCCTGTGTTTTGCACATCCTCGTGGTCTCCCTGGCCTGCTGGTGGCCGTGGAAATGCGGGCTCCTCTGAGTGCTCCTCCTTTTCCTTCACAGAGAGGCCTGTGCCGCTGTGGGGAACTGGGCTCGTTCTCTGGCATGTACAACACAGCCAGATGTTATCTGCGGGAAGGAGGCTCAGCACCGTCGTCGAAAGGTACGGTGATCAGGAGCTCAGTTTAGGCCAGTGACTGCAGCCTGTTAGTTTTGGTTTGTGATCAAGCCTTCTGCTCGCTGCTGAGGACTGGCAGCCCCCTCTGGGCTGAGTGGGGAGGTGGAGCCAGGCGAGATGTGTGCAGAAGGAAGTGTGTGGGGGCAGCAAGGGAGCTGCTGAGCTCGGATCTGGTCACGCCCTGTCTCTCCAGCTGCCTGTTACCACACAACATTACTTTGAGAAGTGAACTGTTTTGTAGAGTAGGAAACTCCGGGTAAGTAGGGCAAGAGCTCTGCCTATGGCCAGTGAACAGGAGGGCGACTCAGCTGGGATTCAGACCTCTAGCTGCTGAGGTTTTAGGTCAGCGGTTTAATCACCGTCACACCCTACTGTGTGTGAGAGACTTGATTTCTTGACTTAAGTTGTTTCATGTGTGGAACTGAAATGTTGCATGAGGTTTACAATCTTTTTAATTCTTAATATGAAAACATGGTTAGTATTCTTAATATGATTCTAGGTTTAACTTAATATAAATATGTGTCTATGAGGACATCTCGAAATAAGTATGTTCTCTCCCCTAATGCTTTGGTCTCCTTCCAAATTTCAAAGCACATGCATAACCACAGTCCCCCCAGAATTACTAAGATGAGTTGGCTCTGATACAACTGCTAGCCTACTTAGGTGTAAGTATATTTTATTTCAAAGCTGCTTTTCCTTGGATAGCACCCTCTCTCTAGAACTCCAGGGGACTGGGGCTCTGGATGGGAGATGTGTCAAATGCTTTCTCCTCTGTCCCCCCAGTCGCTGGTGCTGGAGTCTGAGCCGGGTCTGGGCGGACCAAGGTCTCTGCGTGGCTTAGTCTTTGCTGCGGGACCCCACTTCCACCTTGACCAGTGGCTGTCGTGGGCGCCGTCAGGTGCTGGGGTCAGAGAGGGTGGGCCTGCCGACTCAGGAGGGAGTCCTTGGCGGGAGGCTGCCCTGCGGCTCTGCTCCCCAGAGGTCCCATCCTCGTGGAAGCCGTGGAAGCCGAGGCCAGGAGGGACCAGGCAAAGCCCGGAGCCTCAGGGCATCGCCTCGGTGTGGACGTGCCGTGGGGCTGAAGTGTGGGAGCAGCTGCAGGGGGAGCACCGAGGCTCAGGGCTTTTTTCTAATGAGAACATTCACTATGTGATCAATGTTAGCCCGTTTCTTAAACTTCTGTTTTACTTTTCCAGCTTGTTTGCCTTTCAGCTCTAAATCTGTTCATGACATAGTTGATGTATGAAAGTTTAAATCTTCTGTGTAGTCAAATCTGTCAGTCTTTTTTTCCATAGTTTCTACCTTGGTGGTTTGCTTAGAAAGTCTTTTCCCCTGGAGTGGGTTCCCCCTCCCTTTTTTTTGAGCAAGCATTAGGTGTTTAAAAAAAATTTTTTTTTGAGGTACAGGGGGCCTGGGATTAAATCTGGGACCACGTGTGTGGGAAGCTGGCTCTCAGCCACTGAACCACATTGGCTCCCCTGAGTTGTTTTTTTTGTTTGTTTGTTTTGCTTGTTTTTTTTTTTTTTTTTTTTTTTCCAGGAAGCACCAGAACTGAACCTGGGACCTCCCATGTGGGAGGCAGGCGCTCAACTCTTTGAGCCACATCCATTCCCTAATTTTTTTTTTTTCGGCGTACAGTTCTGAGTCCCCCCACTGCCCTGCTTACTGTCTGTGTCCATTCGCTGGGTGATCTTCTGTGTCTGTTTCTTGCCTTGTCTTCTCATCCTTCTCCTCCTGGCTTCACCGCAATTCCATCTTAGGGACCTCTGATGTGGGAGAGAGGCCCCCTGTCACTTGCACCACCTCAGTTCCTGGTTGCTGGTGCATCTCGCCTGCTCGCCTTTTTATTTTACCAGGAGGTCCCAGGGATCGAACCCGGGTCCTTCCATATAGTAGATGGATACCCAACCACTTGAGCCACATCAGCTTCCCCCTAAAATTTTTAATAAGCTTTTTATTTTGGAGTCATTTTGGAATTACAGAAAAGTTGCAGAGATAGTACAGAGAGCTCCCTTCACCTGGCTCCTCGGATGTAAACATCTCATATAACCAGTGCATTTGTCAAAACAAGGACTTGGCATTGGTAACTAAACTCTAGACTTGATTCAGATGTCACCCGTTTTTTCACTAATGACCTCTCCGTCCCGGGAGCCAGCCCAGCCTTCGGTATTGCACGTGGAAGGGATGGCTTAAAGAGGCAGGAACACAGGTGGCCGCGTGCTCTGCAAAGCCTGCAGGTGTGTGGAGCTCTGCCGCGGTAGAGCTTCCCGAGCCCTTTCCCGTAGCCGTGCGTGATTTATTTAGAGGGTATCGTCTGCGCCTGTGAGGCCGATAGGTGCTTTGCACGTGCAGGGCCACGAGGCACGTGGGTGCAGAAGAGTCTTGCAGGTTGCCTGTTTCCCAGGACCCGTGCACCATAATCCCTAGGATGCTTCTGCTCGCATTGTTCTTTTGCCTGGACCAGAGCAGGGTGTCAGGATATGTTGCTCTGAACTTTTCAAAATCCAGGCGGCAAAGTCACCCTCACTGTGAAGAAGCTTTTATGTTTCTGGACATCGGAGGAAGTTAACACATAAACCCAGACTCTTGGTGCTTGGCTCGAGCAGCCTTCCGACTGCTGCCTCGCTGAGTGTGTTTTATCTAGTGATTAGCCTTGATACGTACATGCCTTACTTTTAGACGGTTTGAAAAGTGGCTTGCTTACCTGTCACTGCCCCTCCGTATGTGTGAGGACAAGTGAGAGGTGGGGAGGCAGGCAGGAAACCCGATGGGCCACGTCCCGCGCTGCGTGGCTTCAGGCCCACACTGCCTGGTAAAAACAGCGCCAGCAGTGCGTCCTTGGACGCCTCTGAAGTTCATTACCCACTCGCTGCTGCACTCGCTCACTGGCGACTCGGGCTGCGCCTTCTCAAGGGCGACCAGCTGCTTCTCGTGCGTTTACATCAGTCTAATTTGTAAAATGTTTTAGCGTCCTCTGACTTGTAAAACTACCACGTGCGTCTGCATTTAGATTGCTGGGCACGCCGTCTGAGACAGGCCGGTGAGGGAGAGGAGAGGGCATTGGCTTCATTTTCTGCAACTTGTAAAACAACTTCTGTACGGTCGCTACACTCTATCCTAACTATGAGAGAGCATCAGTAAACTGTATTGGGAAAGCCTCCAACCAAGTCACTGTAAATAAGTGGAAATGTAATTTTTTAAAGCATGTGCCCATTAGCAGGTGGCCATGCTCCTGTTTGGCCAGTCAGGAGCCCAAGCTTTCTTTCCAAGGAGATTTTCTCGGTGGTTCGTGACTCTTTCACTGCAAGTGGTAATGAGCGCGTAGCTGTGCACAGTAGTTTACACAGCGTTGTCTTGCAGCCAACTCGCACAGTGTCAGAGATGTTTTCTTTAACTTCATTCTCTTAGGAGGACGCTGAGGCCAAGGATTTGCAGATTCAAGCAGAAGTCTGGGGACCTGTGCCCACGCCGCCTGGCAAAGTCCTGCGTCCCTTCTCCTCTGCCTTCGCGCACGCTGCGGCTGCTCTCCTGGTTAGTGCTGCCATTTTGAAAGATTTACTCGGCAGGGCAGGTGGACGTTGGCCTTGGAAGTCTTAGACAGTGTTGGGGTGCAGAGCACATGTCCCAAATGCATAATTCACAGACCCTATTGGTGCCATCTTCCTTCTCAGTGGGAATTGAGATTTTGTTTTGCCGTCCTCCCTCCCGCCACGTGACTGGGGAAGGTGACCCCATCCCCAGCACAAGAGTCAATCCTAAATTGTCTCAGCCGGGTACCCCGGTCCCATTCACAGGGGGCGACTGCCGGAGGCGTGGGCGGGGGACGTGGGGCGGGCGGCGGGGCCGTGGTTCTGGCCAGTGCGATGGGATGGAGCTCTGCCAGGAGGCTCTGGGGAAGGCGTCCCCAGCCTTACAGCGGCGGCCCTGCGGAAGGTGCTCCTTCCATCCCGAGCGCTGCCAGGTCTGTGCGCGGCACCTGGCGCACCTCGCGTCGTTCTCTACCTGAAGCCAGTGCCGGGGGCAGGGCAGCGCAAGAAAGCAGAGGAGCCCCTCGGGGCCCTGGCATCCGCACACGGCACGTTGGACTTGCTTGTGAAATACATTTCCTTATTCTTTGAGCCGGTTTGAGTTGGGATTACCTGTTTCTTGGACCCAAAGATATGCTGAACTGCTGCAGTAACAGTTAGAGTCCATGCGTTTATTTGTCTATTCACCCCGGGAAGGAGGAGTGCAGGGCACAGAGGCTGCGCGTGACCGGAGGCTAGAGATGGCGTCTCTGGGACAACGCAGGCATGGATGGGCCTTGTAGCCCACGTTTAAGGGTTGTGCTCTTTGTTTAGGAGCAGAGCCGCTGGAGGGTGTGACGGGAGTGCAGTGAGCTGTGCTCAGTGTAGACGCTCTTGCTAATGGAAGCCTCGCCTCCTGAATATTCCAGAGTCAGGTCTGATTTGCTGAGCAGGCAGGGAGCAGCCCATGGTTTGTCCTGACAGCACAGAAGAGCCTCTTGGTGTGGAATCTGATGAAGTGCACAGCCCATATTCTTTTGTCTTTCCCTTCTGATACATATTTCATAGTTTTCTAACTTGAGCATAATTTGTGAACAGTCTGTCATTCCCTTAGTCTTTGATCACTTAAGTTAAAGAATTGCAGCCAAGAAATCTATGTTGGGGTTATAAGAAACAAGATAGATGTTTCATTGTAAAAATAATTTTACCGATGTATTAATGTATCTGAAATTGGACTTTTGGCATCTCCCAAGGTTTTCCTCTGTTTGATCTAATATCTGCTTGCATTCTCGTACATATGGATGTATTAGCAAAGCTGGACCCCATCCCAGCGTGCCCAGAGGGGAGCCTGCCCAGGCCACGGAGCGGGCTGCAGCGCAAGGGCAGTCTCCTGCAGACGTGTGTGTGGCATGGTCCGGCCCTGTGCTTGTTAGTTAGTGTGGTGGTGACGAGACCCCCATGCCTGTAAGGAAGCCAGTGGGTGGGCGTCCGGCCAGGGCTGTAGTGTGTGGGCCTTCTGCCGACAGGTGGGCCCCGGTGCTCAGATGGCGGCAGCAGCCACCTGCCACGCGGCATAAGGGCAACAGGACTCCTCTGCGTCGCCATCTGCCTGTGGCTGCTGAGGAGCGAGGACCGGTTCCGTTCAGGAATTTGTAATGTTGAGATGCGCTGCTCAGGCATTAGTGGGTTGGGGGAATAGGTGGCGTTGAATGAGTTTTCGTTACCACTCATTTCGGGAGACGGCTGCTTGGGTTTAAAACCCCCTCCCCCCAGTAAAAAGCCAAAACTCAAGTCAGCCACAGTTCTGTTCTGAGTTTTAACCAAGTAGGTTGACATGCTTTGAAAAAAGCAGATGCTGCTTTTTAATAATTTATTTAATAAATTGATGTGTTCTAATATGTTACCCCTTTGGGTTTTTTTTAAATTACTTTATTGTGGTAACACACACATGTATATATATGCGTCTCACAAAATTTTTAAGTACACAATTCAGTGACATTAATAACATTTACAGTGTTAGGCAGTCATCACCACTATTTGCAGAAGTTTTTCATCACTCCAAAGAGAAATCTGTATCCACTCAGCAGTAACTCCCCATTCCAACTCCCCCCCAGCCCCTCGTAACCTCTAATCTGCTTCTTGTCTTCATGAATCTTCTTTTAGATGTATCATCTAAGTGAGATCGTACAACATTTGCCCTCTTGTGTCTGGCTTATTTCACTCGGCATGAAGTTTTAAAAGCTTGTCCCCGTTGCAGCATGTATGACAACTTTCTTTGTTCCTCCTTATGGCTCAGTACTATTGCGCTGTGTACCTGCACCACATCTTGCTTATCCTTTCACCGGCTGAGGGCACTTGGGCTGCTTCCAGCATTTCGGCTGCTGTGAACACCCGTGTTGAAGCATCTGCATCCCCCCTTTGCTCTACAAGCTTGCATTTCCTTGCTGGCTCTGGTGCTGGGGATAGAATCATGGCCTCCATAGCACAGGCTCCGGTGGTGTGAGCCTTTGAAGGTGCTGTTACTAGTTTGAGGTGTGGTCTCGGCTGTGAACAGGGGCTTCACAGAACCTGTTCAGATGAGCCCCACCTGAGGCAGGGTGGGCCCGAGTCACTGTGGCTGTGGGCCTTATAAGGAGACCCAGCGGAGCAGGAGGAGAGGCCAGCCGAGGGAGCCCAGGGGTTGCGGCAAGCCAGCACCAGGATGCTGCCGGCAGCGGGAGAAGGTGTGGCTTGTCAAGAACTTGGTTTTGGACTTCTCGCCTCCAAAATGGAGTCAATAAATTCCCATTGTTTAGGCCAGCTCGCTGTGTGGCAGGGGGTAGCAGCCTGGCAGACTGAGAGAGTGCAGGAGGTGAAATGTGCCTGCCCTTCAGCTTGGCCCTGCCAGGCAGTGCTCCTCTCCAGGCACACTGGTGTGTGGGTCTGTCCTTTCTCTCCCTTATTACACCCTCAGAGCCAGGTGTAGGGTGGATCTCATTCCCTTGCCAACAGCATCAGTCGGTAGGTTAGCTTGAGACTTAATCTGTGGCCCAGGGGCTGGCCGGGACCGTCCTGCTTAACCGCTGCCACGGAAGCAGGCTTAGAGGAACCGCCTGCCTCGTTCTGGCTTGAGGATCCTGTTGGGTTTGGTTTCCACCTGTTGGTTTCTCTCTTGCCTCTTGAATACAGCCAACCAGACAGACCCTAGAGCCCTCTGCTACTTAGGGGACTCTTGGTTAGAATTTGGAGACCTCACTTGAACAGACTTGCACAAAAAGGGGACTTAGTGGAAGGCCGGCAGGGATGCAGGGGTGCAGGGGACCCAGGCTGGGGCCTGGAAAGCACTTGCCTTGTCTCTCCCTGTCACTCTTCCCCTCTCGTGCCCCTTAGTGCTTCTGATGATTCTTTTCCTGCATAGACCAGCACCCTCCACTGCTCAGTCCATGTGGCACAATGTGGCTGCCAACACCCAGGTGTCTTGAGAGAGACTATATCCTTTGTGTTCCTGAACTTCCAGGGAGGGACTGACGCGTGTTTGTAGATCCGTGGGGAAGGATGTCAGCAGCTGAGGTCCCTGAGGTTGGGCAGAACGGACATCCCTGCCTCAGTTTACAAATACAGAAAGGAACCCTCTGTAACAGTTAACAAGTGTGAAGGAGCTCAGCCTGTAAAAGCACCTATGCTTTGCATTAAAAACTAAAGCAAAAAATAATAAAACTGAAAGCTAAAGCAAAACAAAACACCATCACCATGATGAACAAAACTGCCTGTAAATTAAGGAGATGAACCTCTTAAACAAATTCTGGAATTATTTTTTCTAAAATCAGATACTGTTTTAGTAAAATAAATTATAGTCTATTTTCATATCAGCATTGTCTGAGTTCAGGGAAATTTTGGCCAAAGTTTATAGTCAAGTGAGGTAGTTTGATGTGGTAGACAGATTGCTGATAACCTGAGAATAAATAAAATAGTTTATATTTTAAATGCACAGGGAGGACTCGCTATCACAGGGAATCCTTTTGTAAATCCTTTTCTGTAGTAGGTGACCACTAATTTAACTTCGTAAATTTGAATTTCCCTATTTCACACTCAAAGTGTACCAGTAGATTATCATTCCTTGCTGTTCTTGTATTTCCTTGGGGTCACAGATTCATTGGCAGATCAAACACTCCACTGATTCCTGGGGTTATGAAAAAAGCTGTTCCTCCGTGAGTTGTTTGGTTACACACACAGAACCCCTGTATGTCTTTGGGTGCTCTGTATGAATTGGAATTGAATGGGGTTGAATACCCTGTGTGAACTGTGGAGCTATATGCAGTAATCCATGGAGAATTGAAAGTAAAATTTAGTGATTATTTATTTTTTAGGAGGTACTGGGGATTGAACCCAGGGCCTCGTACGTGGGAAGCAGGTGCTCAGCCACTGATCTGCAGCCGCTCCCTAGTGATTACTGTTTTGAACCACTCTTTCTTCACTAAATATCAGAGCAGTCACTAATAGATTATGATTTAGCATAAACCTTGGGTTCTTGCTTAATGTTTAAGACTATTAAGATCTTAGCAACTGTATACGCTTTCTTCATAAAGATGGCTGCAGCTGTACTGGTGTCAGGCAAGAGACAGACTTTAAATGCAAAGAAGTGATGAGATGCAGATCTCCGTTATATATTAATAAAAGGGCCAGTCCACCAGGAAGATAGAACAGTTATAAACATCTATGCACCTAACCAGGGTGCCCCAAAACATGAGGCAAACTCTGGCAAAACCTAAGGGAGAAATAGACATCTCTACAATAATAGTTGGAGACTTCAACACCCCACTCGCATCATTAGATACAACAACTAGACAGAAGATCAACAAGCAATCAGAGACCTTGAGCAATATGATAAACAAGCTAGACCTAACAGACACTGCATCCAAACTCAGCGGGTTATACATTATTCTCAAGTGCTCATGGATCTTTCTCTGGGTTAGACCACATGTTAGGTCACAGGGTAGGTCTCAATAAATATAAAATAACTGAAATTATACAGAGCATCTTCTCAGACATGAAATGAAACTGGAAATCAATAATAGACGGGAAAGGGGAAAATCCGCAAGTTTGGAGGCTAAACAACACACTCTGTGGCAGTTTGAGGTTATTTTGTGAATCCCAGAAAGACAAAGATTGTTTGTAAACTAATCTAGTCCTCTGGGTGTGATACCCTTTGATTGTATTAAATTCAGTTGAGGGGCCTTTAATTAGACTACCTGTTAAGATTGCTTTGAGGGCTTTTTGATTTGACTACATCAGGAAGGCGTGACTCAGGTTGAGTCCTCACCCTCTTGGTGGGTCTGATATAAATGGACACTCACTCAGTGTCCTGATACAGGAGGCCCTAAGAAACAAGCCCTATGCCAGGAGAGAGGGGACTGCAGGGTCACTTAAGCACGGGGCCCTAAGAGGAAGCCCAGAGGGAAAGGTAGAGACCAGCCAGAGTTTGCTGCCATCTTGCTTCAACACATGGCAGCTGACTTTGTGAGAAAGCAGCCTTGAGTTGGACTTTTTTCCTATTTTTTTTTTTTTTGAGTTGGACCTTTTTACAGCCTTGTACTGTAAGCTTTTACCCCAAATACCCTTTTAAAAAGCCAACAGAATTCTGGTGCTTTGCATTGGCAGCCCTTTGGCAGACTAATATACACTCCTAAACAATCAGTGGGTCAAAGAAGAAATTGTAAGTGAAATTAGTAAATATATTGAGACAAATGAAAATGAGAACACAACGTATCAAAACTTATGGGATACAGCAAAGGCAGTGCTAAGAGGGAAATTTATAGCCCTAAGTGCCTATATTAAAAAAGAAGAAAGGTAAAATCAAAGACCTAACTGAACACCTGGAGAAACTAGAAAAAGAACAGCAAACCATTCACAAAGCAAGCAGAAAGAAAAATAATAAAGGTTCGAGCAAAAATAAATGAAACTGAGAACAAAAAAACAATAGAGAAAAAACAAAACCAAAAGCTGGTTCTTTGAGATCAATAACATTGACAAACCCTTAGCTAGACTAACAAAGAAGAAAAGAGAGAAGATGCAAATAAATAAAATCAGAAACGAAAGGGGGAAGTTACAACTGATCCCATAGAAATAAAAGGGATCATAAGAGGACATTATGAGAAACGGTATGCCAACAAGTTAGACAATCTAAATGAAATGGACAAATTCCTAGAAATGCACAACCAACCTATACTGACTCTTCAAGAAATACAAAAACTTAACTAATCACATTTAAAGAGGTTGAATCTGTCATCAAAAATCTTCCAACCAAGAAAAGTCCAGGACCAAAAGCCTTCACTGGTGAATTCCTCCAAGCATTTTGAGAAAAATTAACACCAGTCCTGTTTAAACTCTTACAAAAAAATTGAAAAGGAGGGAAAACTACCCAGCACATTTTATGAAGCCAGCACCACCCTAATACCAAAGTCAGATAAAGACAGTAGGTTATTGCTGTCCAAAGAAGTCTCTTTGATGATGGAATTGTTCCAAACGCGTGCTGCCCGGTATAGTAGCCAAAAGCAGTCTAAATGTGGCCAGTGTATCTGAGAAACAGAATTTTAATTGAATTGTACTTAATTGAAATAGCCATTTGTGGCTGATGACTGCTGTTTTCTACAGTACAGTATTGGACTGAGGACATGGTCCACAGGCTCAAGAGAAGAGCTGTCAAATGGACCTTCTTTGCAGCCACCAGCCTCAAGGGTGTATTTGAAGTTTTGGGGTACCTGAGACTGTAGGATGTTCCCCAGAGACGACTGGATTATTGGGATCTTGGGGCCATAGAGGACTTTAAAGCGAGAGATGACTCAAGAGCCAAATAAATACTTTGGGTTTCAAGGGTAGGACCCAATTATTCATTCATGCATCAGATATTTATCGAGCATAAATATTGTCAGAATGGAACAGCGATTTGATTGAGAATCTGGGAAATACAGGCAAAGGCTGTGAATTCTTGTACAGGCATTTATGAGATGAGGTTCTGATGCATGTAACAGCTGAAATAAGTGACTTACACAAGATGAAGGTTTACTTCTCTCCTTGAAGACGCCTGGAGGCAGGAGACCAGGGCGACTGGGTGGCCCCCGTGGTCATCGGGGCCAGCGTGGCTCTGCTGTTCTCTCTCCCCATCTTCACCTCAGGGTTCTTGGTGGTGCGAGATGGCTGCAGGAGCACAGAGAGAAGTAGAACGGGCAGGAAGGAAAAAGGACTGACCTTCCAGTGAACCGGTCCCCTTCCAAGAGCCTCCTTGGAAGCACCCCCCAGCGACCTACTTCCACTCAGGTTTCCTTGGCCACGCTTAGCCAGACGCAGCAGGTGGGCTTCTGCTGTCAGGAAGGACGAATGGATGCCGGGCCGTGGCTGGCAGCCTCCACCGTGGAGGCGAAGGGGCTCCTTCTCGAGCGGGGGAAGGCACAGCACCTCAGCGGGTTGGGGCCCATCATTCTCCTCCTGGGTTGTCAGTTTTGACTCTGCCTAGCCATGTCACTCAGGAGCTTGGGTTTTTCTTCTGTGAGGAAATCCTTCCCCCAGGATATGGTTAGAGTGAGCTCGTTTGTGTGGGTGGATGCAGAACCTTTGAAAATGTTAACCTGTCATCATCAGTCGTAATGATGGGTCGTGCAGGGAGGTGAGGGCGGAGAAGCAGAAGAGATGCATGTGCGTCCCAGGCCAAGCTGCAGCCCCCTACCAGTTCAAATAGAAATCACCTGTGGGACCTCAGAAATCGCTGACAGCTTGCGGTAGAGATATTTTGAAGTTGACATGGATCATAAGATACTTCTGTTTAGGCTTTTACCAGTGAGTACGCTCAACGTTTGAAGTTCTTGGGTTTTCCGTTGGCCCCTGAAGGGCCGTGATGGGCGTTATTTGTAAATTGGCTGAAGCACTGCTTGCGGGTGGGCCCAGGCTGCAAGACACTTAGGGAGGAGTGACTGCCTCGCCACCCACCTGACCTCTCGAGGGGCTTTGGCTACCCTCCTCTTAAATTGTCAGCAGCAACTCACCTGAAAACTTCTCAGAGAAAGACAATTCTTAGTGCTATTGATGGAGGTGGAAATCCCGAGAAAGTGAGATACTAGCTTTAATGGGAATGTTCTGGCTCAGTGAAAGAAGAGAGTTGATTTGATGATGGCTTGGGTCTGCAATGTGACTGTGACTACCTAAGAGGAAATAACTTATTAAAACATTTTGTTTGATAAGGGAAAGAGAAAATGTTAGTGAAATTTGAAAAGGTTTGAGGTTTTAGGAACTTCACAGAATCACCCCTGAACTTGATGGAAACATCATTTCAGGGGAAATCTAGGAGCCTATCCAAAGATTTTTTTTAAAAAGCCTTTATTGACTTTTGATCAGGGAAAGAGCAGTCTCAAGGTCAGCTTGTCACCTAATCATAATTTTGACTTTACAGGAGTCACTACCCTGAAGACACTGCACCGACTGACTTTGACATTACAACTTAAAGGGCTCTGCCTTCAGTTCCCTACGGTTGCATGTTTAAACAGAGAATCCCTTGTGATAGCGACATTGGACTTGGCTTAGTGTGAGGTCACATAGCAACAGGGGAACAAACAAAGCTAAGGGCCTTGTAACTTAAAAGCCCAGCAAAATACAAACATTATAGGGAAAAAGAAAAGTTGCAGGCACCAAATTTTTGTAACAATACCTTTGTCAACGTAAAACCATATATACTTGTTTGAGTGTGAAATCAACTAGTTTGCATGTGAGCATCTGAGTAAGCTAAGTATTTTTATCAGGAACCCAGCAAGCTAATGTGCAACCATGGAAACAAACTTTTCCCTAAACCCAATCAACTGTACTGAACCCAAAATTCAAAGTTTGGATCTGTTTACTCAAAAACCCTCCAAGACCACACCTGATGTAATGAGATGTACTAATATACAAAAGATTTAAAGTCTTCCTTTTCCACTACTCCTTCCTGTGCCTGAATATGGAAATTCTTACCTACTCAGGCTCTTGTGCTGCCCTAAAAATGATGCATTTTACTAACATGACTTTTTCTAAGAATTCGCACCACAGGAGCAGTTAATGCCAATACAGCTCCCGAAGCAAGCCCAAATGAAAACACCTTGTTCAATTTGGTGGTGGCAGTGGCATAAAAGCAACGTACTATGACTTTGCTCTGCCACTACCTCAAATATTTTACTTAGATTAACCAACTTTTGATCCAGTTTTAATGGATAGACTCATACCTTTTGCCAAAATCCTTTAAATTTGCTAACTACTTTTGACACTCTTAAATTCAATTAGGTATAACTCCTACCCCAGCTTTACAGTGCTTTTCCCCCTGTGTTTATCTGGAGATTTTGTCAAGAGCATGGTTAAAGTCATAGTTTTGTAATTAACGAAAGCTTTTCTAGGAGACCATTGACTCTGAAGTCAAAGAATTAGCAAATCATAGCAAAATTATCCAAAGATTTTTGTGAAGTGACCGTTGGTGAAGGAAGTGGTGAAACTGCTGAAATGATGTTGAGTGTGAAGAAAAGGTTGGTCTTATAATTCTGGGAATTAGTGCAGTTTGAGAATTTGGGAATTTATAAAGGTACTGGTTTGTTGTCTTCTCTAATGTCCAGGATCAATTTTGATTGCACATTATTCAAAAAGGTGATTTATTACCCACTTGACTTAATAGCACACTTAAACTCAGTTTTCTCTCCTCAGCAAAATGTAGATTTTGCAGAAGTTTATGTTGCTGGAGTTGGGGTGGAGGGCCATGACTAGTGCCTGGGAAAACATTCCTACAGCGGAGAGCACCCTCTGGAAGATTTCAAACGCTCCGTACCCTACAAGATTTCCTACCGCTTTAAAGTATTTTAAAAAGTGCCAAAAGAGCCCTGCTTTTTTTTTTTTTTTTTTTTTTTTTTTTAAACCCAGGTTTGGTTTATTCTTTTCTTTTTTTTATTCGATCAGTTGGAGGTTTTACAGAAAAATCATGCAGAAAATACAGAGGTCCCATCTGTCCCACCTCATTATTAGCATTATTTATTAGCGTGGTGTCTTCATTACAGATGATCGAACAGTCTTATTATAATCGTACTGTTAACTGTAGTCTGTGGTTTACATTAGGGTGTGCTGTGTTGGTGGGAATGTAGAATGGTGCAGCTGCCATGGAGAACAGTTTGGTGTTTCCTCAGAAAGTTAAGTATACAATTATATCACATGACTTGGTTTATTCTTCTTTCTTAAAATTAAAAAAAAGTTTTTTTAAAGAAGCTTTAGATGGCCTAAATGTTACCAAAAAAATACAGGAGATTCCCATATGTCCCCCCTCTTCCCCTCCCACGCTTTCCCACATTCATAATATCTTTCATTAATGTAGTGCATGTATTACAACTGATGAACACGTATTGAAGCATTGCCACTAGCCACGGACTACAGTTTACATTATAGTTTACACTCTGTCCCGCACAGTTTTGTAGGTTATGACAAAATGTATAATGGCCTGTATCCGTCCCTGCAGTGTCATGCAGGACAATTCCAATGTCCCCAAAATGCCCCTGTGTTACACCCATTTTTCCCTCTTTCTCCCCCTAGAACCTCTGGTGACCACCACCTTTATGTCATTGGCAAAAGTATAATAAGTATATAGCAGAATAATAATGTCTACTTTAGTCCATTGTTCATTCTCCAATCTTGAGGATTTGGGGATGGTGATGCCCGTTCTGCTTCCAGTTGCGAGGGGGCTTAGATCCCACGGGACAGATGGATGGAGCTCTCTTGCTTGCAGTTGCAGGCACTCTGTTCCTAGGGATGGGTGTTGTCCATCATCATCTCCTTGTTTGTTTTCCTGGGTGAGGCCATTGAACTGGAGAGCAGGTGCTGCAGCTCTGCTGAGATTCAGGGAAGAGCCCTGCTCTTGAATGAAAACCTGGAGCATTGCTTGTAGGCCGCAGGAAACCCTTTGTCCCTTAACCCTTCTCTTCTCCT
Source organism: Tolypeutes matacus (assembly GCA_026826555.1). NCBI lineage: Eukaryota > Metazoa > Chordata > Mammalia > Cingulata > Chlamyphoridae > Tolypeutes > Tolypeutes matacus. The sequence continues at coordinate 20,240,868 of JAKSZT010054281.1, forward strand.
GCAGGACTCTCTCCTCATACCATGGGGATATCCCTGAAATGTCATTTCTTAAAATAGAATGCCTAGAACCAGACCTCTGTGATCAGTAATGTAGAGCCACGGGGGCTCGGGGGACTGTGAAGACCTGGTGCTTTGAGGGGGCAGTTGCCTTCAAAATGACAAGTTATAAACAATAATGTGAAAAAAACCAGAAAAGCGCAGATGAGGTGGCTGATTGTTTTATTTGGTACCTTGTGACAACACAGACAATCAAATTAGTATTGCAAGTTTGACAAGGCACTACCTTTTAGTTTATAAGCATGTTATATTCTTCAGAGAATTTTTATAAACATTAACACATCAGCTCTTCATAGTGTTGATGCTAAAGGTGATAAAGGGTAGAGCAGACAGTCTCTCTGCTTGCATGTGGGAAACCCGCCTTTCAGGGACTTTGCGCCAGCCTCCCAGTGCATCTGCTAACTACTAACTAGCAGGACAGACCAGAGCTTGTCTTCTGATGCCTGGTCTGATTGTTTCATGCTCCCTGCCTGTCTTTTGCTTTTACTTTTTTTTTTTAATTTGATGACAACTTATTTAGAGCTCATATTCCTCCTTCAAAAGATTTGAGGTGCCTTAAAAGTCAGTTGACTAAGAAGGAAGTTAGGTTGATATAAAATTTTAGTAGCTCAATTAAGGCAAATACTTACCTTCTTAAACTTTGAAAATGAAGATAAGAGGAAAACTGTTCACTCTATTAAAAATTTTTTTTTTTTTTTTTTTTTTAAAATTTTATTTTTTTATTCATTTTTCCCCCCCCCCCCTGCTGCTCGTGCCCGCCGGGTCAGCCAACCATGCCGCGCGGGCGGGCCTGCCCCCACCAGGAGGCCCCGGGAACCGAACTCGGGGCCTCCCATATGGTAAACGGGAGCCCTACTGATTGAGCCACAGCTGCTTCCCACTCTATTAAAATTAAACCTTTATCTGTGTTCCCAGTTCTTAGGTCATCGCACAGCTTGCATAGTCTCAGTCCCAAAATTTTAAAGCATATATAAAAACTTTTTATTTCACCCAAAATTTAGGATTGCATTAATGGAGAAATGGATTGTGGGAACATATACATCATAAACTTTCCCATCTCTAGCACTCCCAAGCATGCCATTCACCACCTTCCCATCTCCTCACCTTGAAACCCTACACCCATTATGCATTAACTCCCCACTCCCCACCTCCCACCCCTGGCATCCTGTACTTTACTTTCTTTCTCTATGAGCTTACATATTCTCCAATATTTTCCTTGTAGTAACTATGGGGCTTAAATTTAATGTTCTAATTTGAGGAAAGCCTTGTTTGCTTTAATACCAACTTCAGTAGTATACAAACTCTGTGCTTATAACCTTTATGCAGTTATGCCCCCATGGTTTCCAATGAGAAACTGACAATCTTATTTAGGCTTCCTTGTACATGACATGATGCGTCTCTTTTATGGCTTTCAGAATTCTCTCTTTGGTATTCAGCAGTTTGATTATAATATGCTACAGTATGGGTCTTTTTGGGTTTATCCTGCTTGGAGTTTGTTAAGTATCAGAGATGTGTATATTCATGTCTTTCGTTAAATTTGGGAAGTTTTCAGCCATTATTTTTTTGAGCATTCTCTCTGCCCCTTACTCTCTTTTTTTGGGAACTCCCACAATGCTTATCTTGGTACATTTGGTGGTGTCCCACAGGCCCCTCAGGCTCTGTTCACTTTCCCTTTTTTTATTCTTCCTGCCCCTCAGACTGGGTGATTTCAATTGTCTTACCTCCAAGTTCACTGCTTCTTTCTTTGGCTAACTCCAATCTGCTGTTGAAACAACTCTAGGGAATTTTAAATTTCTGTTACTGTGGCCTTTAGCTCTGTTTGGGTCCTTTTCATAGTTTCCCTCTCTCTATTCTCTTTGTGTCCATATATCCTTTTCCTGGTTTCCTTTAGTTTTAGCCTTCGGAGCCTATATAAGACTATTTTTTAAAAGTCTTTGTCTGGTTTGTCCCAGGTCTGGCCCTCCCTGTTGAGGGTTTCTAGTCTTCCCCTTTGCCTGGGACATCGATTCCTATTTCTTTGTATGTTCTGTAATCTTCTGTTGAAAACTGAACATTATGAAATTTTAACATATTATCACAGGAACTTAGACCCTGCGGCATCTGCTCCTTCAGCAATAACGTTCCAGTCTTTGCAGATTGACCTGTGTGAGTGCTCTCCTTCAGGGCTTATCCATACGGCGAGTTTAGAGAATAGCTCAAGGTCAAAGCATGGGGCTGCCTTTCTGGCCATGAGCCTTGTCCTAGGCATGTGCGGCCCTGGAGCTTCCCTATTTCCACAGAAATGAATGTCCTCTCTTCCCTAGGAGCAGTTTCCTCACAGTCCTGGGCATTGCGCTCTGTGTGTACAATTCAGTGATACCAGTTACCATATTGTGCCACTGTTCCCACCACCCACCAAAACTTTTTCATCACCCCAGACATAAGTACTGTAAGCACCGAGCAATAACTCCCCGTCCTCCAGCCTCTGGTAACCTATAATCTCCTTTCTGTTTCTATTAATTTGCTTATCCTAGATATTTCATGTAAGTGGAATCATGTGACACTTGTTTTTTTACGCCAGGCTTTTTTCACTTAGGATGTATTCGGGGTTCGTCCATGCTGTCATATGTGCCAGAGCATCCTTCCGTTGTTTATGTGCACACCCCGTTTCGTTGGTCCAGTCATCTGTTGGACACTTGGGTTGTTTGTGCCTTTCGGTTCTTGAGAACAATGCTGCTGTTTTCAGTGCTTTGGGGAATATATCAAGGAGTGGAATTGTTGGGTCATGCGGCAACTCTGTGTAACTTTCTGAGGAACTGCCGAGCTGTTTCCTGCTGTGGCTGACCACTGTGTTTTCCCACTAACATCGTGCAAGGCCCTTTTTCTCCATGCCTCTCCAACACTTCTCTTCTTTTCTTTTCTTTTCTTTTTTTTTTTTTTTAAAGATTTTATTTATTTATTCATTTATCCCCCCCCTTGCTGCTTGTGCTCGCTGGGTCAGCTAACCACGCCGTGCGGGCGGGCTTGCCTTCACCAGGAGGCCCCGGGAACCGAACCCAGGGCCTCCCATATGGTAAACGGGAGCCCTACTGATTGAGCCACAGCCGCTTCCCTCTTTTTTTTTTAATAATAGATATCCTTGTGGGTGTGAAGTAGTATTTCATTCTGGTTTTGATTTGTATTTCTCTAATGACTAATCATGATGAGCATCTTTTCATGTGCTTACCATTTATATGTTTTCTTTGGAGAAATGTCTTTTTAAATCTTTGCCCTGTTTTGATTGGGTTATTTATCCTTTTGTTATTGAATATCAGGCATTTATACACACACACACACACACATATTCTGGATAAGAAACCCATGTGAGATATGATTTCCAGATATTTTCTCCCATTGTATATGTTGTCTTTTCATTTTCTTTGTAATCTTCCTTGATGCACAAAAGCTTTTAATTTTCATGAAGTCCAGTGTGTCTTTTTCTTTTGTTGCTCTAGTTCATTTCTTTCTGTTACTGAATAACATTCCAGTTTTTTTTTTTTTTAAGATTTTATTTATTTATTCATTTATCCCCCCCTTGCTGCCTGTGCTCGCTGGGTCAGCCAACCACGCCGTGTGGGCAGGCCCACCCTCACCAGGAGGCCCCGGGAACCGAACCTGGGGCCTCCCATATGGCAAATGGGAGCCCTACTGATTGAGCCACAGCCGCTTCCCACATTCCAGTTTTTGGATGTGCCACAGCTTTTTTATCTATTCACTTCTGGAAGGGCATCTTGGTTGTTTCCAATTTTTGGCAATTAGGAATAAAGCTTCCCTAAATCTTCCTGGGCAGGTGTTTGGACATAAGTTTCCAGCTTCTTTGGAAATATCTAGGTGTTCAATTGCTGGATCATATGGTAAGCCCATATTTAAGTTTGCAGGAAACTGCCAGATTGTCTTCCAAAGCACCTTTTCCGTTTTGCATTTCCACCAGTAATGACTGTGAGCTCCTGTTGTTCCTTGTAGTATTTGTTTTGTCTGCCCTCCTAATAGTGTAGTGATGTCCAACTGTTGTTTAAATTTGCAATTCCTTAATGATACATGATGATATGAGCTTCTTTTTATATGCTTATTTGTCACCTGTGTATCTTCTTTTGTGAGGTGTCCAGTGCTTTTCCCCATTTTTAAAAAAATTGACTTGCTCTCTTATTACTGAATTTTAAGAATTCTTTGTATATTTTGAATACAGGTCTTTTGTCCCAAAGGATATGTGTTTTGTAAATATTTTTCCCAATCTGTGGCTTGTCTTTTCTTTCTCTTAATAGTGTCATTCATGGAGCAGAAACTTTTAATTTTAAAGAATTCCAACATCAATTTTTTCTTTCATGGATCAGGGTTTTGGGATTGTTTCTAAGTAGTCATTCCCAAACTCAGGGTCACCAAGATTTTCTTCTATGCTGTCTAGCAGTTTTATAGTTTTGCATTTTACTTCTAGGTCTATAATCCATTTTGAGATAATTTTTGTGACAAGTAAATGGTCTGGGTCTTGATTTTTTAAAAAATATCAATACCTAGTTGTCCCAGCAGCATTTGTTGAAAAGCCTGTCTTTTCTCCCCTGAAATCCTTTGCTGCTTTGTCAGAGCTCAACTGGCTGTTTGTGTGGGTCTGTTGCTGGCCCCCTTTCACCAGCGCCATCCTGTCCTACGTCCGGCTGTAAACTGCAGAATAGGCCCTGCCACAGCTCCACGGGCACTTGAGACCAAGAGCGAAGCCAGCCACTATGTAGGAAAGCAGTGACGGCTGACAGGGAACCTAGAGACGGGAAGCCGGGCCTGGGCGGCCGCAGGGCGTCGAGTGGCACCCACGCCGCCCAGGGGATTGCGGGGCTTATATAGGGTGAGAGCAGGGAAGGCACAGAGCCAGTGCTGTAGACATGTTTCTCTGAAGTGAAATACACCTCCACAGATAGAGCTTGTGCTTGGGAATGTGCACGCGTGCTTTAGGCCGCCTTGCCTAGGAACTTATGGCTTTTCTGGTTGATGGCCTCACACTTGATCACTGCGTCTCATGGTAAATAACTTGACATTGGATAGTGTCCGTCCTCCAACTTTGCCCTTCTTCAGTATTGTGTTCCTTATTCTGTGTCCTTTGTCTTTCAATATAAACTTTAGAGTCAGTGGGTCAATATCCACAAAATAATTTGCTGGGATTTTGATTGCTATTGTGTTGAATCTGTGTATCAGGTTGTGAAGAATTGATGTCTTAATAATCATATTGACTCTTTCTAAACATGAATATGGAATACCTCTCCATTTATTTAGATCTTTGATTTCTTTCATTAGAGTTTTATCGTTTTTTTCATATAGATCTTGTATATGTTTTGTTAGATTTCTACCTAAGTATTTCATTTTGGAGGGTACTATAGGAAATGTTGTATTTCAGATTTCTAATTCCAATTGTTCTTTGCTGGTATATAGGAAATCATTTGACTTGTACATTATTAACCTTGTATCTTGCAATCTTGCTATAATTGCTTGTTAGTTCCAGGAGTTTTTTGGTCGATTCTTAGGGATTTTCTACATAAATAACCATACTCTCTGTGAACAAAGACAGTTTTATTTCTTCCTTACTGATCTGTGTACTTTATTTCTTCCTTTATCCTACTGCATTAGTGTGGACTTCTAGTATGATGTTGAATAGGACTGGTAAGAAGGGAAATTCTCGTCTTGTTCCCCATCTTTCAGGAAAGCATTTGGTTTCTTACCATCAAGTGTGATGTGGCTGTAGGCTTCTTGGTACAGTAAAATTCTCTACCTGAGAATTTGCCTCTCTTCTTTTGCTGAGTTTTTATCATGAATGAATGCTGGCTTTTGTCACATGCTTTCTCTGTACCTTTTGATATGCTCATATGACTTTTTTGCTTTAGCCTGTTGATGTGGTAGATTATATTCACTGCTTTTTAGATGTTGCGGCAACTCTGGATTCCTGGAATAAATCCCACCTGGTTGTGATGTATAATTCTTTTTAGTCACTGTTGGATTTGATTTGCTAATATTTCATTGAGGATTTTAGCATCTATGTTCATGAAAGATATTGGTCTGTAATTTCCCTTTCTTGTAATGTCTTTGATTTTCATATTTCGGTAATTCTGGCCTCATAAAATGGGTTAGAAAGTGTTCCCTTTGCTTCTGTTTTCTCAAAGAGATTTTAGGTCACCGGCATCATTTTTTTTCTTTAAGTGTTTGGTAGAATTTACCAGTAAAACCAACTGGGCCTGATATTTTTTGTTTTGGAAGTTTACTAATTATTGATTAAATGTCTTTAATAGATACATGCCAAGTCAGATATTCTCTTTCACTTTTTGTGAGTTTTGGTATGTTGTATCTTTCAAGGAATTTGCCATTTCATCTGTGTTATCACATTTGTGGGCATAGAATTGTTCATAATATTACTTTATCATCCTTTTTATGCCCACAGGAGCAGTAGTGAAAGTCTCTCTTCCATTTCTGATTACTGTAGTTTGCATCATCTCTCTTTTTTTCTTTGTTAGCCTGTCTAGAGGTTTATCAATTTTATTGAACTTTTCAAAGAACCAACTTTTGGCTTTGTTGATTTTCTCTATTGTTTTCTTGCTTTAAATCTCATTGATTTCTATTCTACTTTCATTTCTTTTCTTCTCCTTACTTTGGATTTAGTTGACTACCAAGTATTTTGGGACTTTCTGTCTTTTTGTTATTGCTGTCTAGTTTAATTCCAGTGTGGTATGAGAGCATTCTAATTCTTTCCCCATATACATTCTTTTTTTTTTTTTTTTAAAGATTTTACCCCCCTCCCCCATTGTTTGTGCTCGTTGTCTGCTCTCTGTTTGACTTTTTAGGAGGCGCTGGGAACCAAACCTGGGACCTCCCATGTGGGAGGGAGGCACCCAATCACTTGAGCCACCTCCACTCCCTGTTTGTTGTGTGTCTCATTGTGTTTCTTCGCTGTGTCTCTTCATTGCATCATCTCACCGTGTCATCTCACTGTGTCATCTTGTGTCAGTTCGCTGTCTTGCTTGTCTTCTTTAGGAAGCACTGGGAACCAAACTGGGACCTCCCGTGTGGTAGGCGGGTGCCAAACTGCTTGGGCCACATCCGCTTCCTCCATATACATTCTTTCACAAGTATAATCAAGATTTCAGACCCCTTTGTGTGCTTGTAACATTAACATATCATAAGCTTTTTTTCATGTCTCTATGGTCTTCATAATTATCCTTTCTGATAAGTGTATAATATTCCATTAAGTAGGTAAATCATTATATGCTTAAATGTTTTACTATATTTGGGTAACTGGAATGCTTCCTATTTTTGGCTCTTTCAGAATAAAGATATAATAAATATTTTCCTATGTTTTTATCCTTCTGAGTTATTTCTTTTCAACTGGTTATACAAATACTGGCGTTCAATTTTGTTTGCTATTTATTAAGTTTCACTTTAGAACTAACTTTTGGATGAAGCTAATTTTTAGAATTCGGATGTGTGCTCCATTCCTCTATATTTCCTTGGCTATGCCTAGGTTTAGTGAGGAACAAAGAGCCTTCTACAGATGTCTCACCTGAGCAGAGCATTTCGTCAGTGAGAGACCATAATGGAATGTTAGAAATGTTCAAAAACATGTTAGAAAAGAAACGTGTGATGTTTCAGTAGTTGAAAAACTGATTCCAAACCAGTGTTCAAGAAGAGTCTGTGGGCTGATTAAAAGATTATGCAGATCTTTGAGAATGGATCATGAAAGGGTAAATGTGTACAAACATGAAACTATAATTTTTATAAGTCCTTTTGCTCATGCTGAGAAAAAGTGGCATCTGTGTTTCTGTTTTCATGTAACGAGTCATGTACATTCCTGTGAGCTTAGAGCTATACTGGAAGAAGGTATGATTCCTGCCCGCACGGATCTTAAGTCCAGGTTGACACATGAAACAGCTAGAAAACCAAAGTACCGGTGGAAAGAAGCCAGCATGCATTCATAGAGAACAGTCAAAGGCAGGCTTTAATTCCCTTTTTGACTGTTATATTAGACGGGTGGTAGGCTAGGCCTCAGAAAATTCTGGAAGGTCTTCTGTTTGATTCCTCCCCTCCCTCTTTCCAGCCTCTGTGTCCAGTTGGCAGTTGTCCAGAAGTAAGTCTCGGTCATTAAGGAGTTCCACTGCTTTGCTGAGTGGTGAGCCGCACTCCCCCTCTCCCAGCAGCCCAGTGTGGTGGCAATCCAAAGTTGACTTCCCCCATTGCCCGTGGATGCAGCCCAGGAGCACCTGCTGGGGTCCAGCTCCCTTTCCTTACTCCCGCAGTGTGGCCAGTCGTGCCCACACCCTCTAGGTGGAGGTGATGTGCCTGATTGAATTAGGACTCTGTGGTGCTTTTCTATCAGTCTTACCCCATCTGCTCCATCTCTTTTAGAAATTCCTCCAGGGCCCATCAGTGGTACCTGTTTCTTTTCTTAGAGATTTTTTTTCAACTTTTATATTTGTTTAATCATTTAAATGGGAATTTAGAAGAAAGAATAGGTAAACACATAGGCTTATTCATCATCATATTTTTATTTTTTTGTATCATGTTTTCCCATTTTACTGAACTCTCTTAATATTTCTAATTTGATTCATTTTCATTGGGCTTTCTAGATGACAAATTGCATTGTTTAAAGGTGATTTTTTTTTTCTTTTTCCATTTCTATATGATTTTTTCCTCTGTCGTAAAGCACTGGATGGCATTTCTAGAGCAATGGTGAGTAACACTACTGGTGGGCATTTTGGACTTAATCTTCACTTTAGCTAGACAGCCTTTAGCATTGTAGATTTTAGACACGTTCTGAGCATTACCAGGGTGCCTTCCGGAAAGGTGTGAGACCACTGCATTGTAGATTTTAGTCACATTCTCTGTATTACCAGGGTGCCTTCCGGAAAGGTGTGAGACCACTGCATTGTAGGTTTTAGTCACTGGAAAGGTGTGAGACCACTGCACTGTAGGTTTTAGTCACTGGAAAGGTGTGAGACCACTGCACTGTAGGTTTTAGTCACTTGCAAGGTGTCAGACTACTGCAC
>JAKSZT010054281.1:20249966-20263467 GCA_026826555.1 Tolypeutes matacus
TAGTCACAGGAAAGGTGTGAGACCACTGCACCGTAGGTTTTAGTCACTGGAAAGGTGTCAGACCACTGCACCGTAGGTTTTAGTCACTGGAAAGGTGTCAGACCACTGCACCGTAGGTTTTAGTCACTGGAAAGGTGTGAGGCCACTGCACCGTAGGTTTTAGTCACTGGAAAGGTGTCAGGCCACTGCACCGTAGGTTTTAGTCACTGGAAAGGTGTCAGGCCACTGCACCGTAGATTTTAGTCACTGGAAAGGTGTGAGACCACTGCACTGTAGGTTTTAGTCACTGGAAAGGTGTGAGACCACTGCACCGTAGGTTTTAGTCACGTTCTGTGCATTTCCTCATTGCCTTCTGGAAAGGTGTCAGACCACTGATAACCCCATCTGGCCACATCCAGTGTCTTTTTTTTTTTTTTTTTTTTTGATTTTTTTTTTTTTTTTTTTTTTCCCCCCCCTGCTGCCCGTGCTCGCTGGGTCAGCCAACCACGCCATGCAGGCGGGCCCGCCCTCACCAGGAGGCCCCGGGAACCGAACCCGGGGCCTCCCATATGGTAAACGGGAGCCCTACTGATTGAGCCACAGCCGCCTCCCACACATCCAGTGTCTTTGATCTCTGAGCAAAGCCTTCTCCTCGCTTAGGTGTCACGACTTCACTCCGTTGATTTTCTTTTCCTCCTTGACTCTTTTTACATGGTCTCCTCTGCTTGTTCCTCCACCTTTACCCGGGTTTGAATGTTGGGGTTCCGCAGAGCTCACCCTTAGATCCACTTCTCCATCTCTATCTCCATCCTCTGCCTGCTTGAACTCACATTCCTTGGTTAATTCATCTTTATGCTGATGACTCTGAAGTCAGCATCTCAAGCCTGGACTTCTGAGGTTCAGATTCACGTGTCCAGCACTTGCCTGTGCAAACCATTTGGATGTTTCAAAGACACTGCGAACGTAACATGTCAAAGTGCATCCTATTCCACAGGCCTTCTGGTCCTGTTCACAGAAACACCCCCCCCACGACACTCCCAGCTGGAGGCATCCCCAATAATAACAATTACAGGCAGCCCTTACTGAGGCTCTTGTTTGTTCCACGCTGCACTTGCCACAGGTGCTGTTGGTAGAGTGCATGTGTCACCTTGGCTAGGTCATGGGGTCCAGTTGTCTGGTCAAGCAAGCACTGAGGTGATGGTTACTGTAAGGGTATTCCCTGGTTTTAAACCATTAGCCAGTTGATTGCCTCTATGGTGGATTGCATCTGCAGTCAACAAAGCAACTTGCAACTTGCCTTCAGCAATGAAAGAAGTCCCGTTCAATCAGTTGAAGGCCTTAAAGGGAGAACGGAGAACTTCAGCAGCCAGCAAGAAGAATTGCTGTCTCTGCTTCAGCCAGCCAGCTTCTCCTGGGGAAGTCATTAGAATGGCCATCAGAATCCCACCTCGCGGCCTGCTGTATGGAATTCAGACTTGCCCATCCACGTGGTCGAGTGAGCCAGTTCCTATAATAAGTCATAACATTTACACACACACGTCCTGTTGGTTCTCTTTCTCTGCAGACCCTGACTGATACGGTGCCAGTAGCTTTATGTATCTCTTCCCTTCTGTTTTTGTTCTCCCCCATTAGAATGTAAGTTCCTTGACAGCCAGAGCTCAGTTAATACTTGTTGAAAGAAACAAGTACAGATTAAATATTGGGCTGCATGAGAAACCTGTTTCTGGTTGGAAAATGTCATCTGTGCTCCAGAAGAGCTGAACTTGACGTAGCTGCAGCACAGCCCATCACTGAGTTGTAGAATGTAACTTCTGCTGCTCTCCCACTCGCGTGCTGCAAGAGTTCCAGGGTATCACGCCGCTCTGCGCCCTACCCAGCCTCCTCCTGCACTCGGTACTGCAAACTCATGCAACCACTGCCACCCAAACCCAGGTGATTTCCGAGAACCTGGGAGACTGGGCCAAGCCTGGAAAGTGGCGTGACCATGCCTGTAAAGGGGGCCCCAGCCTCACTCCCAGCAGGTAGATGCTCCTGGCATTGGTTTACACACTGAGCACCAGTCCTAGCCATCTACACCCCCTCAGGCTCGGCCCCCTCTATGCCTGCCTTCTCCCGCAGGCCCCAGCCCATCACCCTTGGGCCTGCAAACCAACTTCGGTGTAAAACTGCGCTCAGGCCAAGTTGTTTTCCTTTCTTCGGTAACTTAATTTCTCAGGATGGGGTCAAAGGAATTGTGCCTTATAAGAATTCCTGTAGTAAGCAAAAAAAGGGAGTCTGGGCTGATAGTAGTAAACAGCCAATAACTGGTGGCAAATTGATTAAGATCTGGTTCGTAGTTCTGTTGTGGAGGACAATAAATTATCAGCTTATTTAAGGCTCCATGACTTCCAAAGAAGGGCCGTTCTTTGGAAGTGCAGGATGAGGGTGGGCCTGCTGTGAGGTGTGGGGGTGTGCTTTTCCCACCGGCCTTCCACACTGGGCGAGGGAAATGCCTGTGCTGAACCAGGGAGACCTTTCTTTTAAACCATCAGAAGCAACCTGTTCATAGCTGACAATGAAGGGTAAGTGTGACTGTAATTAGTCATTTCATCAACTGGTATCTGGTTCTGAGCTCATAATTTATACAGGTAACGGGAAGTCAGTATAAGTGGTCCCAGCTTGGCGTGCTTACACCGTCGGATCCCTTCCCACAATACTCTTTCTTTTTAAATTTAGAATAACTTGCAGGTGATGGGTGTGAAGGCGCACTTCCTGCTCAGCAAATGTACTGAACTGTTTCTGTTGTGCAAATAGAAAGGACCTAAGTGATTACACTCCAGAAATACTTATTTGCCTGGCTTCTCCCAGTCCCAAACTTCACCTTTAACAATTTCTCCCTCTGGGAGGTCAGGGAAGTGAGATTTCCTCATAGACTCTGAAGAGTGCTGGAGTATTATCACCCCAGTGCAGTGTAGATTAAAATGCCCGTGGACTAGCCTGGGTAGCAGTGACAGTGCTTATGACAGCATTTCTTTGGAAGCGTTTATTCCGAATTCTCAAACGACCAGTATATAAGAATTAATTGGGGGAGTTTGTATTAGGGCTTCCCTAACCTAGAGCGAGCCTTGGGGAGCAGGTGTAGCTCAGTGTTGAGTGCCTGCTTCCCACGTGCGAAGTCCAGGGTTCACTGGCTGGTACCTCCTTGGCCACGGGGCTGAGAACAGCTCCCCCGCCTCCCCATCCTCTGCTGCCTGCGGCTGCGATAGAGCAGCACGTCCCTCCTGGTGGCCTGGGGAGCAGCGCTGGTGGACGCTGTTGCTCTGTACACAGAACAGTGGGCCTGGGTAGCGGGGTGCCTGGGTAGCGGGGTGCCTGGGTAGGGGGTGTCTTGAGGCGGGGCTCAGGTCACTTCCTCAACGCAGATGTCCCAGAACCGCTTCAGCAGTCCCAGCCTGTGGGTACCAGAAGCAGCTGCTCTTCTTCTTTATTTTTTGGGAGGCAGACTTCATGTTATTAGGGCATTAGGGATATAAGTGACTGCTTTGTGGTCCTTAGGGCCGCCTCAGTGTGGCTCGAGGCTGCGCCAACCTCGCCTAGCTCCTGAGACCGTGCACTTGGACGCTGCGGCCCGTCTTGGCGGCAGGCGTGGGCCGGCGGCCTCCTGTGCGGGGTGCCACGCGCTGGGGCCCGAGCCTCAGGACCTGCACTGTTGGTGGCCAGGTGGGCTCCCTGCACTGGCTCCAGGTGAAGCTGGCGGGAAGGTGTGTCCTTGTTGCCACAGCCCCTAGGCCACGTGTGCTTGGCGGAAAGTGAGTGAGGCCCTTGGATAAGGTGTCTTGCCCGTGGCTTCCTGAAGAAGGAGCCACTCTCTGGCACTTTAGCTTCAATTGTTTGGACATAGGACATTTTGAAAAGTTTAGAGTGGAAATGTAGTATAAAATGTTGTTGTTGTTGTTGTTTTTGGCCCCTCACTTTATTTAAAAAAATATTTTTAAGGAGGTACTAGGGATTGAACCCAGGACCTTGTAAGTGGGAAGCAGGTGCTCAACCACTGAGCTACATCTGTTCACTGGCCCCTTGCTTTAGATGTAAAATGATCCAGCATTTTCCAGAGGATGACTTCATTTTTTCTTATTAGAACTAAAAGATTGTTTACGCTCATGTTGAATCAATTGAAATGCTTAATTTAAAAGATATGTGCTTAGATCTTGCCTAGGAAAAAAGCCCAGTAGAATGTTACAAATATCTTTTCCTGATTTAATTTGTGAAAACTTTATAGAGTTTAGAGGAGCAGTTGCTCTGAACCCATGTGATCCTGATCATTTTACCTATTTTACTACTTTTCAGTGGGTAAGCAAATTGATTACATGACTCTTATAGATAGCCTCAAGTTAAAAAAAAAATGATTGTGGTAACGTACACTTACATAACATAAAATTTCCCGTTTTAACCATTTCTACGTGTACAGTTCAGCGGCATTATGTGTATTTTCAGTGTTGTGCTACCATCACCACCAGCCATTACTAAAACTTTTTCATCAGCCAAAACAGAAACTCTCTACCCATTAAGCAGTGATTTCCCGTTCCCCTCCCCCAGCACCTGGAAACTGCTAGTCTGTTTATGAATTTGCTTGTTCTGGGTACTCATATAAATGGAACCATGCAGCATCTGTCCTTTTGTGTCTGGCTTATTTCACTTAGCATGATGTCTTCAGGATTCATCCACAACGTAGCACCTATCAGAACTTCATTCCTTTTACGGGTGAATGGGCTTCATTTTATTTGTGTGCCACATCTTGTTTACCCATTCTTCTGTTGATGGACACTTGGGCTGTCTCTGCCTTTTGGCTTCTGTGACTAATTCTGCTGTGAACAACAGTGCACAGGTGTCTGTTGGAGTCCTTGCTTTCAGTTCTTTGGGGCATATAACTAAGAATGGGTTTATTACTTAGTTTGTTTTTTAAATAGGTGCCAGCAGGTATTCTTTATCTGATCCTGATTTTTCCCCTTTAAACATCGAATTGAGCAAACACTTAGGGAGGGCCTACATATGCAGGGCATTCGCTAGGACTGGAGCAAGTTAGGGGTTCCCATATGAGGCACAGTCGATACTCGAGCTGGTGGCGTGGGTCGGGCTAGCCTTCTTGTAGGAAGAGTCCGTGAGCATCCGGAGTACTGGGCCTAGATTTTCTTTTTCTTTTCTTTTTAAATTTTATTTGGACATAGTTTTCGGTAATACAGTACTGCAGTGATAGGTGCTCCGAATTTAAACCTTATATATGCTTTCTACCATCTAGTTTAAACTTTTCAAAGATAGTGTTAAATTTACTTATAAACTGCTTTAATTCTTGTACGTTATTTATTTAGCTCACGTATGTTAGGAAGAGGTGTTCTTTTCCCTTCTGTTATATTTTGATATTCAAGTCATGGGAGGATAATAATGTAGCATTCGGCTCTAAAGTGTTCAGAAAATCCTTCCTGGCCAGTATATGATACTCTGTATACATCCCTGAGGAAAGTCTTTAAGATACGGCTTAAAGTATGCAAAAATTATTTTCAAATGACCTCATCAGTTTACCTCCAGATAATTATGGTACCGTTTACCAAAAAAAAAAAGACAACAGAATCTCCCCCAGTGCGCTCGCTTGACAGCAGCATTCCTGGGAAAGTGTCTCTGGCCTTGCTTCCCGCTGCCCCCCACCCGTGGGATGCGGCCCTCTGTTTTCTTACTGAGATACGCAGCAGACCCGTCCCCTCTCGTCTCGTCTCAGGGCCACGCTCAGAGGCAGCAGACAGCTGCGGGCATTGGATACTTGTTCAGCTTGGAACTTTGCATGTGAATCTCTGTGCCTAGAACCTTATTCCCTCGGCCATAGGGCTGTTACCTCAGAATGATACTGTGAAATTGGGGGATGCCCCTGTGTGACCAGCTGGATAGGGGCACTCACCACGTGTGTCGACAGGAGACCCATCAGGGCAGGTGTAAGGGTTTGGTTTTCTCCACAACTGGGGAGTCAAAATCAACAAATTGGTAAGTGTGAAAATTGGGTCTTTCATATATTCTATCTCCATTTCCATTCATCTATCAACTTCATATTGTTTGTTGGAAGGTAGATCCCTGTGTGAAATTTAACGCGAATTGTTGTGCAGTATTCATTTCACTGGTAGCAAGACCAGTGTAATATGAGTGCATGTCAAGAAAGGAAATCTTAAACATAATAAAATGAGTAACTGAAGCCGTGACAAGTGCAGGGTACTGTGCTTTTATGCTCTTGTACCTTTTTAAAAATTGCCTTTTATTTTTGAGGTTTCCCACTAGTCATTTATCACCATGTCCTGACTAGTTATTTAAAGTCAAATCTTTTCTTTGTTTATCTTCACCAGGAATCTGTTTTCGTAGCCTTTTAGAATAAGTGGCTATCTGAATATAGGTTTTATTTTTATTATGCACACTGGTTTGTTACAGAAATTCTTCAGTGAAATTAAAAACTGCTTCACAGCAGAGGAGAAAAGGTGGTCAGGAGAGCCCCTGCGTAGCTTGGTTTTCCTGTCGAATGGCTGCCTCCGCGTCCTTGCAGCTGTGAAAGCTGCGAGCACGGCCCGTGCGAGGGCGGTGACAGCCGAATGACGCCTACTTCCGTAGGTGGCCAGGGCCCGGCGACGGATTGAAGATGAGATTTCTGTTTGAGGCCTGAAGCCGTCCTCAGGTTTACAGGAGTCACTCTTGCACTCTGAGGGCACCCGGAAGGTGCTCTCTTGTCCTGCAGTACACGTTTAGCTGTTTAAATTGGGGAGAGAAACACTGTCCTTTTGTCATCTAAGTTAGAAAGTCGAGACTGATTCATTCATGGTTTCCCCACGTCCTGCACAGTACCTGGGATGTAAGGCACACAGATGTTTATTGAGTGAATGGACAGATGGACACATAGGTGGATAAATAAATGTAGTTGGTCTTTATTACCTCATGTTAAATCTGGGGAAAGGTAGCCCCATCCAAACCGCGGTGTTGGTACTTCTCTAGGAAAGTGCCTGAGAGGGAAGCGGACTTTTACACCGGGCCAGGTGAGAGCGGTTCCGGCCTAGAGATGCTCTGGGAAGGGAGAAAGAAACAGCATGCCGATGTTTCCATGCATTTCACTAGTATCTGAACCAGGTAGTTAAGCGTTTAGCCCACCAGGTTGAAATCTATGCCTTGATTTCCTTATTTACCCAAGCAGCCTAAGTGGGAGGTCGTTCATCCCATTTAGTTTTTGGCTTTAAGGCATGGAAGCACTTCAGGGGTAAACTGAGAGGCAGGGCCATTGCAGCCGCCTGGCAGCCCTCGGCGTGTTCAGCAGGGCCATTGCAGCCGCCTGGCAGCCCTCGGCGTGGAGAGACTTGATTTTCAGGAGTGGGGGGAAGGACATGTTCTCTGCCCACTCTTTCCATGGCACGTTTTAGACTGTTACTGCCCGACAAATGGCTTTCGCTGAATTATCTATCAACAGTACGCCTTGATTCATGTTTGCTATAGGAAATCCTGTTTCGACATCTTGAGATTGTTCTAGACATTATCCTTTCCATCGTCTGATGGTCCTTATGTAGTGCTTTGTGAATTTTTTTCAAAACTCAGTACTATCAAAAGCCTCAACTTTCCTGGGTAGTTTCCTCATTTGTTTTCTTTCATTGTCACCATGCTTAAGGCCAGCTTTTTTATGCTTAGTATCAACGTTTTTGCCATCTCTTTTAACTTACCTCTGTGTTTCCATTTAAGTTATTATGAATACTCTTATTTTGTATGTCCTTTTTATAAAGGCACTTTTTATAAAGTGCCTTAAATTCTTCTTGGAAAGAATAGTGTTTTAATAATGTCATTAAAACAACAGTACATATTCATTACTCATTAAGTACTTGTTTTAAGTTTATTCTTACTGATTTGCCAACCTTTCTTTTCCTACTAATTCCAGTCAATTTTTCTTTCTTGTTTAGTCTTGGACCAAGCTAATATCTCCAAATTCAGGTGTATAAATACAATCTTATTTAAGAGCTTATGATTGTGGTTTAAGAATTTGAAGGAAATGAACTGCTGTTTCTTCCAAAAGCTAAGCTTTTGGTAAAGGAATATGGAATCCCTTCGAAGAGCTTGGATGGCGTAAATCATTGCCTGAACCCAAGAGACATGTTCATTACCTCCAGCTGGGATTACAGCCCTTAATTGGAAAGCATTTAAGGGAAGATGGGATGGGATCATTATCTGTTTCTCTGCTACCTACTCTGCTCTTTGAGGGAATAAACTTTTCTGGGAAGCCAAGCTGCCCCCCCCATCAGGTAGACTCGCAGTAGAGATTTGAACTCTTCCCATGCTGTGCCCGTGCCCCTGCCCGGTCCTCACAGATCAGCAGGACTTTCCGTCCTGTTAGTGCTGCCGTACGGCACTGTGGGAAGCAGATGCCTGGCTCCTTGATGGACTCCGTTCCGTCAGTCTTCTCCCTATTTTGAATTCCTCCAGTTATTCCGCATACAGTACCTTACACTGTGTGTCTGTAGAGATGTGCACATGGAAGAGCTCAGATAAAGTGGCTGCCTGCGTCCACCTGAGCTGCTGCGAGCCTCGTTTTGCTCTCTTGAAACTACCTCCCACACGTGGTTATTATTACAGTAAAAGGGAATAATAATAATAATAAACATCAGAGCATTATGCCTGGTGACATTTGGTAATAACTGAATCGGCATCACGACCGTTTCCAGGCCCTCAGTGGTGGTCGCACTTATTCTTCCGTCTGTAGAACGGAATTCTTGGGTAGACCAGCTCGGGATGGCGACTGTGCTGCAAATCTTAGGCGTTCACCGGCAGCACTGGGACTTCCACTTGCTTCATGCCATTTCCCTGTGGGGGTTTCCTGTGCCGGAGCTCCTACCTGAATTTGATTTAATTTTGAATCTTTGTGTGCTTGTAGCATATTGTTTTGGTGAGTGATAGCACTGTATTTCTAAACTGTCCTCTTTTTTGGTGGAAGTATTAAAAATAAGTATTCTAGTCGCTTACCTAATAGTCATCTTTCAGATGGACTCCTTATCATTAAGAAGTAAAAAGAGCCAAAGAGCACTGTACGTCTTTCTTTGACTCTTCTCTCATTTCTAATTACTGTTGAAAGTTCTCTCTTGATCCCCCACCCTCCACCCCGACTCTTCAGAATTTGGGGCCAGTTCTTGGCTGTCGATTCCCTTTCTGTATCCTTTTGTCCTCTGCTCCTGCCAAATCCAGGTCCTCCTCCTAGTCAATTCTGATCTCTCTCTCTCGTCGGCTTCTTGAGTTTTTCTTACTGCTCAGTGCATTGTCCCTGCTTTGACTGCTAAAGTGTCAGCTAAAGGGGTGCTGATGCAAAGTACCAGAAATCTGCTGGCCTTTATAAAGGGCATTTATTTGGGGTAGAAGCTTACTGTTACCAAACCATAAAGCATAAGTTACTTCCCTCACCAAAGTCTGTTGCCACGTGTTGGAGCAAGATGGCCGCCGACGTCTGCAAGGTTCAGGCTTCCTCTTCCTCCTAAGGCTCCATGGTCCCAGCTTCTTCCAGTACCAGCTGTAGGCCGGGATAAGGCTTGTCTCTCCTGGAGCTCACTTCTCTGTGGGCTCAGCTGCTCTGTTCTCTCTGCAAGGCCAGCTGTGTACTCTCAGGCTCTCTCTTCCCGGGGCTTCTGCTGTATCTATGGAGCCTTCTCTATTCCTCTCTGTTCTTCTCCTGGGTGTTCACCTACCGGGGCTCCAGCATCAAAACTCCACTCTGTGTTCTCCTCCATGTATTTTCTCAGTGTATTTTCTCCTTCATGGGTGGGGACTCAATGTCCTACTGACATGGCTCAATCAAAGCCTTAATCATTATTTAATCAAGTAAATGTGAAACCTCTGAATCCAATACAGTCTAATATGCCCAGAGGAACAGACCAGTTCACAAACATAATCCAATATCTATTTTTGGAATTCATAAACAATACCAAACTGCTACACTACATCTGCAGTGGATGGGTGGGAGTGTGTGTGCACCTCTCCTGGAAAAGGGCAGACCAGGTATTCTGGAAAGTCCTCCTGCTACAAAGTCTTAGAAACGCGGAGAGCACACAGCAAACACCCTTTAAAAATGTGTCACAGGAAAGCCAGAAAAATCCACGGGTGAGGAAAAAAGTGCAAGCAAACCTGAGAGCAAGAAAGAGGGTCTAAAACCAGAGGGGGGTTGAGCAGTGAAGGCCGGTGCCTCGGTTTGAAAACCACTGGCTTATGGCAGTCCCTTCATTTTGCTGATGAAAACGTGGAGACAGAATAGTTAAGTAACCTGCCCAGGGTGTGAACGTGGGTTTCCTCCTCTGTGGAGTGGGGTAGAGCCTGCGTGCAGAGCTTGAGCGCACGGCCGTGGCGTCGTCTGCCGCAGAGGTGGCTGTTCTCCTTCCCCGCCCCCCCGACGAGACCCAGTGGCCCAGGGACCCCGCACTCTTGGTTTTCAGACCAACTGCTGCTGCTTCAGCTGTTGCAGCTCCTTGAGCTCCTGGGTGTTCAGACGCAGGCTGGTGCCTCTTTTCTCTGAATCCCACTGCGCTTAGGGTCAGAGTCCCCCGCTTCACTCCTGCGTGTTTCTTTGTCTGCGAGTCTTGCTGCCGTAGCTGCACTGGGGGCTGCTGACGTCCTGGGGCTCCAGCCGCTGCTTCTCGCCCACCTTGCCTGAGCTGGTCTTGTGCTGGCCACTCGGTGGAGGTTCTGTGATACTGCGTTGTTGCTGTTTGAGCACAGCAGTGTTGCTGTCATAAGGAAACGAAGAGTCCCTGTCATTATGTGAGTGTTTGGCCAAGTAAGAACACGTTTTGCCGACCGTTTGCAATGTGGCCAGCAGCATCTGCTCCCTCAGTCCCGCTGGGTTTCCTGCTTTGGCTTTGCTGTCCAGGCGTGCGTGAGTGCCGCCGAGCGAGCTGGGGCGCCGTGGGCCGCTTCTGCACAGGGACCTGGCCCGGCCAGCTGCCTTCCTGCCCTGCCCCCTGCGCCAGACGCGGCCCAAACGGGCAGCCTGGCCTCGCTCCACTCATCTGCCCTGCCCGTCTGTCGGCAGAGGGTCACTCACCGCTGCTTTCCCTTGGAAGCGGGAAGAGCCCCTACAGCTTACCCCTCCCATAGCACCCAAGTGAGGCTGGGCCTCAGCCAGGGCTTTGTCCAGTTGCTGGCTGCATTTCAGCCACCCAGGCAAGCCCTTTCTATAGGAGAGACATGAAAGTGCCAGGGCATTATTTTTGCAAGTAAAAAAGATGACAGCAGATGTGAAAACGTATTTTACTCATCATATTTTAGTTTAGCAGAATACAGGTATTCATGAAAAATATTTGGCTATTAAAAATTAGGAAAAACAGCATTATCTGTTACAATTCAATTCATTTTTTAAAAAAGAACTTCAAGTTGTAAGTTAAAAAAACTTAACTGAAAATTTCTGTTACTATTAAAATAAGCTTAAAAAGTTGAGTAATAGATAAGCAAATGGCCAATAAAAACATGAGAAGATGCTCAACAGCATTATCCATCAGGGAAATGCAAATCAAAACCACAGCGAGATAACACCTCCTATCTACTAGGATGGCTACCATGAAAAAGGAAGGAAGGAAAGACGCATGGACAGGCAGAAGGAAATAAATGTTGGTAAGGATGTGGAGGAATGGGAATCCTCACACATTGGTGGTAGGAATGGAAAATGGAAAAGAGTTGGGTGGTTCCTCAGAAAGGTAGACTGAATTATGCACCACAATTTAGACATGCTCTTAATCTCAATTTGCATTCCTGTGAGTGTGAACCCACTGTAAATAGGGCCTCTTGGAGGTACTTTTAGTTTAGGAGTGGCTGGACTGAATGAGGGTGGGTCCTCCTGGGATTATCAGAGGCTTTAGAAACTCAGAGGCTGGAAGCCAGAGGCCGGAAGCCAGGAGTCAGGGGGAACCCAGAAGAGAAAGGAGAGTGTGTCGCCACGAGACAGGAAAGCCAAGGAACCCAAGGATTGCCAGCGCCAGAGCGCTGCCGACCCTGGCAGGAAGCTAGCCTTCTAGCCCCCAACACCAAGAGAAACTACCTTCCTGCCATTTGAGCCAACCCCGTGGGTGGTATTTGTCATAGCAGCCTGGGGAACCAAGACAACTGCCTTGTGGCCTAGCAGTTCCACTCCTAGATGCGGATCCAAGAGAGTGGGAGGCTCACAGAGCCCTGCACACCGTGGTCAGGGCAGCAGTTTCACGATAGCCACAGGTGGAAGCGACCCGTGTGTCCGTCGGCAGGTGAATGGTAAGCAGACTGCAGGCACACACGGCGGAGCATTCAGCCGTGAGAAGGAGTGACGTTCCGATACAAGCTGCACCTTGAGTGATTGACGGTGGATGGACCTTGAAGACATTGTGCTAAGTGAAATGCGCCAGACACAAAAGGACGATATTGCGGGTTCCACTTATATAAAACAACTAGAATGGGCAGATTCATAGAGACAGGAAGTAGATTAGGGGTTATCGGGTTCGGGGAGTGGGAAATGGGGAACAATTGCTTAATGGGCACAGAGTTTCTGTTTGGGGTGATGATGGTTGCACTACATTGTGAATGTAATTAATACCACTGAATTGTACACTTAAAATAGTAGAAATGGTAAAATTCATGGTATATATATTTTACTACAATTTCAAAAAGAAAAAAACTTTCACATGCAAAAAAAAAAGAAAGAGTAATAATCCAGAAGACATTTTAAAATTCAGGTTTAGCATAACCAGTTGTACCTTTCTTTGTACAGGTGTGACCATCTTCAGGAATTTGGAATGTGGAGGTAGAAATATTGCCACGTCCTTTGTTTTCCTCTGACTTACTTCTGTGTTCTTTTTCCTAAAGGAAACTGCCGTGCTCTCTATTCACAGTGTAGCCCTGACCTGGAAGGGCTTGCTTCACTACACCTCCGCCTGCTCATCCTTGTGTAGGTGCGAGACCCGAGGCTGTTCCACGTGTCCGCACTGCAGAGCCCCTGCGAGGTGATCTTGCATTACTAGCAGTCACCGCACATCTCAGTGTGGTGTGGCCCCTCACTGTGGGACAGTGCGGGAGCGTGGGGCTGTCGCTAGCTGCTTGGAACTCTTGATTGTACTGTCTTCATTAGTATTTCAAGACAAATAGTATTATATAATTATGCTCAAGGTGTTTTTTTTTCATCCCAAACTACAGTATTTTCTATGGCCGGAGCTTAGCCTTTTAAGAGCCCCCAGTTTTTACTCCTGCTCTTTTAATGGAAGCATTTCCAGAAGAGGTGATTTCCTTCTTCATTACAGGCCAGTGGATGTGACAGGCCCTGTGGTTTAGTGCTCAGAGGTCGCTGGCGCTGGCGTGTCCGTGGTGATGAAGGACCGTTTGCCCCCGAGAAGGGCCACCGAGGCACGGGGAAGGCTGCGCGGGAAAGACGGGCACAGAGCGGCGCGTAGGAGCCATGAGGAGAGGCGGGCGCCGGCGGGTCTGGACGGCACGGCACAGGGTCCCCGCTGGACGGCGCTGGCACAGGGTCCCCGCTGGA
>JAKSZT010054281.1:20263477-20355836 GCA_026826555.1 Tolypeutes matacus
GCCTAGTTTACTGGCCGTTTGCAGCATCGGGAAAGCCTTTCGGCTCCTGCACTGCGTCCTTTGTTCCTGCAAGGGACCGTCCTTAGCCCCGTTCCAGGCAAAGGACTTGCCCGCCGGGTACTGCGCTAGGCGCCCGCCCAGGCCAGCGCGGGGAGCCGAGCCGCGGCTTAGGGGAGAGGAAGACGGTGCTGCGGCCTGAAGGAAGGGGTCCCGTGGGCCGCGCGGAGGGCTGCTGGAGGCGGTGGTGCTCAGGGTGCCTCCTGGAAGAGCTCAGCTGAGGAAGCTGGAGGCGACGCTGCGGGCAGAGAGGCTGGGGACTGGGGTGCTGGGGCACAGGCCGCAGGCAGTGAGCGGGATCTGGAGGTGCTTTTAAGGTGCAGCTGCCCTTAAACCGCATTTAGAGCGCAATTAGACGTTTTCTGGTCCAGGGTTAGAGCCCTGAAGTTATAGTTTGAATTCTGCCTTCAGCACCTAAGATGCTGTGGAACATTAACTGCAGGCAAATTACTTAACCTCTCTGAGCCGCAGTTTTCTAATATGGATGATGGGAATAGTAATTCCTTCTTTACATGGTGGTTTTTTTTTTTTTTTTTTTTGGTGGTGGTTTTTTTTTTTTTTTTAACATAACATTTGTGAAATCACTTTAATAATTTGTATGTGCATTCATTTGAGGTTTCAGATTAGGCCGTTTTCTTCCTTTCCAATCCTCATGAGACCTTTTATTTCCTTTCCTCCCTCCCTACCTTCTTTCCTTCCATGCAACAGTGTGATAGTAAGATTTTTGTCTTATTGCACTGACCAGACTTTCTAGTGTAGTGTGAAATAAACACCCCTTGTTTTGTTCCACTATTAAATATGATGTTTACTGTAGGTTATTGGTAAATATCCTTTATCAGATTATGAAGTTCCTTTCTAGTTTGGAATTTATCAAAAACAGGTATTGAATTTTATCAGATACTTTGCTTGCATTGTAATGATCTTTTCCCCCTCTTCAATCTTTTAATATGATGAGTCATAACTAACTCATAACTAATCTATGATTAGATTATAATTCTAATTAATAGATTAATAAGTGATTTTCTAATGTAAATGACTGTTGCATTCCTGGGATGAACCTAATTTAGTCACGATCTGGTATTTTCTTTATATACTTTCGGATGTGCTGATATTTTCTTTAGCATTTCGTATTTTGTTGATGAGTGACATTGCCCTTAATTTTCTGTTCTTGTGCTCTATCTGGATTTGGTGTAAGGTATGATAGCTTCATAGAGTTAGCTGTGGGTGTTACCACTTTTTCTTTTCTCTGGGTGGTTTTGTATCAGATTGCAATGGCCTATTCCTCCAACGTTTGGTAGAACCTGTCTGTAAAATTTACCTGGAGGGCTGTTTTCTCTGGGGGGTGATTTTAAACTACTGGTTTATTTTCTTTAGTAGTTTTGGAACAATTTTGGCTATGTCCTTCTTTAATTAGTTTTGTTAAATTAGATTTCCAAGAAATTTGTACATCTCGTATGTTAGCAAATTATTTGGCATTCAAGTTGTTCGCGGTATCCTATATATATATATATTTTTTTTTTTTTTTTTTTTAATTTTTATATTTGGAGGTACCAGGGATTGAACCTGGACCTCCTCGTACATGCAAAGCAGGTGCACAACCACTGAGCTGCACCTGCTCTTCTCTATCTTTCAAATCTTCACTGTCTCTAGAATTACACCCCCTTTTGTTCCCAGGGTTGTTGATTTGTGCCATTCTTTTTTTTTTTTTTTTTTTAAATCCATCTTGCCACAGGTTTGTGTTTTTGATTACTTTTTCCAAAGAATCAACTTTTGGCTTTATTTAGCCTCCCTCATGTTTCTTTTTCTATTTTATGAATTTCTGTTTCATATTTAGCTCTTTCATTTACTGTCTTGGGTTATTCTGTCCTGTTCTAACTTAAGTTGAACATTTAGCTCCTTAATTTCTAGCCTTTCTTCTTTTCTAATATAAAATTTCTTTAGTTTTCCTAAAATGTACCAGATGGAGATTTATTTTTCACTTATCCAGCTTGGTACGTGTCATGCTTCTTATATCTACATGTGGCTCTTCCATCAGCCCTGACAAATCCTCACTCACTGTGTCCTTAGATATTTCTTCTCTGTTTTCTCTCTTCTCTCCTTTTAGGACTCCTTTTCAGTCTGTCCTCCATTTCTCTCTTCTTGTTTATTTCCAGTTTTGTACATCTTTATTTTTTGGTGGTCCATGCATGCCTGTCAATGGAGGCAGGAGGGAGGGATGGGAAGAATGCTGCCTGAGGGCAAAGAGGCTCATCTCTCTTCTGTGTTTCTGCCTCGCCCCTCTGTGCTGTGAAAAGTTAGACAGGTGATTTCCTGAGCCAGCAGATCCAGCTAATTAATCCCTTCTTCCACTGATGTCTCACTCATACATTGCATTTTTATTTCAGTGATTAGGTTTTCCATTTCTGAAAGTTTTATTTGGTTTTCACTGGTCAATTTAGATAGTGTCTTGTTGCTTTTTAATTTCTTTAAACATTTGAAACCTAAGTTACTTTAAATTATGTTTACATTCATTCCAATTTCTGAAGCTTTGAGGGTCTAAGTCTGTTGTTTGTTGTTTCTACTGAGAACTGGGAGGTGATTTCTTTTTTTGTGTGTGTTTGGTAATTTTTGATTGTGAACTGATATGTGGTTGGACTTCATCTGTGGGAATCCTCAGTCCCTAAATTAGGAATATTTTTGTGCAGACAGGATTTGCATTTACTTCATCCTTGAACCAAGAGATGCTAGAAGCTTGGGGGGCAAATTTAGTCTCCTCTGAGGGCCTTGCTGAGTGAGACTCACTTTAACCTCCTCACCTTGAGGTTGGACCAAAGTTTAGATATCTGAAAGGGCAACCAGCTATCTGAGGAATTTCCTTGGTGCTAAACAGGTCAGAATCTCAGAATCACCTTAATTCTGATTCTATGGCTGGTATCTGCACTTGCCCCCTAGACAACCCTGGCTTTTCATTTTGTTTGTTTGTATGTGTGTGTCTCCCTCGGAGAGTTCTCATATTTTCCTGCAAGCCCAACAGGTAAAAGTTATGTGTGTTGCGTGTAATTTACCCAGGGTCTAGCTTGTGTAGCGGCATGCTCTCCAGAGGCTCCTGAAGCGTGACCTGTAATTCCATTTTTTTACCTAAGTTACCGAGAGCCCCTTTCCATGTCATTCCCTAGTTTTCTGTAGTATATTTTTTAATGGTCACATGGTATTGTTTTATGCTTATACCATGATTGACTTAACCAATATCCCGTTCTGGACATACAGGCTATTTCAGATTTCTCCCTCTACACAGTGCCGTGGAGTTCTTTCTAGCTATATCTTTACACAGTCCAAGATTGTTTCCTTAAGGTAAATTTCCAGAAGTGGAATTGCTGAATCAAAAGGTTTGCAGCATTTTAAGCCTTTTAAATTACATTGCCAAAATTGCTCTCCCATTTCCCTGTACCCTAGTTGACATTATCAGTTTCTTTCAGGCCTTGTCACTTAGATAAAGGAAGCTTTCTGATTATTTTTAAATTAATGCACATGGCTTTTGAGTCTCATGAGGCCCATTTATGTTTCAGAGTCTACGATTCAGGTGTGTGTCACCCTAAGCAGCATCTAGGTCGCACTCGCTCTCAAACAAGTGATCACGCGCCTTGCCTTGGCCTCCGTGCCCTCCTTTCTCTGAACAGGGCATTGGATGTTCTTGCTCTTAGAACTAGCTGTCTAATTCAAGCCCAGAAAGTAACTAGGAAGGGGCTTTCCCTGAAAACGTGCCTCCTGCTGTTCTCCGAGCTCAGCGGTGGACCCACAGGCTTCTCCCTCGAATTCTTTTATCAGACCAGCCACACGGCCCATCGGCCTTGGGCTGCCAGGGAGCCAGATGCCTCGTGTTCCTGCAAGAGCCTCATTCGGTCTTGGCTGGTGGTTTCCTGTCTGGGGCCGCGCAGTACGCCTCATGCCTTGTTGAACACGTAATTACATGCAGGTGTGCTAGTGGTGCTGCAGGTGACCGCAGAATCGGAGTAAGAGGTCTGTCCTAATTTATGGCTCAGTAGAGAGGCTGAATTAATGGAAAGTAGCACCACCCTGCGTGAGCGTCTTCTAAAGGAGCTGGTTGAGTACTTCTGGGGCATCCATCCCTAAAATCCACAGTGCAAGCCAGGGTCACACGATGTGATGCCGACCCAGTCGACACAGTAAGAATGCGCTTTGGATAAGCCTGGGCGTAACCACGCATGTATTAGTTATCTCACTAGCGTGGTTGGAGAATTCCGAGGTAGGGAATGATAACTCAGTGACTTTAAAAACATTATTAAACAAACAAACAAACAAACAAAAAACATTATTAAACTCCCTTGTCTTCGTGGTGCTGGTATATGTTTTTCATGCATGTCGATATTTCCCTATATATCTAGGCAGCCACTTAAGTGATTGCTAGAAAAGCCTTTTTATTTGCTGAGAGTGTCCCTGCCTTAAAACGCAGTCTTGATGGCAGATTTGAATTAGCCTCTAAGCAGCTATGGAAACTAACTGGGAGCCAGTTAGAACTGCCCTGAGCTTAGTGGGTATTTGTGGGTTTTGGGAAACTTGAGTGAAAGTGACTGTAAATAGAGGCCACGTCATTGCAGTCTCTTGAGTTAAAACAAGGTGCTAAGGGAGGCAGCAGGAGGGGGCCTGAGTTTGGACAGAAATGGCCCAGCCTTCCACCCGGGAGAGGCCTGACAATTTCATCTCGTCTCCCACGCCCTCACCAGGCAGCCAGGTTAGGGGACTTGTCCCAGAGTGTACATCCAGAAAGTTAAACCTGAGGGTGTTGCAAATTTCTCTTCCAAATTCCTACAGTATTTTGCTTCCTCTTTGCCTTCCTCTAACATCTCTATATGTTTTTTGCCCAAATCCACTTTACCACTTTTCCTTCTCAAATCAATCTTCTGTTTAATCACTGTCTTAATTTTTTTCCTTTAGAAAAAAATTGAACTTATTTAGAAATTCTCTTATTTCCATTTATTAGTGTTAATATGCATTTTCTTTGTAGATACCATCTTAGCTTGGGAACTAAAATACTATCTTTGATGCTTTATTGGGATTCTCTAGTTTGGCAAAGTACTCAGTAAGGTTAGATACAATAGTTTTAAAAAATCATTCTTAATATTTGATACATTCTCTAGAAATCCCAGAGGACTGGTGCCTAGTAGAGTTCACAGCTTGTTAAACCTGTTTATGAAGATATTCTTACAATGTAAAGAAAAATTATTGTGAGATATATATGCAGAAGAATATGAAAGACGGATACATATCAAATAATAATTATAAAGGTAACATCCCATAGCCACCACACAGATAAAGAAATGTTGGGGAAGTAGATGTGGCTCAAGCAGTTGGGTGCCCGCCTACCACACAGGAGGTCCCAGGTTCGGTTCCCAATGCCTCCTAAAGAAGACAAGCATGACAGTGAGCCGACACAATGAGATGATGCAACCAGGAGACACAACGAGAGACACAACGAGCTGGGAGCAGAGGTGACTCAAGCCATTGGGTGCCTCCCTCCCACATGAGAGGTCCTGGGTTCGTTTCCCGGTGCCTCCTAGGAAAGAAGACTGGCAGACAACGAGCAGACACAGAGCAGACAGTGAGCGACAACAACGGGGGTGGGTGGGTGGGG
This sequence comes from Tolypeutes matacus, assembly GCA_026826555.1. NCBI lineage: Eukaryota > Metazoa > Chordata > Mammalia > Cingulata > Chlamyphoridae > Tolypeutes > Tolypeutes matacus. The sequence goes on from JAKSZT010054281.1 coordinate 20,269,164, forward strand.
GAAATAAAGAAATAAAGATGAATCTTAAAAAACAGAAATAGAGTATTGCTGGTACCCCTGAAGCTCAGTCCCCTCTCCCCCCAATACTGCTTTTGTAATACTTCCCTCACATTTTAACTTTCAGTTTATCCTTGTTGAGGGTGAAATTGCGATTCCCCACAGGGAACCCACTGCCCTAACCCAGTGCCCGTGAACATGAGCTTCCTCAGGAATGAGGCTGTTGCCGATGGTTTAAGGTGCCGTGAGGACATGCTGCGGTGGGGGCCGAGTGCATGTGACCTGTGCCCTTAAGAGAGGGGAGGAGGCCGCGGGCGCCGAGGAGGGCTCCCGGGAGCGGGCAGGGGCGAGGAGAACCAGCTCTGTGGTGGGCAGCCTCCTCCGTGCGCTGTCACGGCAGCCCCCGCAGCAGGCTTACCCGAGAGCCTCGTTTTGCCCGTTTCTGAGCTTCGTGTGTGTGGGCTCATGGCATAGGCGTTTGTTCCTAAGAGTCTTTTACTCAGCCTTATGCTTACGAAATTAACCCATTTCATTGTATGTCATGTTCCTCCACATTGCTCTGTAGAACTCCTCTCTGAATCTGCCGCGCTCGATCCACCTGCGCTAATGAGACAGTGCTGCTCTGCTATGCAGTACTTGTGCAGGGATGGGTCTAGGGTGCATACTTAGGACTGGAGTCGCTGGATTGCAGAGCACGCACATCTCCAATATTACTAGCTACTATCAGGCTCTCCCACAGAGCTTGCCTTCTTCCAGCTTTTAATGAAGATAAAATGTCAACACTGTAAATGGACAAAAGCTTCCCTTAACTTATTTTATCTTTGAATTCTAACCTTAATTAAAACAATAAAAAAATAAAATGAACCAAAAATGCATTTTTACTTGCCCCTCCATGGTAAATTTTATCCATGTTGGTGGAAAGTAGCAATCAGATGAAAACAAGTTAGACTTGTGAAAATAACTCAAGTTAAAAAGAAGAATATCTGTCTAATTGGGGGACAAGAAAGGCAGCAAACCATAGCACTGGGGCCCTTTGTGTAACAGATGTTTTATTTTTATTTTTATTATTTTTTTAATTTATTGAAGTATATCACTCATACATGAACATACATGAACAATAAGTGTATAGTAATAGTTGTAAACTTACAAAACATACATACATGACATCATACAGGCTCCCATACCTCACCCTACCACCAATACCTTGCATTGTTGTGAAACATTTTAAACTAATGATGAGGGAAGCCGCTGTGGCTCAATCAGTAGGGCTCCCGTTTACCATATGGGAGGCCCCGGGTTCAGTTCCCGGGGCCTCCTGGTGAAGGCGAGCCCGCCCACACGGCGTGGTTAGCTGACTCAGCGAGCACAGGCAGCAAGGGGGGGATACATGAATAAATAAATAAAATCTTAAAAATAAATAAATAAATAAATAAACTAATGATGAAAGAGCACCCTCAAAATATTACTACTAACCAAAGTGTTTTCCCCAACCCACCCTATTATTATTATTTTTAATATCATTTATACATGAACAGACATAAACAATAACTGTATAGTAGAATTTGTGAACTTACAAAGCAAACATGCATAACATCACACAGGCTCCCATATATCAACCTTCCACCAACACCTTGCATTGTTGTGAGACGTTTGTTACAAATTATGAAAGAATAATGTCAAAATCTTACTACTAACTATAGTTCATATCATACATTTGGTGTATTTTCCCCCCAACACATCCTATTATTTTTTAAAGTATATTTTTATGACAGAAGTTGTGAACTTACAAAACAGTCATGCACATGTGCAGAATTCCCAAACAACACCCCTATATCAACACATCACACCCTGGTGGAATATTTGTTACACATTATAATAGATGTTTAATAAAGACTAAACAGAATGTCACTATCTGTTAGCTGTAGGATTTTCTTTTTTTTTTTTTAAAGATTTTATTTATTTATTCATTTATCCCCCCCTTGCTGCTTGTGCTCGCTGGGTCAGCTAACCACGCCGTGCCGGCGGGCCTGCCCTCACCAGGAGGCCCCGGGAACCGAACCCAGGGCCTCCCATATGGTAAACGGGAGCCCCACTGATTGAGCCACAGCCGCTTCCCTCTTTTCTGAACCATGTGCCATTCTATCCCTAAATTGTACTTTCCCAAATTCTGAGGTTCCTATTTTGCCACTAGACCATAATAATATGGAAAGTTAGAGCGGGGGGAATCTGGTAATCTTGCAGGTTATTTAGTGGCTCTTAGACCTGCACCAGGTTACTAATTCACTCGGGCGCATGCCTTTTTTGGCTTATAATTCTAATCTCCTGTAGACAGGAATGGCTTTTTCAGGCTCTCATAGGGCTGTTCTAAAATAAGCTGCAGTCGCCGGAAGCAGGTTTGGGCCAGAATACCAGTCACCCTCGCTTGTTCCTGAGGAGAAGCTCCAGCGGTCCCTCACGGTCCATGGTACAGATTAGGACAGAAAACATGATTTTTTATTATAAAACACATGATCCCAAACTGAGGAGCTTTTACTTCCAATCTTTTACTGAAAAGCTTTATCTGAATTGTTACTTTTCAATCTTTTTTTCCGAACTGCTTCACTAGTATTGATCCAAGCCTAGGAAACTGGTTAATCAGTTCCTGTCCTCGTTTTCTAAAGGAGGCAATGAAGTGTCATCGCCTGTTTCTGCTGACGGCAGCACGAATTTCAGTGCCAGCCTTTCAGAAACTGTGACACTGTGATTGTGGTGTTTTGCTGTTAGATTTTTGTATCCATTATTGATTTTGTGTCATAATAAACTAGCATGTCATTTTTTTCTGAAAACAGATGTCACATATCTGGTATATATTGTGCTTTATAATTTTTTTTTTTTTAATTTTTTTTTATTTTTAAGGAGTACCAGAAATTGAACCTGGGACCTCGTATGTGGGAGGCAGGCGCTCAACCTCTGAGCTACATCCATGCCCTGTAATTTTAAATATAAGATACTGAAAGTTTGATTAAACACAATAATAATAGAGATAAAAGAAATACTGTTATCTATGCTTTTACTATGGAAATTTATCCTATGTACTTTAATATAATAGTTAAAGACTGACATTTTAGAAAGTTTGTGTATATCAGTGGTTTTCAAACTCTTTTTCAAACTTTTTGGTCTTATTAAAAAACCTAAAGAGCTTTTGTTGATGTGTGTTATCTATTGATATTTACCATATTAGAAATTAAAATTGAGAAATTAAATGTTTTTTAATTCATTATAAAAAGCTCCTGAAATGTTAACATCAATATGTTTTCTTATGAAAAATAAGCATATTTTCTAAAACTAAACAATTTAGCAAGAAGAGTGGTATTTTATGTTTTGGCAAATATCTTTACTGTCTGGCTTATTAAAAGATAGGTGGATTCTCACATTTGCTTGTGCATTCAGTCTGTTGCAATATGTTGTTTTTATTGAAGTCTGTGAAGAAAATTGGACCTTATACCAGTATGTAGTTAGAAAACAGAATAGTCTTTTCAGATAATCAGGGATATTTTTCTTTGATATTATACCAAAACTCAATAAATGGTAGTTTTTTTAAAAAAAAAAAAACTTTTTATTTTGAAATGACTTCAAACTTACAGGACAATTGCAAAAATATTACAACCCCCATACAAAGAATTCCAGCATACCTTCACTCAGATACCAAATCCACCATCTTTTAACATTTTGCTACATTTGCCCTTCCCTCCCTCCCTCCCTTCCTTTTTTCATTCCTTCAACACATAATACTTCCATGTACATTTCCTAAGAACAAGGATATTCACTTTTGTAACCGCCTTAAGTACTGTTTTCAAGTTCAAGAAATTTAACATTGGTATAAAGCTTTTAGGCTGTACTTTGAGTTTTTGCTCTATGTCCCAATAATGTCCTTTTAGGACCTTTTCTCCTCTATTATTAGATCCAGTCTGGGTTCATGTATTGCCTTTAGTTGTTATCGTCTTTTTTAACTTTCTACTAATTTTTTCTTTTTAATTTGTGGAAATGTATGTACTGCATGGACTTCCCCATCTCAGCCCCTCCCAAGCGTGCAGCTCCCTGAGATTGATCACTCTGTGTTGTGCAGCCCTCCCCACCATCTGTTAGCCAGAACTTCCCATCAGCGCACACAGAAGCCCTGCCCCTCGTGCATGGGCCCTTCTCCCCACCCTGCACCTGGTACCCTGCACTCTTTCTGTCTCTGTGGATTTGAAACGTATCAGTGAATTTCCCGTACTTGATTATGTTAAAATCCATTTATCTTTCTTGTACATTGAAGCATAATTTGTGTCATTGCTCACTGATCGTTTAGAAATATTGGTTCATTAAGTCATGTGACTCTTCTAAATATTGACACATTTCATTACTCAGTATCAAAAATTCATGTTTATTAATATCACAGCTGTTTACATGAGGAACGTCAAAGTATTGGAGAGCTATCAAGCTCACACCATAGTAACAGATGCTCGTTTTCCCAAAATTCTAATTTTAACTTGAAAGCTCAGCTTGTATCATCGGCAACAAATACAGTCACTTCTCTTCTGACAGGCTCGCTTTGTTCATGTTCAAAAAATGCCTGCCAGATACGCATCTGAACTTCCATAACTTCTCAGCCATTCTTTACGGTGAAGATGGTGGCGCATGGAAAAAGCTCACTGTTTCTGCTTTTCCCATCTGTGACGCTGTCCCCAAGCCCGCGAGGCACTAGGAGTTACAGAGTGGCTTTTGCATCTTAGAGCGAGGGGCAGCGGTGCTCAGTGGAATCTCATAGCCTTTGTTTTCTGCGCCACGGCCCCCCAGGTCCAAGTGCATTTTGACGGAGTTTCTTTAGCAGTTTTGATTTATAGCCTCCTGCCCCCCACCACCTGTGTGTGCCTCTCTATACTTAGCATGACTTCTCGGAATCAGGGCATCTAAAGCAAATCATGTGTAGCTGCTGCCTTGGTCTGGCTGCCGCTTTCTTCAAGCTGTGGCCGTGACAGGGGAGTTGGGAGGAAGGGCTCCCGTGAGGAGCGCCGTCAGAGCTCAGCGCAGAGTGCTCCACCAGGCTGCGCAGGACAGGTGCTGGTTTCCTTTTTGTAATTAGAAAATTTGTAGTTTCATAAAAAATTGTGCAGGAAATTCAGAGTTCCCTTTTAACCCCCCCCCCCCAATTTTCCCTATTATTAACACTTGACATTAGTGTAGAATCTGTTTTGCAATTGGTGAAACAAAATTATAATTATCCCATTAGTTATAGCTCATGGTTTGTATTAGGGTTCACTGTGCTCCACAGTCCTATTTATTTTTGAATTTTAATTATTTTTTGTTTTTATTTTTACGTTGATGGTTTTTTTTTCAAGATTTATTTTTATTTATCCCCCCCTCCCCTTGCTTTTGTGCTCACTGTCTGCTCTCTGCGTCCATTCGCTGTGTGCTCTCTGTGTCTGCTTGTCTTCTCTTCGCGTCTTCTCTTTAGGAGGAGGCATTGGGAACCAATCCTGGGGCCTCCGATTTGGTAGAGAGGCATTCAGTTGCTTGAGCCTCTTCAGCTCCCTGGTTTGTTGTGTCTTTCATTGGCTCTCCTCTTTGTCTCTTTTTTGTTGTGCCACCTCTCCCTGCGTGGGGCAGCTCGCCTTCACCAGGAGGCCCAGGAAACGAACCCGGGACCTCCCATATGGTAGATGGGAGCCCAATCACTTGAGCCACATCCACTTCCCTACATCTATGGTTTAAAAAAATGTATTCTAGTAACATATACAACCTAAAATTTCCCCCTTTAACCACATTCTAATATGTAATTCAGTGTGGTGTGATTCACATTCAAAATGCTGAGCTACCATCACCCCATCTATTACCAGACGTTTCCATCACCCTAAACAGAAACCCTGTAGCACTTAAGCATTAACTCTCCATTTCCTACCTCCACCTCAGCTCCCGGGAGCCTGTATTCTAGTTTCTGGCTCTATGAAATAATTTATTCTAACTATTTCATATCAGTGAGCTTATACAATATTTGTCCTTTTGCAAATGACTTATTTCACACAGCATGATGTCTTCAAGGTTCATCTGTGTTGTCACATATATCAAGACTTCGTTCCTTTTTACAGCTGAATAATATTCCACTGTGTGTGTATACCATATTTTGTTTTTTCATTCATCAGTTGATGGACACTTGGGTTGCTTCCATCTTTTGGCAATTGTGAATAATACTCCTAAGAACATTGTTGTGCAAATATCTGTTTGAGTCCCTGCTTTTTTTGGATATATACCTAGAAGTGAGACTGCTGAGCCATAAAGCTATTCTATATGTAACTTTCTGCGGATACACCAAACTGTCTTCCATAGCAGCGGCACCATTTCACATACCCAGCAAGAATAAACTAATGTTCGTATTTCTCCACATCCTCTCTAATACTTGTCATTTTCCGTTCTTTTTAATGGTAGCCATTCTAATGGATATGGAATGATACTGTGTTTTGATTTGCACATGACTGATGATATTGAACATCTGTTCATCTGCTTTTTGTCCATTTGAATATCTTCTTTGGAAAATTGTCTATTTAAATCTTTTGCCCTTTTTAAATTCGATTCTTTGTCTCTTTGTTGTTGAGTTGTAGGATTTCTTTATATATTCTGGACGTTAAACCCTTATTGCGTATGTGGTTTCCAAATATTTTCTCCCATACTTTAGGTTGTCTTTTAACTTTCAAGATAATGTTCTTTGATGCATAAAAGTTTTTAATTTTTATGAAGTTCCAATTATCTATTATTTCTTTTGTTGCTTGTATGTTTAGTGTAAAGTTTAAGAAACCATTGCCAACACAAGATCCTGAAGATTCTTCTTTAGGAGTTTCTTCTAGGAGTTTAATAGTTTTGGTTTTTATATTTAGGTCTTTGATCCATTTTGAGTTAATTTTTTAATATGTGAAGTAGGGGTCCTCCTTTATTTTTTGCATATGAATCTCTAGTTTTCCTGGCTTCATTTATTGAAGGATGATTCCTTCCCCACAGAATGGACTTGGCATCCTTTTCAAAAATCAAATGTCCATAACTGTAAGGGTTATTTCTTAACTCTCAAATCTGTTCCATTGGCCTTTATATCTCTCCTTGTGTCAGTACCATGCTATTTTTTTTTTCCTTTTTTTAAAAAGAAAAAGGAAATATTTTATATATATATGTATTTTTTTTCATTACATTATTTTAGTACCATACTATTTTGATTTCGTAGCTTTTTAGTAAGTTTGAAATACGAAGCCTGAGTCCTCCTCCAACTTCATTCTTTTTTTTCAGGATGGCTTTGGCTATTCTGTGTCCCTTATCCCTCCATGTAAATTTGATGATTGGTTTTTCCATTTCTGCAAAGAAAGCTGTTGAGATTTTTGTTGGGATTGTGTTGAAACTGTAAATTGTTTTGGGTAGAATTGACATCTTAACACTATTTAATCTTCCAATCTATGAACGTGGGTTGTCTTTCCACTTATTTAAGTCTTCTTTGATTTCTTTCAGTAACATTGTGTAGTTTTCTGTGTATAAGACCTTTGCATCCTTGGTTAAATTTACTCCTAGATATTTGATTCTTGTAGTTATTGTAAATGGATTTTTTTCTTGACTTCCTTTTCAGATTGTTCATTATAGTGCATAGAAACACCACTGGTTTTGGTATATTGATCTTGTACCTTGTCACTTTGTTGAATTTATTAGCTCTAGTTGCTTTATTGAATGTTCAGGATTTTCTAAATATGGGATCATGTCATTTGTAAATATGGAAAGTTTTTACTTCTTCCTTTCCAGTTTGGATGGCTTTCATTTCTTTTCCTTGCTCACTGAAGTCTTCTATTTCCTTATTGATATTCTGTCTAAATGTTCTATCCATCATTGAAAATGTATTAAAGTCTCTTGTTATTAAGGTAGAACTGTCTATTTCTCCTGTCAAATCTGTCAGTACTTCAAATATTTTGGGGTTCTGTCATTAGGTACATATATATTTATAATTGTTGTCTGTTCTTTTTGAATTGATGCCTTTATCAGTATATAGTGACTTTCTTTGTCCTTCATAACAGTTTTTGACTTCAAGTCTATTTTAACTGGTATTAGTATAGTTATTACAGCTCTCTTTTGCTTACTATTTGCATGGTAGATTTTTTTCTGTCTGTTTACGTGACTTTTTGTAGTTTACCAATTTGAATCCTTTCTCATTTCCTTCACTTGAGGTATTTTCTTTGTGGTTACCATGGACTTAAATTTAACATCCTAAATTTATAACAACCAGGTTTAATTTGATACAAACTTAAATTTAATATTATACACATATATCCCTTCATCCCTCCACCTCTTTGTTGTATTTGCCACATATTATATCTTTATACATTGTATATCCAATACCATAGATTTATTGTAATTTTTTATGCAGTTGCATTTTAGAACCTGTGAGAAGTGGAGTTGCATACCAAAATTACAATGCAATAGCACTAACATTTATAATTACTCATGTAATTACTTTTACTGGAGGTCTTTATTGCTTTTTGCCTCTTTGATCTTTTCTTTCAGTCTTAAGAGCTCCCTTTAACATTGGTTGTAGGGCAAATCTAGTGGTGACGAACTCTCTCAGCTTTTTTTCATCTGGGAATGTCATAATCTCACCCTCATTTTTGAAAAACAGTTTTGCTGGATATAAAATTCTTGTTTGACAATTGTTTTCTTTAAACACTTGACATTTTTTGTCCCACTGCCTTCTTTTATTTATTTATTTGTTTGTTTGTTTGTTTTTAAACTATTGAAGTATATCATTCATTCATGAACATACATTAACTATTAAGTGTTCAGTAAACATCGTGTTCTTACAAAACAAACATGCATAAATCATACAGAGCGCCCACACATCACCCCCCCCACACAAACATTTTGTGAAACATTTGTTAACAAATCATGAAAGAGCATTGGCAAAGTATTACTACTAACTATAGTCCGAATCTTCCTCCCCTATACATTTTTTAAGGGTTTATTTATTTATTTACTTTTATCCATTTTTATTCCCGTCCCCCGTTTTTGCTGCTTCTCTGTCCATTTGCTAGAAACTCTCTGTGTCCGTTTCCTGCCCTCTCTTCTCATCCTTCTCCTCCTGCCTTCACGGGTATTTGATCCTCAGAACCTCCGATGTGGGAGAGAGGCATCCTACTACCGCCTGTGCCACCTTAGTTCCTGGTTTTTTGGTGCATCTCGTCTTGGCTCTCCCTTGTGTCACTCTCCTGTTACATCATCATCTTGCTGCGTGGCTTGCAGGGCCTGGCGGTGCACCTGCGCATGGGGCCTGGTGGCTCACCCATGCATGGGGCCTGGTGGCCCACGTGCCTTCTATATTTTTCCTTTTTTAATTTTTACCGGGAGGTCCCGGGGGTCGAATCCAGGTCTCTCCATATGGGAGACGGATGCCTAACCATCCGAGCCACATCCAACCCCTGCTATATCTCTTAAGGTTGACCAAAGATACCCAAAGTTACAGTCTTTTCCCATACAGGATGGTCATATAATAAATCAGGCTTAGTTTATCACCAGCATTCTAAAAACCAGACCTAGGGAGAAAAACTAGGTCTGGGGACACATGCCTGGTTTCAAATATAGCGAATGTTTAGCCTACCCTGGTTATCACAAAATCAGGACAGCGAGAATATTCGCGTCCACTGCCTTCTTTTTTTTTTTTTTTTTTACCGGGAGGTCCCGGGGATCGAACCCCAGTCTCTCCATATGGTAGACGGACGCCGAACTTCTTGAGCCACATCCGTTTCCCAACTGTCTTCTTGATTTCATAGTTTCTGATGAGAAATCAGTATTTGATCGTATAAGGACTCCTTTGTTTTTTTAACACAGTGCTTTTCTGTTACAGCTTTTAGAGCTATCTCCTTTTCATTGGCATTGACTGTTTTACTGCTCTGTGTCTGAGCTTGGATCTCTTGGAGTTTATTCTGTTTGGGGTTCTTTGGGACTCTTGAATGTGCGTATTCATGTCTTTTGTTATATTTGAATTATTTCTTCTGCCCCTTTCTCTCTTTCCTTCTGGGTCTCCCCTAATGTGGGTTTTGGTATATTTGATATCAGATGTCTCATACGTCTCTTAGGCTCTGTTTGATTTTTAAAAATTCTTTTTTCTTTCTGCTCCTCAGCCTGAATCATTTCAATTTTCTTGTCTTTGAGTTCACTAATTCTTGCTTCTGCTAGCTCTAGTTGGAAACCCTCTAGGTAATTTTTAAAAAATTTTAATTGAAGTATATCATTTATACATGAACATATATAAACAATAAGTGTATAATAAAAGTTGTGAACTTACAAAGCAAACATTCATAACATCGTGCAGGGGTCCCATACATAAACCTACCACCGACACCTTGCATTGTTGTGAGATGTTTGTTACAGATTATGAAAGAGCATCACGAAGAACTTACTGCTAACTATAGTCCAGATTTTATATTTGGTGTATTTTTCCCACAACCCACTCTATTAGTATTTTTTTAAAATATATTTTTAAAGATTTTTATTTATTTATTCATTTATCCCCCGCTTGCTGCTTGCGCTCGCCGGGTTAGCTAACCACGCCACGTGGGTGGGCTTGCCCTCACCAGGAGGCCCCGGGAACCGAACCCAGGGCCTCCCATATGGTAAACGGGAGCCCTACTGATTGAGCCACAGCCGCTTCCCAATGTGTAGAATTCTTATACAACACCCCTTCCTCAACACACCACACGGTGGTAGAACATTTGTTACAGATTATGAGATAATATCATCTATTACTACCAACCGTGGTCCACAGCATACATTTGGCTTACTTTTTCCGTACTCCCCAATTATCAACACAGAACATCTTTTGGCACAGATGCACGAATATTACAGTATTACTGTTACCCACAGTCCTTAGGTCACACTGATTATATTTTCCCCATGCTTCTCCACATTCCCACCACCCTGCAATAGTGACGTACATCTGCTCTAGCTCACATAAGAAGGACACTCTTGTATCAGTACCATCAACCGCAATTCTCATCCACTTGGGTTCACCATGCCATTCAGTCCCTACATTATTTTCTAGCTTTCTTTCAGTTGACATTTACATCCCTAGACTATCCTTTCTAGCCACATTCCCAATTAAAAGCCAGCTGTTACTAACTATAATGTGTTACCATCAACTCTATCCATTTCCACACTTTTATTCCCGTAAGATCTGCTATTTTTCTATTATGTTTTCAAATTCTTTTTGCTCATCCAGTGTCTTCTTAATATCCTTAATCTCTTTAGCCATCTCATTGAATTTATTAAGGAGATTTGTTTGAATATCTATGATTAGTTGTCTCAACTCTTTTATGTCATCTGGAGGCTTATCTTGTTCCTTTAACTGGGCCATATCTTCCTGTTTCTTGGTTTGGATTGTAATTTTTTGTTGGTGTCTTGGCATCTGGCTTACTAGAGTATTTATTCTGGGTGCAGTTTCTCTCTCTAGTTTAGGGCTTTCTTGCCCTTTCTCCCTTGCTGGTTGTGTAGTAGGAGCCAAGGATGTGGTTGGTACTGTGAGCTCTGGAGCCTCAAGCTGCCCTCATTGCCCCAGGGACCAGTGAAGCTTCTCCCACCTTTCTCCTTTGTCACGGGTAGGGACAGAGCTACAGCCGTGTGCAGTGATCCAAGTCGTGCAGGCTTAGACTGTGGTTGCCCAGAGAGACTGATGGAGCTTCACGCCCCTTCCTCCCCTGCCTGGGGCAGGGATGGAGCTGCAGGTGTGGGCAGCAATCTATGCCGTGCAGGTCCAAAATGATCACTGTTGCCCCAGTAGACAGATGTAGCAGCAGACCCCCACCCCAGCCAGCGGTGGGAAAGGACCCTGTGGACTGCCCAACAATCTAATTCATGTGGGTCGAATGCGCCTGCAGTTGCCCTGACAGGCTGAGGGAGTCCTTTCTGCTCTTTAGGGGGTGGAAACGGAACCACCAATGCCCAGCAGTTCAGTCCCTATAGGCCAAAAGTGCCTGCCTTTGCCCAGAGAGGCTGAGGAAACACCAGCCCCCTCCTGTCCTACTGGGGGGTGGGGGTGGACCCACAGGTGCCCACCAGTCCAGGCCGTGCAGGCAGAAAGGGCCTGCCATTGCCTGGAAAGGCTGAGGAAACCCAGCTTCCCTTCTGCCTTGCTTGGAGGCAGGCATGGAGCTATAGGTGTCCAGCTATTCAGTCTGCGTGGGCCGAAAGCACCTGCAGCTACCCAGAGAGGCTGAGGAAACACAGCTCCCCTCTTATCCTATTGGGGGCTGCGGATGGAGCTACAGGTGCCCGAGTATCCAGTGTCTGGGGGCTGAAAGCACCTGCAGTTTCCCAGAGAGGCTGAGGAAACCCCAGCCCCCTCCTCTCCTGTGGGGTTGGAGGGGTGGAGATGGAATTGAAGGCGCTCAACAAACCAATCCGTGTGGGCTGAAAGTGCCGGCAGTTGTCCATAGGGGCTGAGGAAACAAGCTCCTCTCCTGTCTTGTGGGGATGTGGGACTGGAGCCACATAGGTGTCTGCCTGGAGAGGCTGGGACAGGTTCCGCCAGCTTCCTCCCTGCTGCAGAGGCTGGAGCCTAGGCTAGGGCTGCAGGCCCTCTGGGTAAGAGAAACTGGTCCCTACCGTCACTGTGATTTTCAGTCAGCCCGGCTTCCCCTCATGCTAGGGGCAGAGTTAAAATGGCCTCTACCAGCCTCTTTCTGACTTGGACAAACTTTCGCTGTTCTTAGGGTGATACTTTGGCCAGCCGAATTCATTGATCAGTAGCTGAAATTGGTGGCCAACTGTCTTCTCCTCTCCTGTTTTTAGGAAACGGAGCTTCCAACTCCAGCTGCAGAATAGCTCCTGAGGTGGCCTGTGCTGCCAGAGTAGGATGATCACTGGCCTCCGGGGCGTGACCTGTAGTTTCCTGGAGAGGCTGGCACAGGTCCCCACCCGCCCCTTGGCTTCCTCCTTGCTGGAGGTGGGCCTGGGGCTTAGGCTCCAGCTGCAATGCAATCCGGATGGAAGGAAGCCGGTCCCTACCGTCACTGTGATTTTCAGTCAGCCCTGCCTCCCCTCATGCTGGGGGTGGAGTTAAAATGGTGGCTCTCGGGATCTTTCCGACTTGGACAGGCTCAAATTTTAGCTGTTCTTAGGATTATACTTTAGCCTGCTGAATTTACTAATCAGTAGCTGAAGTTGGTGCCCAACCACCTCTTCCTCCCCTGTTTTTGGGAAATGGAGCTTCCAATTCCAGCCATGGAATAGCATCTGAGGTGGCTTATGCTGCCAGTGGAGGATGGGCACAGGCCTCTACAATGTGGAGGGCTCTACTTATGAATCTTCCCTGCAGATGGGCAGTCTTCTCCTTTCATTCTTTCAGGGATGTTGCAGGATGCTCTTCTGGTCTCCTGGAGCCCCCAAACAGGTGCTTTAGACAGCTCTGGCTGATTACTAACCACCCTGTAGCACAAGCTGACTCTAGGAGCTCCTTTCTCTGCTGCCATCTTGGTGGTTATCCCTTCTAGGTAATATTTTATTTCAGTTATTGTGGTCTTTAATTCCAGTATTTCTGTTTTTTCTTATTTAAACTTTTTTTCTTACATTTAGATTCTCCTATTTTTCTTTCATCATTTTCCTGATATCCTTTAGTTCTTTCTCTGTGTTTTCTTTTATCTCCTTGGGTATGTTAAGGAAAATTTTTTAAAAGTCTTTGTCCGATATGTTCAAAGTCTATTCCTCTTCATTGATGTTTTCTGGACTTTCATCCTCCTCCTTTGGATGGACCATCATGTCTTGTTTCTTTGTCTTGTTTGTATACTGTACATTTTAATGTCTTAAAGTGTTCACTCTGGGATTTAGTGCTGCCTGTTCCTTAATTTCATATGGAGGTAGTGATATTACAGATTTCCTTGAGTGTCAGGAGCTAACAAAAACACACCAACCAGGGTAAAAGGTACTTTTCACACTGTTTGCAAATCGGCTCAGTGTTGGCTGGTGCTGTACTTCAGAGGTTAGCCCTCCTGTTGAGAAAATCATCCTGAGAATGAAGTGGAGGATCTTTTCTGCCTTTCTGTGTCTTGTTCTGTGATTTTGCTTGCTCGTGACCTTAAGAATTCTAGTGCCTCCCCTACTTCCTATGAAATAGCCTTCCCCCACTCCTGGGTGCTTTCTAACATTTCTTAAAGCAGGTGACCCTTTGACCCAGGCTTCTTCAGTGTACTTGGTCTTAAATTCTGTTAGCTGTGTGCAAGCCTCTGCTTGCTGCAGAGCAAGTTCTGGGTGGGTGAGCCAGAAATGAGTTTCCTGCTTCAGTCTTTCAGGCTGCCACCCAGTGATGGGCACTGACACACAGGCATGGCAGGATGCACATAGGGTTGTTCTGCTCCTTCTAGAACAGGACCAGGGACCTGTGCCGGGAGCACAGCCTCACTTAGCACTGCACTGGGGATGGTTGGGGAAAGGGTCAGCAAGGGTAGCTTGAGCTTCTCTTGGTGTTTCTTTTTGTTTTAAGATTTTCTTTTTTATTTGCTTTATTTTTCTTTATTTATCCCTCCTTCCCCCAGATGGTTAGCTCGTCTGTCTGCTCATTGTTTGCTCATCCTCTCCAGGAGGCACCGGGAACCAAATCCGGGACCTCCCACATGAGAGGCGAGTGCCCAGTGGCCTGAGCCATGCCTGCTCCTTGCGGACTGTGGAGCTGCTGGCTTGTGGCCTCTGCTTTTTGTGGCGGGGGCAGAGTCCAGCTCTGTTTCACAGGAAGTGGTGTCTGCTTGTCTCCTTTTTAGGAGGCACTGGGACCCAAACTTGGGACCTCCTATGTGGTAGGCGGGCGCCCAAGTGGTTGAGCCACATCTGCTTCCCTGTCTTAGTGATTTTAAAACTGCATTTTCTTGATTTGCCACTTGCCTGCTTACTCCAACCTTTTAACGGTTTCCTGGAGCTTTGAGGACTATGGCTCTGCCAGTTTTTGATAGTTGTTAGAAAATTCTACAAGGGAACAGCACTCCAGAGCAGCTTACACTGCTGTGTTGGCCTATTAGAGGCCTTGGGGTTAGCTGCGTTTTAAAGGAAGAGTCCAGAGTCGGCTTGCAGGGGTGGGGGGTGGGCGGGGCAGTGGGAGTGAGGGTGTGGAGGTGAGGGAGAGCTCAGCTCTTTGGGGGTGAGGAATGGCCAGTGGTGACTGTGCTGATGCCGCCTGGACACTGAGGCTGTGGCATAGAAGTCTGAGGAGTCAGGGTAGAGTCAGCGGAAGGGGCCTCGCAGGGACACATCCCCAGGCCAGTGGTTCTCAGTGTTGGTTCCCGGCCTGCAGCATTAGCATCTCATGGGAACGTGGGGAAATGCTGGGGGAATGCGGGTACTTGGGCTGTGCCCTGCAGGGATCAGGTGCCCGGGACAGCACTGGTCATCTGCATTTTCAGCTAGCCCTCCTGGAAGGTGGGGTGAGTGTGGGCAAGTGAAAGTCAGCCCTAGGGCATCCGTAGTGGTAGGCGCTGTGGGCCTGGACCTGCCAGCAGGAGGAGAGTTTGCTGGAAACAGCCTCGGTAGCTCTGTCCTGCTGGTCTGTGACGTACAGCCAAGGAGACTGCACCCAGGGAGTTTAGAGAGCCACCGCCACGGGGTGTCTTCAGGAATCTTTTAGTGATGGCAACAAATCAATTCAGACAACATGCCTACGCCCCCTTTTGAGGACCTGCCTAAACAGTAACCCTGTTCTGGGCCCAGAGCCTTGGACAGGACACCCAGTGGGAGAACCAAGGCCATGGCTTTCAATATGCCCAGCCCTTGGCAGAGTTAGTTCCCTGGTGCATGGCACTGAAGCTGCATACAGAGGTTTGGGCAGTCCTTTCAGCATTGAATTTTATCAGTCAGTGCACTGAGTAGCTCTATTGTAAGTATATAGCTGTAAATGTAAAGATGGGTCTCCAATTTCAATTACAGTGGTTATTCTGTTAAAGCTTTTATCCTTCAGTAGTTTAAAGCTCCTTCATTTTATGCGCTTTTTTGTTTCACAGATTTGCAAGAGGCTGGACCTCCAAGCTGTGATGAAGCTGATGGTTCCTGAACTGACTGGGAAGACTGATGCTTTGGGGCCACTTGAAGAGTGTGTGTATATGTATATTTAAAACCTCCTTTCTGTGCACACACGCTTACCCAAAGCTACAGGCTCATTCTTGTGCACACTTGAGAGCTTTACAACTGATGAAAGTTACTTTTAGAATCAGCTGGAGCACCTTGACACCACTGGGCTCAGGAGCCCGGGGAGAAAAAAACATCACTGACGCCCAGTTTTCCATGTGGTCTTCACGGGTAAAGGAAGTTTGCAAAAAGAAGAAAAAAAAATTTGCACAGATCAAGCCTCAGAAATACCTTCCCAGTTTTAAAGAAGGAACTGAGCGAGCAGGTGACTGTGGAGAAGTGTGATTTCAAGCAGTGAAGTTGGCATCATGCAATGTTCTCTGTGGGTTTTGATGATTTGCACAGACTTTAAAATTCTGAACTGAAAACTATGACTGTGTGGTTATGACTGGAGTAAAGCAAGTTCAGGTATGGTGGAACAAGTTTGAACATGAACTAATTCCTTTGCCTTTTTTAGTTAACTGTATTTGAAATTTTTAATTTATTATTTCTCTTTTGCTTTCCTGCATCTATAACATAATACCTTAAAGTAGCAATTGAAACCAATAATTGCAAACTAAACATCAAGGAAAATCCAAGCAAAGTTTCCTTTTCCTTGGATTATACATGTGGCGTTTGGAAACAGTCTGAAAGTGAGCAGGGAAGCACTATCAGCAAAACACAATAACTCTTGAGGGAAGCAGTGGGGAAGATTCTGGCTCTTGCCTGTGTTTTTGTTTTAAGGGATTATCTTCCCAGTTGAATCCACAAAGACTTGCATATGAGAGGAAGTTTACTTTATGGACTTAATTTTGAGATTAGTATTTTCCATCAAAATGGAAAAATATGTTATCTTGAGCAGAAGAGGGGGAAAGTAACTGGGGTAGGGAGGAAGGAAACAGGAGAAAAAGAAAAAAAATCCCAAAGCGTGGCTCTGTTTGTTAACAAAAGGATTGGGGGTTCCTCCGCAGCGAACCTTATGGCCCCTTGAAAGCGTGAGCGTGTTCCTGGCTGTGCCGAGGGAGGGGCGTCCTTCTGCGCCTCTATGGCCCTGCGAGGTGGGCTAGCCGGTGGAGGGGCGGGGGGCCAGGGCTCCGCGTTCCCGGGGGACGTGAACCCGGGCTGGCTCGGAGCCGGGGAAGCCCGAGAGCCCACGGAATGATCTGGCTCTGAACAGTGGGCAGTCTTTCCTTCTCCCTGAAATCCGGACTTCTGTCTGCACAAACTCTGGTCTGTTTTGCACGGTTTGTGTGCCTTTTTCCCCCTTTATGCAAACTTTTTCAGCTTTAGCAGCAGAAATGTGACTAGTTCAGAAAACATGCTAGAGGGTGGCTTCCGAGGAAAGATGATCATATATATTCTGTTTCTGCATCTGAACTTTGGAAGAGAAAATTCCAGCTAGAGGGATTCTTAAAGCCTTAAGTTACTTGAATTCTATGTATTTGCTACTCTTTGTCTCTGGAATCCTGTTACACTAAAAACTGGAATCTCAGGCTGAATGCGAATAACCAAGTTGAGCAAAGAGAAGAAAAATCTGTTTCTCGACCGCCACTTAATGAATGATGCCCTTTCTCCAAAGGATCAGCGTGCTCTTCCTCTAAGGACTTGAAACTGAAAATGGACCCCACGTGATTTTTTTTTAAACATTACCTTTTCTTAGCAGACTGCCATCACCTTTTATAGAAGAATTTTTTCACTATGCATTTTGGTGGATCTTTATAAAACACCGACCTTCTGTTTAGGTCCAGGGCAGTCTTAATTCATGGGAAAAAGAGGCAACACAAGCCAACCACAAAACTAAAATAAGTAAATCAATGAAAGAAATTGCTTTAAACTTCTCGGCATCAAGAGATCAGCTCTGTTTCTGAGTGAAGCAGTCAGGATAAAGTATGTACGCAGCGGTGGAGCATGGACCTGTCCTGTGCAGTGACTCTAACATCCTCTGCCTCTCCTGGAAGGGCCGAGTCCCTAAGAGTGAGAAGGAGAAGCCCGTGTGCAGGCGGCGCTACTACGAGGAGGGCTGGCTGGCCACGGGCAACGGGCGCGGGGTCGTTGGGGTCACCTTCACCTCGAGCCACTGCCGCCGGGATCGGAACAGCCCGCAGAGAATCAACTTCAACCTGCGGGGCCACAACAGTGAGGTAAGGCCGTGCGTTTGCTTTCTTTTTTGTTGGGTCGCTTCTGGCGACCCTTGGACTGAAAACTCACCCTGCTTCAGTTTCTTAGACTGTTGTAACCCAGGAGATCGACCACACTCAGACTTTAACCACTTTTATGAAGTTTATTGAGCTAAGCCCACGGGCGTCTGCAGCACCTCTCATGCAGGAGAGAACTGCAGCCCCCAGGTTCTAAAATGGCTCCTTTTTATAGGGGGTTGCTGTCGCAGTTTGCAAGCAAGCGGGATAAACAGAAGCGGGTTTTGGCAGTTAGCTAGCGTTTGCACAGAATGCCCTGATAGCCTGGGGCACAGCTGCAGGGTTGAGATGTCCTTGCAGGATTGTTCAAGGGAGGGGAGGGTGTGCTTTTCAGATAGGACACTTAGGGGACAGTGGGAAACTTTTCTACGTTACTCTGGTTGCCATGAAGGCCTATGGGTAGGCTAATTTAGGGTTCAACAAGACTTGCTGTGGAGTGAGACTTTTCAGATCTGTGAGTTCTTCTGTGTTGCGCTAGAATGTTTTTCAGGTAGACGCAGCTGCCAACGCTCCCCTCTGAGCGTGTCAGGTGCTTCCTGCCTCCCTCGCCTCTCCTTTCCCTACCCACAGCAGCGTGGGAAAGCCACCCAGTGAGGCAATCTGGGAGGCTTTCTCACGGGACAGGGGGTGGGTTGGATTAGATTATTTTAATCCACTTTCCTGTTCTGGGTCTGTGCTCACCCTGACTCCATAATGAAGACTTAATGCCCAGTGCAGGGCTGGCAGTGTGAAAAAGGAAAATTGCGCTGTCTTCATCTTGCACAGTTAACATCTACATTTCTTTGGTGGTGATTTTAATGCCTGGTTTGTATTTCTTATACTTGGAGGTGAATGAAGTAATTAATTGGACAAGAACCATAGTTCTGTGCACTATTGGGTATGTTATATTGAGGAAATCATTGCTCTATATATGTAGATAGAGGTTTCTTTGGGCTTCTACAGTGCAAGCAGTGGCATTACCTGTGGAATGCACTCAGGCAGCGTTCACTGAGCAGTGCCTGCCTGTTAGGCACTGTTTCAAAGAAGAACACGGTCGATGATCGGTTGCAGCCAATTTGACAATATTCATGTTTCATGGTTCGCTAGTTTATTTGGGTATTTTCTTATGAGAATACAAAATTCATACCTAGAATATGCAACTTTATAGAGACAGAAAGTATATTCCAGATTACTAGGGGCCTGCGTCTGGGGAGGGAATGAGATGTTGATGCTTAGTTGATACAGATTTTCTGTTTGGAGTGATGCAAGTTTCCATAATGGCGGTGGTGACCGTAGCACAGCGTAGTGAAAGCAGTTAGGACCACTGAATTACATACTTGAAAGTGTTTAAAATGGGGGATTTTGAGTTGTATATATGCTGCCATAATAGAAAGGTTTTTTAAAAGTCACTAGATGGCTATTGAATAGCTATGGTAAAAGAACAAGAATATTTTTGAAGTATAACATAAGTACGGCGCATTACTTTTAAGTGTGTATCTCAGTGATTATTTCCATATACAGTTGCTTGCGTGACGACCTAGCAAGGCAAGATAGAGAACATGTCCAGCACCCCTTACGGCGCCGGCTGCTGTTCCCACACAGAAGTAGCCCCATTGATTTCTGTCCCCAAAGATGAAGCTGTGCCTGTGCTTGCACTTCATGGAAATAGAATGATTTATTCAATACTCTTTTGTACCTGGCTTCTTTCACTCAGTATACTATCTGTGGGATTCGTCCCTGTTGTGAGTCTAATTGTGGGTTTTTAATTGATGTTAGCTTTCATGGGAGGAAGATAGCACGACTTATCCCTCCTCTTGTTGATGGGTGTTAGATTGCATCCGGTTTTGGCTCTGCAGTTGTTCTGAGCTTCATGTATGTGTCTTTTTAGGAGCCCTCACTCATTTCTCATGGGTATATATCTAGAAATAGAATCTCCCGGTCAGAGTAGGCATATATTTAGGTTTAGTAGAAATTGCTAAGCAGTTTTCCAAAATAGTACCATCAATGTATGTAAGTTTCAAGTTGTGAAACAAAGAGTATTCAGAGGTTTTTTTTTTTTTCCTGGCCTGACTTTAAATTTACTAAGAAACTTCTTTTGAATTTGAACTTTTCCTCTTTAAAAAAAAAAAAATCACAATTTTATGCAAGGAATTACAACATTTCACAGTACTTCTATTCCCACCACAGTGGAGCTACCGGCTGTGCCAATTTCCTGGGACATGCCCAAGCTGGTAGTCATGCAGACTGGGATGGTGGGTCGCCCTGCTGCCAGGTACATGACGTCACACCACGTGCCTCTCCCTGCTTTGCCTGGTGCAGCTCTCACAGCAGACCTGTGAGTAGGTAGCATGGTTCCTGTTTCACAGATAAGGAGGAGGTGTAGGGAGATGGAACAGTTGCCTGAGCTCATGCAATTCCATGGAGGAAAGCCAGAATTCAAAGCCAGGTGCCTGCCATTCTCCTTCAATCTTTATTTTCTTGGCACTTGTGTGAAATAAAAGTCCACAGGCCTTTATCCACAGTTAAGAATTCAAAGAGCCCTGAAAATAGCAAGTTTCATTATAACTAATTCAATGGCAAGACCTGCCCTGAACTGATGTGAGCCTGTTTATTGTTGTTTTCCCATGTACTTCTGCTGCAGAAATATTTATATGGCTTTTTATAGGTACTGCCCCATACCCAGCTGCAAGTGTTACATTATTAATGGTATATGCCTTGCACTGCTTTTCTAAACTTTTTAAAATTATGAATTTCAAAGCTGTCTGACTGCAAGGATTTTGGATAAGGGATTGTGAACTTGTATCTTCTTTTAAAGGAACCATGAAAAGAAACCTCAAAGAATTTTCTCTTTTTTCCATTTCCTGGAAGAATGACATTTAACTCATCCCTACCCTTTGCTTGGCTACCTTGTCTTCCCTCCCCTTCCCCCGCATACCTTAAGCATGCCAGTGATGAAGCTGTTGGAATATCCTGATTATATTTCTGGCCATAGAACATAGCCAAGTTGCAGATTCCAACTCTAATCATCTGCTGATTTCACAACTGAATTAAAAAAAAAAAAAAAAAAAAAAAAAACAGAATGGAAGATTACTTGTTGCATGCACAGTTAATATGTAAAATCTGTTTTGTATTATGTAGTATTTAACGAACTATTTCTTAAAAATGCATTCATTCAAATTTTTAAAGCTATAAATGTATCCAGTTATATAAATAGAACCTGATAAATCTATTCAATGTTTGTGTCTAGACTTCCAAATTAGTTTGCCATTCTCACACTGTGTGTTCCATTTGTTAGAAATTTGCAATAAAGCGGTACCAGCTATATTCTCTGGGCTGAAAACATGTAGTAGTAGAATTCTTTTTTTTTTTTTAAATAAGCTATTAGGGGAGTGGATGTGGCTGAAGTGGTTGAGCGCCCGCCTGAAGCAGTTGAGGTCCCAGGTTTGGTTCCCCGTGCCTCCTAAAAATAAAACAAAAAACAAACAACAAGCAAATAAATGAAAAAGCCAACTCAGGAGAGCCGATGTGGCTCAGTGGTTGAGTGTCAGCTTCCCACATACGAGGTCCTGGGTTCAGTCCCCTGCCCCTAGTACCTCAAAAAAAGAAACAAAAGACACTTTGCATTTTAATTTATTTCTCTTATTGTACTACCCATAAAAAGACATTAAATAAGCAACTTGTTTCCATTTCCATTTCTTACGCTAAACTACCATTTAGCGTCCAGGTTGGGTTTCCTGGGGCTCAGGCCCTGAGACAGGAGGTCTGCTCAGCGGTGCCCTTGCGAGGGCGGGGGGAGAAGTGCGGGCCAGAGGAGAGGGTGGACCGCTGGGTAGTGGCAGTGGAGGACTTGGCTGTCCAACACCGAGAAGCCCCTCCAGAGTCAGCCTGTGCTGGGGCAGGGGTCAGACCCCTGTGTCCCTCATCTTCCGGTCACCGCTGTGGTGCGTCTTGCCTGGAAGGGCATGCGCGTGGGAGGGTCTTCATCTCTAATAAACAGCTTCACGCTTGGGAGCCATGCCGAGGTCCTGGTCGCATGGTCTGCCCAGAGCCCAGAAGGAGCTCCCGTAAAGCTGAACAGGTAAGAACCACCTGCAAAGTACCAGAAACCTGCTGGCTTTTATAAAGGGTATTTATCTGGGGTAAAAGCTTATGGTTGCAAAACCCCAAAGAGGCCAACTCAAGGTTCCTTTCTCACCAGTCAGTTGCCATGTGTTGAAGCAAGATGGTTGCTGAGCTCTGCCTGTCTCCTCCCTGAGCGTCCTCTCCTGGCACAGGGCTTGCTTCTCTCAGGGCTTTCAGTATCAGTCTCAGCTCTTCCAGCAGTCTCCGTAAGCCATCAGGCAAGTGGTTCCTCTCTCCCCGGGGCCACAGGATCAAAAATGACAAAGTTCTCTCCTCTTGCATTGTCTTCTTGAGTGAGTGTGCGTTTATAACAGCCCACCAAGGGGGCGGGGACTCAGCCTGAGTCAAGCTCCACTGATGAGGTCCAGTCAAAAGCCCTAAATTGATTTTATCAAGTAAACTTAAGTCCTTTGAATTTCATGCAATCCAAGGGCATCACACCCAGAGGAATAGATTAGTTTACAACCATAATCTTTCTCTTTGGGGGATTTATAAATAATCTCAAACTGCCACAACAGTCAAACCTACCAGACGAACTAGTTGTGTTTGAACAAGTCTCTTTTTGCCAGTATCTCTGATTCAGGCCTTTCTCCTGAAGCTGCTGATAGTGTTTATCAGAAAGGCATAGATACACGCTTACCTGCTGAGACTCCAGGAGGGACTCTCTTTGACTGGTTGAAAGGGGACCCTTTCTTAGAACGATAGACTCCTTTCACTGTGGAGCAAGGCGATGATTCCATTTATTCAGTAAAGATGAGTTTTTCCATTGAAAGTGTCTTCAGCAGGTGGGCATGTCTATCATGAAAACTGATTATGTCCCGGAAGGAAGGTTGTTTCAGAACACAATTACTTGGGAATGTTTTTCTTCTAGAATACAGTTTCTTACAGATATTATTAATGTCATGCAAATTAGTCAAGGTCCATCCTGAGTCTTCATTCAAGGGGATTTGCTTCACTTGGGGGCAGACAGGTGTCATGCGCGTTTGGTGGAATTAGTTTCGTTACAGGGACCTATCAACTGTGGGCTCGGTCGCGTGGCCTCTTGGATCGGTCCCCCTCCCCTAGAGCCCCCCACTCCTCCTGGACACTGAGCGGCACCCGTGGCAGCACTGGGCGTGCTTGCTGCAGCCGTCTCTCCGCTTGATTGTGAACTCCTCGGGAGCAAGGGTTATCTTTTCATCCGTAGCGCCTGGTGCATACCTGTGGGCCGGAAATGTTTATTGGTGAATGGAACTGGGAGAAACTCCAGATCGAGAGAAGAGCACGTGGCCAAGAGCACGGTGTGTGCCCACCCGCCCACACTGTCGGCATCGCCCTCCGTGTGCAGACAGTTTCTTCCGGTGCTGCCCTGAACCTGGTCTGTCCTTGCTGGAGAGCAGGGCAGCTGCTCGCCTCCCTTCCTGCCCTCTGACTCCCGCGAAGGCGCGGAGGTGGACCCTCCTGCTTTGAGCGTAGAGGCTGAACTGGGGGCGCAGTGGTGGGCAGGGATTTTTACCAAAGTCCAGCTTTGAACGTAGGGGCTAAAGTGGAGACGTGATTGTGGGCAGAGATTTTTTACCAAAGTCCAGAGCGCTAAAGCTCTGGGGCACCTTTTGAGGTTGAAAAGATGATTTTAGTTATCTTAAAATGAACTATGGAATTAGAATATTAAGTTTAGAAGCGACTTAGGTATTTTTTAAACTCACTCTCTCATTTTACAAAAAATACGTGCCTGGTAATCAGGTGATTCGTTTACTGGCACAGAGGCACTAGAACTCTAGTTTCCTTTCTGTGCCGAATGCTTGCCTACGACTTACAGGCAGAGAGGACACTGTGGAGGGCCTGAGGCCGGGTGAACACAGCTGGGCTCTCCGCCAAGGGCCTTCCGGCTGCTGTGGGAAGGCAGCTTGTCTGCTCGTGGGTCTGATACCTGTGTCGCTCAAGGTTCTCTCCCAGGGCCTCCTCTCAGTTCCTTTTGTTTTCTCTCTAGTTCAGTCCTCCAGCATTCTGCTGGGAGAATTATGGAATTCCCATCAGTTGGAGCTGCTTCTTGGGTTTTTGTGGTTTTTTTAGCTAATTTATTAATTTCTCCCTACGCCTCTCATTGTTTGCACTTGCGGTGTCAGTTCGTCTTCCTTGTTTCTTTAGGAGGTTCAGGGAGCTGAACCTGGGAACTCTGATATGGGAGGGAGGCGCCTAATCGCTTGAGCCACCTCTGCTCCCTGCTTTGTTGTGTGCCTCTTTGTGCTTTTTCCTCCTGTGTCTCTTGTTGCGCCATCTTCTGTGTCAGCTTGCTATGCCTGCCTGTCGTTTCAGCTTACTGTTTTGCTCGTCTTCTTTAGGAGGCGCTGGGAACCTCTGCTCCCTGCTTTGTTGTATCTCTCATTATGTTAATCTATGTTTTCCCCATTTGTATGAAGAAAAGAGTTGAATGTAGCAAAATATCCTTTTACAGTGTGTGTATATGTGTGTGTTTTAAGCAGCATAACTATAATAAATAGCACTTACTGTGGCCTGAGGATAGACCCATCTCAGGCTCAGCAGTGTCACCAGAGTTGGCCCCTCTTTGGCCTCTAGAGGTGGCCACGTGACCCGTTCTGACCTGCAAGTGGGTACGTGCTGGGGCTCTGGGCCTGCCCACAGGGCACTGCTGTGCTGTGCTTTCCCCTTCTCTCTTGCAGCTGCCGTGCTACACACAGGCTGGCACAGAAGGGCAGCGGAGAGGTGGGTCCCCAATGGCACTGCCACAGACAACCTGTGACTTGGGTAGGTGAGACGAACTTCTGTGACTTAGAGCTGAACTGGAAGGTGCGTGAGCACTGACTGTCCCCTTGGAGGAGGCGCTTTCTGGTGGAGAAGACGTGTCTGAGCAGCTGGTAGCAGTGCCCATGATGCTGAAGTACAGATGAGCGCGAATCGCTCCTGCTGCCTGCACAGCTGGTGCCAGCGATGGGAAAGCCAAGCGCAAGGGCGGGGAGCTTGAGCTGGACATGGGGGATGTGCTGTGTGTGGATACACTTGCTTTTGGGTTCACAGTTGGAATCCCACTTACAGACTAGTTTAGAATCCACTTTTTCAGGTATGAGTACACCACAAACGCTTTTCATGCCTTTTTAAATTACTCTAATACTTAATTTTAATTAAAGGATGCAAAGAATGTCATCCCACGGGTATTTCCTGACTTATCTAACGCATTTTCTGTTGTTATAGAGTTTATTTTCGGTGTTTCCCAGTTATGGGTAATGTTCTATTGAATCTGCCTGTTCATAAATGTATGTGCAAATTTCTGGTTATTTCTTTAAAGCAATTTCCTAAAGGTGGCATTGGTTTTGACCTTCTGTGTTTCTTAGAGTAACACAAGCTGCTGTGACAAAAAGCCCCCAGTTTTCAATGATGACAGAAATGTCTTTCTCCGTCACTTAGGAATGCAGCAGGGTGTCCTGCTAAGGCAGCTTTCTCTCCCATGAGTCAAGGGCAGGCCCCTTCATTCTGTGGCTCTGCGGTCTGCCCAGGCTCGGAGGCTTCTTATTGCC
The DNA here is from genome assembly GCA_026826555.1 of Tolypeutes matacus. Taxonomy (NCBI): domain Eukaryota; kingdom Metazoa; phylum Chordata; class Mammalia; order Cingulata; family Chlamyphoridae; genus Tolypeutes; species Tolypeutes matacus. The sequence continues at coordinate 20,295,085 of JAKSZT010054281.1, forward strand.
CGGGGAAGGAAGAGAGTTTCTTCCTGAAAACCAGCCTGGAGGTAACACATACCTCTTCCATTCACATACTAGCAGGTAGTGGTCACGTGGCCACACTCTATGCAGAGGGTCTGGGAGATGTACGCCCTGGCTGGACACCTCTGCACAGTAAGACAGGAGCGGACGTGGGATTCTAGATTCCTCCGCACTCGTCCCTCCGTGTCCTAGTAAGACAGGAGCGGACGTGGGATTCTAGATTCCTCCGCACTCGTCCCTCCGTGTCCTAGTAAGACAGGAGTGGACGTGGGATTCTAGATTCCTCCGCACTCGTCCCTCCGTGTTCTCGTAAGAGGAGCAGCCTGGGATTCTCTGGGTTCCTCCGCACTCGTCCCTCTGTGTCCTAGTAAGACAGGAGCGGACGTGGGATTCTAGATTCCTCCGCACTCGTCCCTCCGTGTTCTCGTAAGAGGAGCAGCCTGGGATTCTCTGGGTTCCTCTGCACTCGTCCCTCCGTGTCCTAGTAAGAAGGGAGCAGATGTGGGGTTCTCCTGCCTTTGCACCATTACGTTTCTCAGTGGGTGAAAGTACTGATCTTAAGAGATGTTCCTTCCAGATTACATTTCTTTTTCTTTTTCAAAGACTTTGCTTTGCAGTTTTTTCCTCTCTTAGCTGTATCATTTTCTCCTGCTGCACTTATTGGTCAGTCTTGCCTAGTAATGTGACTTGGAATTGCCCAAAAAACAACTTTGACCCTGTATACCTCCCCATTTCTCTCTTTCCCTGTTCAGTAAAACCTGCTGGAAGATCTGTCTGTTCTTGCACCCTTAACTTCCTTAGCTCTCATTGGCTACAGTTCCCTTCCTTTAGCTTTTTAAATTTCCTCTCAGCCCACTTCAGCATGGTCTTTCCCTGTCGTTCTGCTGAGACAGTCACTTTCCCGTGGACCTCACTTTGCCAGACCTGCAGGTCACTTCGTTGTACCTGATGTTGCAGGGGTACTCTGCTGAGGTCAGGTGCCTTCTCATGGTTTCTAGGACACCACCCTCTCCCAGTTTTCTTCTGACCTTCCAGACTTGATCTTCCACCCTTCCTATTTCATCCATGATGTTGGAGGGCCCCGGGTGTGTACCTCTTCCAGATTGGCTGGATAAGCAGGCTTTACCCCCACCTCTGTGCTGACTGCCCTGCCACCCCCAAGTCCCCCGAGTACAGGGGATGTAAACTTGAGCTGACTGCCACTCCCTGCCCCAGACTCCATCCTTGACTTCTCACAGGAGATGTAAACTTGGTCAGCAGTAAACAGGCATTTCAAACTCCAGGTCACGCAAACAACTTGTTTTCCCATTGCTTGTCTGCCTGTTCCACCCTTATTTTTCTCAATAAATGGCATGAAGCCCACCCAGTCAGGCAGGCTTACAACTTGGAGATCCCCCTGCCCGTTCCTTGTTTCCAAATACAGTTCATTAGCAAGGGCTCCGCCTCTATTCAGCTTCCACATGCTGCGGAAACATGCCACTTATCTCCTCCTCTGCCACAGCCACGCAGGCCCCCGCACCTCCCATGTAAATTCTACTGCTTATCCCACCGTGGAGGGCTCAGCTCGGCAGTATAACCTGTGCTATGAGAACGGGGTGGTGGGCTGGACCCTGGGGTAGCCTCGTCTTCCTGCTGATGGGTTTAGCAGTGTGGGGTGTGACCCTCTGTTCTCCAGGAAGGGGAGGGCCCTAACCTCACAGACTCCCTCCCCTCTCGGGCTGCACGTGGGTAGTACCACCCCTGGCTTTCTCCTCCCCTCTGTTGTGGCCCCTGTGGAAGCATTGAGTTTGATTTTAGTAGGTGCAGTAATTGTACTGGTACTGTCTCCTCTCTCTCCCGGGTTGCCCCTTCAAGGATCGGCTGGCCTATCTTTACCTACTATGTTGCAACTGGAAAGTTTATTTTATATATTCCATCTTTGTTCGTCCTCGCATTTTTTTTTTAAGATTTATTTTGTTTATTAATTTCCCCACCCCCATTGTTTGCACTTGCTGTCTGTTTGTTGCCTGTTTGTTTTCCCTTTTTATGAGGCACGGGGAACCGAACCCAGGACCTCCCATGTAGGAGGGAGGCACCTAATTGCTTGAGCCACCTCCGCCCCCTGCTTTGTTACATCTCATTATATTTTTCCTCCTTGTGTCCCTTGTTGTGTCAGCTTGCTGCGTCAGCCTATTGTGTCAGCTCACTGTCTTGCTTGTCTTCTTTCGGAGGCACCGGGAACCAAACCGGGACCTCCCATGTGGTAGGCAGGTGCCCAACCGCTTGAACCACATCCGCTACCCCCTCTCATTTTTAAAGGCTACTTCTTTCACACTTGGGAGGTCTTGGTAGCATCCTAGATGTAGTGCTGTAAAGAAACAAGCAGAAATTTTAAAACCCCTGTACTGCAGGAAGTTGGGTCAGGGTAGCGAAAGGAGGACAGAATCTGGCAAGACTTGGACATCCTGCTTGGATGACTGTCCTACCTCTGGAGGGGAAAGTACTTTATCTGGCTATCTCTTTCTCCATTTGTGTTTTGGTTAAGTACAGGCAGAAAACTATGGCTCGTTCAGGAATTAAGGGTAAAGTTTGCCAGAGATTTTTATGATGAAGATGACCTTCGAGCTGGATTGAAAAATAGTCAGAATTTAGATAGTATTTTCCTGTGTGAGGGAAGAAGATCAAGCCATTTTCTGGCTTTGGAGGAGCAGTTTATCTCTTCTGTGGGATATGTAGGGTGCCTCAGCACAACACCTCATCAGTTCAAGTTCCAGCATCCCCAGAAAGATGCCGTCAGAGCCCCTTGGTCTTTGCCAAGGACGAGGATTTGAGTCTGCCCCTGGAACAAAACTAACTGCCCTCGAAGGACAGGCAGTAACTTTCAGTGGCTCCTTTCAGTTATGCTGCAAAATGTTTGTGATTTTTAATGGGGGGTGGTTCTGCCCTTTGATTAATTTCCACAGCAGAAGGTTTAACCAAACCCAGGTGCCGTCATATGATACTGCGTTACGGAAACCTCTCACGGATGCGGCTTCCTGACTGCTTCTGTGTCTCACGTATGGAGCCTGCAGCTTCGGCCGAGTGTGAGAAGTTACGCAGACGCGTGTCATGCCTCCCCTGTATTAAAGACGGTGCATAATGGTTTAGCATCTGATGACTCCCTCTCTGTGGCTGTCAAAGCAGCCCTCTCTGTTTACTGGTCTGAGCATATTTAACGTGCCCAGTGGCCACATCTGTCTCTTTTGAAAGCTTTCCTCTTGCTTCCTTCCCTGAGAGGAGAGTTGCCCTCTAGGATTTCATTACAGGTATGCCACCCTCCCCACACAGGTGTCTTCACCCAAGCCAGGAGCAGCTGCTGCCCTGTGCCTGCAGTTCTGGAGAAAAGCCCTGGGTAGGCCCAGGACGGGTGGTAAGTGGCCCGAGCCCTGGGCGCTCCTGCCAGGTGCCTGTGGCTTTGGTGCATGCACAGCAGGTCTCAGAGCCGCGGGAGGCTCACAGATGGAATCGCAAAGCCATGGCCCCGAAGGCTCCCTGTACCTTTTTTTTTTTTTTTAAAGATTGGTTTATTTACTTGCTGCTTTTGCTCACCGTGTCCGTTTTGCTTTGCATTTTTCTGTGTCTGCTTGTCTCCCTTTGTTGCATCATCTTGCTGTGTCAACTTGCCACACCGCGCAGGCCAGCTTGCCTTCACCAGGAGGCCCCGGAAATCGAACCCGGGGTCCCCCCATATTGTAAATGGGTGCCCAACCAATTGAGCCACAGCCGCTTCCTCCCCTGTACTTTTTGCAGATAAACTTTTACTGTATTAAGAGTAAAGCAAATAATGGAGACCTACCTAATTTTATATCCTAGAAAGGAACTTAAAACAACATGTACTACTAGAGTTTGGTGAAGTTTCATTTTTATTTTCCAGGTTTATTATTAAAGATTTATTGGGTGGGGAAAAAAAATGGAATAAAAGGATCTTCATAGACTTGGAATATGATGAAATAAATCAATGAAATAAACTTGATTTTTTAAAAATTATTATAACATATATAACATAAAATATGCCATTTTAACCATTTGAAAAAATAACTTATCTGTTTTCGTTGCAGTAAGATATAAATAGCATAAAAGTCATTTTAACCACCTTAAGTTGACAATTCTTGACATTAAGAGCATTTATAATATTGTGTAACTTTCACCACTATCTATTTCAAGACTTCATCACCCAAAACCTCAACTCAGCCTCGTCTGGCACTAACTCCCTGCTCTCCCCTGCCCCCACCCCAGTAACCATCATTTTGCTTTCTGTCTGTAGGAATTCAGTTATTCTAAGAAAGGGAATAGTCATACAATGTTGGTCCTTTTATGCCTGGCTTATTTGACTCAACATGATGTCTTTAAGTGTCATCTGTGTTATTCAGACTTCTTTTTAGAAATATATACTTCTTTTTAGTCTGTATATATTTTCCACATTTTGTTTATCCATTTATTTGTTGAAGGACGCTTGGGTTGCTTCTTTTTTTTGGCTTTTGTGCATAATGCTAGTATGAACACTGGTGTGAATATATCTGAGTCCCTCCTTTCAGTACTTTAGGGTTTATACCTAGGAATTGAATTTCTGGGTCATATGGTAATTCTGTGTTTAACCTTCTGATGAACTGCCAAACTGTTTTCTACAGTGACTGCACCATTTTACATTCCCACCAACAATGTACCAGGATTCCTAGTTCTCTGCATCCTCACCAACATTGTTATTTTCAGTTTTTAAAATAATAGCCATGCTAGTGGTTGTGAAGTGGTATCTCATTGTAGTTTTAAATTATATTTCTGTAATGGCCAATGTGTTGAGCATCTTTTCATCCACTTATTGGCCATTCGAATATCGTCTTTGGGAAAATGTCTATTCAAATCCTTGGCCCATTTATAAATTGGGTTGTCTTTTTCTGCTGAGTTGTAAGAGTTCTTTATATTATAGTTTGGATATTAAACGTGTATCAGATAAATGGTTTGCAAATATTTTCTGTCATTCTGTAGGTTGTCTTTTTCACTTTCTTGATAATATCCTTTGATGTACAAAAGTTTTGATGAAGTCCATTTATCTGTTTTTTCTTTTGTTGCTAACCATTTTTTACTGTAAAATTTAGTGGTATTAATTATACTTAGTAGTAGTTTGCTACCAACACCTTAAGCAGAAACTGTGTGCCTAATAAGCAGTAACCTCTCATTCCCCCTTCTCCTGGCCCCCTGGTCACTTCTAATCTGCTTTCTCTCTCTATGAATTTGCCTATTCTGCATATTTTATATAAGTGGACTCATACAATAGTTGTCCCTTTGTGACTTATTTCACTCAGCATGATGCCTTCAGGATTCATTCATGTTGTAGCATGTATCAATTTCATTCCTGTTTATGCTGGAAAAAATCCTCCATCTAATGGCTATAAACCACCTTTTGTTCAGTCATCAGTTGGCGGAGACCTGGGTTTTTCCGCCTTTTGGCCATTGTGAATGAATGATGCTCCTAGGAACATTGGTGTGTTGAGTCCCTGTTTCCAGTTTGTTTGGTATATGCCGAAGGAGCCGGGTTGCCAGCTCATATGGTAATTCTACATTTAATTTTTTGAGGAACTGCCAAACTTTTCCACATTTTTAATTCCTGCTAAACTTGATATTTTAAAAACATATTTTTAATTCCCTGAATATAGCCATATTTAACTTAATTTTCCCGTTGAGTTATTTTTAGACTAGGCATGGAAAACGGGCAGTGGGTATTGTCTGGGGATGCAGGGCCCTATGGAAGGTCAGAGGTCGACACGCAGGGGGCTGCAGTGGCTGGTGAAGTTTCCTGGAAGAGATGGTCATGAGCTGGGCCTCGCAGCTCACTTCAGTTCTGTGAACATTAGAGGCCCTTAAGGGCTTGAAACTACTGGGCTGTGGCAAAGCAAAGATGAAAGAGACACCAGTCCTACCCAGGTGACCAGGGAACCAAAGGATAGCTGTTGTTCGGATGGTGATAATGCTGCCACGGGTGGTGACAGTTCCCATAAATGGTATCCCCACAGTTCTTTATTGCTGTGCTGCCCTTATTTTGTTTAACCTTCATATCAACTCTTCTTCAGCCTCATAATATTATCCCACTGTACAGCTGAAGAATCTGAAGTTCAGAGCTAGTAAGGCAGATGTCCAAGGTCATAGAGCTAGGGCATAGAAGAATCTGAAGTTCAGAGAGAGTAAGGCAGATGTCCAAGGTCACAGGGCTGGAGCATGGAAGAATCTGAAGTTCAGAGCTAGAAAGGCAGATGTCCAAGGTCATGGAGCTAGGGCATGGAAGAATCTGAAGTTAGAGACAGTAAGACAGATGTCTAAGGCCACAGAGCTGGAGCATGGAAGAATCTGAAGTAAGAGACAGTAAGGCAGATGTCCAAGGCCACAGAGCTGGAGCATGGCAGACCTATGATCTGAATCCATATCCATGTGAAGAAAGAGCCACAATTATGGTCAGACATACGGAGTTTGCATGACCATTGTGTGTTTTGGACAGTGAAGTGTTTGTTGAAATGTTGGAGAGCAGTCGAAGGTAAAGCTGGATGGTAGGTGAGACCAGAGATGAATTGTCAGAATAAAAAACAAAAATGTGTGTAGGGTAAAAGATGGTTTTTTTAGTTTGGTTATATTCCAAAACCATTAGAAGACTGTCTATTCAAATAGAAATATTGAAAATATCTGACGTGAGTATAAAAATGATTACTTAGTTCAGTGCATTTTCCACTGGCATGGATAGCCAAAAGCGGACAGCATTGATGCATTTAATTTACTACAGAAGTGACAAGTAGCCTTTGGGAAGTGGCCTGTAGACGTCAGTCACCATGATGCTGTGATAGTACATGAATGGGCCTAACTGCTTGAGCCACCAGTGTACCAGTTGTTGTAGACCAATGGTATTTGAGAAACCAGTTTTTTTTTTTTTTTTTTACCGGGAGGTACCGGGGATCGAACTCTGGTCTCTCCATATGGTAGACGGACGCTGAACCTCTTGAGCCACATCCGTTTCCCCTGAGAAACCAGTTTTTATTGTAACTTAGTTATAGAAAATCTTGTTCTGAATAGGGAGACTGTTCAGCTGAGAGGCAGAAATGGGCCTGTTGCTAAATATTAAGGTCAGAGTTTTGCTTCGCCTAAACTGGTTTACCTATTTTTATACCTCATAAGTGTTAATTTTAATTTTTATCACAGTAGTTCTTGCACATGGGTAAATACTTACATAAGCATATGGCCATTCATCAAAGACTCTTGCTATTATCTTTTTGATAAATCATTTTAGGCTTTTGTCTTTTGACTTCTTTTCCTATCTTGGTAGGTGGAGATCTAGCTTTCTTTCTTAGTCTGCTTTGCTTTACTATCTAATCACCCCACTACTGCTGTATCACAGTAATGTTTCAGTGTTCACATTTTTTAAGCTATGTAAATATTTTTCCCCAGATAAGCCAGGCTGGGTACTATGATTATGTTTCCTTTATTCCACCTTTTTTTTTTTCCTGGTGATAAAAGCTTTATTTTTTTCTTCCCAGTGGTTTAGTTACTTTACCTACTGCTAAATCTTCCCATGTCTTCAATACAGTTTTCCCACTTTCAGAGTCATTAGATGATTTATAAGTTCCGATTTTTTTCCTGGAGACCTCCGTCTGGGAGTCTGTTGTTTTCCCTCTGCTCCCTGGATTGCTTGCTCAGTGGGCCTGGTGCCCAGCCTAAGTCCTGAGTTTCTCTCTATCATCTTCTTAGGAATTCCTTTTGTCACTTACTCTGTTGGATTGTTTCTTGGGTCGTGTGGTTTACTTCCGTTTTGTGGGAGCACAGTCTCTGCTATCTTCCTACTGGTAAGTTGCAAAATTTTTTGAGACATTGTAGGTCTAAAAATATCTTTATTCTACCTTCATTCTTGACTGATAGTTTGGCTGGGTATAGATTTCAAGTCGTTTCCTCATAATTCTGGAGCCATTTTTTCACTGTCTTTTAGCTCCCAGAATTACTGTTGAGCATGGTTATGAAAAGTTCAGGCCTCGGAGCCAGGTTCAGGCTGACTCCCAGCTCTGCCACTCAGCAGGTGGGATTTTGAATGTCTGACGTCACCCTTCCATTCTGTGATTTTCTCAATAGCACTTCCCTCAGATGGGCTTTTGTGAGGAGTAAGTGGCCACTGTGGGCAAAGCCTCAGAACCGCGCCTGGCAGCAGTGAGGGCTCTGTAAAACTAGCTGCCATTATTCTCCAAATCCTCGGCACGTACCCTTTCCATAAATTTCTGGAAGTTCCAGGGTCTGCTCTTCATCCGAGATATTCTAAAATTCCAGTTATTTTTTTATTGTTCATTTGGTAAGTATTCCCCACATGCATCCTGGATTTTCTCTTGTTTTCTCTAACTTAGATGTCAAATGTCCTAGAATAATTTTCTGATTTTCTTTCTTTGCCCCTCCTGTTCTCTATGACTCATTTGACTTTCTAAGAGATTTCCATACTTTATTTTTCTAGCCTTTCTAACGAAAGTTTTTTGAGACGTGATTTTTTTCCTAACAGCCCTTTCTAATCATCTGTTCCAGTTCTTACTTTAGGGCTCCATAGGTTCTCGTACCTCTGTGAGGACACGAGGAGCACGGCTTTCCATGTACTGGATCTGCTTTTTGGAGGTTCCTTTTTCAGAGGTTCTCAACAGAGTGTGTGGGGTAGTGTGTTTGAATTTACGTGTCTGCCTCCCTCCCTCGCCCCCGGTCCTTACTTGAGGTCTGCCTGGGGCGCCTGATTGCCCTTGGCTGCTGCTCACATTTAAAAGTCACACCCTTTAAAGCCTTAGGGCACCTCTGTGTCTGCCAGCGGGGTGCCAGCACCGCAGCCGCCGCCTCTGGAGGGCCTTTGAGTCCCTACCCGTGGACGTACCCAGCGCTGCGTGGGGCTGCCTCAGAGCAGGGGCGGGTGGTGGGCAGGGGACCGGGCTGCTGCCCTGACGGCGGGGGGGGGTCTGGCTGCGGAGGGGGGCCATCTGCCCCGCTGGCGGCTTTGCCGGCCCAGCCCACCCCAGCGCGGGGACCTTCGGCCGGTCACCGCTTCCCCATCCGTTTTCTGTCTTCCCCTCTTTGGCCTGGGGTCCCCTGGTGTTCTGGAAGATGGCTTTTGTGGTTGCGTTCATGTTCCTGCTTGTTTTGAGGTGAGGTCCAAGAGAAGGATCAAAGCCATCTTTATTCTGACATCTTTAATCAGAAATCCCCAGTTAAGGTGTTCTTCTTGGGAAGTTTTAAAAGTCATTAAATGTAGATTGATTTTCTCTAAGCAATAAACAGAATATAGTAGACTTTTATTTTAAGAAAATGAAATGTCAGAATAATGATGTGTTTTTTTTCATTTAGCAATTTGTTTTGTTTGATTCTTTTTCTCCTAATAGAAATAAATGATCATGTCTGAAAGTAATATAATTCATGGGGAAACACTCTTTGGGTGTACTTTTGCTGGAGACTGTGAGAGAGGGGTGTGGGAACAAGCAATCGCCTTTTTGGTGATAGCTTCCTAGGGAAGGTGTTCCAAGCTGCATCATGTCCAGATGAGAGGGAACGAGATTCCTCCTGAAGCCCCGGGCAAGTATTTCCTTAACCATAGAATCTGCCCTCATGGTTTATTAATAGGTACTGCCTTTGGGATTTGGGACAAGTTACTTATCCTCTATGTACTGTGGCTTCTTTATCTGCATGGGAATAACCTTGGCCTCCTGAGGTGGGTGTGTTGGCCACTGTCCCTCATGTAAAGCCACTCATTAAGTATTAGCTCTTGTTTAATTATAGGTAGACGTGTGGTAATGCTTGGGATTTCCTCCCAAGGCTAGCACGGTGGAAACCTGGCCTCGCTGCCGAATTTGGGGATGGAACGTAAGGCATGAGGTAGGGGAGGCTGCAGGAGAGGAAGGGGGAAGGCGGGGCTTTGCCACTAGTTTTATTCTAGGTTTGTGATTCTAGGACATCCCTTATCTGTAAGGTATTCTTGAGTATTTTTTTCTTTTTTCTTTTGATACCAGGGCTGGGGATTGAACCTGGGACCACGTATGTGGGAAAAGCTGGCACTCAACCACTGAGCCACATCGGCTTCCCTGAGTTGGTTTTTGTCGCTTGTTTTCTTTGTTGTTTGTTTTTAGGAGGCACGGGGAACAGAACCTGGGACCTCCTGTGTGGGAGGCGGGCGCTCAGTCGCTCGGGCCACATCCGCTCCCCTTGACTGTGTTTTACGCAGAGCTCCTTCAGTCCTGCTCGCTGCCATCTAAGTCAGCAGAATCTGCCCCGCTCCTCTCAGCCGCCTGGAGCCACGTGTTATCCTTTGACAGCGAGGCTTCTAGGGTCTCGGCCTGGAGGAGCTCTGTCTACAAGTGATGAAACCCTTCTCTGGAATACCGCGTGGGACGGGGTGTGGAGCGTCCAAGAAGGAAGAGTCCGCTTGGTGTTTCCACTTGGGTCCACCCACACGCTCAACTCCGAACCTCCAAAACAAACAGCCTGTGCCTCTTGCCCAACACTGCCCTGCTGGGTGTTTTCATTCTACCTTCTGGCAGCCCACGTTTGGTTTCTCTGCCTCTGTTGCTCTTTTATGTACTTCTGAGTGACATTTGTTGGTTTTCCTCTTGGCCTAGTTAGATTCGGTCTACTAAAATACAGAGAAAATTGTCTCTCTCCTAGGGATCTGTCTTTATCCTGAAATAATCCTGCTTAAGTTCATTTCCAGCCTTTCTTTCTCCTCCCTTGGGTACCATCCCTATAAAGAAAAAAAAACAATCTGTCTTGAGCCGACTCATCTCTTTCTTTGCTTCTTAAACTTGTAAGGTTTAAAGACTAGTTCAGTAATCAGAACTTTAAAACAGAAAAATAACCTTGGAAGCACGAAGTAGGAAGGACTACTTTGTAAATTCCTTGGTAGCAGAAATAAATGTTTAATGGCTTTGTTTCCGCGATACTATGGCTTAAGGTTTGGGACTTAGGAAGCTAATTTCGTCCATCCAGGGCTTGAAAACAAAAGTAGTGACACCATCTGTAGGCTCTCCATTCACTTGGCATTTTCATAATTTAACATTTTAGTTATTTCCCTCTTCAGAAGATTCACTGTAGCTGGCATTTGTGGCTAACTAGGGAATTACTTAAACAACGTGACCCAAGAGCTCTTGTCCCCTAGGCCTTATTTTCTTTCCTCACTTAATCATGCTTTTTAAAAGTGCATTTATTTCCAAAATTGCAACCACCATAGCGGTCAGGTTCTGTAATGTAAGCTGATATTTTCCCCACGTAATGGAATACTTGTTTGAGACCAACACCTCTTAAAAAAAAAAAAAATTACTGTATTTTCAGTCAGTCTTGTCCAATAGAAATATACTGTGAACTATGAACCACATGTGTAATTTAAAATATTCTCGTAGCCGAGGCAGGCTAGTTTAGGGAATAGGAAGACGACTGGCAGGAAAACATGGCCATGTAACACGTGGTCATGGAATTCCACCTGGCTATCTTCTGAAAGACCCCTACCGGCAAGCTGCTGGAAGAACCTGTGAGAATATTCCTTGATCATCTGGGATCAAGGAAAAGCCACGGATATTCTCAAGGGGCCTTATCATTGGGTCCCCCTGGGGGAATTGATGGGTGGGGTAATCAATCAAAACAGCAAACAGCTGGGACCCCGCCCTGAACAGTAGCAAGTAGGAGAAGTAATTACTGGTTTAAAAAGCAAGCACAGAAGCTAAATCGTCCCTTTTTCCTTCTCTCTCTCTGCTTGGATCATCCTGCCAGTACACCTGGGAACCCGTAATGTGTTATTCTCCTATTTCTATTCTTTTCTCTCATTTCCTTAATAAACAACTGGCCTAACTAAACCTGCATGTTTAAATTCTTTTATGTAACATACCCAAGAACCTAGAGAGAATCCAGCAATAGTAGTCAAACTAGAAAAGTGAAAAGAAACAGGTGAAATTAATATAATAAGATACTTTACATAACCCAATATGTTAAAAATATTATTTCAGCATGTACTCAATATAACTGTTATTAAATAAATAATTTATATTCTTTTTTCATACTAAGTCTTTGATACTTGGCACATCTCATTTCAGATTACCCACATGTCAAGTGCCTGTTTGCCACACGTGGCTGGTGGCTACCACATTGGGCTGTGCAGTTTTAATTCTGTTTCATTTTGAGGGTGGTGGCAGAGCTGCTTGCTTTTTCCAGGGAGCTTATTAATGCATGTCCTAGAACCTTGGATGAAGGGCATTAAATCTGCTGTCCATATTCCACTTTTATCAATTGACCAAATAATGTCCTTTATATAAAGCTTTATTTTTTGCTCCAGTACAGGATCACGTCTTATATTTAGTTTTTGTTTATCTTTAGGCCTCTTTAATTTGGCAGTTCTTCAGGTTGTTTTTTTTTTTTTTTTTTTAATGGCATTAACATTTTTAGGAAAATACAGCCTCCCTGCCCACTTTAATAGAATGTTCCACATTTTGGGTGTGCCTGACTTTTTTTCATTATTAGATCCAGGCTAATGATCCCCAGTTGGAACACTACCCGAGTGACATGGTGTCCTCAGATATCACATGTGGAGGCATGTGCTGTCTGTTCCTTGTTGGCGATGTTAATTTTGATCACCTGGCCCAAGCATTGTTTGATTTCTCTGCTGAATAGTTATGGTTTTTGCCCCCTGCGTTAGATTAAGCAGTCTGTGGGGAGACACCTTGAAATCATGCAAATATCCTGTTCCTCATAAAAAATTTCTTCCTTAGATTTAGTATTCATGGAGGATTATTGTTCAGACCATTCTTTACCATGATGGTCACAAAATGGTAATTTCCCAACACCAGTGTTCCCTCCGTAGACCGTTGGCAGTTGACATTCTGTTGTAAGCAAGAGCCCTGTGGTCTGTTCATCCGTCCATCCACTTATCTATTATCAGTATGAGCTCATGGATTTCAGTTCTTTTCTGTGATTACTGTTCTTAGTTATTTGGACACAGATATTTCGTATCGTCCCAGATGTGGCCGTGGAAGCCCGCTGAAGCTGGCTGCTGCCCTTTTGATGCACCCCAGTCACTGGGAGCACTTTACTTTCTGGCATAACAGGGCAGTCCAGCCCCTCCTTGTATCCACCCTGCCCCAGGTCTGGAAACAGCCATTCTCTGAGAGGTGCTGGCTGCTCTTAGTGGGGCATGGCATTAGCAACCAAAATCCTGCCTCTAGATGTGCTCAGTGCTCCTGCTGTGGCTTTGCTTCTAAGCCTTTTCACTGCGGAGCTAGGGAGCCCACGTACACATCCTTATGCAGACAAGCCCTCGGAACACCTGCTTCCTGGGTGCAGTCGGGAGACAGAGATCACACAGCAGGTTAAACACGGGAGTTTAGCATAAAGAATTACTAGCTATGGTAAAAGAGTAAGGTGATTTCCCAAGGAAGGGCAAACTTGGAGGGATTTCAGACTTTGCTGGAGAAGCCATGGTTCAGCCTACCAGAGAGCCGAGAAGCTTGTTGGCTTAGCCAGATGGGAGCTGGTCTGGAGTTGTAGGGAAGACAATGACAACCCCTGGAGTGGGGGCAGGGAGCAGGCGGTCACCAATTGCTGGGGTGTGTGTGTGTGCAGGAGAGTCTGGGGACAAAAGGCCTTCAAAGTGCCTGGGCCAGGCAGTGCAGGGCACTGGAAGGAATGACCACTAGCTGGCTGCTTTCTGGAGTCCAGAGAAAATTTGAATCACAGTCGGGGTTGTTTGTTTCAGCTTGCTTCTGGTTTTAGGTGGTTTTTCTTTTCCCATTCTTGACTTTATGTTTTGAGTATGTGGAATGTTCACATGCATTCAAAAGTCAAAACTGTATAAAAAGATATAGCCAGAGAAGTGCCGCTCTCTCCCTAATCCTCTACATTATAGATAAAAACTTTATTTTATAGCTTATCTTTTCTTATTTCTGCTTCTTATTTTGACAAAAGGTAGCATACTATATATACTTTTTCGCACTTTGCTTTTTTCACTTATCATCAGGACATCATTTGTGTTCCTACAAATCTTCCTCATTCATCTTTTTACAGTTGCACAGTACTCCATTGTTTGTATGTACTTTAGTTTATTCAAGCAATCTCTAAGGTTGAATATTTAAGGATTTCCTGTATTTTACAATTACACATAATGCTGCAGTGAAGAACTTGTGCATACGTACTTTCATATTGCTGGATGTATATATTCAGAATAAATTCTTAGAAATGAAATTGTTGAGTAGAAGAGTGAAGACATGGTTTTGTTAAATATTTCCAAATTTGTTTCCATAATAGTTGAATCATTTTGCAGTCCCACCAGCAATATATGAGAATACCTTTCTTTCCCACAAACTCACCAACAGGGTGTATTTATTAAGCTTTTAAAATTTGCCAATCTGGTGGACGAGAAATGGCATCTGGTTTTTTTTTTTTTTTTTTTTAAAGATTTTATTTATTTATTCAATTATCCCCCCCCTTGCTGCTCGTGCTCGCTGGGTCAGCCAACCACGCCGTGCGGGCGGGCCTGCCCCCACCAGGAGGCCCCGGAAACCGAATCCGGGGCCTCCCACATGGCAAACGGGAGCCCCACTGATTGAGCCACAGCCGCTTCCCTTTTTTTTTAATAATCTTAAATTTTTTTTTATTTTGGTAATATATATATAACAAACATGCCATTGAAACCTTTTTTGAATGTAGCGTTCAGTGGCATTAGTTATGTTTACAGTGTCATGCTACCGTTACTGCACCCATTACTAAAACTGTTTTTACCATTCAGAACAGAAGCTTTGTACCCATTAAGCAGGAACACCCCATCCTTCCTCCCCTCCTGGTAGCCTCTAGTCTAATATTTCTGTCTCCATGAATTTTGTTATTGTAAATATTTAATATAAGTGGAAATATACAATATTTGTCCTTTTGTGCCTGGCTTGTTTTGTGACATCAAATATACTTATTCTAGAGAATAATCCATGTGCACTTGAGAAGAATGGATATTCAGCTGTTGTGGATGAGCTATCCCATACATCTCTGCTGGTCTAGCTGGGTTTAGTGTTGTTCAAGTCCCCCATTTCCTTATTGATCGTCTTTGTAGATACCTATCAATTATTGAAAGTGTGTATTGACTCTTAATGCAGGACTGCCTTTTTATTCTTCTCTGACATTGCTGATGTTGATGTGGCAGTTTGATGTAATTATGAATTCCAAAAATATAATTGAATCATGCTTGTAAACTGATCTGTTAATCTGGGCATGATTAGGTTAGGATTAGGGTGTTGAGCCCCACCCCTTGGTGGGTGGGGAATCGAATATGAAAGGCAAGGCCAAGGACAGTTGAAGCCGTCTTTTGAGAAGCAGTTTTGATGTTGGAAAGAAGGCCCCAGGAGAAGAGAAGCGAGCCGTTCGCCTGATCGTCTACAGCTGACCTTGTGGAGGAAACAGGAGCTAAGCCCGGAGAGAAACGCAGCCCTGGGAAGAGAGGAACCCCAGAAGCCTGAACCCTGGCAAACGCCGGCAGCTGTCTTGCTCTAACACGTGACAATGGACTGTGGTGAGAGAAGAAACTTAACACTTTATGGCCTAGTATCTGTGGACTTCTGCCCCAAATAAATACCCTTTATAAAGACCAACCCATTTTTGGTATTTTACATTAGCACCCCTTTGGCTGACTAATACAGTTGGTTTCATGTATTTTGTTGTTTGCTGCATAAACTTAATTGTTATATCTTCTTGATAAATTGTCCTTTCTAATCAGTATGTCATGACCCTCTTTGTCTCCTGTATCTTTTTTTTTTTTTTTAACATATATTTTTTCTTTACTGGAGACATTGTGGGTTTACAGAATATTCATACATAAAACACAGGATTCCCAGAGAAGCGCACTGCTTCCTGTCCCAAGTGAGGTCTGGGACAGGTGAGGCAGAGATGGGTGTCTTGGATCAGTCCCTCAGCTGCCGCCAGAAAGACTGGTAAAGGCCCACATACTGCCGTCCACGAGCGCGGTGGGCTCTGCTCCCTCCATCCTGGGGACCCGGGCCCCACACTGGGAGTGTGAGCTGCTGCTGCACCCACCTGGGGTGGGTGGGAAGGGCTAACAAAACTTCCTTGAGATTCTTTCAGCGGTTTTTAAGGTGCCTCCCCCTTTTTAAATTTAAATTTAAATTTTTTATTAAAAATTATTTTTTGAGGTACCGGGGGCTAGGGATTGGACCCTGGGCCCTGTGTGTAGGAAGCTGGCCCTCAACCACTGAGCCACATCAGCTCCCCGAGTTTGTCCCTTTTTTTTTTTTTCTCCTGTTTGTTTGCTTGTTGTTTTTTTGTTTGTTTTTAGGAGGCACCGGGGAACCAAACCCACCAAACCCGGGATCTCTCATGTGGGAAGCAGGCGCTTAATTGCTTGAACCACATCTGTTCCCCCCCGCCCCCTTTGTTTTAAATTTAGTATTTGCTTGGTTGCTATAAACCTCTGACTGCTTTCTGGAGTTCTGAGAAAATTGGTTCTAGAAGTTTCTGTTTGTTTTTCAGTGTTTCTATATGGAGACAGGATTTTGGAACTTCTTACTCCTCACTGTAGTTTCATTTTGGATTTATCTTATTTTGAGTCAAATTAAACATCTTTTCAAATATGTTTAATCAATATATCAGGGACAATTTTTATATCTTTATGAATTGTCTAGTCAGGTCTTTTGCCCATTTTTCTGTAGGATTTTTGGTCACGTCACCTTGTTCGAATTAAAAAATTTCTTTGTATATTAGGGATATTAACCCTTTATCTGTGATATGTATTGCAAATATTTTCTCTCAGTTTATGTATCTTTTTACCTTTTTTTTTTTGCCACACAAAATTTTACATTTTTACACAGTCAAATTTATTAACATTTTATTGCTTTGAGGCATAGGTAGAAAGCCTTTTCCTACATCCAGGTTATAGAGGAATTCACCCGTATTTTCTTCTAGTTTAAAGATAAGACTCATGAAAGAATATTGCTGGTAAGAAAATCAGCATATGCTTGCATGGCTCCCTTTTAGCAGGACAAATGTTAATCAAGCACTCAGACCTGTCAGAAAACTTGTTTTTAAACTGTTCCTACAAATAGATAGGCTGAAGGACAGAGACAGCACTCAGGCAAACCAGAATTTCATTTAGTGACAGAATTAGCAATGCCCTTTTTCCTTCTCTAACCCTTTGATTTCTTGGTGTATTTTGAGTTATTCCCTAAGAACAGTCCATTCTTTCTGAATTCTTGTCTGTTAACTGGGTCCTTTAACTTTAGGTGGCTTCTTCCTGATTTCATAAAGCATTTTTCTCCGAATCAAAGCCAAGTCACATAACTGCCTTGGAGTTTTACTCATTTTATCCAGGGCTGGGATTATATGAGTAGAGGGGTCTAAGGCCAGAACATTTCCTCGCCTGTTCTGTGGCTGGGGGAGGACTTCCTTGTTGACAGAGCTGCGGGCATGCAGGTGGGCTCTAGGGAAATAGGTGCTGGTACTGGCTCCTCCCACGTGCCTCCTGGAGGTTGTCACGCTCCCTCGGGAAGGGTAGACTTCCCTTACATCAGACATGGTGACAAGCTCGGACCCCCAGGCCACCTGCGCTTCTGACCAGCTGGCTGCAGATTCGGGGTCCCCACCCCCCCTCAGGTTCGATAACTTGCTAGAACAACTCACAGAACTCAGGAAAGTGCTGTACTTAGAATTACAGTTTTACTTTAGCAAAAAAGGCTATAGATCAGGAACTTGCAAAGAAGTTCTGGGAGCATCTCGAACACGACTCTCTGTCCCCTTTGCTTGGAGTCGGGATGCGTCACCTCCCTGGCCAGTGGATGTGTAGCACCGAGAGGGAAACAGCTTCAGTGTCCTCTGTTTTTGTTGGGGTCTTTAGCAGTCAGCCTAAGTGGTTGGACCCGGTTTCCCAGAGCTCGGCTGCTCCTGCCGATAGGACCTGCCCAGAGCCCTGGCCGTCGCCTCAATGCTGGCTTTTGGTGGGGACGCCTGCTAGCATAGACCATCAGGCACTCCTGTCACCCCGGGAGCTCAGACTTAGGAGGACACAGGCCAGCTAATCCATTTACTATACTGCAGTTCCCAAGTAGCTTTTTGCTGCCAGAGATGTGTGTGGGAGGCCAGCCTCTGCCGGGGAGCTCACGGGGAGCCAGGGGCTGGGAGAAGGCGAGGCTGGGAGGTGATACATGTGAAGCCCTCTGTCATCTTCTGTACCCCCGTCTCCCCTCCATTACCGAGTAACTGAAAAGCA
Source organism: Tolypeutes matacus (assembly GCA_026826555.1). Lineage (NCBI taxonomy): Eukaryota > Metazoa > Chordata > Mammalia > Cingulata > Chlamyphoridae > Tolypeutes > Tolypeutes matacus. The sequence continues at coordinate 20,313,347 of JAKSZT010054281.1, forward strand.
GTATTGTGGGTCGTTTGCTTTTTAGACAGAGGTAAAGCATGGCACGTGGCGGCCAAGAGGCAGTAGCTGCTGCTGGAGCGTCTCACTTGAAAGCTCCTGGCGTTGGGAAGCGGCTGTGGCTCAATAGATGGGGCTCCCGTTTACCATATGGGAGGCCCCGGGTTCGGTTCCCGGGGCCTTCTGGTGAAGGCGGCTGGCCCGCATGGCGCGGCGAGCTGATGCAGCAGGACAACCCGACAAGGGGAGACAAGCAGACACAGAAAAACACACAGCAAATGGACACGGCGAGCACAAGCAGCAAGGGGGGGATAAATGAATAAATAAATAAAATCTTTAGAAAAAAAAAGAAGAAAGAAAGCAAGCTCCTGGTGTGACCGTGGGCCGGCGTGACCGTGGGCCTGGGCTTCGCGCTCAGGGCCTGGGCTCTGTCCAGCTGACGGTGGGCCTGGGCCTCGGGCTCAGGGCCTGGGCTCTGTCCAGCTCCTGTAGTCACCGGCTCTGGGTACTCAACCAGAGGCTTTAATTTCCCTTATCTTAAAAATGAGGTGATCACTTGAGAACTTTCCCAGCTCCGAGGTTCTAAATTCTTCTCGTTTCTTTTATTTCCTGTTTTAATGTATTTAATTGAGATATCCTTGCATCTTTTAAGCACTTCTGAAGCTTTGCCTTTTTTGTTTTTTTTTTGTAATCAAATGCTATCTTTGTTCTAAAAATTTCTTTTTCCATAATCTAGGTCTTTAAATAATCCCAGATAAATTGATTGGTATTGAGTATACTTTATATTTTGTCATTTCTGTTTGAGTGTAAGCTCCATGGGAATAGGGACCTGGCCTTGGCACCTTAAAATAAAAAGGTAAATAGTGAATTTATTTTTGTCGTGCCTTAGTTCTAGATGGGAATTAATTCTGGGGTTTTAGTGGCAATGAGGTAGACCTGACTTACTGTTACAGACTTATTTCTGTGTAGACCAGTAACTTGACTTTGTTTCATGGCCCTAAATTGTACAATTAACTATGGTTAGAGGTCATGAAAGCTCAAGGTTGGGTGCAGAAAGGATTGGGTGTAAGTGTAACTTGATCCTGCAACCTGAAAACCAACTCAAAACATGGTGAGGAGTTCAGACTGAGCCCACGTGACCATGTACTTCCCTCCTCCTGTGTCTTGCTGTTTCACTTGTATAATGAGATTTTCTTCATGTCTGAATAATGGAAAATTTACTTCTTAAAAGGAAAATCCATTCTCAGCTGGTATGACGTTTATTAGGAGCACTTGGCTCTGTTGTTGAGCAGCTTTCTTATTTTCCTTATGTGGGGGAAAAGAGCCAGCTAAATGTTCAAAGATGTGCCCTAGAGCCATATGTTCTCTCAAGGCAGCCCACGTCCCTTTTGTGTTGCCACGTAAGTCAGTGGTTATCATAGACTTAGCTTCACCTGGAGGGAAGTGCCAAGACTTTCATGAAGTCTGAAATTCATTTACGTTTCATGGGCTTATAATGGCACTGTAAATGGAAGGCTTCTTTTCTAGAATACATTTATGCCTGGAAAGTCAATTTTTCATGTTTTTTTCCTTAAAGATGAATTGTGGCATTTTTTTTTTCATATTATTTTCGAAATAAAATTATCGATGTAAAATTACTTTGACCCTGCAGATCAGGGATAGTTTCGTATGTATGAGGCCCTGGGTTCGATCCCCAGTACCTCCTATAGCTAGCTAGCTAGATAAATAAAGTATTTTGACGCTAAGTTTTCACTCATTTGAAAAAATCTTAAGTATCTGTGTGTTGCTAAGTGCTATGTGTGGAGATGAACTAGATGAACGCGGTTTTAATTAATTATGTGTTTGCTTGCAAGTACAGGGAACTTCCTCGCACTGGCTCAAGCAGTTAGTGAAAGGAGTGAATCAGCCCACGGAACTAAACCCACCCGGGAGCTGTCCTGGGACCTGGGGCCTCTCGGCGGCTGCTCCCGCCTGCGCCGGTCTCACCCGCGGCAGCTCTTTCCACAGGGCTGCCCCTGGCAACCGCAGGCCCGTGGTCTCCCAGGCCTAGGTCCAGTTGGGAAGAGAGAAACCTGGGGGCTGGAGTTGGTCGTGTGACCCTCTGTTGCTGTGGCCAAGAGGAGGCAGTGGTCTGGCTGCCAGGCCTGAGGCCCAGGCCCACATGGGCAGGGAGGGTCGAGGCTCCGCGCCTGAAGCTGGCGTGGAAGGAGCAGGTGTTGAAAGAGCCCGTGTCTGCCGTGCAGGCTCTGCCAGGGGGCACTGAGCAGCCTGCCAGACAGCGCGGGGCCGTGGGGGAGAAGCCCGGGGCGGGGGGCACCCGGCAGGGCACGGAGCTACAGACCACGCTTGAAAACGCCACGAAGCAGTCAGAGAGGGTGGACGCTTGCAATCACAGGCCGCGAGCAGCTTGGCCTGAGGAGGGGGCATGGACGTTCTCGTGCGGCAGCTTGCTGGCTCTCTGGCCGGGTCTGCGGGGTTGACAGCTGTGCCCTCGTCCTGTCTTAGCACCCTGCGGACGTTAGCCTTCCACCCAGCACCCGTGCCGTGATAACCTGCGCACGACGGGGCACGCGTCTCCTGTGCGAGGCAGGCAGGCTGGCAGGCCGGCAGGGGCCGGGGGGCGCAGGGGCCCTGCCCGGCTCTGAGGCAGCGCGCCAGGCCCCTGGGCGGGACCAGGTGGGGGGGGACTCAGGAACCTCAGGACACGTCCCGAAGGGAGAGCTTTCCAGGCAGGCCTTGGGGGCGGGGGTAGAGCCCTCCAGACTGTGGGGAAAGACCTCGAGCGCCCCCTTGGCTCAGAACGTTGCTTGATGCCATCCGCGCAGCCCCCCGTTGTGGATCTGATGACGGCTCTTCGCATGTAGGGACAGCCAGTCTTCCCGATGCAGCAGCAGACCAGGTCAGTAAAGTGGCCTCTGGCCGTGTGCCTCTGGCTGCGTGGGTGCCGAGAGGGGCTCGAGCTGCGTGTGTGCAGAAGGCAGCCGTGGGTCTGACCTGGACCTCTTCCGCGAGCGCTGCCTGGACCCTGCGCCTTGCTGCCCGACTCTGCGGCAGGGCATGCTCAGGGCTCTGGAACTTCATTTGCTGGGGTGCGCGGTATCCTTGATGACTTGGGGACCAGTGAAAAGAAGTCGGCCAGGAGTGCTTTGTTATTAACTAGCCCCTAGACTAACAGCCCGAATCAGCACTGCAGGTATTCTTTTAGGGCCGCCCGTAAGGTGTGTGCAGAGTCCCATTGAGTTAGTTCTGTTTTCTCAAGGCCGCGCCAGAGCCTGCCTAGGTGGTTTCCTTCCCGCATGCCCTCCGTGATGTGCTCCCGTGCCCGGCGTGAGCGTGCAGCGAGCAGTAGAAGTAGGGCCCCGCGCAGCCATCACTGGGACTGCGCCTCCGAGGAAGGCTTGCGCACACAGCCTGGAACCACTCCCCACCCAGACCTGCTGCTGCGAGCCCGTGGGCCCTGCACTTTCCCTGGCCGTGCTCCTGTGCGCGTGCCGGATCTTCCCACGAGTCCCCCCACGTGCCGTGCTCTTTTCTCTTACACCCACCGGTGTCTTTAAAGTTCCACCCAGGCCTACTCGTCTGGGGAGCGCCCTGGCTCGTTGGCAGCTCCAGCATTCCATGACCCTGCAGTCACTCACTGCTTATTGTTTGTACCACTCAGTTGGCACCTTAATTTATTACCTCCTGTTATTGTGAGGAATGTGTGCACGTCTCGCTTCTCTGGTTTACCACTGATTTGGGTTAGACCCTTGGAGGGACCGCCGAGCTGCTTGAGATGGTACAGGTTCAGCGACTGAAGGTTTAGTGACTTCTAGACTGCTCTGTATTTTGAAAGCACGCTTACGAAACTGCTGCTCTTTAAAAAGATTAATTACGTAAGTTTATAGTATTCATCAGCATGAGTCACATTTTAACTTTCTTGTTCATTTGTACACACTTTAGATCCCCTGAATCTTGAAAACTAGTGTTGGTTTATATAGCATGGGTTGTTGGAAGAAGGAAGAAAAGCTCCTTATGGCTGATTCGCTCAGGGAAGTAATTGCATAACCAGCCTGGTAGCTTGAACATGTGACATTCCTCGAATAATGAAACAACAGATCTATAAAGGATATTTTTAGTAATGAGATCCTTGGGCTTCTTTTAGTAATCAAGGGTCCAAATAGAAAAAAAACAAAGGGTCCAATATTTTGAGTTCTAAAGATTCATTTAGGCAGAGAAATTTTTAGCATTTTAAGAAATTTTAATATATACATTTCTATATATAAACACAAAGTTTGCCATTTTAACCATTTTGTATGTACATTTACAGTATTATGCCACTGTCACCACCATCCATTACCAAAACTTTTTCCTCACCCCAAACAGAACTCTGTACCCATAAAACAGTAGTTCCCCATTCCCCCTCCCCACCAGCCCCTAGTAACCTCTAGTCTACTTTCTGTCTATGAATTTGCTTTTTCTAGATGTACCGTATAAGTAGAACCATACACTGTTTGTCCTTTTGTGTCTGGCTTATTTCACTCAACACGATGTCCTCAAGGTTCATCCATGTTGTCTCACGCATCAGGACTTTTCCCTCCTCACCGCTGAGTGATGCTCCATTGTGTGCATATACCACGTTTTGCTTACCCGTTCATCACTTGATGGACAAGGCTGTGTGTTTCTGATGTTTGCTGATTTAAGCCTGGCCTAGACGTCCGCTGAAGTGAAGTCCTTCCGTGCACCTCTTCTTTTCTCCCGCAAATCTAAATAGGATTTGTGTTTCTGCCCTTGCCTCATGATTTCAATAATTATGACTGTGTAATTTTCTGATCTTTGCTACCTGCTAATTTGGCATTAAACTTTGATGAGTGTGCATATTTTTTCTAAATTTTGGATGTAAAAAATGATCACAGCAGTAGCAAACATGAAAGACAGAGATCACTATAAAATCCCAGAATCTAGAAATGTCAGGTAATTTTTTTTCCCTGGCAAATAACGTTTTACTAGACTTTTTTCTAAAATAAGTCATTATAGTAAAATATGGTTTATGTGGCTTTTAATAAATTGGAAATCCTTATTTTCCTACCCTGCAAGGATGATTGATATCGATAATATGATCCTAGGGCATTACGATATTCCAAAATGTCTTCTGAGTCGTTAAAGAAAGATTATCTTAAGCCTAGTTTTTTAGTTCATTGCATTTCATTACATTATAATTAATTGAAAAGGAGAAATCTGCATATCTCGTATATATATGTGAGCTTTCCCAATTAAAGGTAATACATGATCCATTACCGTATATATGAGTGTAAATATGGAAGTATAAAATATATATGTATATTCCAGCCCCAGCTACCGCCATCTCTTGTTTGGGTCCATGCATGGACATCCTAATGGGTGACATAGAAATATAAAATATATGTATATATTCCTGCCCCAGCCACTAGCCTGGTCCCAGCCACCTCCACCTGTCTGGTCGGGGTCTGTGCGTGAGCCTCCTAGTGGACCTCCAGCCTCTCTGGACTTGCCTTTGAGCCACACAATGCCAGAATAACGTTCTCAAAGGACTCAGAAGGCGTCATCCCTGGCCTCCGCTGGCCTCTGGTGACCTCCTCGCCTCTGAGCGTGGCTGCCCAGTGCCCCGACCCACCCCCGTCTCCCAAGCACTGGCTTCCTCCTCCAGCACGTTGAGGGCCCAGGGCTTGGTGCCAGCCGTCCCCCTTGGAGCCGTATTGCCATGGCTGAGGATTCTCAGTTCACCTTATTTAAGGTTATTTCTTCAGGGAGGCCATCCCCGACCACCCTTCCAGGTCATGGGTCGCCGCTTCTCCAGCTTTCTTGCCCGTGATTACTAGAGTATTTTTCCTGACATAACATTTGGATCATAGCACTTCCCTGATTAAGACGCTACAAGGGTTGTCTATTGTTTAGTTCATCAATTTTTTCTTGACCTTACTCTCATTTAAATGTGTTTTATGTAATATACATAGAAGCCCTCCTGTTGCTGAAATTCTGTGTTTCTAAGGCTTGGTCACTTAAATGACATAAACCTAAGTAAACAAATGCCATAAATCCCAGCTCTGACTACACGTGTTAATGTGTGTATGTGTTTACAGAGCCCGATGAGTGGGAACTTGTCCTTTGATATTTTTCTTTTCATTCAGTATTTCCATGTACAGGTGGTCTTCAGTTGTGCAGTGCTGAGCCACACATTTGCACACTTACGGAAGTACCTCGTTGAAAAATCAGCGACGTGAGGAATATCTAAAGCAGTTCTCTTGTGCCCCAGAGCCGGCGGCTGTCCCTTACTGGGCCTGGGTGACCAAGATGGGCGTGCCCAGCCTTGCCCTCTGAGCTTCTCTTTCTAGCTGTTAAGGCTGTGCTAGGTCTGAGCTCGGGCCAGGCCTTGGCACCTTGGTGAGAAAGAGGAGGCTTGGTGATGCTTGTTAACGCAAATTACAGAAAGAATGATCGACTAAAAAGTGTACTGTCCATTTATAATTTCCAGTCACTATGATGTGTTCTTAGTTAGGAAGAAACCCTGCTGGCATTTCTTGGGGAAGACTCTGCAAAGGCAGATGTGCTCCCTTTTGCTGCTGTGACCTGGTGCTACTTACAAACTCAAGTGTACTTCAGAGATGGGCCACATTGAAGAAGCTCACGTATTTGTCGTGGGAAATAATTAACTAGCATCTCTTCATATTGTTGAAACATTGTTTGTTTAAACATGCCCCTATTATGGGGGCATTTAAAAATATTTTCAAATTTTCCTTAGAATGAATGGTAGGTTACCATACAAATTCCTTTGAGTTTTTTTTTTTTTTCAGCTATAGTCTTAAAAGTGGGAATATTGTAATTAACAAATTGAATAAGTACATTTTTGTTTCATATTTCCAGATTTCCTTCCAGAATCTCCAGTTTTCTTTTTTTTTTAATAGACCTCTGGAGTCTAGAAAGGGTAAACTTAGAAATCTTAAAAAAAAATTTTTTTTTTGCTAATTAAGGGTTATAAAATAGTGTTTCATGATTTTAATTAATATTTCTTAATTTATTAATTAGGTTGAATTTTTAAAATATTAATTTTTCATCTATATGGATTGATGCTGATTCTTTAACTTTTGGGGTTTTAGTAAATTTTTACAAGTTGGATTTATCATGTTTTCTCATCCATTGCTATCCTTTACATTATAGTATTTAAAAAATCTTATATGAAGAAATCAAATCCTTCTATTTTATCTTTCATCACAGCCTCTACCAACCACATTTACCACTTTACAGTTAAAATAAATGGATAAACCTATCTATTTTAAATTTTCATTTTGAATTAAATAAAGGCATAGATGATTTTTCCTTTAAAAATGTTTTTATTTTTTTTTATTTTTGTATTTTTGTCTAGTTTATTATTATTTTTCTGATGAATTTTACTATTATTTTTTATTCCTAATAGCCAGGGCTGCAGAGAGCAGGGTCTGCTGATGGAAAAATTGGGGACGCCAAATAGAGGGGAAACAGCTAAAAATCTTCACATGGGATTTGCATTGCTATGCACCATGTTTGTCCCCGTCAGCCTCTGGCTCCAGCGATTTGTGCTGCCCCCTCCCCCTCCCTCCTTCCTTGTGGCTCTGCCAATAGTTTTCTGTGGAGATTTTGATAATGCTTCAAGCCTACGTAGTAACTGGGCACATGTCTCTGTTGGCATGGTTAGATTCCAACTAGTAGCACGTGCATCTCTCCTTTTGCCTACCTCTGATTGGGGTTTTAGAATTCTCTTTAGGTTGCTTATATCCTCCTTCAAGTTAATTCCCCCAAGTTACTCTTCCTGCAAATGTGATTGCTTTATTTTTGTAGGTGAAGAGGAGGGGCTGGGAGCTGGGACTTTGGTTAAGGGCTCTTTCAGGCAAAAGGATGTGCTCAGGCCACGCGCTTAGAACGAAGAGGGCGAATCTGAAAGACACGTAGACTGTGGGATCACTGGGATCGCTGGAGGCTTGATGAGGCTGGCAGGTTCCCAGGGTTATGGGTGCTGCTGCTGAGGGCGGTGGGGAGCTGTTTCGGGTCCTCCTGCAGCCTGATGCGGCCGCACACGGCCAGCAGAAGGCAGGCGCCGAGGACTGCGTGCATGTGAGGCTCCAGTGAGGGGGGCGAGAGGGTAGAGGATCAGGCATTTTGGGGGCGATAGGCTCTTGATTGTGGAGGTGGTTACATGGGTATCTGGGTCAAATTGGTTGAAATTGCATTTTAGCATAACTAAATCATACCTCCGTAATGTTGATTTTAAAATATTCCAGTCAGCCCAGAATCCTCAGGACCTGGGAAGAGCTGTGGACTAGAGTGGACTCACTGGTGTCCTACTGCAGACTTGTTGTGATTCTAGCAAAGGAAGAAATTACAGCACTGGTGTGGAGCCAGTGGCCGCTGGAGGCTCTGGGGGCAGGGGGAGGGAAAGACAGGTGTAATACGGGGGCTTTTTCAGGACCTGGGACTCGTCCTGAGTGACACTGCAACGACAGATCTGGGCCATTTTATACCTTCCTGTACCCTGCAGAGCTGTGTGCAGAGAGTGTGCTCCACAGTGTGAACTGGGGCCCGTGCTCAGGGGCAGAGCCCCGGGCTGTGTGTGTCCATTGCAGGGAATGTGCCGCGCTGATGGAGGATGTCTGTGTGGGGGGGTGCGGGGAGTGGGGCATATGGGAGTCCCTACAGTTTGTGTGTAACATTTATGTAATCTAAGTATCTTTAAAAATGTTTTTAAAATATCAAAAAATTCGAGTCAGGAAGGCGGTCTGGGCCAGAGGAAAGTAAGCGTTTGGGTGTGAGGATTTAGGTTAGGGCTGCAGCTGCAGAAGGGACGAGCTTGTCCAAGCCAAGTCTAGAGGATGAGGAGGAGACCCCGGGGACACCACCTTTAAGGGAAGGCAGAGGAGCGGTTAGGGCTAGGGCAAAGGAGAGGCAGCCAGGAGCCCAAGGCAAAGAGCTTTCCGGACGGAGGGGCCGGAAGTTTCCATCGCCGCAAAGGTGTCAAGACAGGGACTTAAAACGACGACTGGGTGTAGCCACTTGGAGATCGCCGTTTCCTGGTGGCGTGGTGGTGACCGTGGATGGTGAACACGGGGCTCTGAGAGTGGAGAAGGCAGGCGCAGGCCGCCACTCAGCGCCCCGGCCAGGAGCAGGGCCCGGGCCTTGCGGCAGGTGGTGGGGGGCGCTGGTGGACGAGGCTGGTGCGTAGCCATGGTGCTTGACGGGCAGGGGCTCCAGGACAGCAGGAGGGCAGGCCTGGGCAGAGGAGGTGGGCGCTCTCTTGAGCCAGTCGGAGGCAGGTGTGCCTAGGCTAGGAGGCTGCAAGGCTCAGCAAGGTTGACGGGCCAGCGTGGAGACGCCGGCCGAGGGGAGAGTCGGAGCTTTGAAATCACCGCCTGGGAGACGGCAGCGGGGGCTGCCCAGTGGTAGACAAGGGATTGCTGAGACGGGCGAACAGGCGACTGGACCAGAAAGCAGCCCGCGGGCCTCCAGCTGTGCCGGCAGCTTGGGGCAGACCCCCCCCACCCCAGAAACCCCGTGGGTCCCTGTCACCAGCAATAGGGTGCCAGGCCTCCGTTTGCTTGCAGTGCTGCAGGTGTGGCATCCAGCCCAGAGGGGGCGGGCGCTGCGGGGCGCTGCGGGGGGCGCCTGCCCCCTCCCCACCTGTGAGCCACCCCCGCGGCGCACGGGCAGGAGTCATTTGTGACTACCTGTGAAGGTGTTGTCTGGCTGGAGATTAAAGCCTTTTTGCTGGTAGGAAGACACGCTTTCTTTAGTGAGAACGTTCGAAAGGATTCGCAGAAGGTGCTGTGCAGAGGCCGTGCTGCAGGTTCACGCTGCGCTGCCAGCCCTGTCACGGGCACTCAGAAGTGAAAACTGCAGCCCTAGGCTGAGGACCACACGGAAAGCACTCTCTGCGCCAGGAGTCCGTGGTGGCATGTCAAGCCACGATGAGCCCACGGCACCATGCGCCACGTGCCGGCTGCTCCGCCGGCCCGGGGTGCCTGCCGTGTGTGCTGGTGGGGGTGCCGCGGCCCGGGGCCCAGGGCAGGAGGCTTAGCGCCGCCCCTTCTGCCCTTGAGCCCCTGTCCCTTCGCTTGTCCCTTTGCTTGTCCCTTCGTCAGTTCACATCAGAAGGGAAATCCCAGGGAATTCCTTAGAGGCTCCGGCCCCCTGGGCTGAGCGTTAAAAGTGACTTTTTATTTCGATAAAATAAAGAAGCTGAAGCCTTGTTCTCCCGTCTTTTCCTTAAAAGGAAAGTGGGGATAGCATGCCCATAAATAACGTGAACTGCAGGCCCCTGCTGGCCCCTGCTGGCCCCTGCTGGCCCTGGCGCCCACGCTCCCTCCGCGCTCCGGGCCCTGAAGGAGCGTCCAGGCGCCGGCACAGCCTGGCCTCCCGTCTTCCGGGCGGGCCACGCCTCCCGAGTCTTGAGCTGATGCTGCCTTTATGGGTAATGTGGAAGGTGGACTAAGAGGCATGCGTGCCTGCCAGGGCAGCAGGGAGGACGTGGCATTACACAGAACCGGGCTCTGACAAGGAGTGGGCAGCAGCACCCAGAAAACTGGCAGAAGGAGAAGTCCTGAGTGTGCATTTGCTTAATGTTGGAAGAGGTGGCGGCTGAGAGGGACATCCCAAGGGCTCGGAGCGGCCCCGCTAGTCGTCGTGATTCCCCCGTTGGAAATTAGCCTCTTACTGGGTTCAGGTTGCTCTTAGCAGATTTCGTTTGTTTGCATTTCATGCAGCTATTTGATGTCATTGGATTTAGTTCACCGTTTTGCTATGTTTTCTCTTTACTTTCTTTTTTTTGCTCCACCACCCCCCGCCCCCCACCCTCCTTTCCTGACTTTTTTTGTGCTAACCAAAACCTTTTTTTTTTAAGCACCTGTATTGGCTTTTTAGTTTTGTTGCTTTGCTGTGATCTCTCTGTGGTTGCTCTAGCGATGCCAACACTCATCTTGAACTCATCTCAATTATAATAGTTGTTATAAACTTAATATTGAACCACTTCTGGTAAAACACGGGCCCGTGCAACACCCCACCCCCACCTCGTCCTTTGTGCTGTTGTCCTAAGGCCTTGGCTCTTCCCCTGAAGGAGGTGGGGACTGCTGGAGGGTTTGGAGCAGAGAGCAGTCCTTGAGGTTAACACTACATCCAGAACCACTGGTTATTTGCATAGAGTAGCATTAATTACAGTTTTCTATGAAGTTTTTTGTTGTTCTTTTCTGTGTTTTCTTTTAATGAGTAGGGGATTCTTTTCCCTGTTTAAAAGTAGCAATGTATTATCCCTTAGATTTAAGAGAGGTGTGCCCTAAATCCCTAAAAGAGAGTCTTAAAAGCCCATTTAATCACACTTAGCCACAATCTGGGCCAGATTGTCTGGCTTTTCTTTCTTTTTTGTTTTTATTTGGTGGTTCGGTGTTATATTTCATTTAATAAAAAGTGAATCCCTCGTTTATAGCTTTTCCTCAAATTCTTTAGCCTTTTAAATGTTATTCTCTTTCAGAGGTACAAGCCACTTATTTTCTATTTAAAATGAATACATGTACTTTTTCATTGTAAATGACCCTAACAATGCAGAAATGTATGGAGTAAAATTTTAAGTTTTTCTCCAGGAACGGAGCATGTTAGGAAGTCTCTTAGCATTTGAGAAGGTGACTACCCGTTATCATTTCCACATTTATTGCATCTTCTTTCTAATAAAGAGTATATATTCCTCCAAGTTATACCAGTTGCTTCCTGATTTTAGAGGTTAACTTACTTGTAGATGAGTCATGTCTACTCCAAATACTTCTCCCTACGCCTTAGAACATTTTCCAGTCATCAACATCAACGTTTTAAGTGGCTTGCTTACTTTGCCTCAAGGATATTCAAGCTCCTCAGCTCTGAAAATTTCTCTCCTAGTTGAAAGACTGGTTTGAGATTCCTTTTATTGGATTCTACACCAAAGGTCCCATAGCATCATTGAAATAGCTGTTGCATAACTGTACTGTGTCTAAAAATACACAGCCGAGTAGCCATCAGCTGCTGCCCAGGGATGTGAACTTGCACTGTGTCAGGGAGTTGCACCAGCCCTGGCTGGCCACAGGCGGTCTTCCAGGAGGCCCTGCAAAGCGATCCTTGGTGGAAGATACTGAGCTCGCCCCAGTGACGGCCGATGCTCTCTGCCTACGGGCAGCATGGCAGACGCCTGACCGTGGTCTCTGTCCAGGTTCCACTTGCCAACGCTGAGGGATTTTCAAGACCGTAGAGATCATTGGTGCCTGGAGCTGTCTTAGCCTCCATCTGCATTTAACCCTACACAAAAGATAGTCTGCTAGTGAATCTGCTGGAAACGCTGTGCCAGCCTGGTTTCCACATTAGGGCCAGGGAGTGTTTTCCAGCTATCTGCTGTTTGAAATAAATGCTCCTTTTATTTCCTGTTTCACCACATGAAAAACTACAGAACCTCATCTTGCTGGATGTGTGTACAAGGTTACAAATAACTTACAGAGGCTAAAAATATCCAGATAATTGGTCTAGGATGCAGGTGAGAGGTCCCGAGATATTTTATTGGAGAAGGTGTTAAGATACTGCAGGTGGTGCAAAGGAATAGTTTTTGTATGTGCATCATTGATACATCTTTGAGGATAAGGAATCTATTTCTCATTCATAGTACCAGCTGGGTTTTTAAAAATTTGTTGTTATTTCAATGCCTCTTTCCTTCAGTTAAAAGATATGAGGGTCACATGTATTTTGTTTTATTTTTATTAAGTATTACACAGTTTCTATTTGGTAAATCTTATTTTCAAATATCCATACTAAAATAGTAAAATAATATGTTAAAAGAAAAATGAAACTTTATAGATGCACAGACAGAAGAATTTCTCTTCATTTAAGTGCAAATCAAAGACAATTATGAATTGTTTATCAAATGTTCCCTTTCAAAGAGGGTGGGAAAAAAAATCATGATTTTTGTGTTCAATGTGGAGGTAATGGACCACACTGCTGATGACCAGGTATTTGGACCAAGGACTTGAAATGGCTAATAAATACCTTTTCCTGGAATTCTTCCTCATTATAGTTACACTCCAAGTAAACTTTTAAATTTAGAAAGGAGAAATAAGGATCTGAGTATTGTGAAAAGTATTTTGATAAAACTTAAGAGCTTTCAACTTGTTTTTTATCTAACTGGAAGTTGAAGTATAAAAATGTAAAACTGGTCAATTAAGAGGGACGGACTTGGTTTAGAGGAAAGAATACTAAGTTGGGAGAGTCAACATAGCAGGATTCTTATTCTCTCAGCCGTTAATGACTTAGGAAGTCTAAAACATGTCCTTTATTCTCTCTCTTAGCTTCTTGGCATCACCTTTGTTCCCTTTGGGTTTATATTATTATTTCAAATACTTTCAAATTTCTAGGACAGTTACAAAAATAATACACACCCCATGTAGAGTATTCCAACATGCCCCTATCCTCCAACACCTAAATCCACAAAATTTAACATCTTGCTACACTTGCCATATCATTCGATCTATCCATCCATCAATTAGTCCACCTGTCTATTCATCTGTCCATGTATCAATCCCTTTTCTGAACACTTGAGTGTAGGTTGTTTACATCATGCTCCTTGAATACTTCATGTTGCTGTGTGTATTTCCTAAAACAAGAATATTCACTCATGTAGCCACTGTAAGTACAGTTATCAAGCTCGACAAATTTAACATTGACATTAAGCTTACAGTCCATATTCCAATTTTTTCATATGTTCCAATGTCCTTTTGAGCCTTTTCTTCTGTCTCGACCACTTATTGCATTTAATTGTCATTGTCTCTTGTGGACCTCATCATTTTTTTAAAGATGTGGGAACATGTATACCACATAAACCTTTTCAGCTCACCACTTCCAGGCATCCTGTTTGGTGGGATTGCTTGTATTTACAATGTTGGAGTACCCTCACCACCCTCCAACACCAAAGCCACCTCCCCAAATAGATGCCCTACACCCATTGTGCACTAACGTCCCATTTCTCCGGCCCGGCAACCTGTTCCCTAATTTCTGTTTCTATGAGTTTGCATATTCTCTGATGTTTTCATTGATGTTACCGTGGGGCTTATTTAACATCCTAAATATATAATATTCTTGTTTACTTAGATACAAACTCAACTTCCATGGTATTACACAAACTATACCCCTCTGTTCCCCAACCTTTATGTAGTTCTTGTCACAAATTGCATGTTTGTACATTATGAGTACAAAAACCACTGATATCATTATATTTTATGCATTTGCCTTTTAGATCCTTTGGGAGTAAGAGGTGAAGTTACAAACCAAAAATACAGTAGTACTGGCATTTATATTTTCCCGTCATTACCCTTACTGGACATCCTTCTTTCTCCATGTAGTTTTGGTCTATTGTTTAGTGTTCTTTCCTTTCAGCTTGCAGCGCTGTCTTTAGCCTCTCTTGTAGGGCCGGTCCAGTGGTAACGAACTTTCTCAGCTTTTTTAAATCTGGGAATGTCTTAACCTTGCCCTCATTTTTGAAAGGTAGTTTTGCTGGATATAGAATTCTTGGTTGTCTTTTTTTTTTTTCCTTTCAGCTCTTTAAATATGTTACCCTATTGCCATCTTGCTCCATGGTTTCTGATGAGGAATCAGCACCTAATCTTATTGAGGCTCCCTTGTATGGACATGTGGTTTCTCTCGTTGTGGCTCTCAGAATTCTCTATCTTTGGTATTTGAGAAATTGATTATACTATGTCATGGCTTAGGTCTGTTTGGGTATATATTTTGTGGAGTTCATTGAGCATCTTGGATGTGCATATTCATGTCTTTCATTAAATTTGGGGGAGTTCCCAGTGATTATTTCTTTGAATATTCTCTCTGCTTCTTTCTCCTTTTGGGATCCCATCAATTTGTATATTGATATGCTTGAGGGTGTCCCACAGATTCCTTATGTTCTGTTGACTTTTCTTCATGCTTTCTTCTTTCTGCTTCTTAACATTGGATAATTTACACTGTCTTACCTTCAAGTTCACTGATTCTGCCAGCTCCAGTCTGCTGTTGAATTACTGTAGGGAACTTTTAATTTCTATTACGGTAGTCTTCAGTTCTGTTTGTTTCCTTTCACAATTTCCATCTCTCTGTTGATAATCTCTTTGGGTTTATCTGTCTTTTTCCTGATTTTCTTTAGTTTTTTCCTCCTTTTTTTTACTTTAGCTTTTTGAGTATATTTAGGATCATTTTTTAAATGTCTTTATCTGGTATGACCCAGGTTTGGTCCTCTTCATTGATGGTTTCTAATGCTTTGATTTTCTCCTTTGCTTGGACTGTCACTTCGTTTCTTTTTTTTTTTTTTTTTAAGATTTTATTTATTTATTCATTTATCCCCCCCTTGCTGCTTGTGCTCACCGGGTCAGCCAACCACGCTGTGCGGGCGGGCCCGCCCTCACCAGGAGGCCCCGGGAACCGAACCCTGGGCCTCCCATATGGTAAACGGGAGCCCCACTGATTGAGCCACAGCCGCTTCCCACTTCTTGTTTCTTTATATGTTTTGTGATCTTTTGTTGAAACCTGAACATTTTGATATTTCAATGTATTATCACCGCATTTTCACCCTGAGGCATCTGTTCCTTAAGCTTGTAGCCATCTAGTGTTATGGCAGAGCTTTAATTGAATGTCAGGAGCTAGCAAAAAAGAAAAAAAAAAGTAAAAAAGAAAAGACCTTTTCCAGTCTTTGCAGATTGACCTGTTCAAGTGCTCACCTTCTTTGCTTATCCATAAATGAGTTTAGAGAATAGCTCAAGGCCAAGCTGCAGGTGCTGCCCTGACCCTTTCTGCACGTCTTGTCTTGGGCATGGGCATGTGGCCCTAGGAATACCCCCAGACATCTCTGACAGTGTGCCCTCTTCCCATTTCCTCAGCCCTGGGCACTGTACCGCATATCCTCCTGCCAGCAGTCCTTTCTCCTAGACAGCCACTTGAGCGTTCTCCCACGGCATTCTGTAGGAGAGCGCTGTGTGTTGACCCTGGATCGCAGGTGAGTTCTGGGACAGAGAGTCCCGCAGGACACCACCAGACACACCTGCTCCCAGCACGTGCACACTCTGCTCCCTCTGGAACTGGACCAGGGTCCTCACCCTGCATGTGTGGGCTGGCTCCGTGCCAAGCTGGTAGGGGTGGGGCCAGGGCCAGCCCATCATAAGACGCTACCTCTTTTAAACAGCTTTTTTCTTGATTTGGCGCTTGTCCTGCTATACTGCAGTCCTTTAACTGTTTTCTGGAGATTTGAGAAAGATGTTTCTGTGAGTTCTTCCTAGTTGTTTAAAGTTTCTTTTGGGAGACAGAGCCCTGAAGCATCCCACTCCATCATCTTGATTAGTGCAGGGCCCTGCTTAAATTCTGGTTTTGTGTTCTTTTTGTTGAAATATATCCTTTAGTAGTTCTTGTAGTAACTGTCAAAGGCAGTAAATGTAATCTTTATGGTTCGGAACATGTCTTTATTTCATCCTGAGTGATGAAACGACGTAAGTATGGAATCTGGGTTAACATTGCTTTTCCCTCGGAACTTTGAAAATATGATTTTATGCCTTCTGGTATTTATTGTTTCTGTTAGATATGTCCACTGTCATTCTAATCATCATTCCCTTGTAATTTTTTTGGTAACTCCCAAGCTTTTCTCTTTATCCTTGATGTTTTATGGCCTCACTACAGCCTATTTAGGAGGGGATTTATTTTTACTCATCTTGCTTGGCACTGACTGTGAACCTTCAATATAAACATTTGTGATTTCAATCCTGGAAAATTTTTAGCATTAGTTTTTCTACTATTGCATTTCCACTATTCCTTCTATCTCCATATCTACAAATACTGCTAGATATATGTTTCTTTTCAGTCTGTTATATTACTTGACTTTTCTTCCTTTATTTTATCTCTCTCTCTCTCTCTTTTAATACTTTGGATGTGTTTCAGTTGACTGATTTTTCTCTTTGAGTGTGCTTGGTTGTTTCCAGCCTGCTAGTTTCCAGGCTGCTAAAACAAATACCATACAATGGGTTGGCTCAAACAACAGGGATTTGAAATTAGGAGAAGGCCAAAATTGAGGCATCAGCAAGGTGATGCTTTCTCCCAGAAGATGGTGGTGTTCTGGAGCTGGCTGCCTGTGACCCTTGGTCCTTATCTTGTTTGCCACAGGGCAGTGCACATGGCAGCCTCTCCTGGCTTCCGTCTCCACCTGACATTCACTCTGGCTACAGAGGACTCCAGGAATCTGGATTAAAGCCCCCACCCCCCACCCCATTCACTGGGGTCCCACCTTTGCTGAAGTAACGTCTTGAAGAACTCTCATTTACAGTGGGTCTACCCCAACCAGTATCACATCTCCAAACTGGGAGACACACACAGTCCAGGCCCCACCCTGTGGTGGGCTTGCCCCTAGGATCCAACATTTAACTTCATTGACCATATTGCTAATGTCCACGACTTCAAAGAGGCTTCTGTTTTCAAATCTACCCCTTCTTGATTTATATCTGCCTGATTTTGTTTCTTTTTGTTTGTTTTTGGTTATTTTTTCTCCTTTATCTGAAGATTTTAACACACTTACATTAAAGTCATTTTCAGTTTGCCATGTTTTCATTTTGTCAGGAATATGTTTATCTTCTGACACTTGTCCTCACTTCTCTCGGTATAGTGGTTTTGCTGTGGTCTCAACTGTATCCCCAGGCCTCTAGTTTAAAACCAGATCTTATAGTGAAGGCTCAGGCTCCTGTCCTGTCTTGATAGCTAGGATAAGGCAGATGGGGTCTCCTCACCAGGTCCCTGTAGCTCGGATAAGGCAGGTCGAATCTCCTCACCAGGTCCCCATAGCTAGGATGAGGCAGATGGAGTCTCCTCACCAGGTCCCCGTAGTTAGGATAAGGCAGATGGAATCTCCTCGCTGGGTCCCAGTAGCTAGGGTAAGGCAGATGGAGTCTCCTCCCCAGGTTCCCATAGCTAGGATAAGGCAGATGGAGTCTCCTCACCAGGTCCCTTTGGCTCGGATAAGGCAGATGGAGCCTCCTCACCACGTTCCTGTAGCTCGGATAAGGCAGGTCGGATCTCCTCGCCAGGTCCCATAACTAGGATAAGGCAGGTTGAATCTCCTCGCCAGGTCCCCATAGCTAGGATAAGACAGATGGAGTCTCCTCACCAGGTCCCCGTAGTTAGGATAAGGCAGATGGAATCTCCTCGCTGGGTCCCAGTAGCTAGGGTAAGGCAGATGGAGTCTCCTCACCAGGTCCCCATAGCTAGGATAAGACAGATGGAGTTTCCTCACCAGATCCCCGGAGCTCAGATAAGGCAGATAGAATCTCCTCGCCGGGTCCCAGTAGCTAGGGTAAGGCAGATGGAGTCTCCTCCCCAGGTTCCCATAGCTATGGTAAGGCAGATGGAGTCTCCTCACCAGGTTCCCATAGCTAGGATAAGACAGATGGAGTTTCCTCACCAGGTCCCCATAGCTATGGTAAGGCAGATGGGGTCTCCTCACCAGATCCCCGGAGCTCGGATAAGGCAGATAGAATCTCCTCTCCAGTCCCCATAGCTAGGATAAGGCAGATAGAATCTCCTCGCCAGGTCCCCATAGTTAGGATAAGGCAGATGGAATCTCCTCGCCGGGTCCCAGTAGCTAGGGTAAGGCAGATGGAGTCTCCTCGCCAGGTTCCCATAGCTAGGATAAGACAGATGGAGTTTCCTCGCCAGGTCCCCGTAGCTAGGGTAAGGCAGATGGAGTCTCCTCACCAGGTCCCCATAGTTAGGATAAGGCAGGTCGAATCTCCTCGCCAGGTCCCCATAGTTAGGATGAGGCAGATGGAGTCTCCTCGCCAGGTTCTGGCTACAGTGCTCTCTCTTTTTCCTTCTCCCGCTCCTTGGGAGCTTGTCCTTGTCTTAGCCCAAGGCAGTGGTCGCAGAGGCTTTTCCAGATGTGCCTGTGGTTGAGTGCACTGTTGGCTTCCCCCTCGACCCTCCCTTGCCACATGAGCACCCCCTGCTATTGGAACCCCCAGCCCAGCCCTCCACCTGGTCTGAACAGTATGGCTGTGGCTTCAGCCCCTCGTGCCAGCCCATGTTTTCATCCCACGTGTCTTCTTTCTCTTATTTTGAGCATAGCCTCTTTCCCCCTTTCCTCCCACACTCCCTCTCTCCCTTTCTCCTACCCTCCTTCTCTCCCATGGCCTCTCCCTTCCTTCTTTTTTTTTTATTTTTATTTATTTTTTATTTTTTATTTTTTTTTAAGATTTTATTTATTTATTCATTTATCCCCCCCTTGCTGCTTGTGCTCGCTGGGTCAGCTAACCACGCCGTGCGGGCGGGCCTGCCTTCACCAGGAGGCCCCGGGAACCGAACCCGGGGCCTCCCATATGGTAAACGGGAGCCCTACTGATTGAGCCACAGCCGCTTCCCTCCCCCCTTCCTTCTTAAAAATATTTTATCTGCCATTTCTATCACTGGGAGTAGTGAGTGGCACTTAACACTTGAATTCACAAAGCATCCTGACCAGAAGTTCCATCCAGCTCTGAAAACTCTGGCTTCCCGCAGGCATCAGGCGGGGGGAGAGCTTAGCTGTGGGGTCGGGTAGTTGGCACTTTACCGTCCACCTGCTTGCTTTCCTGTCAGTGTGGATCTGGCCAAGCAGCTTATGAACTATTGATCTTTAGACCTCTAAGGTCTTGTGGCTTCAGCAGAAGCTGCCATTCTACAGGCTCTTCCAGATACTATTTCCAGGCTAGACTTTCCTTTTGGGGGCGGGGGGTGGGGCACCTCTCAGCCATAGTAGTAATGCTGGCTAGTGGTTTTTATATGGCCCGAAGACCACATCGCGATGGGAACAGAGCTTGCCTGCTGTGTGCTGTCCTCGGACATGTCTTGAGAGTGCTGCTTGCTGGCAGAAGCAGCCCTGAAGAACTGTGCTTCAGTTTATTTCCACTAGAAGGTCGTAATAGGTTGTTCTGCATCCGACTGTTGCAGGATTCAAGACAGGAAAGACAGGCCATTGTCAGAAGGAGGCAGAATTCACTCTCTTACACACTTCCGCAGTCTCTTAGCAGGTGATTGCTAGAGCTCTTGGTTTATGTTTAATGAAGAACTGCCAAAATTGCAGTTAACATTTTTTTGAAAATAAGTAACTTAACAAGGAAGCAGCCATATGGTATCTGTTTAGAACTGGAGACACAGAGTCTATTTTAAAAAATAAACCTACAAAAAGATTTAACACAAACTGAAAAAATCCTTCCACTTCAATAAAAATAATATTTAGCCATTCATTGCTAACTTTTAAAAAGTTAGAATTAAGATAAATTTTCTTTTGCAAATAGCACGTTAAATTTGGCAAACAAAAATTCCCAGGACTAATAAATTTGATTCCTGTCAGATGGTTGTCAGTGAATCTCTTATTGTTAACCTTCAAAGTAGAGGAGAGACTTGAAAATGACGACAATTTCTAGAGAACCAGGTGCATTAGAGAAGTGCTCTGTGGAGGGCCTGGCCCGGAGGTAAGTAATAAGGTCCCAGGTGACCCATCGGATTTCACATGGACGTTTGAACTATCCATAAATTTCCTTTTGATGGTTCTGTTCCCTCTTGATCAGTTGTTTCTGTAAAATAGAAAATTGCCATTATCTAGAGACTGTCTATAAAATGATTAGAATTTCTTGCATGAAAAAGTATGATCGTTTTTGCTAAAATGATTTAAAGCAGAATTGAGTTGTTCTCTTCAGCTTAGCTGCTGGGTTCAGCCTGATGTTCTTAGCTCTTTTGAACAGCATTGGATAGGCCTTTTTTGTCTTACGGATGAAACCTATCGGGAATCCTCGCCCTGTAGTGTCCGATGGCATTTGTGAACCCGGCTAATCAACCCATCTGGTCGAAACCCTGGGAAAGAGCAGAGGATCGCCTCAGCCCCAGAGTGGGCCAGTTAATTTTTTCCAGTTTTCTGAGCATAGAGCCATGGTCCCTAGAGAGGAAGAAAGGGGTCTTCACCCCTCTCCCCCCACCCCCAGAACAACCACCTCCGTGTATGACTTGTGGATTGCCCCGGCCCGCGGGACAGTCAACCTGAGGCTCCAGCTCCTGCGAGAGAAGAATGGTATGGGACAAGAGACACGAGGAATGACAGCAAGACAGGATTCTGATCAAGCTGCAAAACTTTATTGAAGAGGCAGGGTATATATACCCCAAGGGAAGAGGGAGCGGCTAATAAGGACGGGTGGCAGCTTAGGATTGGTAGGTGCTGTTGCTGGGGGGAGGCGGCAGCATTGAGGGAGTGGCTAGGTGCTGTTGCTAGGGGTAGGTGCAGCATTTCTGGCGTGAATCTTTGGCACAGGCGCGAAATGCTGCCGACTTCCTAGAAGAAGGCTAGGGTGTTATTGTTTCAGTCCTGGTGGCCATGTTGTATGCCACTGACCTCGCTTAAGGCAAAATAGACCTGGACATATTATTTTTACGGCCCCCAACATATCCTCCCTTTGTTTTTCAAAAGGATGGAGGAAGAATGTAGTTGCAGCATTCGTTTGGCATTGACCTGCTGGGGGAAATAGTGGCCTCACTTGCTTTCGAGGAGGTGGCTGTGCCTGTTTTAGGTCAGGACCGTGCTGTACGGCTGCTGAATCTTACCCGTCATCGGAGACCTTGGCAGCGATTGGCCAAGTCCCTGTCTTAGGTTGATCCAGCGGCTTTGCCGCAGTGAAGAGAAGAAGGAGGGGTCCAGTTGCCCGTCACTGGCTATCCAACCCAGCACTTGAAACCGCTGGCCAGTCGGTTCGCTGTTGGCATAAACTCTTATACAAGTGAGGCATATTTCACAAGGAGCTCAAAAACGGCCTTTGGTAGTTTTGGCCCTCCTTTGCGGTGCTTTGCCCTACACCCAGCGGTACCAAACATAGCAGAGGTTAACAGCATATTTTTGAGTTATATGCTGTTCCTGTAGGGGGGGCGGGTCTTAAGCCAAGAATTCTGTATTTATACCTTGATCAGCGAGGTGGAGCCGGTGATAAGGCACTTGAATGGGCCTGCAAACCTGCAAGCAGGACTTCTTTCTTCTACTTCCTTTTCACTGTCTGGTGTGTACCGGTGGAGTAAGTTGCCGTAAAACCAGAGGCGTTCTGGAAGAGAGAGAGAGAAAAGAAAAAAAAAAAAAAAGGCTTCTCAGGGAGGGGAGACCGTACCCTGGAAAGATTGTTAATCGGGGGAAGGGGAGTTTGGTGGAGGAGTGGATGTAGGTGGGGTAGGTTCCGATGGTAAAGAATTAACATGTCTTATTAGTCTTTTTGGGAGCCAGCAAGGGCCTTCCTCTTCTTGGTCATATATGCAAGCAGACCCTCATCCCCAGATAATGACGGGGTCAGGCCCATTCCATTTTGATGTTATGGGGTCACGCCACATAACAGGGACTTGTTGCATTTGTGTTTTGGGATGCCAGTGCCTGTCAGCAGCAGAGTGTCCATTGATATCTAGGGTTAGAAAATTAAGAGCAAAAAGAACATGGTGTAGAAGGTCTCGGGGACGTTGCCCAGTGAGGTTGAGGGTACTTTCGGCCAGGCGGCACAGGGCGTTCTTTAGGGTGCGATGTGCCCGTTCTACCATTCCCTGACCCTGGGGGTTATAAGGTATTCCTGTTATGTGTTTAATATTTAATTGTTGACAGAAGGTTTGGAAGTTTTTTCCAGTATACCCAGGTCCATTGTCTGTTTTAAGGAGCTTAGGCTGGCTTAATATGGTAAAACAATGCAGCAAATGAGAAATAACATGTTTTGAAGCCTCTCCTGTTTGTAGACTGGCCTGAATGAATCCACTAAATGTGTCAACACAGACATGGATGTATCTAAGCTGTCCAAAACTGGCAAAATGGGTGACGTCCATTTGCCAGACTTCGTTTGGGACGAGTCCTTTCGGGTTGACTCCCAGGTGAGGGACTGGTAACTCCATTATGCAATTTTTACAGGCTTTAACAATGTCCCTAGCCTGTTCCCTTGTAATGTTAAATTTTAAGCGTAAAGTGTTTGCATTCAAATGGTGTTGGGCGTGAGCTTGGGAGGCCAAGGTTTGAGGATAGGAGAGATTGGGACATGCATTGCCTTCCGCTAGGGGGCCTGGTAAACACTGATGGGCACGGAGGTGTCCTATGAAGAAAAGGAGCTGTCGGGTAAGAATTAGTTTTTGCAGTTTTGAGAACAAGGGGACTGCATTTGAGGATGGTTTAATAAATGGTGTTGTTTCTAACAGAGGAACAGACTGAGCTATATACGCGCTGTCAGTGTAAAGATTAAAGGGCTGGTTTTGTAGACGAGAAAAGACCTGTATGACTGCATAGAGTTCGACAAGCTGAGCTGAGGTATAGGGGGAGGCTATGGAGAAGGTTTGACCCTGGATAACATATGCCGCTGTCCCTTTTGCGGAACCATCAGTAAAGGCTAGGATAGCTGAGTCTATTGGTTTCATTTTCGTAACTTTGGGAAAGGTAAACTGATGAAGCTTGGCAAACTGAATTAACGGGTCGCTTGGGTAATGGTTATCAATATCGCCTGGGAACGAAGAGCATGCGATGGCCCACTCGTCATCGGTTTGGAAAAGCCAATGGATCTGATCTTGGGTGTATGGGACAATAAGGGAATCGGGATCTTTTCCAAATAGCTGGCGGCTAGTTTGTCGGCCTTTGGTTATGAGGGCCGCGGTGAGTGTAGCATACGGCGAGAGCGCCTTTGTTGGAGTGGCGGGGAGGTGAACCCAGAGTAGTGGGTGACCTCGGCCGTTTGGCTGGTTTAAACTGGATTGCCAGAATATACCTGTAGGCGCGTGAGGTGAGGCAAAGATTATGAAAAATAAAGGCTGATGGTAGTTTATTTGAAAGCAAGTTTGGTTTTGGATAGCTCGGTTTACTACTAAGTGCCTGCAGTGCTTCTGGGGTTAAGGTTCGAGGGGAGGAGGGATTTGCGTCTCCTTTTAGGATATTATAGAGTGGTAGAAGAGTTTCAGTGGATAGTTTTAGGTAGGGGCGAAGCCACTGAATATCTCCTAAGAGTTTTTGAAAATCATTGAGCGTTCGCAGATGCGAGAATCGCAACTGAATGCGGGGTGTTAAAACCTGCTGGTGCCAGAGTTCAAACCCTAGATAAGAAAAAGGGTTGGACATTTGTACTTTGTCAGGGGCTATTTGAAGACCTCTTGCTGTTAGACTCTTAAGGAGGTTTTGAAAGCAAGAATACAACTGCGAAACATCTTGTCCTGCCAACAGAACATCATCCATATAATGGAGAATGTAGATTTGTGGCCACTATTGTCTAATAGGGTCGATGGCCTTAGCGACAAATTTCTGGCATAAGGTTGGACTATTGGCCATGCCTTGTGGTAGGACCTTCCATTGAAATCGGGGCATAGGCCCTTGAAAATTAATTTGAGGGACACTAAAGGCAAAATATTGTCTGTCTTCTGGGTGAAGAGGTATAGAGAAAAAGCAGTCTTTTAAATCTGTAACTAATTTGTGAAAATCAGCAGGGTTGGCGACCGGCGAGGGAAGGCCGGGCTGTAACGCCCCCATGGGTACCATAGCTTTATTTACGGCACGTAAGTCTTGTAACAGTCTCTACTTGCCTGATTTCTTTTTTATAACAAAAATAGTAGTGTTCCAGGGGGACTGAGTAGATTCAATATGATCGGCGTTAAGTTGTTCCTGTACTAACCTTATCGCCGCTAGAGTCTTTTCCTGAGTTAGGGGCCATTGAGCAACCCATACTGGTTCTACGGATTTCCAGGATATTTTTTCGGCATGGGGCACAGGGATGTCAATGACTGTCAGGTTAAATTTTGAGGGAACCCGAATCCTGTCCTATCTATTTTCTGTGCCACGGGGATGGGCTGTTTTATTCCTTGATTAGTTTTGCCTAGGCCGTTGCCAGGGAGAAAATTCATTTTTAGCATTTGTGCAGCAACTACGTCATCAGGACTACACATAAAAACTTGCATTTGAGTTAGGATGTCTCTACCCCAAAGATTAACAGGGAGATGGGGGATAACATATGGCACAACCGTGCCAGAGTTTCCTTCCTCATCCTCCCATTTTAGGATTTGCGAACTTTGCAAGGGATTTGCGGCCCCGCCTATTCCACTCAGATGTGTGGCAGTGGCTATGAGGGGCCAGGATTTAGGCCATTGGTTTGAGGATATGACCGTGGCATCAGCTCCCATATCTAGAATTCCTTCAAAAGTTTTACCATTTAATCTGAGTTTTAGCGTGGGTCGATCATGGGATATCAACTGTGCCCAAAAGACATCGGAAGATCCGGGCCCTTTTGCGGGTCGCTGGAGGCTTTTAAAATTGGAGTTGATATGCTGAAGGGGAAGTATTACAAGCTGTGCTATTCGAGTGCCCTGAGGAATAGATATAAGATTATTTGAGGTAGCTGCAATTATTTGAATTTTGCCCTTAAAGTCATTTATCCCTGGAACTATTTGTATTCCACGTAGGGCGGCACTAGCTCTACCTAAAATGGAACCAAAGGTATTTGGAGGCAGTGGTCCATAAACTCCTGTTGGTAGGATGAGAGGACTATTTTCTGGGGTTAATATTGATTCGGAGGCGGCACAGAGGTCCATTCCTGTGCTCCCTGCTGTTGCTTTCCATAAGTCTGAGATACGGCAGCATGGTTTATGGTCGGAAGCGCAGACACTGTGGTGGGGGATGGCTGGACAAACCGTATTGCCCCTGGGTTTGTCTTGGGTGGGGCCTGGGGCTGGCCCCACTGGGAGTTTCCCTGGGGTTTAGGCTTCAGGGGTTGGCCATTTATGTCTGCTCGAGAGTAGCATTCCGATGCCCAATGGAATCCCTTCTTACAGCGAGGGCAAATGGATGGCGGTAACGGGGGTCTGTTGACGGCGGGTAAGGGAGGTTTAGCTCGTGGCGCAGGGCAATTCTTTGAAAAATGGCCAAGTTGTTTGCAGTTGTAACACGTTGGAGATTTGGGCTCTACCGTAAATTTCTGGAGGGCGGCACCGATGGCTATTCCCAGAGTTTGGGTGGGTCCGATATTAGAACAAAGTTTTATGTAATTATTAAGATCAGTATAGCGAAAAGGGTGGATAGCTGCTTGACAGGCAGCGTTGGCATTTTCACACCACTGATGCAAGACTATTACGCTATTGCTGTTAACTACAGCCCATAAGTTAGTGATTGCATTTTTCCCCATGCATCACTGTATTCTTACCACCTTGTAATAGGGACACGTTTGTTCTAGTTCATAGAAGAACATTCTTGTTTTTGTACTATTACCCACGCTCCTCAGTCCCCTTCAGGCTCACTGTGTTACCCAGTCCCCAGGTTATTCTCTAGCTTTCTTTCAATTGACGTTTTTGTCCCTCCACCACCCTTTCACCCACATTAGTGATAGTCACTGTAATGTGTTACATCAACCCTATTTCCACACTTTTACAGTCAAGCGAATTGCAAATCCTCCATGCATTAAGCCTCAGTACCCCTTCTCAGCCCTCATCCTATCTCCTAGTACCCTCTAGTATTTAGTGCACATTAGTGAACCCATTCGTCTTTTTTTAACAGCAAGTATAATATCCAATGTGTGTCTCTCTTTTTCTTTTTTCCCCCTATTTTTGTTCCTTCATCACTTAACATTCTGAAAAAGTAGTGCACACTATATCAAATTAGTCAGAAAACATTAGGCATCAGCATACAGAGCTGAGAAGCAAAGTGGACATTTAGATTACTTTTATGGAATAAATGGAAGCAGTCGAGGGTGTTTGTGTCGGCAAGCACTGCTAACTTGAACAAGGTCTGACCAGCTTGGCACTGCTCAGGTAGAAAGAACCGGAAGGTTCAAGTCGGTGGTGAGGAGAGCAGGGTGGGAGCTGGGGTGCGTATAAAAACAGTTCTTCAGTGTGAGTGCAAGCACGGCGGCGGCTCCTTCTGGTGGTAGGAGTGGCGGCATTCACGAAGCCCGTGCTTCTTCCCAGCACTGCCCCAAGCGCTGCAGGGCGGCCAGTCTCTAGTCCTCCCTGTAGCCCTCTGAGGCAGGCGCTCGGCCACCCTCCTCTGATGGGCAGGGAGCGGGGTGCCGGGCAGTTAACCTGCACCTGTTGCTCAGCCGGGAAGCACTGGGGCCAGCGGTCACCCCAGCGTTCTGGCCCGAGGGCTGGCGCTGGCCCCGCTGCCTGTCTGGCGGCTCACCTGGCTCCCGTGGCTCCCGTGGCGTGTTGTCGAAGGAGCTGCAGCTGAGAAAGCCAGGATGGCCCGTGTCGAGGCTCCAGAGAGCTGCGGGCACTGCCCCGTTGGCCTTGTGCCGGGGCTGGACTCGATGCCACAGCAAGCTCGGCCGGACGGGAGAGTCGTGGAAAGCAGCGTGCTGAGTCCCACCTTCAGATCATGCCGTTTATCTCCACGGGGCAATGCAATTTTTAGTGGAATTAATGCTCTTCAAGGAAAGGTCTTTGGGATTGCACAGGCTGTGGCGACCGTGGGGATCTGCTTGACTGGTTTCTCCAGGAAGCTGCCTGAACCACGTCCGGCCACAGAGGTGCTCCTGAGGACGGAGCCGTAGTGCTGATTTACCGCCTGCCCTGCGGTGCGGTATATCTCTGGCTCTGCTTTGATGTTGGTCCAGTCAGCAGGTGTTTATCGAGCCCCCGCTGTGTTGGAGATGTGGGCTTAGGACCAGCTGGTTCTTGAAGGCTCCGCAGGTTTCACACGGGCACAGAGGGACGCGCAGGCAGGAGGCCTCGCCAGCGAAGCAGAGTGTGCCGTTGTTCTGAGAAGAGCATGGTGGAGGCTTCCTTCCCTTTGCTTCGCAAGACACGGCAGCGAGGGAGCTGTGACTCTGCAGTCTGGGAACCTGTAAACTGTAGCCTTGCTGCGCTTACCCAAACGAAGCGTTAAAGAAGCAAGACTCTCAATCATACTTGAAGCCATTAAGTGGCAGTTTTAAATTTAAGATTTCCCTTTCTGCTAATTGCTGACAGTTCAGCGTTTGTCCTCCCCCCCCTTCATTCATCAAGCATTTGCTGAATGTGTGCCACCATTTGGTGCTGGGGTAGAAAGCTCAGTAAGGGGTGGTCCTTTCCTTCAGGGAGTGGTGTGGTGGGGAGACAGGCACACACAAGTCCAGTGTAGCATGGCAAGGCTGAAGCAGAAGGGCGCTGAAATGCCGAAGAACGGGGACACGAGCGCTTAACTGGGGGAGAGTTGCTGAGGAGTTCCGTTTGCTCTGAGTTTCCAGGACAGATCATTACCACATGGTCAGCAGAAGGGCTGGCTTTATGGAAAAACAACTTTAAAGAGACACCGAGTATAGCATAAAACATAGGCTGCAAGTATTTATTAACTATCTACTCCTTTCCTGGTAAATGTATGTATAAATGTACGTCAAGACCTCCAAGAAAAATAATCTGCGTTGGATTTACGAAGCCAGGATGGTGAGGAAAATAGAATAATGTGACTGAATGTAATTATATAAAAATGTCTGCTATGGATGGGATTAGGGAGCTCTTTGTGGCTTAAGGAAAGTGCTGGGATGGCCTGACGACCCTCGGGATAGCCCTGCTTTTACTAGCAGGGATGGCGTTGCAGGTAGAGGAAGAACAGAGGGTGGAGCCAGGCCAAGCAAGGAGCCCCTGGGGGAAAGCGAGGACAGCAGCTGGACAGGCAGGTGGCCTGGCTAAGCCAGTACCTCCCCGAGCCCCCTCTCCCTGGCCTGCCAGCACTGCTCTGCCTAACCACAGGCTTGCAGTAGCTGCCATCTACGATCACTCCGGGTTCCTGTGATCAGGGCTCTGGACGGCTCAGTTAGGTGGTGCTGGCTCAGGCTGCCATGAGCGGCGGTCAGATGGTGGTGCTGGGCTGGATCTCCTCGAAGGCTCCTTCACTCGTGGCCTGGTGCCTGGGTTGGGACGTCTTCCTCGGGCATCTCCTCTCTGTCTCTCAGTGATCTGTCTGCATGGCCTCTTAGCAAGGCCAGACTCTTCCTGGCGTCTCGGGCTCCAGAGGTCTCTGTCCCAAGAGAAAGAGCACCAGGTAGCAGCTGTTAGCGCCTGTTCCATCTAGCCTTGAAAGCCCCTGGCATCACCTCCACTGTCGTTAGAGCCCACCCAGATTCAAGAGGAAGGAGAGGCCCCACCTCCCACTGGAGGAGTTTCCACGTCCCACAGTAAGAAGAGCTCGGGGAATGAGCTACACCGGTGTGGCCACCCTTGGAAAATACCAACTGCTTACCTTCCCCAGCCTCTCGTGGGAAGACGTGGCTGTGTGCAGCCACTCCAGGCAACCGGACATCGGGAGAACGGCTGGCAGCACTGGCAGAGCCTTTGTTTTTCGCGTCAGAGGAGCAGACATGGCTGTCACCATCCCATTCTTGTCCCAGCGAACACGGCAGTCATCTTGTGACCACAAGGGAAAGGCCAAGGAATTCAGAGCTACTGGCCTTGGCCCTTTGGACTGCCACTGTACAAAGGACAGCCCTTGCCTCCCTCTAGGCTTCTTGTCCCAAGGAAAAATAAAGCCCTTGTTTGTGTGACACTGTTAAACAGGTTTCTGCTACTTGCACCTGAAAGCCTTTCTGATTGATAGAATATTGATGCTTCGTAATATGTGATAGGTTAGGTAGTAAGATTTGTTTTTTGTTTCCACTACATAAAAATAGTTGTCATTTAAAGGGGCATTGGGAAGCCATTTGAGCTTCTTGTGCAGCATTTGAAATCAGTTGGTTAATGAACTATCTATCAAATGTCTACTGTATGCCCAGCACACTCTTATGCACAATGGGGAAATCATAAAAGCAATGTCACTCTTACTAAGTAACTTATAATGTACTTGGAAAAAGAAAAACAAATGGGTAATAATAACTGCCAACATGTATACCTGGCTTTCTGTGTGCTGGGTATTATGCTAAGCATGTCACATGGATTATCTCTCTCAGAAATAATATATGAAGAAGGCCCTCTTATCCCTGTTTCTTACACATGAGGAAACAGATCTTAGAAAAATTAATAACTTGCCTAAGTTTAATTGTATGGTATTCTGTTATTTTGCCTGTAAATCAACATGCCATTTGAAGTGCAGATTTTTCAACTCTTGACTTGAAAGTTGTTTAACACTTAGATATTGAGCCTTTACGTTTGTGCTGGACTCTGTGCTTTGTGTTGGGAATATGGGCATGAACATGATAGGATCTCTGCCCTCCAAGAGCCAAGCCTAGTGGGGAGGCAGACGTTGTTCCATGGCCACCTTGGAATGTCATACTGGGCATTTATGGAGGACCTTCCATGTACTAGGCAGTTTTTATATGTTTGCTTTCAATGCGTTAAGTTTTGCAGCGGTGATTTACATAGCCTAACAAACCACCCCAAAACCTTGTGCTGAAACCAACTGTTTATTTAGCACAGAATCCTGTGAGTCAGCGGCTGGGCAGGGCTGAGCTGGGTGGGCTTCTGGTCTTGGCTCGATGCAGTTCATGCCTGTGGTCAGCTGCCGTCATATGCTCTGGGGACTGGTGAGCTGGCAGTGGAAGTGATGAGGGCGGCCAGGCCACACGCCTTTCCATCCAGCAAGCTCATGGCAGTGGGGCAGGATGCTGAGAGCGCATCAGCATGCAAGGTCCTTGGGGTGGTGGGGAGCTGGCACATCTTTACCTCCACAGCAGTCTGGAGCCCAGAGCCCCAGGATAAGCCCAGATGCCAGGGGAAGAAAGTAGGCTCTGCCTTTTGACGGGGGTAGCTGCAGAGTCACATTACCTGGGGGAAGAGGGTACACATGGCCATTTTCTCAGTCCACCCCAGGTGCTATAATAGTAACATGTTACCCAGTGCATTGTGACCTCAAAGGAGGTAATAATTCAGGTTTCTATCTTGGGAGTATGATGATAACATAGCAATTGAGCAGTTCGAGTGTGCTCGAGTGTCTGAAATGTTTAGTTGGAGGTGACAGTGGGTTATCAAAGTGGAAATGAACTTGTGTTTAACTGGAGAAGTCAGAGTGCGAGAGAATAAAAAAAGAAAGTGAAAATACAGCTACAGAATGGGAGAAGATAGTTGTAAACCATATGTTGGATGAGGACTTATTATCCAAAATACACAAAGAAATTTTACAGTACAACAACAAAAAGACAATCCAATTAAACAATAGGCAACAGACTTGAATAGACATTTCTCCAAAGAAGATACACAACTGGCCAACGAGCACATGAAAAGATGGTCAACATTTGTCCTCAGGGAAATGCATTTCAAAACTAGAGCGAGATACCACTTCACACCCACAAGGATGGCTATTATTAAAAAGTGGGAAGTAACTGGTATTGGAGAGGATGTGCAGAGAAATTGGACCCCCAGTTTATGTGCTGTTGGCTGGAATGTAAGATGGTGTGGCCGTGGTGGAAAGCTATATGGCTGTTTATCAGAAAGGTAGATATAGGATTACCGTATGCCCCAGCAATTCCACTTCTGGGTATATAGCCAGAGAAAGTGAAAACAGGGCCTCAAACATGCTTGTATACCAATGTATATAGTTGCACTATTCAGAAAAAGTAGAAAAAATTCAAGTGTCCACCAATAGCTGCATGGATAAACAAAATGTGGTACATATACACAATGGAGAATTATTCAGCCGTAAGGAAAAATGAAGTTGTGAGATATTCTGTGGCGAAACAATATGGTAACACTTAGATGACCAGAAACAGCTAATTTTGCAGGGAAAGCAATTTAGATTACTGGGGGCTGCGGGAAGGGGTGAATAGGTGTGTTTGGGGGAGGAAGGGGGGAGAGAGAGCTTTTTGGAGTCGTCTTCCCAGAGGTGATATGTGGAGCCGTGGACGTGACTTTGCTCTTGGAGGAAGAAGGGCAGAATTCCCAGTGCTGAGTGGTCTGCCCTCGGGAGGGCCGTGCTGGACGCAGGGAGGCCAGGTATGGGCTGCTGTGCTTACCTGGTGGGCAGCCAGGCTGGGAACACTGGGTGGGGAGACTGGTTGGATTTGGGGTATGTTTTGAAAGTAGAGTTGACAGGATTTACTAATGAATCACATTTGAGGTGTGAGAGAAAGAGGGCTCAAAGGATTTTGGCCTGATCACTTGGAAAGATGGATTTGCCATTTACAGACGTGGTAAAATAAAACAACAACAAAACATTCCTGCCCCATTTCCAATGATTAGGGCAGGAACTTAAGAGCTCTGCTCTGAACTTGTTAGATTTGAGGCGCCTGTTTCACATCCAAGTGGAGGTGTCAAATGGGTAGTTTCATTAAGGAGTCTGGAGTTTAGGGGGGAGATTCGGGCTGGAGATAAAAAACAGGGGTGTCTTCAGTATTTAACTGGTATTTAAACCCATTAGACTTGGTGAGATCACCTAAGGGGTGCCCTAGTGGGTGGCAGGGGCTGGGCCAGAGTGGTGGCAGAAGGAAGAGAGGATGGAGAATCGAGTTACTGAGAAGACTCGAGGACTGGGACTTGCTGACGGACTGCGCTGAAGGCCGTAAGGGAGGGAATTGAAGATGCCGCCTAGATTTTAAGAAGCGCTCGAAGGTAAACATGGACGCTTCCTAGTCCATGTACCTTGAGGTCCTGTCAGCACAGCTTTTAAATCTTGATCTTTATTGTAAAGTCCTGATCAGCTGAGATTTGAGTATCCTTGGAAGCCCTCCAGGAAGGCTGACAAGACTCTGAGCATACCCCACCAACGTCTGATCCCACACGGTAGGCTTGGCACTATTCGGAGCCAGGAAACCACCAGGCTGAGCAGACACCTCTGAGCCCTCACGTGACCGTTCTGCATTTAGCAGCTCTGCCTTAATAGCTCGCTCGATTCTCTCTCAA
Organism: Tolypeutes matacus; assembly: GCA_026826555.1. NCBI lineage: Eukaryota > Metazoa > Chordata > Mammalia > Cingulata > Chlamyphoridae > Tolypeutes > Tolypeutes matacus. The sequence continues at coordinate 20,346,149 of JAKSZT010054281.1, forward strand.
AAGACAGTGCCGGAAGAAAAGCGCCTGACCCAGGTTTTGCATGCAGCTTACACCAAAGGGCAGGAGAGGAGGGTGAGGTTTATCTCTAAAGTTGGGGTGCTTAGAGCTTGGGGGCTGCCCAAATCATTTTCTGTCTGATTGCCTTTTTCTTTTACACCCCCTCTTCCCAGGCACCATGCCAGGCTTCACAGAGAAGGAAAAAGAAGACAGCTGTCCTTGCCCTTGAGGCCCTTGTCTGGAGACATGGACAGTGGTGGCCACAGGCCACCCAGATGAGGGCCGTGCAGAGTTTGTGATGGCGTGCAGTGGCATGGAGGAGTTGGGAGTTAGCGATGGCTCCCCAAGGGGGCGCGCCTTAGTTAATTTGTGCATTTTGCTCAGATTCTTGGTGATTTGGGGGAATGACTGTAAGCAGGAAGATAGGTACTTCATTATTTTACTTGACAGTGAACCTTCCTTCTCCAAGTTGTGTTTCTTTCATTTTTTTTCTGACTTTCTCTATCCCTCCAAAGAGCATACATATAGCACCATAAATTTAAGACTCTTGTTCCAGAATTCTGAATATTTTGGATTTTAGAAGGTATATGGTGCCTAAGTATATAAGATTCCCAGCAGGGCCTGGGGCTTCACCCTGCAGTCAAACATAGTATTTTACCAAAGCACATCAGGTGGGAGGAGCGAAGACTTACATAGCTCTGTGCCAGTTCAGGACAGATTTTATAGCCAAAAACATCAGCTCAGGTTTTTGTCATCAAATGAATAATGGAAAAATTTTCGATTTCAGAGTTTTAGATTTCAAAATTGAGGACAAGTAATTGTGAACCTGTATTCCAAGCATAGGGCTGTAGTCTTCACTTTCTACTCTTTTTATGGACTTGATAGTCATCAGAGTTGTAGAGTGCGTTTTTTAGATTTGGGGATGAAATGACTGAATTTGTGCCTTGCTGTGTGGTCTGGATTCTGCAGCCTGAGCTGCAGGAGTAAATTGCCACCTATCCAAGAAGCCCAAAGCAGGGACGTTTATCCTTTCAATGACAATAGTATAGTTTCATGTAAGAAGCCTTTATCTTTCTGAAAGCTTATATTATGACTACTTAACTTCTGTTCACAAAACTCCAAGTAAAATGTATTGTCTTTTATTAATTTGGATTTACTTGGATTCAGCAGCACCGCATTGCAATTATTTGTTTATATGTGTCTCTCTCTTACTAGACAGTACACTCTTCTCAGGCAGCTTGTTATTTTAATTTTTTTATATCTGGTGTATTAGACACTCACTAAATGTAGGAAAAGCGAGAGTGAGAAGGAGGTAAACTTTTTGCTCGGGCTGATGCTTGGACATCACTGTCTCCCATGCTCTCCAGACACCTCCAGGAGGGTCACTGGGGTTTCTTGTGTTAAACTAACCTTCATGCACAAAAACCTAAAGTAAGAGATTTCTGGAAATTCATCTGACTGCCCCCTGCTCTGGGGTTGGGGGACATTTATCTCAATCTGTCTATTTAGTTGTGGGCTCTTTCTAGGGTCCCTTAGAACCACTGACCCTCTTCTTTCTCCTTGGGGAAGTCACGGGGATGCTTTTCTCATAGTTGAATGGGAAAACTCAAACCTTCCAACACTGTAGATACTTTCCTACAAGTAGGAATCCCTACTCTCTTTTCCATTTGCCATGTTCCTTCAGGTAGCAGAGTGGGTGAGAAAGAGCTTGGTGTTTGGAATCAAGCAGGCCAGGGACTGGATCCTTAAATCCCTGAGCCTCAGGTTTTCACCTCTGAAATGATGTTGATTAGTAATAAGATCTACCTCACAGGCCTGCAGCGAGGATGAAATTTGAGGTCGTTTAAATAGTGTGGCGCAGAGCATGCCAATTAGCAAGCCGCCATCGACGAGCCCTTTGTAAGCCATGAGACTTGGAATAGTCAGCTCTGGCATTTGAGCAGATGAGACATCATTGCAGCAAGGGTGGACCTGTTACTAAGAACAATGTCCTCTTCACATACATGACTCGACCGCCATAATCAGTTATTCTTGGGAAATCAGAAGTAGACCCTTAGAGGCGAGTGGGACAACGAGACTCAAGAATCAAGGTCACATCCAGTTTAGCCACAGCTGGGTCATAAGAAGCATTTGCTGAAGTAGATTGAGAAGTTTTGTTGAATCTGAAGTTGAGTTTAACCTATCTTGCCTTACACCATTCTACTTAGCAACCAACTCAAAGACCCATGGCTATTAAGGTGTAAAACGTAGACTCAAATCCAGTATTGTGACCTAAGACCTGGGATGCTTACTGCTCTCTGCTGCCTTACTCCTACGAAGAATAAACATCACCACCTACCCAGCACACTGTCAGTGGGCATCGAGACGATGGAAACGTTACTTTGTAAATTCCATGAGATCTTGTGTCCAGTTTCCCTCCCTATCACTTTGGGGTCATGACAGCTACTTTTGTAAAACTGTTGTGGTGATGATAATGGGATGGCATAAAGTAAAGTGGCACAGCAAGCTATATGCATATTTTAGCTATTGCTATCGAGGTGTGGGTTTACATAGTTGGGGTTGGAATAGTGCCTGTTTTCAGGTCTATATAATCTGGAGATGAAACTTATAAAGGTGACTAGGAGTGTACCTTTAGGTTTATAATTAGGCAGGACACAATGGGCAGGCATCTAACTCACACCCAGCCAGGAGGGAGATGACAGGCGGGTCTTCAGCGACCGGGACCCCTGCTTTGAGCAGGATGTGAGAGGGCGTGGAGGCTGCAGACATGCTTAATGAGGGTATTCTGCGTGTGAAGGTAGAGTCTGAGTACACACCTGGAAAGGGGTCTTCAGGGCACATAGCCTGTAAGTTCTAGAATAAGTGTAGTTCTGGGAGAGTAGGGGGTGACTGCAGATCGCCAAAGGGAATTTGTATTTGATTTTCAGGATTATTTGATGACTTTGAGCAGGGATGATTAGATCAACACACTTGGTGGGCCCCTTTTAGAGGGTCTCAAAGAGGGTGACTGTCTTCTAGGAGTTGAATGTGGCTTGGATAAGGCTTTGGAAGAGAATGAGAATTTTTAAAAATGGTTGAGCTTGTCAAGAGTGAATGGATGAGGCTTCATATTGAAAATCCAAACATCACAGGACAGTGGCTAGAGGAGGCGGGTCTATCAGTGACCTCGAGGTCAGGTCGCTGGGATGGGGCAGGCATCAGGGGAGTTCTGTGAGCTCTTGTCCTAGCTTTCTGCATTATAGTATTCAGTGTCTTTAAAACATGTCATCTTGAATATTATGAAAACAATTTTCTTTCATATAAAACCAATTCTTTTATTCCCTGAATGTAGTACACCTTATAACAAGGTAATTTAATTTTGAAAGTGTGACTATTAGTATAAGAATATATGCTTATTCAGCATTATTTTTATATCTTTTTTATTGTTTTGCAGGATGGATCATTTCTTAAGGCCAAGCATTTTAATTTGTTTGACAGGTTATTAGCCAGCTGTCCAAATTGGGTTGAGGCAACATTTTAACCCCACCTGGCCATGAGCAGTTGATTCTGTGTTACTCAGGCATCATGTCTGAAGGTGCCCTTGTTGGTTGTGGCTGAGTGAGAAATGAAAACAAAAGAACTCTGAGAGTAAGACATTTTAGGGCTTTTGGGACAGAAGGATTCTGGTTATTGGTTCAGAGGATAGTCATCTGGGTGACTACACCTTGCAGGGCTGGGGCAGTGTTCTCCAGGAGGCTGTGTATGCTCTGAATCAGTGTCCTCTCTATGGTGCTGTTTCTCCCATAACCAGGATTCACAGGTCCAGGAATCAAGGGGTGGAAATGGGAGTGGCACCACTCACTATTACCCCTAGTGACACACTAGGAACATTTTTGCTGCCTGTCCCTGCAACCTTAAGCTCTGCTGGTCTACAGGCCTTAGTTCCAAAAGGAGGAGTGCTGCCACCAGGAGACACAGCAGTGATTCCATTGAACTGGAAGTTAAGACTGCCACCTGCCACTTTGGGCTCCTCATGCCTCTGAATCAACAGTCTAAGAAGGGAATTGCTCTGCTGGCTGGGGTGACTGATCCCAACTATCAAGGGGAAGTAGGACTGCACCTACACAATGGAGGTAAAGAAGAGTTTGCTGGAATACAGGAGATCCCCTAGGGCGTCTCTTAGTACTACCATGCCCTGTGATTAAGGTCAGTGGAAACCAGCAACAGCTCAATCCAGGCAGGACTAAGAATGACCCAGAAACTTCAGGTACCTAGGTTTGGCTCACTGCACCTGGCAAAGAACCATGACCAGCTGATGTACTTGCTAAGGGTAAAGGGAACATGGAAGAAGGTTATAAATACCAGTTGTGACTATGTGACCAGTTATAGAAATGAGGACTGTAATGGTTATGAATAGTTCTTCCTTATTCTGTTATGAGTATGTGTGTGTATGTATAAATGTATATATAAAACAAATGTCTTTGTTTTTTTCCTATCTTATCCCCTTATCATATGACATATGATGTATTAACTTTATGTCATAGTATTTAAGTTATAGGATGTCAAGTTTAAGAGTGAACATTACCCAAGGACTTGCACCCTCTTCTGAGGAAAGTTTGTGTGTTTCTGGTTGTACGCAGGGCAGTTGAGTATTGTTAGGTAAAAATGTGACTGTTACTGCTTTTATTTAGAGATTAAACATGATTTAAGGAGATATGTATAGGTGCCAAGTTGATAAATGTGAACTGTGATGGTAAGTTCACGTGTCATCTTGGCTGGGTTATGGTTCCCAGTTGTTTGGTCAAGCAAGCACTGGCCTAATTGTTACTGTGAGGCTATTTCATGGATTTAAATAATCAGTAAGTTGACTGCATCTACGGCTGAAGACATCTACAACCAACTGAGGAGAGTGCCTTCAACAATGAGAGACATCTCATCCAGTCAGTTGAAAGCCTTAAGAGAAGTGATGGTTTCAGCAGTCAGAAGGGAGAATTTCCATCTCTAGTTTAGACAGCCAGCTTCTCCTGGGCAGTTCATCAAAAACCTTAATCAGAGTTCCCAGCTTGCAGCCTATCCTAAGAAAAATGGACTTGTCCTTCGCCACAGTCGCATGAGCCAATTCCTATAATAAATCTCATAATATTTATATGTATATAAAAGTGATGGGAAGCAAGAAGCTGAAGGTCAAGGGAACCTGGAAGAGAAGAAAGAGGCCAGGAGAGGATGCCATGTGACAAGCTAAGGACCAAGGTCTGCTGGCAGCCAGCCCCAGAATGACAGTTTTCAAGGAGAAAATATTGTCTTGATGATACCTTGCTTTGGAGTTCTGTTAGCCTCCAAACCATGATGTGATAAATTCCCATTGCAGGGTATTTGCTTGAGCAGCCAAGAAAACTAAAACAATGCCCTGTATCATGTTGAGGAAGTTTCCTTCTATTCCTAGTCTTCTGAGAGTTTTTAGTCAAGAAGCGGTGCTGGATTTTGTCAGATGCTTTTTCTGCATCAGTTGAGATGATCGTGTGTTTTTTCTTTCCTACTGTTAATGTGGTGTATTACATTACACCCTTGCATTTCTGGGATAAATCCCACTTGATCATCATGTATAATTCTTTGAATTTCCTGTTGGATTTGGTTTGCTAGTAGTTTGTTGAGGATTTTTGCATCTATGTTCATAAGACAATGGTCTGTAATTTTCTTGTGGTATCTTTATCTGACTTTGGTATTAGGGTGATGTTGGCCTCATAGAATTAATTAGGGAGTTTTCTCTCTTCAGTTTTTAGAAGCGTTTGAACCAGGTTGGTGTTCATTCTTTCTTGAAATGTTTGTTAAATTTTTTCTGTGAAGTTATCTGGTTCTGGGCTTTTCTTTGTTGGGAGGTTTTTGTTTACTGATTCAATCTCTTTCCTAGTTATTGATTCGTTGAAATCTTCTATTCTTCAGTCTGTGTAGATGGCTGGTGTGATTTTAGGAGTTTTTCCATTTCATTTATCTAAGTTGTTGGCATATGGTTGTTCATATTATCCTCTTAGAGTCATTTTTATTTCTGGCCCTGAGTGGCCCCTGCTCCGTGTGGCCCCTCTCTCTCCTGCAGACCAGCGCAGTTCCCCGCCACCGCTGAGGCCCAGGGACACTTCTTCGTACTCCTCCTTGACTGGCTTTTAATTTTGGGATTCAGTTGTTCAGGGAGTTCCTTTTGGCTCAGTCACCCATCGAGCAGTCAGTGATCTAGTTGAGATTTATAGCTGAAGCTCTTCTCTTTAAAGTTCCCCTGTAGGGTGGTATTTAAATTTCACCTTTGGCCTGGGAGGCCTAGGTTTGAGTTGTGATGACACCACGTCCCCAAACCCAGTTTCCTCTTTTGTCACATGAGAACAGCAGTGCTTACACCGCAGGGTTGGGAGAGTTAGGGCGTGCCCATCCGGGGGCGCCCCCAGCACCTGGCGCGGAAGGTGTGCCTGCCCTCAGCCCTCCCCCTTCAGGCGCTGCCCCCAGGCCAGCTCTCAGAGCCCCGGGCACTGCACGCCCTTGGACACCAGCGCGGCCATTGCCATTCGGGCTCTGTGCTGCTTGGGGCTTCCTCCTGCAAGCTCTCTCCCAGGTGGCGCGGGAGGCTCCCTGCCCCTGCGGAGGTGCCAGGTGATGGCACCAGGTGCTCCCTGCGCCTGTGAGAGCTCGGCAGTGTCAGGCGGAAGGGCCTATGGTGGCCATGGGACTGGCAGGCCGGACCCAGCTCAGGGAGGAGCTGCGGGGGAAATGGAGCAGAGGACAGGGTCCTCTGCTGAGAGGGGTCTTCATCCACTGCTCCCCGACCCACTCCCCTGGCCTCAGCCGTGGGAGGCCACTGCAGGAGATGGTGGCGCTGGAGGGGGCTGCCCAGGGAAGCCAGCGCTGCCAAGCCCTGGCGAGTGTGTAGAAGCTCCCGCTTTGCTTTGTCGCTGTAGAGGTCTCTGCTGCGGTGAGAAGGGAGAATAAGAAGGCAGGGATCACTGCGGGCAGTTCTCTGCGGAGGGACAAGAAGACAGGCTTGAATTTCCATTAGAAAAGAGAAAAAAATGATGCTTTCCTGGGAGTATTTCATATAAATGATGGGGTCTTCGTATTTGAAGCTGAGGTTGTGTGTCCCCACCCCCCCAGTCCTGTTGTGCTTTGAGTTGGGATTTTTTCCCACTTCCCGTGGCTGGGCCCCCGCCTGGGAAGCTGCCTCCTTGTTCCTCTTGGCTGGATAGACTGATTGAATGTTGGGAAGAAGTGAGCCTATCTAACTGCTGTGACAGTGTCTTTAGAAGTAGAAAATGGAGAAAGGCCTTGGCTGTGGCGATCGGCATTTGCATGTGCTGTATATTATGCCTTTTCCTCAGTGATTCTGGCAGGTGGTTCCCACTGAAGGGTCAGGCCTCTGGGTGGGGCCTGCTCCCTCTGCTGCCAGACGCGCAGGCGTGCAGGGGGCCATGCCTGAAGGCTGCACCCCGAGTGGGACAGTGGGACAGCCCCTCGGGAAGGCTGCTCAGAGGCTGCGCTGCAGACTCAGCACCCCTCCACCCCCCAGAGCCCAGATGAGAATTCAGGCCTCCTGCTGCTGCCTGTTGAGGCCCTGCTGTGCGCGCAGGTGGGAGCAGCGGGCTTCAGTCGGGCTGGTAAGGGCGTGTTGGATGAGCTGAGGCTCTGCTTTCAGTCGATGACCTGACTTGGCTAGGATCAGAGGTGGCGCCGCGTGACTGGAGCAATGCCGCCTACTGCGGGATGGTAGCTGCCCTGAGAAACGGAGAGGCCCGTCTTAGAAATTAATATAGTACATTCAGTGTACATGACTGAAGTGCACACCTGGTAGATGAGCCTATTAGGATCTTCAAAATATACAATTTTAGCCAAATAGCTGAAGTAAGTACTTCAACAATAATTAAATTTACCTTTAGCAAAGTGTGTGAAGGACTAACAGTAAATATCTTAGGAACAGCTTTTTCATCTTATTTTTAGAGGCCATAGCATCCCTAAGGTGGGGAGCACGTTTGATCCTCACTGTAGTGTGCTGGCTTCCGACTCGCAGTGTTAGAGCTGGGTGGTCATGTGGACGGCCTCTAGTTCTAGTCCAGTAACCTACCCCCACCCCTCCCCTGCCCGCTGACCGAGATGCGTCCTGCACCCCTGGCAGTCAGGCCTCTGCTGAAACTCTTTCCAGGGGTCCAGGTTCCTTTCTATTTGTTTGTTTGTTTGTTTGTTTTTCAGGTACCAGGGCCGGGGATTGAACCCGGGACCTCATATGTGGGAAGCTGGTGCTCAACCACTGAGCCACATCAGCTCCCCAGAGTTGGTTTGTTTCATTTGTTTGCATGTTGTTTGTTTTTTGTTTTCAGGAGGAACTGGGAACCGAACCTGGGACCTCCCATGTAGGAAGCAGGCGCTCAACTGCTTGAGCCACATCTGCTGCCTTCTAGGCTCCTTTTCAGACAGCCCATTCCATTGTTAATTTGCTCTCTTGTTAGAAAGCTCTTTCTCATAGTAAACATTGGGCTTTCTTATAATTTGTATTTATGTCTCCTAGTTCTGCCCCAAAATATTTTTTTTCTGTTTTTCTCAGAACATTTTAAATAGTCCATTGTGTATGACCCAAATGTTCTAGATTAGTAAGCTCAGCTTTCTATTTTAAAAATTTGAGCATTCCTCCCAAATGCACTAGTTGTCCCACAATGGATAGGTATTGCCAGACAACAAGGTTGTCAAATGATTCTGCCCTTACCAACTTTATTTCTTAAAGATATGAAAGCACACTGGACTGGGAGTGGACGTTCCTAGTTCCTGGCTCCTGCTTTGCCTCTTGCTAATTGAGCACTTTGAAAAGCCAATCAAGCTCTCTGAACCTCAGTTTCCTTTTCTATAAAATAAAAGTGATAATGCCTGCCCCAGGTACTAGGTCATGGGGGTTGTTTTGAGAATCAGACCCCTTTGTAATCTATCAATTTCCATACACATATAGGAGTAATTCTCTTGTTTTAGAATGGAAAAGTTTGAGTCATTGTCCCATTTGCCCTACTGCTAAAACAAATACTATACAATGGATTACCTTAAATAGTGGGAATTAATTGGCTCATGGTTTTGAGGCTAGGAAAAGTCCAATTTGAGGCATCACAAGATGATGCTTTTTCCCTGAAGACAGTCTCATTCTGAGGCTGGCTCCCAGCAGTATGTAGGACTTTTCCCACGTACTGCTGGGACTCACCTCTGGCTTTCTCTCTCTCTATCTGGATTTCACTGTGCTTATACAGGACTCCAGTAATGGAGATTAAAAACCAACCTGAGGGAAGCAGATGTGGCTCAAGCGATTGAGCTCCTGTCTACCATATAGGAGGTCCAGGGTTCGATTCCCGGGGCCTCCTGGTGAAGGTGAGCTGGCCCGCTGGTACAGCAAGATGACGCGACAAAAAGAGACACAGAGGAGAGACAATACGAGATGCAGCAGACCAGGGAGCTAAGGTGGCGCAAGAGATTGAGTGCCTCTCTCCACTCCAAAAGGTCCCAGGATTGGTTCCTGGTGCCACCTAAAGAGAAGACAAGCAGACACAGAAGAACACACAGCGAATGGACAGAGAGAGCAGACTGCGAGAGCAAAACAACAGGAGAGGGGAGAAATAAATAAATCTTTAAAAAACAAAGCAAACCAACATGATTGAGTGGGGCCCCCCTGCACTGAGGTGACAGGGAGGTCAAAGCCCAACCT